>CM062233.1:20252744-20852744 GCA_031216185.1 Syzygium aqueum
GCCGGGGAGTTCGGGGCGTGACAAAAACCGTGTCAATCCACCATTAAAAACCTTCGCCAGAGCACTCCCCGTGGCATTAAGCTACTTAAGTTAGCTTTCTTGACCTTGTTTGATGTTTTTGTATTAGATTGAAATCGAGTTAGACAGCTAACGCGAGTATGATGATAGTTTAAGTTCTGAAAATGCAAAGTTTAGTTAGAAATGGATTAGGCTTTTTCGAACTTAAATTTCGTTGGCCAACGAACATCCGCCGGTGTTCTAATTAGTCTAGATTGAAAATAGAACACATATACATCACAATGGTGTAATTGGAATGGTGAAATAATTGCCGATGCGATGATCACAAATCGGCGGTCTCGAGAACGTTTACCACCGAACCATGCCCATCAAGTGTTTGTGAAAATGCCTCAATGAAAAATGCCCAAAAGGATGCCATTTCGGCATTGGGCTTGCAGGAGGAGGTGATCGACGCTCAACGCCAACGAACCCCAGTTCAATCAGGCCAAACCGAGTCGGTCAGGCTGAACCGAACCGGCCTGGTTCATTTTTCCAGCGGGAAATTTAAAACATAATGAATAAATAAAAAAATCTTAAAAAAGATAAAAAAAATCGAAAAAAATAAAAAATTCACAAAAAATGAAAAAAAAATCAGAAAATATAAAAATTTTGGAAATTCAATAAAAATTGAAAAAAAAACAGAAAATTAATAAAAAAAATTAGAAAATTCATAAAAATTCAGAAAATTTAGAAAATACAAATAAAAAATATAAAAATTTGGAAAATAACTAAAAAATTGAAAAATTAGAAAATTCATAAAAAAAATTTTTAGAAAACCATAAAAAATCAATTCTTGGTTAATAAAATTTTCTGAAAAAAATTCAAAAACTTTAAAAATTCACAGAATGGTTCAAAAACATCGTGGCTAACCATAAAAAAGTAAAATTTGAATTTTTGGAAGTGCCCAAGTGGCATTTTTAGAAAATCCAAAAATTCATGGGTTATAACCCCTAAAAAACCCTAAAACCCTAAAAAGTGTAAATCATGAAATGAATAAACTTTTAGACCTTCATTAGGATTTGGATGTTTTGATTGATTTTCATTTTTAGAGACCACTTAGGATTGATTGAGTTGATTGACTTCGATTGTGCGTTTAATACTTGTTTAGTTCTTCCTGCAATTAAAACGGATAGAATTAGTGGGTAAGTCTCGGAAATTCACATGACACGTTAGATATCGTATCGTTCTTAGGTACTGAAAGGGCATTAGGGATCTTGATTCAGGATCAATAACGTAACCAAGTCCCCGTACTCAGAATCTCTGATTCGTAGAATTGTGATATTTCTCCTGTACCTCGATTAGTTTTCTAGTTTATTTACCAATAATGACTAGTGACGACTCCAAAATTACAAACCTAGACTAAATAAAGAATCACCTTCCACTGTCACGTGAGGTATGGTATGGGAGAGACCTTTACACGGAAATACTTTCTTAGCGCGCAAATCCCGAAAGCCCAAAAAAAAAAAGCATGACGAGACAACGACCCTAATCGACGATCACCTAGGGGTCTACCCACCTTAGGCCACCTCGCTTGAGGTCACCCAACCTCAGGCCGCCGCCCCTAAGGTTGGGCGATCTCAGGAGAGGGTGGCGATGGCTCGCCGGTCGCTTGTTAGTGGCTAAGGTAAAATTAGGGTTTTAGAGGAGATTTCCAGAATTATGAATGTTGAGCAAGGGCAAAGTTAGAAAGAAAAAAAAATCTATTTGCATTTCGGAAATGCAGCATTCCAAATATACCTCCAAACTTTTCTTGGGCCAAGGGCCTTGGAAATGCAATTGCATTTCCCAAAGTTATTCAAAAATTTGCCAAACGTCATTTGTATTTGCCCAAGGCATTTTAGGGCCTCAAAACCCCTTGCAAATGCTAAACCAAATGCATCCGAAGTGCTTATGCAATAAAAAGTATTAAATAACTCTTTTTGGTTGAGAAATGGGTCCCATCGTGATCAAGAACTCAAATCTCAAGTTTCTACCTTTAATGAATGGTCAGCTAAAAAACAGATGTCAACAAGCACATGTATTTCATATTATCAATCTATTTCTGCTTTTATCAAAGCTTAGCTTGTTATATTTCGTGAAATTTTTCAAAATTTTTAATCTAACTTATTTTCTACCCTTTAGGTTGTACAATATATCTCAGCAGAGTTCAAGTAGAGAGAGATAGATGGCTTAGCAAGGGGTATTTGCCCATGATGGTGCGCGACGGGCTCACAAATGAGACAGGTGGTGGACGCGACATGGGCGAGGGTTGGAGAAGGCGTGGTTGGGACTGGCTCATGGTTGGACCTTGGACAGAGAAAGGATGAGGGGGAGAGTGAGTTTTCAGACATCCGTTCTGCTATCTAAATTTTCGTTTTCGTTTTTTTTTTTGGATTATTTTAGAGTCATATGTAGGTGATATTGAATCATTGTAACTATTAATTAGCGCCTGAGTTGAGAAAAAATTATTCTAATCATGGTTTTGGGGACCACTAGAAGAGATGAAGAACCAGACATTTTTCATGTCCTTCTCATGAGAACATGCTCCTACGTCAGTGATTCTTTTTTGCAGTTTTCACGATGATCATATCCAACAAAAGAATCGCGAGAATATTGTGACCCAGCATTCCAATGACCTTTTATCAGGAGCCCTATTCTATCCTTATATTCTCCAATATAACGATCCTATTGCCACTTAATTCCATACAAAAATGGATAGCAATCTCCACTAAAAGCTAGGAATCAAACTTAATTTCAACTTCTTAGGTTTGCTCCAGTGGCCACCCTTCCTACTTGAAAAGGGAAAGGTGGGAATGTCGATTCCCCGCCTCCTCCAGGAGGCTAGGGATGGAGATGTTTATCTAATGGCATTTTTTCTATGGTTAGTAGTTTTATTCTATGGTTATCTAATGGCATTTTTCTATTCGTGTGACTTCCTTGAGTGAATTCGATAAAAATCCAAATTTCAAGTCGGTCTATTTAAACTATAAATGATCTTTCTATTTTTGTTTCGGGATATTACATAGGTTTACTGAGATTTGCAATGTATGACCAATTTATAGACGTCCATGAAGATATCTATATCTCAATGGCTCTCTCTATTTAGGCACCCATGTTGTTTAGTTGCCTGCAATCATGTCTACATGAATCGAGTCCATGATTATAGTTGATTATTTGAGCCTCACTTGTGGATCCCACATGAATCGTCTATTGAAATATTATCCCACATTGCTCAATAATGGCTTCTAAATGCTCTATATATTCATGTAGTCTCCCTTCACCTATTAACTTAAGCTTTTAGGTTGGATTTCCTATCATTGTATTAGAGCCAGTGATATCGCTTCTACAAATGTGTTTCCACCCCCCTATTAAAATCCATCCATAGGCCACTTGTAATCTAATCCCAACGTGATAGGGGGTGTTGAAGTATTATTCCACATCACTTGACAACAGGACATAAATTTTCTATATATTCATGTAATCTCCCTCCACCTATCAATTTAAGCTTTTGAATTGGACTTTCTATCACTCGTAATTGTGATTGCACCAATTCGAGTCGAGACAAAATTTTCTGCAATGTCATGAATAAGCACATAATGTTGAGAACAACCTTTCTCAAGCTTTCATGACTCACGACATTAAATGGTTAATTCTCTCTCTCTCTCTCTCTCTCTCTCTCTCTCTCTCTCTCTCTCTCTCTCTCTCTCTCTCTCTCTCTCTCCCGTATAAGTTTGGAGAAACTGCTATTTTCATAGATGCATTCAAGAAGAAAAGGAGATGGATTATCACATTATGTACTGGTGTGTTCACTGATAAGGAAAAAAAATCAGATATCAACTGCCAATTGAAAGGAGAAAATAAATAGGATAAAAGCTTGAAATTGGGCAAGGAGACGCATTGCCTACTGTTGATAAATGAAGAGATTGAACCTGGCCAAAGAGAATGAGATAACGAGCAGTTGAATGGGGTCGAAATTTCAAGGTTGCCTTTGTTCAAGGGTTCTATAGAAAATTTAAATATAAATGGTTTAGGTTGTGCATGTAGATAATGTCTTCTAGTGGTAAATTTATCTTAGAAATCTAATTTAGGCAAATCATCAGTTTGATTATTTCTATTTAACCTCAAGAGTTACTTAAGTGATAAGCGTGTTTGTCTTACTTATTTATTGAAGGATCTAAATCAAAAATATTTGTGCATGCGCCATATTTTCCTCCATCTCTTATAAGGAAATTTTCTCCGGCTATGTCTCTAATTGGTAGGTAACAAACATGTACATCACCCATTTTTAGCGAAAAGTACAAAAAAAAATCCTAAATATATTACATTAATACCAATTCAATTATAAACCTATCAATTGGACCAATTTACTCTTTAATCTTTTGCATTTATGCCAACTCAATCCATCCTGCCAATTTAGGCTGGAAATCATTGATGTGAATGCCGGTGGTTCTACGTTGCACGATCGACATTGATTTGGATATTTTTTTTATAATTCTTAAATAATTTTATTTTTATTTTTTAATATCATTATTCATTTTCTTCCCTTTTCTTTTTGGTGGTGGCCGATTGTTGGCCTCCGGCCACAGGCCATGATCAGTGAGCGTCGATGAGGGTTCCCCTTGCCAAATCTAGCGAGGCTAACCCTTGCCAAGGCTAGGGCAGCCTCGTCCGGCATCGCATAAGTGAGGGCCACCCTCGGCCCACCAACAATTTTTTGTATTCACTTCCTCAACTAGCAATTTTGACAAATTTAGCTACATGTCCAAAATAGTAGCGAATTTCCAACAACGTCGGTGATGGGCAGGGTGAGATCCAATAGTCTCGGCGGCACTCTAACACTTCAGTATACTTCCTAACAGCCACCTCAGTCCATGTTTTCCTCATTGTTTGGAATTTCCAGTTGTGATTTCCAGGCGAGGGTGGCCCTCGCCCAAATTAGGGAAAGGCTCACTGAACCTCACCCTTAGGTGATGCTCAACGAGGCCGCCCTTGCCTAGGTGAGGTTCAAGCTCGCTAGACTTGGCATGTAACAGCCCGAATTTTGATGTAAATCCGGAATCAATGAAGTTAATAATATTTCGCATTTCATTTTAGTAAATCTCGCCCAGAGCTGATCACTCTTGGGATACTAACCGATAGGGTATGGCTAATTAGGAAGTGGTACGTGGATCAGGGACCCGACCGCGAATCGGATAACCCTAGGTCGATACGCGTACATTCTAAACAGCCACCCGTTAGTGAGAGATCCTAAATTTGAAACCGAGCGAGTGTTGAACACGGAATTGGGCCCGGAATTGAATATCAAATTTCACCGGCTTAAGAGACAGATTTTGGAAATCTGATGTCGTATTTCAATGGCCACACACATTTGGAGTGTGTAGGAATAAAAACTAGAATTTCGGTCCGGGAATGAATAGTGACCGTTTTACCCTCGAGAGGCCGATTTGAGTTCGGGGGCCCGTATGAGGGTAATTCTCGAAACGGACGACATTTTGGAGTAGCCACACATATCAGGAGCCATTTTGGACCAAAACAGGATTTTCGACAAAAATTGGAAAATAATATTATTTTAATGCCGGAACTTCGCAGTCGATTTCCGGGGGCTTAGAAAATTAATTTCGCGATTCCGACGCCACATTATGTTGGCCACGCATGTAAGGAACGCGTTGGTGTGAAAAATGAAATTTCGCCCCGGGACCGGAAAAAGGACAGTTCCGCCCCTAGCCCGGTCCAGGTCCGAATTTCGAGGTGTACATTCGGGATATTTTCTGAGGCCTAATCAGCTCAATTATTGGACTTTTGACCACTTTGCCCCTAAATTATTAAGGTTAAACGGTTTTGGATCGTCGGATCAAAGGATAAAACGGGAAATCGCACAGATCGGCGACACGTGGCACCCCCGGGCTGACATGTTTGACTAGATAAGGCCCCTCTCTCTCTCTCCTCCATTATTTCTGATCAGCCCCTTCTCTCTCCTCTTTCTCTCTCCCGATTTCTCTCTCTCTACTCTCTCTCTCTCGGCCTAGCCTTGGACGAAGCTCCTCTGGCCGCCGTGGACAGCCGCCGGCGACGCTGCAGCACCCCCTCGACACCACCAGACCCCTGCGAAAGTTTCAGCCCGGTTCGACCCCGTTTTCCCTCTCTTCCGGCCCGTTTTCTTCTCTTTTCTCTCTCTCGCCGGTTCTGTTTTGGACGTCCGGGCCTTCGCCGGAGCTCGGTTGGCCGATCCGTCGCCACAGGGCCGTCCTCCGTCGCCGTACGACCTCAGCCGTCGCCACAGGGCCGTCCTCCGTCGCCGTACGACCTCAGCCGTCGCCGTCCGTATAGTGTCCGTACGGATTTTACTGCTCACGTCCGTACGGAAAACACTGTTCACGCCGTCCCGTTCGGCCATCGCGCCGGCCACCGCCACCCTCCGTCCCGTTGGACCAATTTACTCTTTAATCTTTTGCATTTATGCCAACTCAATCCATCCTGCCAATTTAGGCTGGAAATCATTGATGTGAATGCCGGTGGTTCTACGTTGCACGATCGACATTGATTTGGATATTTTTTTTATAATTCTTAAATAATTTTATTTTTATTTTTTAATATCATTATTCATTTTCTTCCCTTTTCTTTTTGGTGGTGGCCGATTGTTGGCCTCCGGCCACAGGCCATGATCAGTGAGCGTCGATGAGGGTTCCCCTTGCCAAATCTAGCGAGGCTAACCCTTGCCAAGGCTAGGGCAGCCTCGTCCGGCATCGCATAAGTGAGGGCCACCCTCGGCCCACCAACAATTTTTTGTATTCACTTCCTCAACTAGCAATTTTGACAAATTTAGCTACATGTCCAAAATAGTAGCGAATTTCCAACAACGTCGGTGATGGGCAGGGTGAGATCCAATAGTCTCGGCGGCACTCTAACACTTCAGTATACTTCCTAACAGCCACCTCAGTCCATGTTTTCCTCATTGTTTGGAATTTCCAGTTGTGATTTCCAGGCGAGGGTGGCCCTCGCCCAAATTAGGGAAAGGCTCACTGAACCTCACCCTTAGGTGATGCTCAACGAGGCCGCCCTTGCCTAGGTGAGGTTCAAGCTCGCTAGACTTGGCATGTAACAGCCCGAATTTTGATGTAAATCCGGAATCAATGAAGTTAATAATATTTCGCATTTCATTTTAGTAAATCTCGCCCAGAGCTGATCACTCTTGGGATACTAACCGATAGGGTATGGCTAATTAGGAAGTGGTACGTGGATCAGGGACCCGACCGCGAATCGGATAACCCTAGGTCGATACGCGTACATTCTAAACAGCCACCCGTTAGTGAGAGATCCTAAATTTGAAACCGAGCGAGTGTTGAACACGGAATTGGGCCCGGAATTGAATATCAAATTTCACCGGCTTAAGAGACAGATTTTGGAAATCTGATGTCGTATTTCAATGGCCACACACATTTGGAGTGTGTAGGAATAAAAACTAGAATTTCGGTCCGGGAATGAATAGTGACCGTTTTACCCTCGAGAGGCCGATTTGAGTTCGGGGGCCCGTATGAGGGTAATTCTCGAAACGGACGACATTTTGGAGTAGCCACACATATCAGGAGCCATTTTGGACCAAAACAGGATTTTCGACAAAAATTGGAAAATAATATTATTTTAATGCCGGAACTTCGCAGTCGATTTCCGGGGGCTTAGAAAATTAATTTCGCGATTCCGACGCCACATTATGTTGGCCACGCATGTAAGGAACGCGTTGGTGTGAAAAATGAAATTTCGCCCCGGGACCGGAAAAAGGACAGTTCCGCCCCTAGCCCGGTCCAGGTCCGAATTTCGAGGTGTACATTCGGGATATTTTCTGAGGCCTAATCAGCTCAATTATTGGACTTTTGACCACTTTGCCCCTAAATTATTAAGGTTAAACGGTTTTGGATCGTCGGATCAAAGGATAAAACGGGAAATCGCACAGATCGGCGACACGTGGCACCCCCGGGCTGACATGTTTGACTAGATAAGGCCCCTCTCTCTCTCTCCTCCATTATTTCTGATCAGCCCCTTCTCTCTCCTCTTTCTCTCTCCCGATTTCTCTCTCTCTACTCTCTCTCTCTCGGCCTAGCCTTGGACGAAGCTCCTCTGGCCGCCGTGGACAGCCGCCGGCGACGCTGCAGCACCCCCTCGACACCACCAGACCCCTGCGAAAGTTTCAGCCCGGTTCGACCCCGTTTTCCCTCTCTTCCGGCCCGTTTTCTTCTCTTTTCTCTCTCTCGCCGGTTCTGTTTTGGACGTCCGGGCCTTCGCCGGAGCTCGGTTGGCCGATCCGTCGCCACAGGGCCGTCCTCCGTCGCCGTACGACCTCAGCCGTCGCCACAGGGCCGTCCTCCGTCGCCGTACGACCTCAGCCGTCGCCGTCCGTATAGTGTCCGTACGGATTTTACTGCTCACGTCCGTACGGAAAACACTGTTCACGCCGTCCCGTTCGGCCATCGCGCCGGCCACCGCCACCCTCCGTCCCGTTGGACCAATTTACTCTTTAATCTTTTGCATTTACCCCGTGAACAGTACCGCGTGAACAGTGTCGCCGTGAACAGTGCGCGTCGCCGGGAATTCCGCCGCCGGTTTCACTGTTCACCAGTGATCGGCCGCCGTTCCCCGTCGTCGTGACCTTGAATTAAGTGAGTATAATTCCTAAACCCTGATTAGGACTATCGGTACATTTTTCTAGACCGGTTTAGGTGTTTTCGGTGTATTCGGGACAGGGTTAGGCAATTCCGGTACTGGTTTTGAGTGAGAATGTTGATTGTTGTGATTGCATAAATCCTAAGGAAATTAGTAGGGTTTTTATGAATGATCATTGAGTCCGAATGGGTAAAATAATATTTATTCATGGGACTGTGGGTAGTACCAGGGATAATTAGACCGCGAAAGTGGCTATTTGCATGGTTGAGATTGCCCAGATTGATTGATTTGGTGATGATTGATATTGTTTGGGGCTAATCTCAATATTGCCGTATTAAAAGTGTCACGTGCGATATTGATTGAATTTATTGGTGATTTTGAAATATAATTTTGGGCCAATTGAGCACGTGTTGTGATATGGAGTATGTGAGAATGTGAGATGTGAGACTCAGTACGTGAGCATGTGAATTTATTGGTGATTTTGAAATATAATTTTGGGCCAATTGAGAACGTGTTGTGAAATATAATACTGGCATGCGAGTATGTGAGACTCAGTACGTGAGCATGTGATTGGCGTACGTGTGATAATATGTGCCACGTATGCGCCGTGAGTATTATATGTTGATTTGTTTAACCTGCAGGGTCTATATAATTGCCGGCTTGGGCCCGAGGGCCTAAGCCATTGTTTGTGTTATGTTGTTTGTTGGTCGGGAGATTGTACGTTAGCCTAGCCTAGGTTTAGGGGTTGTATTCACTGAGAAGTGTTCTCATTGGTTTTTTTAAACCAAACATTTCAGATCCCCAGCTTTGAGGATGGCAGGTGTGCCGATTCGTTTTTGAGAGAAGCCCCGGCTAGAAATGGTGTTTGACCGCCGTGCCTCGTACCCTCTTTTGATGGGTGGTTGTTAACCCATTTTTGGCTATTGTAATTGTATCCGGGGTAGATAAGAAATGTATATGTTTTTAATCGTGCTAGGTTTTGATGTTGTACTATCCATGGTTGTCATGTATATTAGTACGGGTGTATATATATTTATATACGTTGCTTCCGCATGTGTATTATTCTCTGTGTGTTGGGTCGGCGACGCATCCTGGGAGCGTTGCACCATAATCGACCAGAGGTGGGATGTTCGCGCTTCGTGGGGTACGGGGCGTGACATGGCAAGAGGGCCCCTTGTCGTCGATCGCCCTCATTGGCCATAGCTTGTGGCCAGTGGCCGACGGGCGACCACTACCAAAAAGAAAAGGAAAAGAAAAAAAAAGAAATGAAAGAAATGAAAAGAAAGGAGAAAAAAAAAGAAAATTTATAAAAATATATAATTATTTAGAAAATGTTCACATCAGCGCCAATCGTGTCACATAGAACGGTCGGAATCAATGTCAGTAATTTCCGGCATAATTTGACTAAATGGATTGAATTGGTACAAGCAGAAAAGATTTAGGGTAAATTGGTTTAATTGAAAGGTTTATCATTGATTGAATTAAGTACCAATGCAATAAATTTAGAACCTTTTGTTGTTCCCTCTTTTAATTAGTTGAGTTCGCATATGATTGGTACTCATAACTTGCCACCCAATAGTCAAAGGTGTAGTTGGACGAAGTTTGTGATATTCTGAATTTCGACCTACTTTTAGGATAAATGAAATGACTATATTCTTCAATGCATTTGTAGTTAAATCTCATCCGAAACTGATCATTCTCGAGATACTAACCTTTAGGGAATGACTACCTAGGAAAATGTATGTGGACGTAAGAACTCAATCATAAGTCGACCTTCAATAAAGATCGAGGTCGCCATGACTTGAGTAATCGCAGGTTGATACGCGTAAATCCTAAAAAGCCGCCCTTTAGTCAGAGATACACTAAAGTCGCATTTGAGTGAAATTGGTCGTCATTTGAATTTAAACTTGGATGTTGAATTTCTCGAAGTGTCACAATTAATTTATTTGGACGACGTCATATAAGCGTGGCCAACTTTAAGGTTTATTGGATTTGTCAGAAATTTGGAATTTAGACTGGAAGTGGAATATGATCATTTTACCCCTGAGATTATTTGAATTCATTTGAAAGGTTAAAGGGCAATTTGGACTTTTGAACTTTCCCTCCTTTAGCTGAAATTCATGGACAAGTATGCCCCTCCCCATCTTGCTTATTTATTTTGGTTGCCATTTGTGATTTTGGGGAAATTCATATGAGAAAAATTAGAGACCCTTGGATCTTGGCTTAGGGAAGAGGATAGATTTTAAGCCCTTAGATGTGTGAGTGGGGTGGATGATGGGGTTTTTAGTGGGGGATAGTAGAAAAATCTGATCAAGTCTTCTCTCTCTCTCTCTCTCTCAATCATTCTCTCTCTTTCTCTCTCCCTCATTTTTCCCCTTCCCCTTTGCTCAACCGAATCCTCTCCTCTCTCCCTTGTTGCTCGGCCACCACTAGTAGCCACCGCCGGAGCCGCCGTCCAACTGCTGCCGCCCTTGCTTTCTTCAGTTTTACTTAGGCTCTCTAGTAAGTGGCATTCTAAACCTTATCTAAGCTAAAGGGTTACCAATGGGCTTATCAGGAGTTGATTAGTGATTGTGTTTGGTTAGTTTAAGGGCTAGACAAGTAGATTTGTTTATTGGTTGTGTTCCCAGATTTCATTATTACCGTGCCACCGAGTTTTGCTATTTTTTCCATGACCTATATGGGCCAAATCTAGGGTAATGCCCTTCATGAAAGTTGTTCAAAACATCTTGAAATATAACATAATTTAATTTGGAAATTTTTGAAAGTCATTTGAGGCTATTCGAAAGTCCATCTTTGGACCAAAATTAGTCTACTGGAAACACTATTCCTCCGACCTTCGGGTCTGTTTGAATTTTTATAAATTTTTTAGGCTCATTTTCAAATATTTTCTTCACAAAACTTGTTGGGAAAATTTGTGGCTATAACATATAAAAATTTCAAAGCTTTCTAAGGGGATTTGGTTACCGATTGAAATGCATTTTGAAAGCCGGATGGCTAGTCCGAATGAAATATTTTATATCCAAATTTGGGTGATAAAAAGAGGTGGTTATAGATAGAACTGGGTTTTCTATTTCTCATGAAAAATGTTTATCAGGATGTTTTCTAGGACATATCCAAAATTCATAATTTTTGGAGTTGAATTAATGTTTATTTTAAAAGGAATTCCAAAACTGTGTGCTGACCCAAATTTGCCTCGATTTTGTGTATTCGGTTTACTCTTTCTCTTGTGGTTGAGTTGTGGTACTTGGTGGCTGAGTTGAATATTGTGGTGCTTGGTGGCTGAGTTGAATGTTGGGATGTGTGGATTTATGTCATTGAGTGTATAGCTTGAAATGTGGATTGAAAGGTATTGGAATGATTGGGTGATATGGTTGAACTACATTGCTGCCCTCTTATGAATGGATTGGTTGGGTTGAGTTGTTGATTTAGAATTGAGCATGTTTGTATGTGATTAGGCATGTGGATGTTGTATGCATGGAATGAGATATGTATCACGAATGATCGATAGGCCCTGAGGCATGTTAATGCGGAGAAAGGCATGAAATTGAATGAGGATATACATTTGATCCTATAATCCTTACGGCGTGTTTACATGAGGAATTGGATTTGTCTTGAGGTGTGTTATGCGAGACAATGCCCGGATAAACCAAAGTGCTGTAGACTTGATGCGTGTTACGTGAGTCGTACGATGAGGTGGGCCTAAGGCGTGTCACGTGGGTCGGTATTGATCGGGGTGGACACATGTGTGTGTCAGAAGTTGAAAGATGTGAGCATATATAGAGATTGAGATTAGAATAGGTTAAAATGTTATTATGGATGCATGTGTAGGAAATTGATTGTATCTCGGAGTGTATGTGTATTGAGAAGTTGGTTATGTTATTACGATCCAACTAACGTGCAGGGTTATATATGCATCGAGATAAGGCTAGAGAGTACCTTTGATTGTTATTGCATGTTGACTGAATGTGTTGGGTGTTATTCTATTTGTCTGGAGGTACGTGTTAGCCTAGGTAGGGTTTAGGATGTTACTTATTGAGACTCGTTTCCATCGTTATTATATAACCATTTCAAACTCTCGACCCCAACCATGAAATCCGCCAGATTGCTTTGGAATCCCGAGGCATACTGAGCACTCGGTGATGAAATACCCCACAGGAGAAGGGGAGGCCTATATTAAGCGTACTACTGTAGTGTGGGTAGACGTGGATAGACAGACGTTGTAGCCTAATATGTATCTAGCTTACTATTATTGGGATTTGTATAGCATCTATGGACCACTTTGGAATTGTAATGTTCCATTTAATGGGGTAGGTGAATGGGACCTCTCAACAGCTCTCACTCTAGACGGTGTGGTCATGAGCCCGAGCCCGGATACTCCCCCCCCCCCCCCCCCCCCCCCGTGAAGATTCCGACTCCAAGTCGATTATAGTGGAGTCCGACTTCGATGAGGAGTCCATGGAGTTAGAGCCAGAGGAGGAACTCGAGGAGGCCATCCCAAAGCCAATGAAGTCCGATCTCGAAGAAGAGCCAATGGAGGAGGAGCCCATGGAGTCGAAGCCTGAGTCTGTGAGTTTTGACTTGGATTGGGAGCTGTAGTAGTGTTTTAGTGCTAGGTCTAGAAATCCTTTTTAGTGGACCCTTTTTATATAGCTAGGCTAACCTACCCGATTACTAGTCACTTTTTGATGAAAGTGAAGTTTACCCCTAGGGGCCTAATGTGTGTAAAGCTGAATGTTTTAAATGTGTTATTGTATAAAGTACGTTGTTGAATGTTTAAGTGTTTTATCTACTATCCTTGTTCTTTAATCTTGACTAGGTGCTTTTATTCGTTTTCGCTTGCGCTTTATGTTTTGATGTTCATGTGGGTCGGCGACGAGCTCTGAGATGTTGCATTCGAAATACGACTACGGAGGAATGTCACGGGCTTGGTGGGTCCGGGGTGTGACAAAATTTACTCCATCAACGGTTGGAGGAAAATATAGACTCTTTGCATTCGATTGGGATCATCCCAAGAACACATAAATGTTTGTGTTAGACACCTAGACATGGGACTGTCACAGTCAGTCATGATTAGCAATTAATTTTTATATTGATTCTCTTCCTTTAATTTATAGTTTCGATTTTTTGAACCTTCCAGATATATATATTTGCTTCTCTTACCCAAAAGAGACAAAACCTCTTCTCTATCAATTTCTGTTAACATATGCTCTTATTCAGGCTGTACCAACTGAAATTTATGTTTGGATGAGTAACGAAAGTCATTATTAATGTTCATATGCTTTGATATAGCTACAAAAGGCTGGGCTATTTACGTTCCACTTTAGATTTTACACATACTTTTCAACACACCTCGGACAACTGATCTAGCAAATACCTGCTTGGTGTCAAGCATTTGATGACCGTACTATTTTATTTACCTCATTTACGAGATCCAATTTTATTATTGTATTGAAATCCACTAAATTTACTAAATTTAAGGGTGCATTCATTTCGTAGAAAATTAGTGATTTGAAAAATATTTTACTTAAAATAATTACTTGTATTGCTTTCAACAATAAATGAATGGAAAATTTTTCATCGCTCATAAAAATAGTTAGGCATAGATTGTTATTGATAATGAAAACGTTTTTTGTTAACTAATTTTTTAAAAGATAGAAGCAATAATCTTTTGGAAAATATTTTCCAAATCACTCATTTTCCAAGAAACGGACTTACCCCAAGTGAAGTTGGTCCTTTGATCAAAATATCCTTATATCTTAGGTAAAGTTAACCCTCAGAATGAAAAAATCCTGTAAAAATTTGATCAGCTAATAAGAAATTTGATTGCACCAATTTGACAACTTCCTAAGAATTGATTGCACAATTTGATTGTTTTAAGACTCAATTGCACTTTCTCAATAAATTTTAATGTTTTCAATATAGTTATCCCCAAATAAAGATAGAAGCAATTAGAGGATACGTATTAAATTCTAGCATTGGGAATTTCTTTTCAACCGGCCAATTAGCCTGATGCACAGGATATACATACACACAAATATATCAATAATAGTTTCGCAACATGTAAACTAACAACCATCTTTTATAAGTGACTCATTGGACATGTTTTAATTGGAGAATATGAAAATCCTTATCCTGAAGCGGCATCAAGTATCCTCGGCATCTGTTCAGCCACAGCGGCTAATTCAATAGAAGAAAGCAATTCGCATACTATCTACATAGGTTCGAATTTTCCGCTAACTTTTGTGTGGACTCCTAGAATAGTGGATCATGATGTAAGACCCACTCAAGTACTAGAATGTGCTAATCTTTCGATTGTGATATCATGTTGCCATATGAGTTTTGCTTGGGCTAAGATTATTAAAATAGCAGATATGGTCAGTTCAATTAGATAATAATAAATATGAAAGTTATAATGTTTTGACAAGTCAGTGAAGGAATATGGAATATATCAAGCAAATGTGTAACAAATGATTTGACAAGAACGAACCATTTTTTCTTGTCATGACAAAGATAAAATATAGATAGTGCTTGGAGATATCGTTTTTTGAAGTTTATTCCAACACGAAGCTCCCTTTAGCTTTTAATTGGAAAATGAGTGTTGCATCGGTTAGAAGGCAAATCCTTTCATCTCTCCAAAACTCTTCCCTCTTCTGAAACTCTCCTGTAGGCTCTCCGCTTCAATCAATAATAGTTTCGCAACATGTAAACTAACAATGATCTCTGATAATCTTTTGATTTTCTTTTTTCTTTTTTGCTTTGACTGTCTTTTCTTTTCTTTCCCAATCTATTGTGTGTGAATAAATTTCTGTAGCTGATATTGGGTGAATGTGGAGTCCCGTTCGGCCATTTGTCTGATTGACAGCCATCGAGGAAGATGTCCGTGACATAGTTCCACAACCTCTCTGAGATGAGGCCACTCTTTTCTCCCGATTTAGACTTAGGTCTAGATCTAGGGTTTTACTCTCCCTATTTAGATGTAGGTTTAGATATGGGAGTTTCTTATAGGTATTTCCTTTGTGTTTTTTTAACATATTAATGTTGGTGTTTCTGCACGGTGATTGTGATAAGGACGTTGAAACGAGATGCGCACCGCAAGCCATTGCAAATGGAATGGGGGATCTCGGCGTTTGCTCATCATTAAATTTAGTGATTGGCGGCCGAACGTTTACAGTAGCAAATCTTTTCTTGAGGGATGAGAGTGTGCCATTAGATGCAGACTGTTTTTTTGCTTTGTTATTTACGGTCTAGTATTTGCTTTGTTCCGCAATTGTTTGAGATTTGTTAGGCTTGTATGTCTTCAATGTACCTCTTGGATATTATTCTAATGAATGGAATCTTTCTTTCAACCAAAAAAAAACAGGGTAAACCCCATAAATTTTTAAATTTTGGAGCATGCTCTAGCTTATCACTTAATAATAGCATTGAGTACCTTTTTTTTCCACTAGCAAATGTACATACAACGTCACCCGTATGCAAAGAGATGGCATTTAAAAAATTTGCCAAGCCATCCTATTTCGAAATATTCGAATTATTAATGGATGAAGAATAATTATGGGCACAATTGAAGAACATTTGTAAACACATATGTGAAAAAAGAAATACGTTTCATGATTTGAGCATCTTATATGATAGAGAATATTCAAAGTTTTTTTTCTTTTAAATGAGGTACGTTAAAGATAGCAACATTGCAAAATAGAAGTTCTTTTGTGAGGTTGCTCATAAGATAGAAAATATTCAAATTTCTCAAATGAATTATGTGAAAGATAAAAATAAATTATTAATTTATACCTAACTATTTTCGTGGGTGATGCAAAAAGTATCCATTCATTTATTTTTCTAAACAATATAAATGATCATTTTTTGAAAAATATTTTTTAAATCACTCATTTTTCGCGAAATGAACGCACCATCAAACGTTACACCCTAGACTTTAATGTCTTTTTAAGCTTTAACTTACTTTGCGAATTTTCACTCTCTTGCGCTTTAGACCCTCAACCTTAACTCCATACACTTTACAAGGATTGGAAATGCAAGGATTGGAAGTGTAAATAGGGTGAGAATTATGGGGTGTGAACTCTAAAGATTTGAAGGTTAGCTTGAGCTAACGTGTAAGAGGGTGAGAGCTCGTAGTGGAAGGGGGATAAAGGTAAAATTGAAGGATTTAAAACTTCGTTCATTTCGCAGAAAACAATTTATAGGAAAATATTTTGCGAATTTTCCGGTGTTTGATTAACGAAAAATAAATGAGCAAAGGAAAACATTTTCCGTCAATTAAATAACTATCTTAATCATTTTCCCTCATCTTTCTTTCACCCAAACCAATCATTTTCACTCCTTTCTTTTTTTCTTTTCTTTTTAAAAAAATCGAATTTTTCTTTTTCTTTTTCTTCTTCCTCATCCGGTTGCTAGCCATGGTGACTGGCCATAGGCAAGGGAAGAGCTTGCCCAAGGCTAGTAAGGCTTGACCTTGCCAGATTTCGGCAACCTCGAGCCTTGCCAAAGGTCGGCGAGGCTTTAGCAACTTCCATCGAGGCTTAACCCTTGCCAAGCTCGTTGGATCTGGCAAGGCTCGTGCTCGCCTGACCAGCCTTGGGCGAGCCTTGCTAGCCTTGGGCGAACTTGTCCCTCACCTTTGGCCGGTGACGAGGCGAGGAAGAAAAGGAAAAAGATAATAATCATAAAATTAAATATTGAATCTTTTAGTAAATTTTTCCAAGGAAAATCAAATTAGATATCAAACAATGGAACACATTTTCTAGTTAATTTTTAGATTTCAGCCTAATATCAGAATATATTGTTGACATTTTGGAATAGATTTTCCGAAAATATCATATTTTTTACGAAACGAACAAAGCCTAAGAGTAAAAGTTGGAGAGGAAAATGAAACTTTACAAAAGTGCTATTTAAACCGTCCGGTATTTTTCAGAATAAGCCCCTGCACTTTGGACAATCAAACACACGAGTAGAGATGAAATCTAAAGAGGGATGTTAAGGATAACTAACAGAAATTAAGAACTACTTTGTTAAATAATTGTGAGTCGGGTCCGGTTCAGGTCAAAACAAGCACGAATACTTTACGTTTCAGTTCGGTCGGTTCAGTTTGGGAATCATAGATATCTGAACCGAACAGTTGACACCCCTATCATAAAGGGATATTAAAACTATTGGATCATAAGTACACACCCAACAAAAATTTGTTACATCATCTATACTATATATAAAAGCAAAATTTTGAGTATTGGTATCCATCCCGAACTTACGGTTATACTCGCATATATAATTAACTCTAGGTTAGTGAAGTACATGATTAACGTTTACCATTTTGGGGTTACACTTGCAATTAAAATATTTCGATTACACTATGCAAAAAGAGTTTTAGATTAAGCAACATTAGGAGATAGAGAGAAGGGGAATAATATTATAAGACAAAAAAAAAGATCTGTTTCCAATCTTCCACTTCATCCATTTTATTTTAAAAACTACCCACTTTTTTTACTTCATAACAAATTTCCTTTTCTTCAGGACTTATTACAGGCCTCAGGAATAACTTATGATATGGCCACTGCTAAAATCTTGAATAATGCCAGTTCAATTGAGAAATTTTAAGAGTTTTTGGCTTGGTTGATTTGGAGCGGGTGATGAATTGGCCTACTTCTACGTTTCAATTGGGCTTGGTGACGGTCCATGTTCTTCCAACACGTGGCAACCCGTTGCTAACCCTTGTCCTAATGACATACACTAAACCATCTTTGCTTTTTGTCATCGTGGCATGCACAAACCTAATATGGATTGCCACATGGCACTAACCTATTTGTCAACCATTCGTGCCATCCGGCTATAAATACTATATCAATTCATTTTTCACTTAGAGTACTTTTGTTTTACGTAAAACTCAATGATAAAGGAAAATATTTATTAAGAAATCATCTTCCAAGAATACGGTTGGTTTTCCTTTATTTAGTAATATATAATCAAAAAAGTTTTTTAGTGTTTGGATCTCATTGGAAAATAATTTCAATCTCATAAATTTATCTAAGGAAAAAATTAATTCGATTTTATAATAATTTTTATTATTTTAAAAATTCAATTTTTTAATTTTCGTTTTCTTCTTTCTTTTCTTTTTCTTTTTTCTTTTTTCTTTTTCTTTTTCTTTTCCTCCTTTCTCCACCATGACTAGCTGGTAACGGCCATAAATATGGAGTTTTGGGTCCAAGCATCGATATCTGTCATATTTGGAAAACGTTTTCCGGTTCTTTTAGAGAGAAAATCATTTTCTTAAATTTAAGCTTTAATAGGAAAACATTTTCCATTGACTCATTTCCTATACAAACCAAACACTGAAAAATAAGAAAAATGTTTTCTTGGAAATTATTTTCCGTGAAACAAACAGACCCTTAATGACATTTGGATGTATGAATTTTTCTCTCCAGGACGTTGACACTTCTAAATTTCTGGGACTTCAGAGATTCAACACTTTTTATCTTCTTGACTTCTGGATGCCTTTGCTCCTCGACATCGGTGCTTTAAACTATCAAACACTCTCACACCTGACTTTGAGTGACTCCAAACAGCTCGACACTCCTCATATACCACTAGGCATTCAACCTCACCAGAATGGCTTTTTTCTCATCTCACACCCTATTTATTTCATCACATTTACAATGTCGCTTTTGTATGATACTAATCTGTTTCAATGATGATCGTGTATAAAAGAGAGATATAAGAAGAGAAAATAAACACCCAATGGTTGACGTGGTTCAGACGATCAAGAGAATAATCCTTTGGAAGCTTACCTGCACGATTGTAAATCCCCAATTCATCTTGTTACCTTTGGGAATGATTCATTATCATTTAATAAAGAGCAATACAAAGGATTGCAATAATTGATTTGGTAGCTACAGCCATCACATTTTAGCCAGATCTCCTTCTATATTGGGATTAGGACGACTTGACATTCTTATCATTCCAGCACTCCCCATCTGAACTGCAGCAAAGACGTCCTCAAAAGTCAGCTTGGATGCCATATTTTGGAAAACACCTTCAGAGAAAGCCTTGGTGAATACATCTGTAAGTTGCTTATAACTACAGACATAAGGAGTTTTAATTGTCTTGCCTTGAATCTTTCCATGAACAAAGTGACAATTGACTTCTATATGTTTTTTCCGTTTATGAAAAACTAGATTTGAAGCAATATGGATTACGGTTGATTATCACAAAATAACATCATAGAAGATTTAGGGGTTCTAAACACCAATTCTTGTACAAGCAATTGAAGCCAAACCATTTTCACCTGTAATTGAGGCCATAGCTCTTTGTATTCGACCTCTACACTAGACCTTGCCACAATAATATCTTTTTCACTTTTCCAAGTGACTAAGTTGCCACCTACAAAGGTGTAGAAGCTTGTAGTTGATTTTCAATCTATATGGCTCCTAGTCCAATCCGCATCAGTGATGGTGGTGGACGGGAATGAGAGAGAGACAAGGGTGGCGTGGTGGTGGCGAGATGGGCGGACAGCGGCCGGCGTTGATGGGCGCGTGTGGCATGGGCGAGTGGTGTGTGGCGCGGGCAAGGCGGGCTGTTCTTCAAGGCCAAAGGGGAAAATGGAGAGAGAGAGAGGGGAGGATGGTGATCGGATGGTGGTGGTGCAAGGCGGGGTGAACGGCAACATGGCGGGCGCGCGCAGTGGCACTCGGGCAGACGGCGGCATGCAGCTAGACAATGCTCCGGTGTGGCCCTCACGTGGTTGAAGGGAAGGGAAGAGAGAGAGAGAAAGGTGAGACAGGGTGGTGATGATGCAAGGCAGCACACGGATGGGTGGTGGTGGCGTGGCGGCGGCGGCGGCGGCGGCGGCGGCGGCGCTCCTCCGACGGTGGCAGCAGCTCACGGTCGAGCAAGGGAGAGAGGAGAGGAGAGGTGTGGGAGGAGAGGAAGTGGTCGGCTTGGAGAGGAAGAAATGAGGGAGAGAGAGAGTGAGTGGAGAGTGTATAGCTAGTGGTGAGTAGGGTGGTTGACCAACTTCCCACAAATGACCATCTTGCCCTTTCCACTCACAACATGATCCAATGGCGCACATTTGATCATCCAACTCATCCAACGGCCCAAAAAAGTCAACCCCACTATCTCCAAGGGGCATATTGGTCCAAAATTTTTTGCCATAAGGGGGGCCTGAAAATGTCCAATTTACCTCCAATAATTCCTCTAAAATTCGGAATACAAGACTAGGGTCCAAGGGCAATTTAGTAATTTTTTGATTTTGGGTCGAATTTTCATTTTTCGACAGTACTGATCCCTATCCGTACTGTTCCCTATTACCATACTAAAACGACGTCGTCCTCGCAAAATAGTTGCATACATCCAAGAAATTCGACGCTCAAGTCCGGATCCAATTTCACGATCAAATTTGCTCAGTTACAATTTTAGGGTCTCTCACTAACAGGCGACTGTTTAGGGGTTACGAGTATCGATCTAAGGTTACTCGAGTCATGACGGTCTCGATTACCAAGAGAATGCGAGGATTTATCGCTAGTTCCGGGAGTCGCGATCTTTTGGATTAAGCTCGGGATTGTTCGCCACATGTACTCTCAGTCTTGTGGAATCACCCGCGATCTGATCGTACATTGTTGGCTAAACCAAATCTGTCACTTTCCTAGGATCGGCCCACATTGACCCAAAATATTTCCTCGTCGTTTCTCGAAATTAGAGCTTGATTCACGGTCGAGTTTTTGGTCCACGTACCATTTTTCTAGTTAGCCATTCCCTATCGGTTAATATCCCGAGAGTGATCAATTCCTGGCGAGACTCACTAAAATGAAATGAGAAATAACATCAATTTCATTGATCCCAGAAATGGATCGAATTCCAGATGTTACAATCAGTGTGCCCTACAAGACCAATATGACCATTTTTCTTCATCAAAACGCCCCGACCAGGACTAGATTTTAGGTTTCGAAGTGTGCGATCCAAAAGCGCCATATGTCCTTCAATAGAAACATGCATGAATTGGCTTACATAACTGACGATATAAGCAACTTATGGTCAAGTAGTGATTAAGTAGATTAGCCGTCCAACCAACCTTTGAAACCAACCACTATCAGATAATAGGGTGATGTTGTTAACAAACTTACTGTTATGATCCATGGATGACTCTCAGGAGCAGCTCCAAGTTTTCCGGTCTCTTTTTACAATTCAGGAGCATATTTCCTTTGAGAGATGAATAATCCTTTACTACCTCTATGCCTTGAAAATACTGCAAGTGTCCCAAATCCTTGATGTTGAACTTCACATTCAAGTGCAGCTTGAGAGTCTCAATTTCATAAGGATTATCACCAGTAATAATTATATCATCCACGTAGACAAGGACTGTTCCTTTGGCATTTTGGTTCACAAGCAAGGAGGAAATCGAATCATACTTTTTGAAACCCACACTTTCAAGAGCGAAATTTAATTTTCCATACCAAGCGCGTGGCGACTATTTGAGACTATAGATGGCTTTATTAAGCTTGCATACTGCATTGGGTTGATTTTCTGAAGGATGTCTAGGAGGAATGTTCATATAAACTTCTTCTTCTAGTTCACCTTGTAAGAACATGTTTTGAACATCCATTTGAAAGAGTGGCCAATCACAATTTACTACTATGCGCATTAATACTCTCACTGTGTTCATTTTTACTACAGGATGCAACATTTCTTTGTAGTCTTCACCATATGTTTGAGTGTAGCCCTTGGCAACAAGTCTTGCCTTGTGATGCCCAAAGGAACCATAATTCTTCTATTTAATTTTGGACACCCATCTATAGCCAATGAAATGCTTTGCTTCAGATAAGGTAACGATATCCAAGTGCGATTTTTATTGAGTGCTTCTAGCTCTTCTTTCGTAACGTATTGCCACACTTGAGAACTTCTACCTTCAAGAAAGGTAGTATGTTCTTTTTTAGCATCGACAACTGACAAAAAGCATGGAAGACAAGCAGATGATAAAGAATAGTATGTTCTTTATCGTAGCATGTATAATCCTGTATAGGAAATAGAGCAGAATGATAAGTGGTGAAGTCACAAATTCTGGTGGATGGCTATAAAATCCGAGTGATCCTACCAATAGGAGCAGAAGTGGCGGGTTGTGATGGAATGAAGTTGAACATGGCTCTTTTGAAAACATAAACCACCACGTAAGAAGTGAAAATTTTTCCTAGACTTGGTTCATGTGGATCAAAGCGGTCGAACCATCATGTGGGAAAAAATGTTTGATAGACTTATTCTATAAAGGGCCATGTAGTTCCAATGACTTTTTTTTTGATTGGTGGATTAGAAGAAACATGGACGTCGCTCAAATGTACTTTTAGGCTGTATTTTCCTTCATGTCGGATTAGAAGAAATTTCTTTCAACTATTCTTTTGATTGGTAGATTACACACTATGGACATTATCCATTTTACCTTCTAGTTAAGATTGCATGTAGGCGATATACATGTTCGTAATTCACCAATTGGAGACATAGTTGAAGAAGTTTCTTCCAACATAGAATTGAGGAAAATATGCTACTTTATTATTATTTAGTTAAGTTTGTAGGCAGATGATATCTATATATTTGTAACCATCTATCAAAGGTCTTTCTTCTAACTGGGGATGAGGAAAAACACAACCCTTTGATAAATTACATTATGAACAGAGCCAACTACAGCAGAGAAAACTACAAAAATTTGCTTGTTCAGAGTAGGGACTAACGTAAATACCAATATTTTGCCATATAAGATTGACATAGCTTAGCAAACTAAATCACTTCTCTAACAATTTCCAACACGACCTAATTACACTGCATGGGCCCATACGTAATTAAATATATCATGTCGAGCCTGGTTGCCTTCATTCCATGAATGGGTCAAATGTTTGTGCACAAATAAAAAATGTATCGTGTGTGGATTTACCCTTTTAACCTGCTTACGGCATGGCATGCTTATACAACTTACCGTGTTAATTGTGTTAAGAAGACACATTGAGATAAATTTAGACACATTTAATCACATTTCACATTTCACTTAGGGCCCATTGTCAGTGCGTCCACGTGAACCTGAACTACAGGGAACGAGTCGCGACTATAAAACCGCGCTCTACCTACCTCTAAAATAGGCACTAAAATCTCCCCTTCTAAATAGAAAATCTCTAGAGGATGAAGAAGCTTTCTTGTTTTGGTGACAGGTTGGAGCCCAACCTGCCTAGCATTCAAAGCCTCTCTTGCCTCCTCCACTCTTGCCACCCTGTGGCATCTTCCCTCCTCCGCAAATTGTCCCGCCGAGCCAACTCTTTCTGGACTCAACTAGCTTACTTCGTCCTCGTCTCCGCAGTCGGCTATTGGGCACTAAAGCTCTGCGAGCCCAAATCATCCTCCTACAAGCCTCGTAACCTCGATGTGTTCTTCACCTCCGTCTCCGCCACCACAGTCTCAAGCATGTCCACCGTGGAAATGGAGGCCTTCTCCCACTCCCAGCTCGTCATCATGACCCTCCTTATGCTCTTTGGCGGGGAGGTCTTTACTTCCATGGTCGGGCTTCATCTCTCGAGGTACAGATTTGCCGGACGTGATCATCACAAGGTGAATTCTGCCACTTCTGACCACTCCGACAAGAACATTGAACTCAAACCTCCTCTCTACCACGTCAATGAGGCCGATACCTTCAAATCTGATCCCGAAATGAAAGGGACGCCGTTGAAGCCAGCCCCATGTGGCGATGGACTCGTCAAGTACAGGGCAGCCAAGTACCTGAGCTACGTAGTCCTAGGTTACCTCATCATAGTCCACGCAGCCGGCTCAACTTTGCTTTTTGTGTACATTAGCCTCGTTCCGACCGCGAAGAAAGTCCTTTGGGACAAAGGCCTCGCCGTGCAGATGTTCTCCGTGTTCATGACTGTGTCAACGTTCGCCAACTGCGGCTTTGTCCCCATGAACGAGAACATGTTGGCCTTCAAGCACCACCCGGGCCTCCTGTGGCTGCTCCTTCCACAGGTCCTCCTCGGGAACACGCTCTACCCCCCGTGTCTCTGGGTGGTACTCTGGCTCCTTGAGCGGGTAACGGGGCGGGCCGAGTTTGACTACATGCTGAGGAATTCCTGGGAGATGGGGTACGCGCACTTGCTCCCGGGCTTTCACTGCCTTTGCTTGGCCTCGACCGTGTGGAAGTTCGTGTTGGCGCAGTTCGTGGCGCTGTGCTGCTTGGAGTGGGGCTCACCGTCCATGGAGGGCCTGAGCCCGTACGAGAAGCTTGTGGGGGCTCTGTTTGAGGCGGTGAACACCAGACACGCCGGCGAGTCCGTCTTCGATCTCTCCATCGTTTCTCCGTCAATTTTGGTGCTCTTTGTCCTGATGATGTAAGTCTCTCTCTCTCTCTCGTTCTCACACGTGCTCGCGTGCAAGTGCGCACATAAAATCCTATTCCCTCGCATGGTAAATAATGCAAACACAAATTAAATAACTAGATAATATTCAATACTAAATTAACTCTTAACCATAACAAAATACTTCATATTTCGATTTCATAAATCCACTTTAGTATTGAATTTTATCTTTTTAAATTAAACGGTGTATGTTTATGAATAAACATTTTTCTATTTTGTCACGTTGGTCAATGGCCTAGATTAAATTAAGATATTTACATTAAAAGGCTAAATCAGTTGAACTTATAAAATACGGGTTAATACTAGATTGTACAGTGTCATGTGCTTTATTAAATTTGCTTCCTAGAAATGAGTAAATTGTTTCACTTTTATCCAATATTAATTTCTAGAGTCCCTTCTTGACTGATTTTGCGGCTCGGACTTCAGTCTTTAAATTTTCTGACTTTTTGTCTTTCCGTTGACTTTATTTTTAACAATTACGTGTTCATAGTCTGGTGGCTAAACTGGGGACTTTTTAAAAAAATTTCCTTCACATGTCATGAAAGGTCCCCTCTCGGGTTGCAAACCTCAAAACTATTTCTACTAACCTTAGTGCCCCAGTAGAATTCTGAAAAGAGCAAGTATAGTTTCGTGTACCCTGCCCCAATGGGATTTCATGAAACTTCGTAAAGCACAGAACAGAGGAAAGGCATGAACTGATGTTTCATTCTTTTCTTGTCTACTTCTATAATTGAATTAGTTTGCAAACCCTTTTAAGTTTATCATATTTTCGTAGGATGATGACACGTGTCATTAGATTTTTACTATCCACAATTATTGCTCAATATTAAAGAGACTGTCGAGATTTCACGAATTAATCTCAATTAAAACACATTGAGTGGATACAACATTTGCGTCCACTGATGGAAACCTCATACAATCTTCCTAGTGGGAACAAAATTTTCTTTATTCTGAGCTTTGACGAAGTCTCTCGACCCCATATTCATCACATCTCTATATTACCTTGCTTTCTTCCAAAAATATTTCGGCTTCAGGATTACTATAAGTCTAAAACTCAAATGGATCCACATGTTAGGCATCCACTTTATTGAATAGCAAATCAACTTATCAGATTAGTGGGTGGCGGCAACCCTAGTAACGAAATCGCATAATGCTAACATGACTTTATTGATCTTTTTGGTTTGTGCGATATTATATTCTTAGTCTTTTCTCCTGCAACTGGACAACCATCTGCATTTAAATCCCAATATCAAATTCAAAACTCGGTTTTCTTCTCCAAGGGCACATGATATGTGTCGTCTGTTTTGTGGAAAGTGGACATTGGAGGAGGGTGGTTTTCATAATATGATACTCTTAAAGAAAATGGTTTTGTTTTTCTGTGTTTCATTGTGCTTTTAACGTGAATTAGAAGTTGGTTTTTGATAGCTGTTCTTGGAAAACCTAAGCGAACGTTTTTGAGAAACCGGCTCGAGTCTAATCTGGTACATGACCTCGAGACCATGGTCTTGAGACCTTGAGCCTCTATCTCGAAAACCCGGCCACCTGAACCAAGATCGTTGGGAACCAAGATAATCGGGATGAGACTCGAGACCTGGGCGTCCAGACTTGAGACAAGGCCCAGACCTTGGAACCACATGCACAAGCTCTAAACCTCCTGGTTTGTGCGATCTTATATTCTTAGTCTTTTCTCCTGCAACTGGACCACCATCTGCATTTAAATCCCAATATCAAATTCAAAACTCGGTTTTCTTCTCCAAGGGCACATGATATGTGTCGTCTGTTTTGTGGAAAGTGGACATTGGAGGAGGGTGGTTTTCATAATATGATACTCTTAAAGAAAATGGTTTTGTTTTTCTGTGTTTCATTGTGCTTTTAACGTGAATTAGAAGTTGGTTTTTGATAGCTGTTCTTGGAAAACCTAAGCGAACGTTTTTGAGAAACCGGCTCGAGTCTAATCTGGTACATGACCTCGAGACCATGGTCTTGAGACCTTGAGCCTCTATCTTGAAAACCCGGCCACCTGAACCAAGATCGTTGGGAACCAAGATAATCGGGATGACACTCGAGACCAGGGCGTCCAGACTTGAGACAAGGCCCAGACCTTGGAACCACATGCACAAGCTCTAAACCTCCTGGTTGATACTGAGATCTCAGGGGGTCGGACTTAGGAGACCAATGCTTGGACCCAAGAAACCAAGGGCAGGACCCTGCATCCTGGAACTCAAGACCAAGGTCATGGGGGCTGAAACAAGAATACAAGATCGGGGATCCCGGGTCAGTTGACACGAGGTCATGAGATCAGACTGGATTTCGAGTGTGTCGGTCTCAAGGTTGCGGTTCTGGCCCCTCGAATCTCAAGTCTGTGGGTCAATTTACTATATCTGGGCATAGGTGTTTTGGATGTGGGGGATTAACATCTTAGGGGTCAGGGATCGAGGTCCCATGTGCAAAGGTCGAAGCTGCATCCAGCCGTTGAAGTCTTGGACCTGGTCCCTAATGTCTGGGTCCAAACTTCAGGATCCCAGCTCTAGCCCCGGCGGTGTAGAGTCTAGGTGTCAAAGTCCTGGGCCAATGCTACGGTCCTGAGATCAGCCTCAAGATCCCAAGACTAGCACGCTAGGGTTCTAAACCCCGAGGTTTCTGGTTCAAGTGCATGGGTCTAAGGTTTCTGAGGACGTGGTCATGAGTCTAGCTCTGAAGCTCTCTTGTCTACAGCGATGGCAGCCATGGGCAGGGCACATGATTTAGACCCACGAGAGAGAAATGATGAGGGAGAAAGAGACATAAAACTTGAATTTTCTGCATCTTTCATTTTCTTTTTTTATTTTAAATTTTTTTGAATTGTGGCTTTAAGGTTAAATGTGAGTATGAGAGAATGTGACCATCAATCAATGACTTGGTTGAAGAAAAACAGAGTCCCTAGAAGATAATTTTTAAGGGCATATTTTCCATCATTCCTACCGGTTTCGTTAATTGTGGGTAACAAGTCATAGATCATATGCTATTTATGTTGGGGTGATAGTCATGATTTATGGCGGCTTATTAAAACCAGGATTGTTTTGGGGTATAGATGTTCTTGCGCAATTTCTTCGAGTGTGGGCAATGGAGTCACCTCCGTACTTTTAGAGGAGCGATCTTCAACTTCACTTTTTTAAAGAAAGGAATAGAAAAGAATTGGCCTTCGACTAGTCAGCTCATTAAAGCTTTTTCTTGTCATATATATTCCAGCTTGTTGTTGCATTTGTTCCTCGGAGCCGCACTAAACTCTCTTTATCCACATTCATTCCAGCTTTGTTCTTGCCATTTATTCCTTATAATGTTCTTGCCATTTGCTCCTCAGAACTGCGCCCATATTCATTCCAGCTTTGTTGTCGCCATTTGTGTACAATCAGCCTTGTGTGTTTTCTTATGTATAGTAGAGACAGAAGAAATACGGAAGATAATACTAGAAGCACGTATACAGACCATAACTGTCGAATGTAGTCAATGCGACAGCCAGAAAACACGCACAAGCTTGACTTGTTTCTCTGTGACCGCCTTTTTTCCAAGGGAAAAGAACTTGCAAACTTAAGAGTGACTCGACCCATTTCTAACAACCAATGTGTTTTTACAGGTATCTTCCATCACAGACCTCATTTCTTCCAGTAAGAAATGGCGAGACGGCACCAAAAACTCAAAGAGATGAGCCTAGAAGGGGCTTGTTGACATGCTTGATGTTTTCGCAGTTGTCATATTTAGTGATCTTCATCATTCTCATCTGCATCACCGAGAGAGAGAATTTGAAGAACGACCCATTGAACTTCAATGTCTTGAACATCACGATAGAAACTATAAGGTACATTGCAATTATTCTTGTTTTGTTTCGAGATTCTGTTCTTGTGTATGTATTAAATTCCAAAAGATTTTAACGATGTTCATTACTGAACCAATTGCAGTGCCTACGGCAATGTCGGATTTTCCATTGGCTATAGCTGCAAAAAGTGGCTAAACACAGACAGCCCGTGCACGGACGCTGCATATGGATTCGTAGGAAAATGGAGCAACAGAGGCAAGTTCATTCTGATAATAGTCATGTTCTTTGGGAGGTTGAAGAAATTTAACATGAAAGGTGGCACTGCTTGGAGCTTGTCTTAGAATTACAAACCACACATTCCTCAAGTTAGAGGTAGAAAGGTCCGGTCAACAATGTACTATAGTCTCGTATCCGTGTAGAATTCACAAATTTTGGTCCATGTTCTGTTCCTCCAAGTAGTTACAAATTGACCATCCATTGTCTTACTTGGGAAGAGAGAGAGGGCGGTTATGTCCGTTCAAGGGTTGCTGGGACTGATACTTTGATATATCGGAATGTGTTGTAGCGATTACTGTAATCCATGTGTTTTTAATAATTACACTAAATTTATTGTTTCTAGATCCACAATGAATTTTCTTAGAGAAAAATGCAAGACTTATTACTGGTTTATAAGATTGTTATGTTGAATGATGGGTCAGTCTGTTATTAGTTCTTGAATATAACTCAATTGTTTAAAGAGCCGCTCTTAGTCTAACACATTATTTTATAAGTCAATTTTGTAAACTAGTAAATCTAATATTGCTCTTTCATTAAACATCATTTGTGTTCGAAATCTATTAAAATAATCCAAACGAAAAGGAATACTTTTACTTGAGGTTCGACTCCTATCGTGCCCCCCAATTTCCGTTTATCGGTGAGTTGTTGCCTGGGCCAATTTTCATGTACCTCACTTAATCCACCTTTTCAAGCAATCTCAACGGCACTACCTCACATCGACCGGTCTGATACATTCAAGATTTACTCCCGAAACGCATCCAATAAGGGTGGAACCCAAAATCATAAAGAGACTAACAA
Organism: Syzygium aqueum; assembly: GCA_031216185.1. Classification (NCBI taxonomy): domain Eukaryota; kingdom Viridiplantae; phylum Streptophyta; class Magnoliopsida; order Myrtales; family Myrtaceae; genus Syzygium; species Syzygium aqueum. Next base: position 20,282,694 of record CM062233.1, read on the forward strand.
ACTCTGTTGCCGTCTAAAGACAACAACTTGTTGGCTCCTACTCCTTTCAAGGAAAGCAATGTAAGAATAATTGTGGCCCAAGTGATGTTATTAATTAATGGCTTAATAATTATTTAAATGTTATAAATAACCGTATTGGCTACGAAGAGGTGCAACTCTTACGAAATGAAATGTGCTTTGATGGAAGGCACTCGTTGATAGTATATATAAATAGAGTCTAGTCCTCTCTTCACCCGTGTGAGAACGAACAGGTGATTTCTATCCTCCATCAAATAAAATACGTTAAAGAGAAAAGTGGCTTAAGGGAGAGAAATCAAATTTCCACGTTTCGTCTGTTTCTGCAGCAATTATCTTCAAAGGGCAATATTATGGATAAAGATATGTCTTCATCCCTCTTATTATGAAAATCATGAAGATTTTAGATTTTAGATTTCAGAACTTTTTCACATAAAAGGATTACGCTTTTTGTTTACAGTTGATACCAGAGCGTGGTTTAGGATCTCATGATTTTTCTGATTATTGAAATATGTATGGTATATGGATAAAATTTGACGAAACTTGGACATGTGTAATCATGCTGGCACGATCTCTAAAAACCTCACATTAATTTGGTCGGTAATGGGTTGTCAGAGGAGACCAAGGTAGTGGAAGGTGCGGGGGAGACGAGAAAAGGACAAACGGGCACAAGGAGGAAGAAGGCGCGTGGAATCCATGTGCGCATACCCGTGGCCAACAACGGGGCACATGGAGTCCATGCGCCCGTGGGACAGTTACGGGCCCCTGGATCCACAGGCCCACATGACAGTTGACCTCGCAGCGTGATTTTCCGATTCTACTCTTGATCGATTTATTTACTATTTTGCCCTTAGATGCAATTTGGTGAATGTTTATGCATGAAACACTTATAGTGGTTTACAATTTTAAGAAATTCAATTATGAATAGTTTGCTAGTCACCAAAGTGGCTGAACCTTGAGGTATCTTGAATTTTTGAAATTGTATAATATTACATTCAATTACCCATGATTAATTGATGCAATGATTGAAATTGATATATTACAAATCCTTATTAGTGTCATAGGTATATTGAAGTTCATTTATTATAAGAACTTATGGATTCACCCAAAGGTTAATCAATTTCTTATAATTTATGAACATAATAGTTGGTAATTAATATGTCATGTTAGATTTGTTTGTATATCCAAAGATATCAAATAAATTTTAATGAGGTGTGCCAGGCTCTGCACCCTACGGCGCGCCACATCCCTACTGCGGTCGATTCGAGTGCGACGTCCCAGGATGCGTCACCGACCCAAAATCCAAAACAGAGAACAGTGCACAAGTGGAAGCAAACAAACACCCGTACAAAACAAATACGAGACCAAGGGTAGAGCAAACAGCAAGGTTACAAAATACACACTTGCATTACTGGGGAGAACATATACAATATTCATGTACAGCATACGCTCAAAAATCAAAAGCGAGTTAATGGCCAATATTGACAAAAAGGGGTAAATGGCCCGGACGATCAGGAATACTAAAACTAGAGCGGGCTCCAATAAAAAAGGTACTAGCCCGGTCTATCTAAGGTTGAGCCTAAACCTACGGAACCTAGTTCGGGTTGGATCTAAAGAACTCGGAAGAGCTATCAGACGGCTCATCCTCAGAGTCCATGGAATCCGGCTCTGACTCGGCCTCTACCGACTCCTCCTCTAGATCCACCTTCTCGAGCTCGGGGTCCTGCTCCATCGGCTGCGGCTCCTTATTTGACTCCATCGACTCCGGATCTAGATCCCAGTCCGCTGGCTCCATATCCATCGGGTCAAACTCGTCAACCTCCCAGATAATAGGCCGACGACTAGAACTGGAACTCCCCTCGGATACACGGTCATGGCTCGCCAAATCCCTATCGGGGCACTGGGAGTCAACATCCCCTACCTTGGTAAACAGAACCTCAAAGGATCGCAGTGGACCGTAAGTCCCTGTCTAGTCCCTGATACACCATCCTATGTACCTGTGAGCCTAAATAAGCTACTTGTCTGTATCAACCCAAACTGTAGATAGATACCTAACATAGAAGTACCCGTTCCCTGCGGGGTACACCATCTCCTCCCGGTCTATCCGGTAAGGGAGTCCAAAACGAATAGGCACTACAAGCATCTCAAGGCCAGGGGTCTGAAAAATTGGGTTTACGCAACAATGAGAATAAATCTCAGTGAGTAGACCCCCTAAACCTAAACTAGGCTAACATGCACCTCCTAACGAGCACTAAAAAACACAATTCAAAACATAAATGACTTAGGCCCATGGGCCCAAATCCAATACTTAATTTGCCCTACAGGTTAGACATTTTATAAATCACAACAATAACACAAAACCCAATCGCGGCACTTAGACACGTCACTTGGTCATAACGCATGTCATGTATATGCTTGTGCTCACACTTGTGCTCGTGTCTCATCAATGCACTTCGCACACTTGCACCCTTGCACACTTGCAATTTATCAATTCTTCTCCGACCAGCGTAAAACGCATCAGGTCCGACCCGCGTAAAACGCATCAAGTCCGACCCGCGTAAAACGTATCGGGTCTGACCCGCGTAAAACGCATCAGACTCATGACACATAACCCGCGTAAAACACATCAGGCTCATGACACATAACCCGCATAAAACGCATCAGGTTGATCATCTTCCGGTAATCCAGGCATCGTCTCGCGTAACACGCCTTAGGACGGGTTCAATACCCCGCGTAAAACATATCAGGGCTTTATGTGATCACACATTTACATACATCAGTTATTATCTGAACTCCGCATAAAATGCATCAGGGCAATTTAAGTGATCGCAAGTGCATGCCGTTCGTGCTCGCACGCATAATGTACATGTCATACCTATGCTTGCGATGCACACTCATAGCCACAACATCACACTCGGCATTCGTGAATTCCGCACTGAGCACTCAGCATGATTTGGCTACATACTCAATTAATGCCACAACATACTCATTTTGCATCTCAATATGTCCAATGAACCAATCAATCCAATCAGTCACAACATATCACTTGGCACCCAACTTCACGCAATTAGAATACCAAAACTACACATGCCAAAAATCAAGGCTCCTATGCTCAGCCACCATACAGCCCTAAGCCACTAAAATACCACAAAAAGTCAGCCCCTAACATCCTCCACAAGCTAACCCCTAAATTACCCTAATTAACGCCTAAAACTGATGTAGAAATGTACATTAGTCTAATTAGGATTTAGGGTTGAACTCACTTGGATTCCTAAGCTTTAAACAAGGCTCATCAAGTGGCAAGGACGGCTAGGCTGAGGCAGTCTTGCGCCGGAACAGTGGCGGCGATCGACGGCTCCCTCGGCGGTGCCAACGACGGCGACTAGCAGACGGCGGCGGACTAGGCGGGGGGGCTGATCTCACGGTTGGAAAAAGGGAGAGAGAGAGAGAGAGAGAGAGAGAGAGAGAGAGAGAGAGATGGTTGGGTTGGTGGTGGTGCAAGGCAGGGCGAGCTTCGGACGATGGCGGCACCGGTGATGGCGCTCCGGCGAAGGGCGGCAGTGTGAGGCCGAGAGAAAGAGAAAGAGACCCACGAGAGAGGGAGAGAGGAGAGGGCTAGCCGGTGGTGGTGATAGTGGAAATGATGAGGAGAGAGAGACTAAAGAGTGTATAAGGCTTAGGCTTAGTGGGAGTTGGTGACCAACTTTCAATAATGACAATCTTGCCCCTAATCTAAGGGCTAGGGTCAAGTCTAGACAAAAATATCTAGGGGCACCTTGGTCCAAGAATTCTAACAAAATAATAATTAAACAAGACCACAATATCCACTAATAAACCTCCAAAATTTGGAATCCACACTTAGGGGCCCAGGGGCAAAATCGTCATTTTTGGGTCCTGAATCAAATTTCCAATTTTCGACTTTATTGATCGTAAATATGAATGGCCACACTTAGACGACATTGTCCTTGCAAAAATAGTGGTGTACGCCCATGAAACTCGACACCGAAGTTCGGACTCAAATCCACGATCGAACTCCCTCAATTTACGATTTTAGCGTCTCTCACTAACAAACGGCTATTTAGGGGTTACGCTTATCGACCAGGGTTACTCGAGTCCTGACGATGTCGATTTCTTAGAGAACACGAGGATTTATCGCTAGTCCCGGGGGTCGCGGTCGTTCGGACTAAGTTCAGAATCATTCGCCGTGCGTACTCTCGGTCGTACGAAATCACCTGCTATTCGATCCTACATTGCTAGTCGAACCAAATCCGTCACTCTCCGTGAACCGGCCCACATTGGTACAAAATATTCTCTCGTCATATCTCGGAATCGGACTCAATTCATGATCAAGTTCTTGGGTCCACTTACCGTTTTCCTGGTTAGCCTTTCCCTATTGGTCAGTATCCCAAGATTTATCAGTTCCGAGCGAGATTTACTAAAATGTAATGAGAAATAATATCAATTTCATTGATCACGAAAGTGGGTCGAATTTCAGGATGTTACAACTCTTCCCCCCTTACAAAAATTTCGTCCTCGAAATTTACAATTTAACCCAACTACTCAAATAAATGGAGGTGCTGACGTCGCATTACTTCCTCGCTTTCCCAGGTAGCACCTTCCGTTCCATGATGCTCCTAAATAACCTTGACCAACGGAATCGTCTTGTTCCTAAAAACCTGCTCCTTCCTGTCCTCTACTTGCACTGGCTTCTCCACGTACGACATCTTATCGTCCACGTCTATTACTTCATGATTCAGCACGTGGGTCGGATCCGGCTCATACTTTCTCAACATTGACACATGGAAGACGTTATGAACCTGTGACAAATTTGGCGACAAGGCGAGACGATAAGCCAGCGTTCCAATCCTTTCTAAAATTCGGATCCGTTATACTTCTTTCTCCACTTCATCCCAACATAACGGTGTTCTACACGCTCTGCCATAAAGTGTTTCAAACTGTGCCATTCTGATACTTTGCTGAAAGATGTTGTTGTAGGCAAATTCCATCAAATGCAGCTGCTCTTCCCACTTGCCTTGAAAATCTAGTACACACGCTCTCAACATATCCTCCAATGTCTGAATAGTCCTCTCAGATTGGCCATCCGTCTGAGGATGATAGGCCGTACTGAATTATAACTTGGTTCCCATGGCTGATTGCAATCTCTTCCAAAAATTCGCGGTAAACCGAGGATCACAGTCCGAAGTGATTGCTACTGGTACCTTATGAAGATGGACTATCTGTCGCACATATAGATCTGCGTACTTTTCTAGGTCTGAGTCCTTTCACACTGCTAAGAAATGTGTTGACTTGGTTAGTCTATCTACTATCACCCAAATAGAGTCGTGTCTTCTTTGGCTTCTTGGCAATCCCGTTACAAAATCCATTGTAATATGCTCCCATTTCTACTCTGGGATTTCCAATGGCTGCAGCATTCCTCCAAGCTTACAATGTTGTGCCTTCACTTGTTGGCACGTGTTGTAACATCCCGAAATTCGACTCAGTTTCTGGAATGAATAAAACGAGTCTTATTCGATATTCCATTTTCGTAAGTCTCGCCCGGAGCTGATCACTCTCGGGATACTGACCAAATGGGAATGGCCAACTGGGATTAGATACGTGGACCAATGACCGATCGCGAATTAAGCCGATTTAAAAAGAATGACGAGGAAATATTTTGGGCCAGTATGGGCCGATCTTCGGAACTCGAGCCGGAAGATCGTGTCCTCGGAACTAGTGATACTCCTCTCGTTCTCTCGACAATCGAGCACGTCACGAGTCGGACAAACCAAGGTCGATACGCGTAAAACCTAAACGGCCACCCGTTAGTGAGAGAATTGGAAAATGGGAAATTGATGAATTCGATCGTGGAATTTAATCCGGACATCAAGAACGATTTTCTTGAATCTCGGGATAGTTTTTATGTGGACGACGTCAAATTAAGCTGGCCATAGGTGTATAGGACTTGTACGGTCGAAAAATTAGCGATTCGACCCGGTACCGGAAATTAATGTCGGTTTTCTCCATATGCCATTTCTAATTCCGAAAATTTAAATCCTAAGACTAGCCCTAGGTGTGACATTTGTCACCCTAAACCTTTCCCATGCAAGACATGATTTGCACCAAGACTACACTTAACCTCTTCATCTCCCCCATGCAACTCATCATCACCCATCACCTCACAACTCCCTATTCTCTCTCTCACTCTCTCTCACGCCCTCTCTCTCTCCCTCACCCGGTCACTCTCCCTTTCCCTCTCATCTCCGGCGATCTCTCCCTCCCGCTCGGCCTCACGTCGCTCGTCGCCCGCCGGAACCACCGTCGCCAACCAGCACCGCCGCCGTGTGCCGACCTCTCCCTCTCACCTCACCGCCAGCCGGCCGACCGTTCTTCTCTACTCCCTTGCTGTTCACGACCGGCTGAGGCCTCACGCCGAGGCCAGCGCGGCCGCGCCTCTGCCGAGCCGTCGCCGCTCCGCCCAAGGCCGCCGCCGTGAGGCCACCGTCGCCCCTCACCGCTGTCTCCCTCCGTCCGACCTCTTCCTTTCAGCTGCATGCAGAGGAGTCCGGCGCCGGTCAGTGAAGGAAGGGGAAGCTGACTGTTCGCCTTCCTCCGCCGTGCACTGCCGGCCGCCGCCCGCCGTGCGCCGCCGTCGCCCTCTCGGCTATCTCTCTCCCTCTCGGTTGCATGCAGCAAGGTGGACCGCCGGACCAGCCGCGCCACCAGCTCGCCACCGTTCCCCTCTCTCTCTCTCTCTCCGCGGCTGCATGCAGAGGTAAACCCCCGCCGGAGCCGTTCGCCGCTGCACGCCGCCGTCCGCCGCCGCTGTGGTGGCCGTCCACTACCCTTTCCTTCGCCGTCCCTCTCTGTTTTCCTCCGCCACTCACTGTTCTGTTCAGTCCCCTTCACCGGAGCAGACCGCCGTCGCCGGACCGCACGCTGTTCACCGCGACCGCCGTGCACCGCCGTGAGCAGCAGCCGTCCGGGGGCCGTTCAGCAGCTCGTCCGCCGTCCCCTCTCCCTGTTCAGCAACCGCGCCGACGGTGGGACACTGCCGGAGCTGCTGTAGGTCGCCGGACCGCCGTGCGCCGCCGTGTCCAGCCGCTGGTCGGACCAACCAGCAGCTCGTCCGGCCTCCCCTCACCGTGAACAGAAGCTCAGCTGACCGTGAGCCGCCACCCGAGGCTGCTGTGGTCAGCCGGCCGCCGCTCGCCGGACCGCCGCCCTTGGGATTTGTGCTGCCGGTTCCACCGTTCACCGGTGATCGGCCGCCGTTCCCCGTCGTCGAGCTTGGATTGAGGTGGGTGGAAACCTCTAAACCCCGATTAGGACAATGGTGCGTTTCTAGATGGGCTTAGGGTGTCGGTTAGTATTGATTAGAGTTCGTATAAATTTGGGTGTTAATGATAGGTGTCGGGAAATGGTTAGTAAGTGACGAAGCATGTTTAGAAGAGAAATTAGAGCTCGGAATGACTGAATTAAGTTGCTGTCCACATTGAATTTAGCGGCTAATTGGATGGTAGATTGAGGTTTGAATGGACTTGAGTGCCGGGATTGCCGGAATGATTGAGTTATGTGTCGGGTTGCCGACTGTGGTGTAATCGAGTCTACCATGCCGTGTGTCCTTATGGCCGACAATTGTGGAATGTGAATTGTGGTTTGCCAATGTACATAATGATGCCCGAATACGTCATGAGTGCTAATTTCACATGTGATGCCCCGAATTAATTGATGAGGTCGATTGAGCATATGAAGTGGATCATTGATCATGATATGTTGACATTGAATTGTGCGGGACATTATGTCATGACACATTGCACCAACATTCGTGTGCGAATTGCATGGCCACGCATTATGCATGCCGAGTATGAGGCTTGTGGAAATTATGCGAGTATGCGTGTATGCTATGGACATGTGATCACCTAATTATGCCCTGATGCGTTTACGCGGGGTTAAGATAAAACCGGTTGTGTGAATGTGTGATCACCTTCGCCCTGATGCGGAATACGCGGGGTGTGCCGTCTTCATGCACTTTGGAGCAGGACGATGCCCGGTACGTCCGGAAGACAACCATCCTGATGCGTTTACGCGGGCTCTGGTTTGTAAAGGAGATCGGTGTTGCGCCTGATGCGTAAGGACGCGGGCTAGAGACACTGGGCCTGGGGCGTCTTTACGCTGGCCACGGAGTGTTGTGATTGGTCTTCGGACCGGATCTTCGGATCGGACCTTCGGGTCGGGCCTTCGGGTCGAGATAATTGAAATAAACGGATGACGTGTGATGCATAGTGTTGGATTATGTGATGGAATTCGCTGGGCATGGTATGGGACGTGTCTAAGTAGATTCCATTCTATAATCTGAACACGAATGGTAGTTGTGCCGGGATGCCATAGTAATTGGATTGTGGGCATGGCAAGTTAGTGGCATTTGCATGCATTTGAATGCATGAGAAATTGTGCGGGATTGTGTGACTCGGTGTACATATTTGGAATTGTCACAAAAAGGTTTTGAGCATACGTGTGACGTACGCCTGGTCGAGGATGCCGCTTGTGATTTGTAATCTGATGGGATTATCTAACCTGCAGGGTCATTGATATGCCGATTTGGGCTTACGGGCCTAAGTCATTGTTATATATGCGTGCTATTGTTTTTCCCGTCAGGAGATGCATGTTAGCCTAATTTAGGTTTAGGAGTTTTCACTCACTGAGAAGTGTCTCACGGTTTTCATAACCCAACCTTTCAGACCAGCGCCCATGAACCGACCGCCCATTCCAATTCGCTTCGAGATCCCTTTAGAGTATGAGCATACGGTGGTTGAATTCCCGGTGGCGAACAATGAGGTTTACATAAGGCATTACACCATGATTACCGTAGATGTAGGTTCGACACATCCCGAAGTCCATGAGTATGTAGCCTGGTGTTTTCGAGACCGTTGGGGAGACGAGTTCGGACCCCTCCGCACGATGGACGTTCCATTCACCATAGAAGGCCAGCTTGATCCACAATGCCCGAGCGGTGAGGTCGTGGATTCCGAGACGAGTGTGGATGAGACTATAGGTCCCTTCGCCTGGTACGAGCCTGCCGAGGATGAGGAGTTGGGTGGTATAGATCATGAGTTCCCGATGGAGGATCCAGCAGTGGAGGACCCGGTAGTGGAGCCTATGGAGGTTGACGAGGCCGAACCAATGGACACCGAGGAATCCGAGGAGGAGGCCCCTAGCGAGGATTCAGAGATACCAGACAGCCCGTCCGAGTCCGATGGTTCAGATCCAGATTGGGAACCCTAGGCTAGGCTTAGTTGGTTTGCAAGGGTAGACACCTTTTTGGATTTTGGACCCTTTTTGTTTAGCCGTTGGTCCCCCTTGTTACTAGCCTCTTGACCCACCAGCAGTACTCTTTTATCGTGCTTGTCTCAGTTGTTGTTGTTGTTTTTATTTTGAATTATTGTAAGGATGTTTCAGGCAAATTTTGGGATTATGGATGTGTACGTTACCTCAGTGTTCTCCGTGTTGCTTCCCGTGTTCTCAGATATATTGTCTGGGTGATTCTCTCTAATTTTGCTTCCGCATGTGTATTATGAATTGTTTGGGATTTGGGTCGACGACGGCATGTCCTGGGACGTCGTACTATATCGACCATCGTGAGCGCGGGTTGTCGCGTGCCGAGGAGGTCGGGGCGTGACAACCCCCTCTATCGAATTGGTATCAGAGCAAGGTCAGCTCGATCCAACTAGGTCGAGTCTTGGAGTGATAAGGAGCGATGAGACCATGGGTAGCCACTTAGGATGACTTCGTGTGCTGCGTGCATCTCCTGACAATGCGTGATGATTTGGCGTATATTGTTATTATGACCCATGATGTGCAGGTGCGGCAGGACCTGAGGTGAGTATGTGAACCCTTGGGTGATGTGTTGATTAGTTCCTGTTAAGCCGCATGCTGATTGTTTGGTTGATTGTTGAGACCTGCCTAGGACTTAGACTGGGATAGATTGGTTTAAGTCTCTAATTCCCTAATGGAATTATAGCAGGTAGTTGAGCGGTCAAGTCGTCAGGATGAGTAAGAGAAGAGGAAAGGAGTCGCAAGGACAGTCTAGTGAGGGTGCCCGCGAGGCTAGGGACCCTAGGTTTGATGAGGTCATGGAGACCCTTCGTGAGATAGGGCATATCTTCGGACTGCAGGCGCAAGAAAGAGCCGCAGCCCATGCCCAGGCTGCCGAGGCTGCAGCGATCGCTGGGAATGGAGGAAATCATGCCCAGCAGGGGCAAGATCACCCAGCTGGGGCTAGACAGATGCCTCGGTTGGTAGAGCAATTCTTGAGGATGAAGCCGCCCAAGTTTAATGGTCGTGGTGACCCCGAGGCAGCTCCCCGATGGGTGGAAGAGCTGGAAAAGACCTTCAAAGTGTTGGGATGCAATGATGAGGAAAAGGTAACGCTGGCAGTGTACCAACTCCAGGATGGTGCTAATGACTGGTGGAGTGCCTCAGAAGAAGGAGTGTTCCCAGTGGGAACGGCCCCAACTTGGACTGTTTTTGTGGAGAACTTCTATGGGAAATACTTTTCGGAGAATGCCCAGGAGAAGAAGCTGACGGAGTTCATGAGGTTGCGCTAAGGCCAAATGACTGTGGACCAGTATGAGGCTGAATTTGCAAGACTGGCGAAGTTCGCACCAACCATGGTGGCGAATCCAAGGGACAAGGCTCGAAGGTTCCGGGATGGGCTGAAGCCGGATCTTCGGAGCCAGATTCTGTCGCATGATATCAAGGAGTATGGAGAGATGTTCAGGAGAGCTCAGATAATTGAGCGGGATCAGCAAGAAAGGATGGCCGCATCTGGATCGCGGTTTGTTCGGGGAAAGGATAACCGTCGCCTGGGGAAGAAGCCTATGACAGACAATCGGCGATTTGTTCCCCCTGTCCGACGGAATATAGGGAAGCCAGCCGCCCCGCCAGGAAGGTTCGGAGCGTGCTTCAAATGTGGGAGTACGGAGCACCAAATTCGCAGCTGTCCTCAGGCGCGTCCCCAAGATCAGCAGCGGGCACCTCAGCAGTATCAGCCCCGACAGCAGTACCAACCCCGACCGGGCAATCAAGCCGGGAATCCCCCACCGGCAAATCAAGGACGACCGCCCGCTCAAGGAAGGGTTTATGCTGTGGCGCGTGGAGAAGCGGAGAATGCGCCGGGCGTGGTCACAGGTACGATTTCCTTATGTGGCCATACTGCTTATGCACTGTTTGATTCAGGGGCAACCCATTCATTCATTTCGGAGCAATTTGTTAAGTTGATTGGCTTAGTACCAGTGATGTTAGAGATTTCACTTTGTGTGACAACGCCGATGAATGATAGGGTGTTAGTTTCCTTTGGATGCCCTGGTTGTGAGATAAACATTGGGGGTAAGGATGAGAGTATCGACTTGGTAGTGTTGGCCATGTTCGATTTCGATGTGATCATAGGAATGGACTGGTTAGTCCGACAGAAGGCTGTAGTGGATTGTAGTAATAGGACGATCCGGTTTAATCCCGATGGACGTCCTAGCTTCGAATTCCAGGGGAACCGAGGAGGAACCTCGACCCCATGGATATCTTCGTTAGAAGCGAGTAAATTGCTGGATGATGGGTGTGAAGGTTATCTGGTGGATATAGTGGACCCGACCATGGTGGAACCTAAGTTGGATGATATACCGGTTGTGTGTGATTTTCCCGAAGTCTTCCCTCAGGAATTGCCGGGTTTACCGCCCGACCGGGAAGTGGAGTTCGTTATTGAGTTAGCACCTGGGACTGAACCGATATCGAAGGCCCCGTATCGAATGTCCCTGTCCGAACTAAAGGAGTTGAAGGTTCAAATGCAGGAATTGCTGGACAAGGGTTTCATCCGCCCTAGTGCGTCTCCATGGGGAGCGCCAGTCCTGTTTGTGAAGAAGAAAGATGGGACGTTAAGGTTATGTATAGACTATCGGCAGCTGAACCAAGTGACGATAAAGAATAAGTACCCTCTCCCAAGGATCGACGACTTGTTCGATCAGCTGCAAGGAGCCTCAGTGTTCTCCAAAATAGATTTGAGAACAGGTTACCATCAATTGAGAATTAGGAAGGAGGACATTCCCAAGACTGCCTTTAGGACGAGATACGGGCATTACGAGTTCACGGTCATGCCTTTTGGATTGACAAATGCCCCAGCCGCTTTCATGGATTTGATGAACAGGGTGTTTAAGGAATTTTTGGATCAATTCGTCATAGTGTTCATCGATGATATCCTAGTTTATTCAAAGAGCCCCGAAGAGCATGAAGAACACTTGGCTAGAGTGCTACGGGCCTTAAGAGAACACGCGTTGTATGCCAAGTTCAGCAAGTGCGAGTTTTGGCTCAATCAAGTAGGATTTCTTGGGCATATTATATCTGGAGATGGAATTTCTATAGATCCAACTAAGGTGGAAGCGGTAACGAAGTGGCCCAGGCCAACGTCGGTAACGGAGATCAGAAGTTTTCTTGGTTTGGCTGGCTATTACAGACGGTTTGTAGAAGGTTTTTCCTCGATAGCCATGCCCTTGACTAAATTATTGAAGAAGGAAGCGAAGTACATTTGGGATGATAAGTGTGAAAGAAGTTTCCAGGAGTTGAAGCGCAAGTTGACGACCGCTCCGGTTTTGACCATTCCATCCGGACCAGGAGGATTTGAGATTTACAGCGATGCTTCATTAAGAGGACTCGGATGTGTGCTCATGCAACATGGGAAGGTGGTGGCATATGCGTCGCGCCAGCTGAGGCCTCATGAGATGAATTACCCGACGCATGATTTGGAACTGGCAGCGATAGTTTTCGCGCTTAAGATTTGGAGGCACTACTTGTGCGGGGAGAAGTTCCAGATTTTCACGGACCACCAAAGCCTCAAATATCTGTTCTCGCAGAAGGAGTTGAATATGAGGCAGGGTCGATGGATGGAATTATTGAAGGACTATGACTGCGACATTCTGTATCATCCAGGTAAGGCGAACCGGGTGGCAGATGCTTTAAGCCGCAAGTCGAGTATGGCTCATTTATTAGTTAAGGAGTGGACGTTATTGGAAAAGCTGAGGGATTCAGAGTTTAAGTTCGAAGTAAGCCGAGTGTCCAGTTTGTTCGCGACATTAAGGATCGAACCAGAGGTTCAGGTTAAGATCAAGGAACTGCAACCTTCGGACCCCGAGATTCAGAAGATTATGGAAATGGATGCGGCAAAGAGGAAGCCCGATTTCCAAGTATCCGCGGATGGGATTTTAAAGTATCGTGGCCGACTTTGCGTGCCGGATGATGAAGGACTTAAAGAGGAAATCCTGAGCGAAGCTCATCGGAGTCAGTATAGTATCCATCCGGGTAGTACAAAGATGTACCAGAATCTACGTCAACATTATTGGTGGAATGGCCTGAAGAAGGATGTGGCTAAGCACGTGGCCAAGTGTCTGACGTGCCAACAAGTGAAGGCACAACACTGTAAACCAGGTGGATTGTTACGACCTTTAGAGATTCCCGAGTGGAAGTGGGAGCATATTACAATGGACTTCGTGACGGGTTTACCGCGAAGCCAAAGAGGACATGACTCGATATGGGTCATAGTGGATCGTTTGACTAAGTCTGCGCACTTCCTGGCAGTACGAAAGGACTTGGAATTAGAAAAGTATGCGGAATTGTATGTGCGACAAATAGTGCGTCTTCATGGAGTACCAGTGACGATCACCTCGGATCGTGATCCAAGATTTACGGCCAACTTTTGGAAGAGTTTGCAAACGGCCTTAGGAACGAGGTTACAATACAGTACGGCCTACCATCCACAAACAGACGGTCAGTCGGAAAGGACGATTCAGACCCTAGAGGATATGCTGAGAGCTTGTGTTCTGGATTTCCAAGGCAAGTGGGAAGAGCAACTGCATTTGGTGGAGTTTGCCTACAATAACAGCTTTCAGCAGAGTATTCAGATGGCGCCTTTTGAAGCTTTGTATGGTAGGGCCTGTAGGACGCCACTGTGCTGGGATGAAGTTGGTGAGCGAAGTATCACATGTCCGGAGCTTGTTCAGCAAACGGTAGAAGTAGTGGAAGTTATCCGGGATAGACTAAGGACCGCCCAGAGTCGTCAGAAGAGTTACGCCGACAGAAGACGACGACCCCTGGAGTTTCAAGTAGGAGATCATGTATTCCTCAAGGTGTCGCCAATGAAAGGACTATCCCGATTCGGCAAGAAAGGAAAACTTAGCCCAAGGTATGTCGGGCCATTTGAGATCCTAGAAAAGATTGGAGATATGGCATACCGACTAGCCTTGCCTCCCAACCTATCCCAGGTGCACAATGTTTTTCACGTATCGATGCTAAGGAAGTATGAACCGGACCCGACTCATGTCTTAAGATACGAGGAAGTGGACGTGGACGACAGAGTGACGTACGTGGAAAAGCCGGTCAGAATCGAGGACAGAAAGGACTGAGTGCTAAGGAATAAGACTATTCCGATGGTCAAAGTGGTTTGGCAGCATCATGGAACGGAAGGCGCTACTTGGGAAAGTGAAGAGGCCATGCGACGTCAATACCCCCAGTTGTTCAAGTAGGTTAATGTGGGTTCTAAATTTCGAGGACGAAATTTTTGTAAGGGGGGAAGAGTTGTAACATCCCGAAATTCGACTCAGTTTCTGGAATGAATAAAACGAGTCTTATTCGATATTCCATTTTCGTAAGTCTCGCCCGGAGCTGATCACTCTCGGGATACTGACCAAATGGGAATGGCCAACTGGGATTAGATACGTGGACCAATGACCGATCGCGAATTAAGCCGATTTAAAAAGAATGACGAGGAAATATTTTGGGCCAGTATGGGCCGATCTTCGGAACTCGAGCCGGAAGATCGTGTCCTCGGAACTAGTGATACTCCTCTCGTTCTCTCGACAATCGAGCACGTCACGAGTCGGACAAACCAAGGTCGATACGCGTAAAACCTAAACGGCCACCCGTTAGTGAGAGAATTGGAAAATGGGAAATTGATGAATTCGATCGTGGAATTTAATCCGGACATCAAGAACGATTTTCGTGAATCTCGGGATAGTTTTTATGTGGACGACGTCAAATTAAGCTGGCCATAGGTGTATAGGACTTGTACGGTCGAAAAATTAGCGATTCGACCCGGTACCGGAAATTAATGTCGGTTTTCTCCATATGCCATTTCTAATTCCGAAAATTTAAATCCTAAGACTAGCCCTAGGTGTGACACTTGTCACCCTAAACCTTTCCCATGCAAGACATGATTTGCACCAAGACTACACTCAACCTCTTCATCTCCCCCATGCAACTCATCATCACCCATCACCTCACAACTCCCTATTCTCTCTCTCACTCTCTCTCACGCCCTCTCTCTCTCCCTCACCCGGTCACTCTCCCTTTCCCTCTCATCTCCGGCGATCTCTCCCTCCCGCTCGGCCTCACGCCGCTCGTCGCCCGCCGGAACCACCGTCGCCAACCAGCACCGCCGCCGTGTGCCAACCTCTCCCTCTCGCCTCACCGCCAGCCGGCCGACCGTTCCTCTCTACTCCCTTGCTGTTCACGACCGGCTGAAGCCTCATGCACTTTGGAGCAGGACGATGCCCGGTACGTCCGGAAGACAACCATCCTGATGCGTTTACGCGGGCTCTGGTTTGTAAAGGAGATCGGTGTTGCGCTTGATGCGTAAGGACGCAGGCTAGAGACACTGGACCTGGGGCGTCTTTACGCTGGCCACGGAGTGTTGTGATTGGTCTTCGGACCGGATCTTCAGATCGGACCTTCGGGTCGGGCCTTCGGGTCGAGATAATTGAAATAAACGGATAACGTGTGATGCATAGTGTTGGATTATGTGATGGAATTCGCTGGGCATGGTATGGGACGTGTCTAAGTAGATTCCATTCTATAATCTGAACACGAATGGTAGTTGTGCCGGGATGCCATAGTAATTGGATTGTGGGCATGGCAAGTTAGTGGCATTTGCATGCATTTGAATGCATGAGAAATTGTGCGGGATTGTGTGACTCGGTGTACATATTTGGAATTGTCACAAAAAGGTTTTGAGCATACGTGTGACGTACGCCTGGTCGAGGATGCCGCTTGTGATTTGTAATCTGATGGGATTATCTAACCTGCAGGGTCATTGATATGCCGATTTGGGCTTACGGGCCTAAGTCATTGTTATATATGCGTGCTATTGTTTTTCCCGTCAGGAGATGCATGTTAGCCTAATTTAGGTTTAGGAGTTTTCACTCACTGAGAAGTGTCTCACGGTTTTCATAACCCAACCTTTCAGACCAGCGCCCATGAACCGACCGCCCATTCCAATTCGCTTCGAGATCCCTTTAGAGTATGAGCATACGGTGGTTGAATTCCCGGTGGCGAACAATGAGGTTTACATAAGGCATTACACCATGATTACCGTAGATGTAGGTTCGACACATCCCGAAGTCCATGAGTATGTAGCCTGGTGTTTTCGAGACCGTTGGGGAGACGAGTTCGGACCCCTCCGCACGATGGACGTTCCATTCACCATAGAAGGCCAGCTTGATCCACAATGCCCGAGCGGTGAGGTCGTGGATTCCGAGACGAGTGTGGATGAGACTATAGGTCCCTTCGCCTGGTACGAGCCTGCCGAGGATGAGGAGTTGGGTGGTATAGATCATGAGTTCCCGATGGAGGATCCAGCAGTGGAGGACCCGGTAGTGGAGCCTATGGAGGTTGACGAAGCCGAACCAATGGACACCGAGGAATCCGAGGAGGAGGCCCCTAGCGAGGATTCAGAGATACCAGACAGCCCGTCCGAGTCCGATGGTTCAGATCCAGATTGGGAACCCTAGGCTAGGCTTAGTTGGTTTGCAAGGGTAGACACCTTTTTGGATTTTGGACCCTTTTTGTTTAGCCGTTGGTCCCCCTTGTTACTAGCCTCTTGACCCACCAGCAGTACTCTTTTATCGTGCTTGTCTCAGTTGTTGTTGTTGTTTTTATTTTGAATTATTGTAAGGATGTTTCAGGCAAATTTTGGGATTATGGATGTGTACGTTACCTCAGTGTTCTCCGTGTTGCTTCCCGTGTTCTCAGATATATTGTCTGGGTGATTCTCTCTAATTTTGCTTCCGCATGTGTATTATGAATTGTTTGGGATTTGGGTCGACGACGGCATGTCCTGGGACGTCATACTATATTCGAGGGCGTTAGCGACTATTTTGATGATCCGACGTCATTTTAGTGTGGCCACATACGTTTGGGGTCAATACAGCTGAAAACTGAAATTTCAGCAAAAGTTAGAAAAATTTACGATTTTGCCCCTAGAGACCCCGATGACTATTTTTGAGGCCAAATGACATCATTTTTCTAGGCCGGTGTCATTTTGGTGGTGGCCACGCACATTTGGAGTCATTACGGTCAAAAATTGAAATTTTGGCTTGGAAGTGAAAAATAATATTATTTTATTTCCAAGACTTTGCAGTCGATTTTCGAGGGCTTAAGAAGCTATTTTCACGATTCCGACGCCATATTATATTGGCCACACATATATAGGACCGGTAGGGACAAAAATTAGAATTTTGACCCGGGATCGGAAATTGACCAAATTGCCCTTGGGCCTGTTTTTGATAATTCTGAATTTTGGCCATTGGGGGAAGTTAACTAAGGCTGATTAGGGCTAACTCAGGTCTGGTTAGCCCTTGGTTAAGGGCTTTTGACCCTTTTGCCCATGCATTATTGGATAAGAAGCATTTCTAGCCCTTGGATGAGGGGCAAAATGGTCATTTTGGCTAAGATTTTGACACTTGGACTCCACTCACCAGACCTTGGATCAGTTTTGACCCAATCTCTCTCCTCTCCCCCTTATTTTCTTCCCGATTTTCCCCTCTTCCTCTTATTCTTCATTGTTTTCTCTCTACCGTGGGCTTTCTGCTGGGTCTGGTACTGTTCACGCAGGAACAGTACCCACCGCCAGAGCTGCTGGCCACTAGCCACCACACGTCACCGCCTGGTACCACCATAGTTGTCACGCCCCGGCCTCCCTGGCACGCGACACCCCGATCGGTGGTCGATATAGTGGTACGACGTCCCAGGATGCGTCATAATCGACCCGTTACCCAAAGCAGAACATAAGGCACATGCGGAAGCAAAAGCATAAAATCATTTAAAACACCCTGACGTAATAATTATGAGAACCAAGGAAGTAACACGAAGAGAACTGAGGCAATGTACACATCCATACCAAAACTACCAGAAACATTCTTACATTGTTCCAAGAAAGCGACATTAGAAATAGGGTGCAATCAAGAGAGAGCCAACAACCAACAGCAGAGGGTCCTAAGTCCAAAAAGTGTCTACCCTTGTAGAAAGAAAATCAAGCCTAGTCTAGGGCATCAAATCCGGGTCTGAGCCATCGGACTCGGATGAACTGTCGGGTATCTCTGAATCCTCGCTGGAAATCTCCTCCTCGGACTCCTCGGTATCCATCGGCTCGGTCTCGTCGACCTCCATTGGCTCCACCACTGGGTCCTCCACAACTGGCTCGTGATCTATACCTCTTAATTCCTCGTCTTCGGCGGGCTCGTACCAGGCAAAAGGACCTATGGTCTCCTCCTCATCCATCTCGGAATCCACAATCTCACCATTCGGGCACTGCGGGTCAAGCTCGCCCTCTACGGTGAACGGGACATCCATCTTGCAAAGGGGACCAAACTCATCTCCAAAACGGTCCCGAAAACACCAAGCTACATACTCGTGAACCTGAGGATGTGTCGTACCCACGTCTACACTAATCGCAGAGTAATGCCTCAAATACATCTCTCCGTTCCCCACCGGATGTGTAGCCATGATATGCTCGTAATCTAGGGGAATCCCAAAACATACCGGGACAGGTGGATTCGTCATGGACACGGGTCTGAAAGTTTGGGTTATAAAAACCGTGAGACACATCTCAGTGAGTGCAAACTCCTAAACCTAAATTAGGCTAACATGCATTTCCTGACGGATAAAACAAATCATGCGCACACAAAGGTGACTTAGGCCCGTAGGCCCAAATCGACATTTCAATGACCCTGCAGGTTAGACAATTTCATAATATTACATTTCACAAGCGGCACTCTCGGTCATGCGTACGTCACACGCATGCTCAAAACCTTTAGTGACAATTCCAAGTATAATTCACCGAGTCACACAAAACAGCATACTAACTCATGCATTCATATGCATGCAAATGCTCACAACTCAACTCATATGGCACTCCCGGCATGACATTCCATTCGTGATCTGATTATAAAATAGAATCCGCTTAGATACGTCCCATACCATACCCAGTTGATTTCTATCGCATAATCAGGCACTATGCATTATTCGTAACAGCACAGGATTTCGCGCGTGATCCGATTATAGAATGGAATTCGCCTGGACACGTCCCATACCATGCCCCACAAATTCCATTGCATAACCAGGCACTATGCAACACACGTAGTTGATTATCTTGTCAATTCGACCCGAAGGCCCAATCCGAAGATCCACGACCCGAAGGCCCGACCCGAAGGTCCGATCCGAAGATCCATTCGCAACACTTCGTGGCCAGCGTAAAGACGCTCTCAGGCCCAGTGTCTCTAGCCCGCGTAAACGCATCAGGCGCAACACCGATCTCCTCACGAACCAAAGCCTGCTATAGGATGGTCGTCTTCCGGACGCACCGGGCATCGTCCTGCTCCAAAGTGCATGAGGACGGCACGACCCGAAGGCCACGACCCGAAGGCCTTAAGTGATCACACGGCACACTGCCCATTTTTATCTGAACCTGGCGTAGAACACATCAGGCATTTAGGTGATCACATGTCCATGGCACACACGCATTCTCGCACAATTTCCACAAACTTCATACCCGGCATGCATAATGCGTGGCCATGCAATTCGCACACGAATGTTGGTGCAATGTACCTCAGTATGATGTCCCACACAATTCAACGTCACAATCTCATGTTCAACAATTCACACATTAAGCTTACTCAGCCCAATTAACTTCCCGGGGCATCACATGCGAAAATTAGCATATATGGCGAATCTGGGCATCATGAGATACATCGACTAATCACCAATCACAGTTCACAATAGTCGGTCAAAAGAGCACACGACATGGTAGACTCGATACTTCGTTATTGATGAACCGACATATAGCTCAATCATTCCGGCCATCCTGGCACTCCAATCAAGCTAATCCACTAACTACCGTTATTTGGGGTCGCTAAATACCGACACGAACAGCCACTAATCCTTGTTAATTCAACTTCTAATTCTCTTCCAAATTCTGTTCTGACATCCATTATTAGTTTCCCGACACCTACCAATAGCATGCAAATCCATATAATTCCTAGTTGGCGCTAATCGACTAATCGACACACCCTAAGCCCGTTTAAAACGCATAATAGTCCTAATAAGGGTTTAGAGGTTTTCACCCACCAAATCTAAGCTCGGGCGACGGGGAATGGCTGCCGATCACCGGTAAACGGTGGAACCGGCGGCACAAGTCCCAAGGGCGACGGCGAGCGGCGGTCCGACGGTTCACAGCAACTCCGGCGATGTCCCACAGCCGGCGCGGTTGCTGATCACGGAGAGAGGACGACGGACGAGCTGCTGGACTGCCTCCGGACGGCTGTTGCTCACGGCGGTGAACGGCGGCGGCGGCGAACAACGATCTGTTCCGGCGAAGGGAGACGGAACAGGAAGGGACGGAAGAGAGAATGGCTCGGTGAGGGTGGTGCACGGCGGGCAGCTCCGGCGGTGGCTCAGCCGTGCATGCAGCTGCGCCGGAAAGGAGGGAGAGCGGGGAACGGCGGCGAGCTGGTGGCGAGGCTGCTCCGGCACCCGCCTGGCTACATGCAACCGAGAGAGGAAGAGAGAGACGGCGAAGGCTGGTGGCAGTGGACAGCCACGGCGGCGGCGGCGAACGGTGAACGGTAGTCCCGGCGGTGGTTCACCCTTGCATGCAGCCGCGGCTGGGAGGAAAGGGAGAGGTGGCGGCGACGGTGGCGTGGCTGATCCGTCAGCCACTCCACTGCATGCAACAGGAAGAGGGAGAGAGAGAAAGAGACGGAGGCGGGAGTAGGGCAGCAGTAACAGCGGCCACGGCGGACGGTGACCGGCGGTGCTCCTCGGCGAACGGCGGACGAACAGCCTACTTCCCTTGGCTGACCGACGTCCAACCAGCTTGCATGCAATCGGAGAAGAGGGGAAATGGAGGAGAAACAGTGAGGGGGCGACGACGGCGCACGGCGGCGGCCTTGGCAGAGCTACGTCGGGCTCGGCGGAGGCGCGGCCGAGCTGGCCTTGGCGTGAGGCCTCAGCCGGTCGTGAACAGCAAGGGAGTAGAGAGGAACGGTCGGCCGGCTGGTGGTGAGGCGAGAGGGAGAGGTTCACGGCGGCGGTGCTGGCTGGTGGTGATTCCGGCGGGCTGTGGGCGGTGGTGTGTGGCCGAGAGGAAGAGAGGCGCGGACGGGAAAGGGGAGAGAGTGGTCGGCGAGTGAGAGA
This sequence comes from Syzygium aqueum, assembly GCA_031216185.1. Taxonomy (NCBI): domain Eukaryota; kingdom Viridiplantae; phylum Streptophyta; class Magnoliopsida; order Myrtales; family Myrtaceae; genus Syzygium; species Syzygium aqueum. The sequence continues at coordinate 20,304,213 of CM062233.1, forward strand.
GAGAGAATGAGAGAAAGACAAGGGGGAGAGAGAGAGTGAGTGAGAGAGGAAATGATAGGTGATGATGGCTTTGCATGGGGGAGAGGAAGAGGTAGAGTGTGGATTTGTTTCAATCATGACTTGCATGGGGAAGGGGGAGAGTGACAAGTGTCACACCCCCACAAAAAGGCCTAAATTTCGGAATTTCAAAGGGCACCGGGGCAAAACGGACATTAATTTCCGGTACCGGGTCGAAACGCTAATTTTTCGACCGTACAAGTTCTATACACCTATGGCTAGCTTAATTTGACATCGTCCTCATAAAACTATCCCGAGATTCACGAAAATCGTTCTCGATGTCCGGATTAAATTTCACGATCAAATCGTCAAATTTCCAATTCCTAAATCTCTCACTGACGAGCGGCCGTTTAGGACTCAAACGTACCGACCTCGGGTTGTCCGTACCGCGGCGAGTTCGAGAGAGGGAACGAGAGGAATTATCACTAGTTCCGATGACACGATTGTCCGTTTCGGATGATCGGTTCACACTGGCCCAAAATACTTCCTCGTCATTCTCCTAAGTCAAGCTTGACTCGCGACCGGGTCCTTGGTCCACGTATCTATTCCTAGTTGGCCATCCTCTTCTGGTCAGTATCCCATGAGTGATCAGCTCCGGGCGAGACTTACGAAAATGAAATATCGAATAATACTCGTTTTATTCATTCCAGAGATTGAGTCGAATTTCAAGATGTTACAACAGCCACCCACAGCCCCATTTCCAGCTTAAAACAGTGAAGAAACAGCCGCAAATCGTCGTTTCCGTCGTTGCCGTGACCGCCGGCTTGCACTCGGAACGCCGCCGTCAATCCTTACCGCGCGTCGGTGATCGATCGCCTGTTCCCGTCGTCTTGAGTCGTTAATAGGCGAGTATTAACCCCTAAATTTTTACTAGCTAATTTTGTGCATTTTAGAGGTGAATTAAGGGTTAATTAAGCCTAAACATGGATTATGTAGGTGTGTTTGTGTGTGGACTGATTAGGGGTCTTCATTAGAGCCTAATGAGGTAATGTAATGGTGGTTTAGTGGCCTAAGTATGGTCTTCCCTGGTACTGTTCATACAGAACCGAAATTGTGCATTTTTAGGGGTTAATTAGGCCTAATTGGGGTTTAATTAGGCTTAATTGTGTGTGGGATGTTTGGTATAGGTCATTAGGCCCTAATGAGATGGTTTAAAGATGGTTTAGTGCCTAAATGTTAATCTGCCCTGGTACTGTTCATTGAGTACCGAATTTGTGTAATTTTGTCTAAGTGTGGCACTAATTAAGTTCAAGTGCTAATGACTTGGAATTGGACTTTTAGGGGCTAATTTGGCTTATTTGAGGCCTAATCAAGTATATTTGGTTGTTGGGTGATTAGTAGTTGCGATTGGGGATTTATGGAATGGTTTAAACATGGTTTAAGGCTTATTTGGTGTTAAAACCTGGTACTGTTCATTCAGTACCGAAATTGCCTAATTTGTGCCCAAATTGAACATTCTAAGACTAATGGATTAATGACAAGAATTTGTGTCATGCCCCGGACACCACCGGGCTCGCGACACCCCTTCGATGGCCGTATTGAAAATGCGACATCCCAGGACTTGTCGCCGACCCATCTCCCAATTTCAGAGCATAAGGCACATGCGGAAGCATTAATTAAAACACCCGTACAAAAAAAAACAATACATGACCAAGGGTAGTAGAACACTTGAACAATTGAGCCACATACTTCGTTCAACGGCACGTACTTACAAAATCCAACCTTACATACAAAGGCTACGAGGGTTAAAACAACCATCATCAAAAGGGGCAAGTGGTCGGGTAGGTTAGCTTAGCTATACAAAAAGAGTCCACCAACTCCATGGGCTCCTCTTCGGGATCTTAGAACGCGATGGCGAACCGCTCATGGTCGGAGTCGGGGGTTTGAAATGGTTATATAATAACCATGAAAACGAGTCTCAATAAGCAACACCCTAAGCCCTACCTAGGCCAATGCGTACCCAGACAAGTCATACCCAAATACATAATAGAACAACCACATGACTTAGGCCCTCGAGCCCAAATCAAACATATGTTAACCCTGCAGGTTAGGCACATAATAATATCACGTCACATACACGGCATCCTCGATCACACGTACGTCACCCGCATGCTCAAAACCTTTAGTGTCAGTTCAAAATGTAGATCACCGAGTCGTACAATTTCACACACTAACCCATGCATTCATATGCATGCAAATGCCACTACCTTGCCATGCACGCGATTCAACTCATATGGCATTCCGGCATAAGATTCCATTCGTGTCCCGATTATAAAATAGAATCCGCTTAGGTACGTCCCATACCATACCCAGCATATTCCATTACATAATTAGGCACTATGCATCACACGTAATAAGTCGCGCGTGTTCCGATTATAGAATAGAATCCGCTTAGATACGTCCCATACCATACCTAGCAGATTCCATCGCATAATCAGGCACTATGCATCACACGTAGTCATTTATCCATTAATTCGACCCGAAGGCCCGATCCGAAGATCCGGTCCGAAGACCAATCATAACACTCCGTGGCCAGCGTAAAGATGCCCCAGGTCCAGTGTCTCTAGCCCGCGTCCTTACGCATCAGGCATCGTCCTGCTCCAAAGTGCATGAGGACGGCACACCCCGCGTAAACGCATCAGGGCGAAGAGTAATCACACATTCACACAACCGGTTTTATCTGAACCCCGCGTAAATGCATCAGGGTATAATTAGGTGATCACAATCCATGGCATGCACGCATTCTCGCATAATTTCCACAAGCTTCATACTCAGCAAGCATAATGCGTAGCCATGCAGTTTCGCACACGAATGTTGGTGCAATGTACCACAGCATAATATCCCACACAATTCAATGTCACAATTTCATGTTCAACGATTCACGTCATATGCTTAATTAGCTCAATCAACACCACGGGGCATCACATGCGAAGTTGGCACCTATGACGTATTCGGCATTATGATGTACATTGACAAATCACCAATCACATTCCACAACGGTCGGTCACATGAGCATGCGACATGGTAGACCCAATCCATCACGATTGACAAACCGACACACAATTCAACCACTCCGGCCATCCCGGCACTCAAATCATTTCAATCCTCAAACTACCGTTAAATTGGCCGTTAAATCCCGATGTGAACAGCAGCTATTCCTCCTCATTTCGGCCTCTAATCCACCTCTAAACTCCATTTTGTCACTCATAAATAATTTCCCGACACCCACTAATAACATGTAAATTCATACAAGTCCTAATCGACACTAATCGACTATTAATCACACCCTAAGCCCGTTAAAACGCATAATCGTCCTAATTAGGGTTTAGAGGTTTACACTCACATATTAGCCGTACAAGGCCCAATTAAATCCACAATGGACAGCCACTAATCAGTCCGAGAGAGGAAAATCGAGAATATACAAAATCGGATCCAAACTGGGTAGTTGCACAGTGACAGAAATCCATTTGAAATAAATAGCAAATAAATTCAAAAAATTATGAAATTTGGATATGTTGTACAAAACATCTTGATAAACATTTCTTGTGAGAACTCAAAACCCAATTCCAACGGTAAGCACCTCGTTTTGACACTCAAAGCCGGACAGAACCCGGTTTGCTCGAACAGCCCCTTAGGCCATCAAAAATATAACTCATTTAGTACCCAAATCACTTTGGAAATCCCTGAAATATTTATATGTCATAGAAACAAGTGTCTTCAACAATATTTGTGAAGGAATTTTGTTGAAATAAGGTCTGGAAAATTTTATAAAAATTCGGAAAGACAAAAAGGTCAGGTGAACAGTAAATCGGGCAGTTTTGTGACGGTCCGAAGACTGACCTCCAAATGACCCCAAACAAATTCCAAAAATTCTAAATTTAATGTATGTTATACTTAGAGATGTTGGGAACAAATTTCATGAAGAACACTTCCTCAGATTCGGCCTACAATGATCACAAAAAAAATAACAAAGCATAGAGGTACAGTAACAACCAGAAATCCGAGAATCATAAATCTTGCACCATCAAGCAAATCAAGCTTATACAACCACAAAACCAGCCATGCACAGTCCCTAATCCATCCCTAGACATGCCATTAGTAACCCACTAGCCTAAATAAGGATTAGGAAGTCACTTACTAGGGAAAAACCTAAGCAAATCCAAGCAAGGAGAAGCAACAGCAACTCCGGCGGTGAGCTGAGCTCACAGTGGCTGGATGGGTGAGCGGCGGCTGTGGCTCGGCCTGGGAAGAAGCTAGGGTGGCGGGGGTGTGATGGTAGGGAGGGACGGCGCTCGGCGTGGCTGATTTGACGTGTGATGGCAGGGAGGGACGGCGCTCGGCGTGGCTGATTTGACGAGAAATGGGGCTGGTCGTGGTGCTATAATGGAGAAGCAAGAAGTAGAAGCAGTAAAGACAGAAGCAGAAGAAGCAGCAGCAGCGGCAAAGGGGGAGAGGCAGCAGTAACGTGATCAGCAGCAGCCCAGAAGAAAGAAGAAGAAAAAGATGAAGAAAGGGAAGAGAAAGAGAGAGAGAGAAGAGAGTGAGAGAAAGAAGTGAGTGGGAAAATGAGAGAGTGAGAAAGGTGATGATGGCTTGCATGGGGAAGACCAAGAGATAGGGTGCAAGGTTGGACAACAATGATGGCAAGCATGGGGAAGGGTTTGGGTGACAAGTGTAACCACCCTAGGGTTTGCCAAAACCTACAAAAATCTAATAAACAAAACCCCAAAATTCGGAATGCTAAAGGGCTTCAAGGGCAAACTCGTCATTTTCCTCCGAAACCGGGTCGAATTGCCATTTTTCGACCGTATTAACCCTATATATAAGTGGCCAACATAACTCAACGTCGTCCTTATAAAAACCATCCCGTAACCCACGAAAATTGGCCTCGAAGTCCGGATTAAATTTCACGATCAAAATTGCCAAATTTCCAATTTTCAAATCTCTCACTAACAGGCGGCCGTTTAGGAGTTACGCGTATCGACCTTGGGTTGTCCGAGTCGCGACGGTCTCGATTGTCGAGAAAATGAGAGGAATTATCGCTAGTTCCGGAGACACGATCGTCCGGTTCAAGTTCGGGACTAGTTGGCCACGTGTATTCTCGATCTTGCAGAATCACCTACTATCCGATCATACATCGTTGGCCTCGGCCAAACTGAGTCCGTTACCTTCCGAAGATCGGTCCACATTGGCCCAAAATACTTTCTCGTCATTCTTCGAAATCATGCTTAATTCGCGACCGGGTCCATGGTCCACATACCTATTCCTAGCTAGCCATTCCCGTTTGGTCAGTATCCCGAGAGTGATCAGCTCCGGGCGAGGCATACGAAAATGAAATATTGAATAAGACTCGTTCTATTCATTTCGGAGATTGAGTCGAATTTCGGGATGTTACAATTTGAGCATCTTTAGGGGTTGATTAGGGCATGTATAAATCATATCGAATGACCCCGAAGTAGTGAAAACTATTATTGAGATTTATTTATCCAAGGCGGACCTTTAGCATATTGAGCTACCACGGAATGAATGTGGAGTTTATTGAGCTAGAAGGGTAATGATTTGATGATGCCAAGGGTGCGTTAGATTCATGGGCTTGGTAAATAACTGTATTCGGCACGTAAGTTTGAGTATTGGCATGAATTTCCGAGTGTATCATTTGTATGTTAGGTTGTGATTGAATTGAAATTAAGTGTAATGATGTGTACGCCTAAGCTTTTTTCAAATGTTGGCTTTCAGGTCGGGCCTACGGGTCGATTTATCAAACTGTTGGCCTTTGGGTCGGGCCTACAGGTTGATTTATCAAACTGTTGGCCTTCGGGTCGGGCCTATAGGTCGATTTATCAAACTGTTGGCCTTCAGGTCGGGCCTACGGATCGTTTTAAATTGTGGCCTTCGGGTCGATTTAACATATGGCCTTCGGGTCGGGCCTATGGGTCAATTTATCATTCAAAGTGGCCTACGGGTCGTGGCCTTCGGGTCGGAATAACTATGCATATTTGATAAATCACACTTGAGTATTGTTGATAAATGCCTAACCTGCAGGGCTATGTTACGAATGATTTGGGCCTTGAGCCTATGAATTTATTGTGAGTTGGTAGTACACTGCTTGGTGTGTTTAATTTACCTGTCAGGAAGTGCATGTTAGCCTAGTTTAGATTTAGGGATTATTTACTTGCTGAGATTTTTCTCACAGTTGTGGTAAAACCAACATTTCAGATCCCCCGCCATGACTTTTGAGGCCGAGGAGCAGGACCCCGAGCCCGAGACAGAGTCTGAGGCTATGAGTTCAGAGGAGGAGCCAGAGTAGTCCGAGACGTCTAGATCTGACCCCGACTGGATACCCTAGGGCAGACCTCAGTTTTAGGAGCGAGGGCCAATACCTTTTGACTGTAACCCTCCGGTAGTTAGCCCAATCCCCTAGGCCATCGATCCCTTTTTGTTTTAGTGGCCTTTTTGTTGTATCTCCTGTTTATAGATGGATATTGTATATAAGTCTTATTATGAATGTATATATTATTTTAATAGTGCGTAATTTGTTATCTCTTGCTATTCATGGTTGCTTTTAAATTGTCTGGGTGTATATATGTATATATCTATTATATATACGTCGTTTCTGCATGTGGCGTGTTTTCTCTGATTTGGGTTTTTAGGTCGGTGACGTAACCTGGGAGCGTCGCACCACATTTCGACCTGTACGCGGGATGTTAATGCTTCATGGAGTGCGGGGTGTGACAGCACGTCAGACACTTTGCCACATGCTTGGCCACGTCCACCAATAATGCTGCCTAAGGTTTTGGTATATCTTCGTGCTACCCGAATGAATGCTATAATTGCTCCTATGAGCTTCCGACAGAATCTCTTCCTTAAGCTCAAAATCATCGGGCACGCACAAACATCCTTGAAACTTAAGAATTCCGTCCTTGGACACTTGGAAGTTCGGTTTCCTCTTAGTGCCATCCATCTCCAGAATCTTCTAAATCTCAGGGTCCGTAGACTGCAACATCTTAATCTTGGCTTGCACTTCCGGTTCAATCCTTAACGTTTCCATCAGACTGGAGAGGTGTCCTACCTCAAACTTAAACTCTGAGTCTTTCGCTCCTTCCAATAAAATCCACTCCCTGATCAATAATTACGCAATGCTCGATTTCCGACTTAAGGCATCCGCTACCCAGTTGGCTTTCCCTGGATGATACAGTATGTCACAGTCATAGTCCTTAAGTAACTCCATCCAACGCCTTTGCCTCATATTCAATTCTTTATGTGAAAATAGATACTTAAGGCTCTGATAGTCCGTGTAAATCTAAAACCTTTCTCCCCATAAGTAGTGCCTCTAAATCTTGAGCGCGAAAATGATTGTTGCTAGCTCCAAGTTGTGGGTCGGGTAGTTCATCTCATGAGGTCTTAACTGTCACAATGCATAAGCAACCACTCTTCCATGTTGCATTAGCATGCATCCCAACCCCTTAAGTGAAGCATCGCTATGAATCTCATATCCTCCCGGTCCCGAAGGGATCATTAGCGCTAGCGCGATAGTCAATCTCTGCTTCAATTTCTAAAAACTCTCTTTGCACTTTTTCGTCCATTCAAACTTCGTTTCCTTCTTAAGCAACCTTGTTAATGGGGTGACTATTGCTGAGAATCCTTCTACAAATCTTCGATAATAACTTGCCAGTCCTAGGAAGCTCCGAACCTCAGTAACTGTCGTCGGTCTCGGCCAATCCATCACTGCTTCAATCTTTGCCGGATCCACAAGATTCCTTCTCCGGAAATTATGTGTCCAAGAAACGCTATCCGCTTCAGCCAAAACTCGCACTTGCTAAACTTAGCATACAGTGCATGCTTTCTTAGCGTCCTTAGAACTTTTCCAAGTGTGCCTCATGTTCCTCGGGGCTCCTTGAATACACTAGAATATCATCGATGAACACAATGACGAATTGGTCTAAGAATTCCTTGAATACTCTGTTTATTAAGTCCGTAAAGGCAGTAGGGGCATTAGTTAGCCCAAACGGCATTACTGTGAATTCATAATGTCCATATCTTGTCCTGAATGCCAACTTTGGATTATCCTCCTTTTGGATCCTTAACTGGTGATACCTTGTCCTCAGGTCATTCTTAGAAAACACCGAAGCTCCTTGCAATTGATCGAACAGGTCATCGATCCTTGGGAGAGGATACTTATTCTTGATTGTCACTTGATTTAGTTGATGGTAGTCGATACACAACCTCAACGTCCTATCCTTTTTCCTGACGAATAATACCAACGTTCCTCATAGAGATGCACTCGGTTGGATAAAACCTTTGTCTAGTAGTTCCTGCATCTGAACCTTTAACTCTTTTAACTCTGACAATGACATCCTATAAGGCAGCTTCGAAATTGGCTCAGTCCCAGGTGCCAACTCGATAACAAATCTCACTTCTCTTTCTGGCGGTAATCCTGGCAATTCCTAGGGAAAGACATCGGGAAAGTTGCACACTACTATTATATCCTCTAGCTGCACTTCTCCTGCCGTCGAATCCACTACACTGGCCAGGTAACCTTGACAGCCCTCATCCAACAACTTAGTTGTTTCTACTGATGAAACCTAAGGAATCGAGGATCCTCTTCGACTCCCTACAAACTCAAATCTAGGGTGTCCAGTCATACTAAACTGAATCACCCTACTACTATAATCCATTACGGCGTTCTGCTTGACTAACCAATCCATGCCCACAATCAAATCGAAATCATACATTGGCAAAACCGCTAGGTCTATCCTACTCTCTATGCCACCAATTACTATCTCACAATCCGGGCATCTTAACGATATGTGTCACACCCCGAACTCCACAGCACGTAACATCCCTCGTATATGTCGATATGGTGTGACGTCCCAAGAATGCGTTGCCGACCCAAAAACCCAAGAACACAATCATAGCACAATCGGAAGCGACAAAAGAATAAATACAACACCTGGACAAAACAAGTATGAGAACCAGGGAAGCAACACAACAGAACACTATAGGCAAATTATACATCCATAAAACCATTAGAAATATTCTTACAATATTCATTTAAACAATAAGAAAAAAGAGGGGTGCAACAAAAGAGTACAGTTAACCGCTACCATTGGTCAAAAAGGGGTAAGTAGCGAGGAGGGTTAACTACAAAAAGAAAGAAGGGCTATAAATCAAAAAGCGTTTGCCCTCATAAAACATAGCCAAGGTCTAGTCTAGGGCGCCCAGTCTGGATCGGAATCGGCAGACTTTGATGAACTCTCTGGTAACTCTGAGTTCTCGCTGGGACTCACCTCCTCGAACTCCTCGGTATCCATTGGCTCAGCTTCGTCAACATCCATTGGCTCCAAGACCGGGTCCACTGCTACTGGCTCATAGTCTACTCCTTCTAATACCTCATCCTCGATTGCCTCAAATGCACCATTAAAACCCATACTCCACTCCGAACCCAGGTTTGAATCCATAACGTCGCCATCCGGACACTGGGGTCCAGCTTACCCTCCACGTTAAACGGGATATCCATTGAACGGAGAGGTCCATACTCGACTCCAAAACGATCGCGAAAGCACCACGCTACATACTTATGGGTCTCAGAATGTGTCGTACCCACATCTACTCCTATTAGAGAATAATGCCTTATGTACATTTCCCCATTCCTTTATGGGGTGTACGATCATAGTATGCTCTAACTCAAAAGGGATCCTAAAACGCACTGGAGCATCCGGCATCGTCACGAACGAGGGTTTGAAAGGCTGGGTTATAAAAACCGTGAGACGAATCTCAGCGAGTGAAAAATCCCTAAACCTAAATTAGGCTAACATGCATCTCCTGATGGGTAAACAAAATCACACACAAAGATGACTTAGGCCTTTAGGCCCAAATTGGCATTCTCAATGACCCTGTAGGTTAGATAGACCGATAATATCACATCACATACGCGGCACTCCCAATCACACGTACGTCATATGCATGCTCATAATCTTGAGTGTCAATCTCACATAAGAATTACCAGGTCGTACATACTCGCACACTGGTCCAGGCACTCATATGCACGTAAATGTTCAATTATTGTTTACTGCAATCCTGGTAGAGACACATAAATTTCTTTTCTATTTTCACAACGCTCCGTGGCCAGCATAAAAATGCCCCCGGCCCAGTGTCTCTAGCCTACTACAAAGTGCATGAGGCGTAACACCGTTCTCTTTACGAACCAGTGCCCGCGTAAAACGCATCAGGTTGATTGTCTTCTGAACGAACCGAGCATCGTCCTGCTACAAAGTGCTTGAGGACGACATACCCCACGTAACACGCATCAGGGCGACAAGTGATCACACATTCTGTAACGCCCCCAACCTCGAGGTCACAAACGTGACGTCCCGTTCAATGTTATCTTTCTTTACACACAAGCTGAAGCATAATATCGGGACAATCACATTCAAAACAACAGCGGAAACACGACAAATAGCATCATGAGCAAACCTTATATTTATAGTACATGCAAACATATTAAATACAAGCCCCTCCGACCATGGCAAACATCACAGAGTTTCATAGCTGATTATGAATAGCCAATTTAGCTCGGGTTGTCCTAGACCCACTACGGCTTCTCGCTCCTCGTTTCTTCACCTCCGCCGCGGTCTCGTCTGCCTGGCCATCTCACATCCCACCCGTGACTTTATCCCGGAGCCGGCCCACCCGCACCGCCAAAGCACCGTTGAACCCATATAGGGATCCAACCCATTCTCTATCCGCGTAGCAATTCCACGCCGTACGGATGAGACACGAAGTCCGTTAGGCCCTCATCGAATCTCGCAAGCGTCGTGATTTGACAGTGGGCATGGCCTTCTTCGGCATTCGTTAAAGTAAGCACTTTGGCTTTCTGCTCCACGGGATTGCCAACGCGGGCTAAGGGAGATGCCATCCTACGGACCTGTAAAAGGGAAAAATAACGGCGGATGAGTCGAGGAGACTCAGCAAGTAAACCTACTAATATCAAGCGAGGACGAGGGGATCGCCGTTGTCACGCCCCGACCTCCTCGGCACGCAACAACCCGTTCGGTGGTCGATACAGAAGTGCGACGTCCCAGGACACGTCGTCATCGACCCGTTTCCCAAAGCAGAACATAAGGCACATGCGGAAGTAAAGATTGAAAACACCCGTACAAAAATAAATATGAGAACCAGGGAAAGCAACATAAGAAATACTGAGGCAACGTACACATCCATTGAAAATGTCAACGACAACAAACAACATCCCCTTTTAACACAGAAATCAAAAGAAGGGTATGACCAAAAGACTACTGACATAAGAGTCATGAGGGCTAAGAACCAAGAGGGCCAACAGCTAAAAAGCAGAGGGTCTGAAATCCAAAAAGTATCTACCTTCACAAAAAGACTGAGCCTAGTCTAGGGCGCCCAATCCGGATAGGAGCCGTCGGACTCCGATGAACTCTTAGGTATCTCTGAATCCTCGCTGGGAAACTCCTCCTCGGACTCTTCGGTATCCATCGGCTTGGCTTCGTCGACCTCCATTAGCTCCACCACTGGGTCCTCCATTACTGGCTCGTGGTCTACGCCTCCTAGCTCCTTATCCTCAGCAGCCTTGTACCAAGCGAAAGGACCTATAGTCTCCTCTAAATCCATCTCAAAATCCACAATCTCACCACTCGGGCACTGCGGATCTAACTGGCCATCTATGGTAAACGGGACATCCACAGTACGGAGGGGTCCATACTCATCTCCAAAACGGTCCCGGAAGCACTAGGCTATATACTCATAAACTTCAGGATGTGTTGTACCTACGTCTATACTTATCAGAGAATAATGTCTCAAGTACACCTCCCCGTTCCCCACTGGATGTGCAATCATAGTATGCTCATACTCTAAGGGGATCCCAAAATGCACCGGGACAGGTGGCTTCGTCATGGACGTGAGTCTGAAAGGTTGGGTTATAAAAACCGTGAGACACTTCTCAGTGAGTGAAAAACTCCTAAACCTAAATTAGGCTAACATGCATCTCCTGATGGGAAAAACAAACCACACACATACCAGGATGACTTAGGCCCGTAGGCCCAAATCAGCATTTCAATGACCTTGTAGGTTAGATAATCCCATAATATCACATTACACGGGCAGCACCCTCGATCATGCGTACGTCACACGTATGCTCAAAATCTTTAGTGACAGTTCCAAGCATAGATCACCGGGTCACATCGTTCCGCATACTAACCCATGCATTCATGTGCATGCAAATGCCACTACTTTGCCATGCACGCGATTTAACAAATATGGCATTCCGGCATAAGATTCCATTCATGTCTTGATTATAAAATAGAATCCGCTTAGGTACATCCCATACCATACCTAGCAGATTCCATTACATAATTAGGTACTATGCATCAGACGTAACAAGTCGCGCGTGTTCCAATTATAGAATAGAATCCACTTAGATACGTCACATACCATACCTAGCAGATTCCATCGCATAATCAGGCACTATGCATCACACGTAGTCCTTTATCCATTAATTCGACCCGAAGGCCCGACCCGAAGGCCCGATCTGAAGATCTGGTCCGAAGACCAATCACAACACTCCGTGGCCAGCGTAAAGACGCCCCAGGCCCAGTGTCTCTAGCCCGCATCAACACGCATCGAGCGCAACACCGATCTCCTTACGAACCAGAGCCCGCGTAAACGCATCAGGATGGTTGTCTTCCGGACGTACCGGGCATTGTCCTGCTCCAAAGTGCATGAGGACGGCACACCCCGCGTAAACGCATCAAGGCGAAGGTGATCACACATTCACACAATCGGTTTTTATCTAAACCCCGCATAAACGCATCAGGGCATGATTAGGTGATCAACTGTCCATGGCATACACGCTTTCTCGCACAATTTCCACAAGCCTCATACTCGGCATGCATAATGTGTAGCCATGCAATTCCGCACATAAATGTTGGTGCAATGTACCACGGTATAATGTCCCACACAATTCCATGCCACAATTTCATGTTCAATACTCCACGTCATATGCTTAGTTAGCCCAATCAATAACTCGGGGCATCACATGCGAATATGGCACTTATGACGTACATTGACAATTTACCAATCACATTCCACATTGGTCAGTCACACGATCACGTGACATGGTAGACTCAATTCATCATGATTGTCGATCCGACACGCAATTCAACCATCCCGGCCATCCCGGCACTCCAACCAAGTTAATCCACTAACTACCGTTACTTTGGTCGTCAAATTCCCAACATGGACAACAACTAATCCTCTTCATTTCAGCCTCTAGTTCTCTTTTAAATCATGCTTTGTCACCTACCAATCGTCTCCCGACACCTACCAATAACCTATAAATTCATACGAGTCCTAATTGTCACTAATCGACTAACCGACACACCCTAGGCCCGTTTAAAATGGATAATCATCCTAATTAGGGTTTAGAGGTTTACACCCACCTCAATCCAAGCTTGGGCGACGGGGAACGGCGACCAATCACCGACGAACGATAGAACCGGCGACACACTTCCTAAGGAGGCGGCGACTCTCGGCCGGTGAAACTGCTAGCTCACGGCGAGGTTGGTTAGACTGGCGGCTGAGCAGCACGAACAGCTGCTGTACACGGCGGCGTATGGCGGACGGCGGCGGCACGGCTGGTCCGGCGAGGGAAAACAGAATAGGGAGAGGCGGTGGCTTGGTCTCGGTGAGACGGCCAAGGGAGAGAGGGAGAGGGAGAGATGGTGGCGACGGGCTGGCGGCGCGGCTGATTGGTGCTCTACCGTGCATGCAACCGAGAGGAAGAGGCTGCGGCGAGGGGGCAGCAGCAGCGGTCACGGCGTCATGACGGCGGCGACGCTCCTTGGCGAACGGACTGACTTCCTTTCTTTAGCTGACCGGCGCCAAACTCTTTGCATGCAGGCGGAGAGGAGCGGAAGGACGGGAAAGAACAGCAAGGGAGGTGATGGCGGCAGACGGCGGCGGTCTCGGCGACGGGTTGGTGGCACGGTCGAGCTAGGCGGGAAGGTGGATGGTCACGACAGGTTTTCACCGGCGTGAACAGCAAGAGGAAAAGGAAGGGTGATGGTCTGATGGTGATGAGGCGAGAGAAAGGAGGCGGTGCACGGCGGTGGCGGCGGCTGCCGATGGCTTCGGCGGGCTATGGGCGGCGGCGTGAGACCAAGAGAGAGCTCACGGGAGAGAGAAGGGGAGGGAGAAAGAAGGAGGGAGTGGTGGCTAGCTGGTTGAGGGAGAGAGAGAGTGTGAGAGAGAGTGACAAGGGAGAGAGAGGAGAGAAAATGAAGTGAAAGATGATGATTGAAAACATGGGAAAGATCAAGGGGTGGAGTGTAGACTTGGTTGAGATGATGGCATGCATGGGGAAGGATTAGAGTGACAAGTGTCACACCTAGGGCTAGGTCTAGGAACTCAAATTTTCGGAACTAAAAAGGGCATGAGGGCAAAACTGACATTAAGTTCCAATAACGGGTCGAATCGCCAAATTTCGACCATATAAGTCCTATACCTAAGTGGCCAGCATATTTTGACATCGTCCTCATAAAACTCATCCCATGAACCCCGAAAATCGGCCTTGAAGTCCGGACTAAATTTCACGATCAAATTTATCAATTTCCCATTTTCCAATTCTCTCACTAACGGGTGCCCGTTTAGGATTTACGCGTATCAACCTCGGTTTGTCTGATTCACGACGAGCTCGATTGTCGAGAGAACGAGAGGAATTATTGCTAGTTCCGAGGATACGATCGTCCGGCTCGAGTTCCGAAGATCGGTCCATACTGGCCCAAAATACTTCCTCGTCATTCTTCTAGATCAAGCTTAATTCGCGATCGGGTCCACGATCCACGTACCTATTCCTAGTTGGCCATTCCCATTTAGTCAGTATCCCGAGAGTGATCAGCTCCGGGCGAGACTTACGAAAATGAAATATCTAATAAAACTTGTTTTATTCATTCCAGAGATTGAGTCGAATTTTGGGATGTTACAATTCTTCCCTCCTTACAAAAATTTCGTCCTCGAAATTTAAAACCCAAACTAATCTATTCGAATAGCTGGGGGTATTGACGTCGCATGGCCTCTTCACTTTCCCAAGTGGCACCTTTCATTCCATGGTGCTCCCAAACTACCTTGACCATCGGAATTGTCTTGTTCCGTAGCACTCGGTCTTTTCTGTTCTCGATCCTGATCGGCTTTTCCACGTACGTCACTCTATCGTCCACGTCCACTTCCTCGTACCTTAAAACATGAGTCGGGTCCGGTTCATACTTCCTTAGCATCGACACGTGAAAAACATTGTGCACCTGGGATAGGTTGGGAGGCAAGGCTAGTCGGTATGCCATATCCCTAATCTTTTCTAGGATCTCGAATGGCCAGACGTACCTTGGGCTAAGCTTTCCTTTCTTGCCGAATTGGGATAGTCCTTTTATTGGCGACACCTTGAGAAACACATGATCCCCTACTTGGAACTCCAAGGGTCACCGCTTTCTGTCGGCATAACTCTTCTGGCGACTCTGAGCAGTTCTCAGCCTATCCCGGATAACCTCTACTACTTCTATCGTTTGCTGAACTAGCTCCGGACCTGTGATACTTCGCTCACCAACCTCATCCCAGCACAGTGGTGTCCTACAGGCCCTACCATACAAGGCTTCAAAAGGCGCCATATGAATACTCTGCTGAAAGCTGTTATTGTAGGCAAACTCTACCAAATGCAGTTGCTCTTCCCATTTGCCTTGGAAATCTATAACGCAAGCTCTCAACATATCCTCTAAGGTCTGGATCGTCCTTTCCGACTGGCCGTCTATTTGTGGATGGTAGGCCGTACTGTATTGCAACTTCGTTCCTAAGGCTGTTTGCAAACTTTTCCAAAAGTTGGCCGTAAACCTTGGATCACGATCGGAGGTGATCGTTATTGATACTCCATGAAGACGCACTATTTGTCGCACATACAACTCCGCATACTTTTCTAGCTCCAAGTCTTTCTGCACTGCCAGGAAGTGTGCAAACTTAGTCAAGCGATCCACTATGACCCATATTGAGTCATGTCCCTTTTGGCTCCGCGGTAAACCCGTCACAAAATCCATCGTAATGTGCTCCCACTTCCATTCGGGAATTTCAAAAGGCCGTAGTAATCTACCTGGCTTGCAGTGCTGTGCCTTCACTTGCTGGCACATCAGACACTTGGCCACATGCTTAGCCACATCCTTCTTTAGGCCATTTTTGTAACATCCCGAAATTCGACTCAGTCTCTGGAATAAATAAAACGAGTCTTATTCAATATTTCATTTTCGTAAGTCTCGCCCGGAACCGATCACTCTCGGGATACTGACCGAATGGGAATGGCCAACTAGGAATTTATACGTGGACCTAGGACCGATCGCAAATTAAGCCTGATTTAGAAGAATGGCGAGGAAACATTTTAGGCCAGCATGGACCGATCTTCGGAACTCGAGCCGGATGATCGCGTCCTCGGAACTAGCGATAATTCCTCCCGTCTCTCGGCAATCGAGCTTGTCGCGAATCGGACAACCCGAGGTCGATACGCGTATCCCCTAAACGGCCGCCCATTAGTGAGAGATTTGGGAATTTGAATTTGACGAATTCAATCGTGAAATTTAGTCCGGAGTTTGAGCCCGACTTTCGAGGACTACCGGATGATTTTTGTGAGGGCGACATCAAAAATATGCTGGCCACTTAGGTATAGAACTTATATGGTCGAAATTTGGCGAATCGACCCGGTACCGAAACTTAATGTCGTTTTTACCCTCGAGCCCCTTCATATTCCGAATTTTGGAGTTTCAAGACCTCTAACTCTCTCATTCATTCTCTCATTCACTCTCTCATTCATTCTCTCATGCACTCTCTCATTCAATCTCTCTCATTCATTCTCTCATTCACTCTCTCATTCAATCTGAGAAAGTGTTCTTCATGGAAATTGTTCCCAACATCTTTAAGTATAACATACTTTAAATTCAGAATTTTTGGAATTTTTTTGGGGTCATTCGGAGGTCGGTTTTCAGACCGTCCCAAAACTGCCTGATTTACTGTTCACCCGACCTTTTTACCTTTCCGAATTTTTATAAAATTTTTCGGGCCTTGTTTCAACAAATGTCCTTCATAAAGATTGTTAGAAACACTTGTTTCTATGACATATAAAAATTTCAGGGCTTTCCAAAATGATTTGGGTACTGAATGAGTTGTATTTTGATGGACTGAGGGGCTGTTCCAGCGAACTGGATTCTGTCCGGCTTTGAGTGCCAAAACGAGGTGTTTACGGTTGAAACTGGGTTTCGAGTTCTCATAGAAAATGTTTATCAAGATGTTTTATACAACATATCCAAATTTCATAATTTTTGGAATTGATTTGCTATTTATTTCAAATGGAATTTCGTCACTGTGTAACTTCCCAGTTTGGACCCGATTTTGTATATTCTCGGTTTTTCTCTCTCGGATTGATTAGTAGCTGTCCATTGCGGATTTAATTGGGCCTTATATGGCTAATATATGATTTATTCGTGAATTACCATGTGTGATTGGTTGGGCCGTGTAGTGGCTGATTTGGGTGTGAATTATCCTTGATTATGCAATGCCATGTTGCAAGCTGGTGTGGCCGACTGTTGTGGAGTGCGATTGATGATTTGTTAATGTTCATAATAATGCCCGAATACGTCATAAGTGTCAAATACGCATGTGATACCCCATGGTGTTGGTTGGATTATTTAAACATATGACATGGATCATTGAGCATGAATTCATGGCATTGAATTGTGTTGCACATTGTGGGACATTATGCTCGTGGTACATTGTACTAACATTCGTGTGCGAAATTGCATGGCCACGCATTATGTATGCTGAGTATGAGGCTTGTGGAAATTGTGCGGGAGTGCGTGTTTGCCATGGACATGTGATCACCTAATCATACCCTGATGCGTTTACGCGGGGTTCAGATAAAACCGGTTGTGTGAATGTGTGATCACTCTTCGCCCTGATGCGTTTACGCGGGGTGTGCCGTCCTCATGCACTTTGGAGTAGGACGATGCCCGGTACGTCCGGAAGACAACTATCCTGATGCGTTTATGCGGGCTCTGGTTTGTAAAGGAGATCGGTGTTGCGCCTGATGCGTAAGGACGCGGGCTAGAGACACTGGGCCTGGGGCGTCTTTACGCTGGCCACGGAGTGTTGTGATTGGTCTTTGGACCGGATCTTCGGATCGGACCTTCGGGTCGGGCCTTCGGGTCGAGAAATGGATTAAGTGGTTAACGTGTGATGCATAGTGTCTGATTATGTATTGAAATCCGCAGGGCATGGTATGGGACGTGTCTAAGTAGATTTTATTATATAATCGGAGCACGAATGGAAGTTTGTGCCGGAATGCTATGTGTATTCATTTGTGAGCATAGTAAGATAATGGCATATGGATGCACATAAATACATGAGTTGGCATGCTGAATTGTGTGACTCGGTGAACGATACTTGGGATTGTCACGAAAGGTTTTGAGCACGCGCATGGCGTACGCTTGATCGAGATTGCCGTTTGTTAAATGTGATATTACGGATTTTCTAACCTGCAGGGTCATCGAAATGCCGATTTGAGCCTATGGGCCTAAGTCACTTTATATGTATGCACGTTGCTTGTTTTTCCCGTCAGGAGATGCATGTTAGCCTAATTTAGGTTTAGGAGTTTGCACTCACTGAGATGTGTCTCACGGTTTTTATAACCCAACCTTTCAGACCCGCGTCCATGACGAAGCCTCCTGTCCCGGTCCGTTTTGGGATTCCCCTAGATTACGAACACATCATGACTACACATCCGGTGGGGAACGGGGAGGTGTATTATCGACATTATTCTGCGATTAGTGTAAACGTGGGCACGACACATCCTCAGATTCACGAGTATGTAGCTTGGTGTTTCGGGACCGTTTTGGAGACGAGTTTGGACCCCTACGGACGATGGATGTCCCATTCACCGTGGAGGGCGAGCTTGACCCGCAGTGCTCGGACGGTGAGATCGTGGACTCCGAGATGGACGAAGAGGAGACCATAG
Organism: Syzygium aqueum; assembly: GCA_031216185.1. Lineage (NCBI taxonomy): Eukaryota > Viridiplantae > Streptophyta > Magnoliopsida > Myrtales > Myrtaceae > Syzygium > Syzygium aqueum. The sequence continues at coordinate 20,323,330 of CM062233.1, forward strand.
GTCCTTTTGCCTGGTACGAGCCTACCGAAGATGAAGAGTTAGGTGGTATAGATCATGAGCTAGCGATGGAGGACCCGGTGGTGGAACCAATGGAAGTCGACGAAGCTGAGCCGATGGACACCGACGAATCTGAAGAGGAGATCCCCAGCGAAGATTCCGAGGTACCTGATAGCTCATCAGAGTCCGACGACTCCGACCCAGATTGGGTGCCCTAGGCCAGGCTTAGTTGTCTTAGGAGGATAGACTTACTTTGGACCCTCCACCTTTTGACTGTTAGCTCTCTTGACTCTCAGCCCCCTGAACCCATGTGGTAGTACTCTCCTGGTTGCACCGTATTTCCATTGTCATTTTATTTTGGAACATTGTAAGGATGATATTGGTTGTTTTCAGTTATGGATGTGTACGTTGCCGTAGTTCTCCTTATGTTGTCTTCCCTGGTTCTCATGTTTATTCTGTCAGGTGTTTTTAAGTTTTACTTCCGCATGTGCTTTATATTCTGCTTTGGGATAAATGGGTCGACGACGACTCCTGGGACATCGTATCATATACTACATCGACCCTTGAGCGGGATGTTGCGTGCCGTGGAGTTCGGGGCATGACAATTTCCACCATTAATGTTGACGCAGATTCTGGTACATCTTTGTACTACCCCGGTGGATACTATACTGACTTCGATGAGCTTCGCTCAAAATTTCCTCCTTAAGTCTTTTATCATTTGGCACGCAAAGTCGGCCACGATATTTTAAGATCCCATCTGCGGACACTTGGAAATCCGACTTTCTCTCTGCCGCATCCATTTCCATAATCTTTTGGATCTCGGGGTCCGAAGGTTGAAGTTCTTTGATCTTAACCTAAACTTCTGGTTCGATTCTTAACGTTGCAAACAAACTGGATACTCGACTCACTTCAAACCTAAATTCTGAATCTCTGAGTCTTTCCAATAACGTCCACTCCTTAACCAACAATTGAGCCATACTTGACTTGCGACTTAAAGCATCCGCCACCCGGTTCTCCTTTCCCGGATGATACAGGATGTCACAGTCATAGTCCTTTAACAGTTCCATCCATCGATGCTGTCTCATATTTAACTCTTTCTGCGAGAACAGGTACTTGAGGCTTTGGTGATCCGTAAAAATTTGGAACTTTTCTCCGCACAGGTAATGCCTCTAAATCTTGAGAGCGAAGACAATCGCTGCTAGTTCCAAATCATGCGTCGGGTAATTCACCTCATGAGGTCTCAGCTGGCGTGACGCATACGCTACCACTTTCCCATGTTGCATGAGCACACATCCGAGTCCTCTTAGTGAAGCATCACTATATATTTCAAATCCTCCTGGTCCGGACGGAATGGTCAAAACTAGCGCGATCGTCAGCTTACACTTCAACTCTTGAAAACTCCTTTCGCACTTATTGTAACATCCCGAAATTCGACTCAACCTCTAGAATGAATAAAACGAGTATTATTCGATATTTCATTTTCGTAAGTCTCGTCCGGAGCTGATCACTTTCGGGATATTGACCAAATGAGAATGGCCAACTAGGAATAGGTACGTGGACCATGGACCCGGTCGCGAGTTAAGCCGGATTTAGAAGAATGACGAGGAACTATTTTGGGCCGGTGTGAGCCGATCTTCCGAACCGGACGGTCGCGTTATCGGAACTAGTGATAATTCCTCTCGTTCTCTCGACGATCGAGCTCGCCGCGACTTGGACAAACCGAGGTCGATACGCGTAAATTCTAAACGGCCGCTCGTTAGTGAGAGATTTGGAAATTTGGAATTCGACGGATTCGACCGTGGAATTTAGTTCGGGCTTTGAGGTCAAATTTCGTGAGTTACGGGATTGAATTTTAGTTGGACGACGTCAAATTAAGCTGGCCATTTATATATAGGACCTGTACGGTCGAAAAATTTACGATTTGACCCGGTACCGGAACTTATTGTCGGTTTTACCCCCATGCCCTTTGGAATTCCGAAAAATTTTGAATTCTTGTGGGGGTGTGACACTTGTCAACACCCCATTTCCCCATGCATGTCATGATTTGATCCAACATCTCACTCCACCTCTTCATCTTCTCCATAGTCCCCATCATCACCTATCACTTCCTCTCTCACTCACTCTCTCTCTCTCCCCCTCTCATCCAGCCTCACTCTCTCTCTCTCACGCCCTCTCTTCCTCTCCTCTCCGACGAGTTCTCTCCCCTTCAATACCTCACGCCGCCGCCCACAGCCGCCGGAAACGCCACCAGCCAGCACCACCACCGCGCATCGCCTTTCCCCCTCGCCTCACCACCTCCAACTGACCGTCACTCTCCCCTTTTTCCCTTGCTGTTCACGCCGGCGAAGCCTTGTCGTGGCCGTCCGCCCGCCTGCCTATCTTGGCCGCGCCACCAGCCGCCGCCGAGACCACCACCATCCACCGCCGTCACCCCTTGCCGCTGTTCCTCACCGTTTCTCCTCCATTCCTCTCCTCTCCAGTTGCATGCAGAGGAGTTCGGTGCAGGTCAGCCAAGGGGAAGGGCAGCCCGTCCGCTGCCGAGGTGCGTCGCCGCCGCCGTGACCCCGTGGCCGCCGCCGCTGCCCCCCTTTCGCCACCGCCTCTTCCTCCCGGTTGCATGCACGAGGGAGCGTCGGTCAGCCGTGCCACTAGCCGTCGCCCTCTCTCTCTCCTTCTTCTCCGTCACGGCTGCATGCACGACTGAGCCACCGTCGGGGCTGCTCGTCGCTGCACGCCGTCGCCAACCACCGCCGCTGTGGCCGTCCCCTGCCGTCCACCTCACCGTCCCTCTCTGTTTTCCTCCGCCCCTTCCTGTTCCGTCTCCCTTCGCCGGAACAGATCGCCGTTCGCCACCGCCGCCGTTCACCGCCGTGAGCAGCAGCCGTCTGGAGGCCGTTCAGCAGCTCGTCCGTCGTCCCCTCTCCGTGATCAGCAACCGCGCCGGCTGTGGGGCACCGCCGGACAGCCGCTCGCCGTCGCCTTTGGGACTTGTGCCGCCGGTTCCACCGTTTACCGGTGATCGGCCGCCATTCCCTGTCGCCCGAGCTTGAAATTAGGTGGGTGAAAACCTCTAAACCCTTATTAGGACTATTATGCGTTTTAAACGGGCTTAGGGTGTGTCGGTTAGTCAATTAGCGCCAATTAGAACTTATATGGATTTGCATGCTATTGGTGGGTGTCGGGAAAAACTAGTAATGGATGATAAAACAGAATTTGGAAGAGAATTAGAGGTTGAAATAACAAGGATTAGTGGCTGTTTGTGTCGGGATTTGGTGACCAAAATAACGGTAGTTAGTGGATTGGCTTGATTGGAGTGTCGGGATGGCCGGAATGATTGAGTTGTATGTCGGTTCATCAATGACGAAGTATCGAGTCTACCATGTCGTGTGCTCGTTTGACCGACTATTGTGAACTGTGATTGGTGATTTGTCAATGTACCTCATAATGCCCGGATTCGTCGTATATGCCAATTTTCGCATGTGATGCCCCGTGAAGTTAATTGGGCTAAATAAGCATAATGTGTGAATTGTTGAACATGAAATTGTGGCATTGAATTGTGTGGGACATCATGCTAAGGTACATTGCACCAACATTCGTGTGCGAATTGCATGGCCACGCATTATGCATGCCGGGTATGAGGCTTGTAGAAATTGTGCGAGAATGCGTGTATGCCATGGATATGTGATCACCTAAATATGCCCTGATGCGTTTACGCGGGGTTCAGATAAAAACCGGTTGTGTGAATGTGTGATCACCATCGCCCTGATGCATTTATGCGGGGTGTGCCGTCCTCATGCACTTTGGAGCAGGACGATGCCCGGTACGTCCGGAAGACAACCATCATGATGCATTTACGCGGGCTCTGGTTCGTAAAGGAGATCGGTGTTGCGCCTGATGCGTAAGGACGCGGGCTAGAGACACTGGGCCTGGGGCGTCTTTACGCTGGCCACGGAGTGTTGTGATTGGTCTTCGGACCGGATCTTCGGATCAGACCTTCGGGTCGGGCCTTCGGGTCGAGTAATGGAATAAATGGTTAACGTGTAATGCATAGTGTCTGATTATGTGATGGAATCCGCTGGACATGGTATGGGACCTGTCTAAGTAGATTTCATTCTATAATCGAAACACGAAAGGAAATTTGTGCCGGGATGCCACAGGAGTTTGATTATGAGCATGACGAGTTAGTGGCATTTGCATGCATATGAATGCATGAGTTAGTGTGCTGAATTGTGTGACTGGGTGAACTATACTTGGAATTGTCACTAAAGGTTTTGAGCATGCGTGTGACGTACGCATGATTGAGAGTGCCGCTTGTGAAATGTGATATTATGGGATTGTCTAACTTGAAGGGTCATTGACATGCCGATTTGGGCCTACGGGCCTAAGTCATCCTTATATGTGTGTGGTTTATTTTTCCCGTCAGGAGATGCATGTTAGCCTAATTTAGGTTTAGGAGTTTGCATTCACTGAGATGTGTCTCACGGTTTTTATAACCCAACCTTTCAGACCCGCGTCCATGACAAGGCCACCTGTCCCAGTACGTTTTGGGATTCCGCTAGATTATGAACACATTATGACTACACATCCGGTGGGGAATGGAGAGGTGTACTTGAGACATTACTCTGCGATTAGTGTAGACGTGGGTACGGCACATCCTAAATTTGACGAGTATGTAGCTTGGTGTTTCCGGGATCGTTTTGGAGACGAGTTTGGACCCCTTCGCACGATGGATGTCCTGTTCACCATAGAGGGCCAGCTTGACCCGCAGTGCCCGAATGGTGAGATCGTGGATTCCGAGATGGATGAGGAGGAGACTATAGGTTCTATTTTGGGAAACGGGTCGATGACGACGCATCCTGGGACGTCGTACTACTGAATCGATCACCGAGCGGGGTGTCGCGTGCCGCGGATGTCGGGGCGTGACAACCCCCTCGTTGAATTGGTATCAGAGCAAGGTCAGCTCGATCCGATTAGGTCGAAGCCTGGAGTGATAAGGAGCGATAAGACCATGGGTAGTCGGTTAGGTTGACCACGTGTGCTACATGTATCTCCTGACATTGTGTGATGATTTGGCATATATTATTATTATGACTCATGATGTGTAGGTGCGGCAGGACCGGAGGTGAGTATGTGAACCCCTTGGGTGATGTGTTGAGTAGTCCTTATTAAGCCGCATGCTGGTTGTTTGGTTATTGTTTTGAGACCTGCCTAGGACTTAGACTGGATAGATTGGTTTAAGTCTCTAATTCCTTAATGGAATTATAGCAGGGAGTTGAGCTGTCAGAGTTGTCAAGATGAGTAGGAGAAGAGGAAAGGAATCTCAAGCTTAACCTAGTGAGGGTGCCCGCGAGGCTAGGGACCCCAGGTTTGATGAGGTCATGGAGACCCTTCGTGAGATAGGACATATCTTCGGGCTTCAAGCGTAAGAGAAAGCCGCAGCCCATACTTAGGCTGCCGAGGCTGCAGTAGTTGCTGGGAATGGGGGAAACCAAACCCAGCAGGGGCAGGATCATCCAGGTGGAATTAGGCAAATGCCCCGTCTAGTGGAGCAATTGATGAGGATGAAGCCACCAAAATTTCATGGTCGTGGTGACCCTGAAACCGCGCCAAGATGGGTAGAGGAGTTGGAAAAGACCTTTAAGGTTCTGGGATGCAATGATGAGGAAAAAGTAACGTTGGCGGTATATTAGCTGTTGGATGGTGCCAATGACTGGTGGAGTGCCATGGAAAGAGAAGTGTTTCCCGAGGGAACGGCCCCAACATGGACTGTGTTTGTAGAGAACTTCTATGGGAAGTATTTCTCGGAGAATGCTCAGGAGAAAAAGCTGACGGAGTTCATGAGGTTGCGCTAAGGCCTGATGACTATGGACCAGTATGAGGCGGAATTTGCAAGGTTGGCAAAGTTCGCACCGACGATAGTCGCGAATCCGAGGGACAAGGCTCGAAGATTTCGGGATGGGCTGAAATCGGATCTTCGGAGCCAGATTCTGTCGCATGATATCAAGGAATATGGAGAGATGTTCAGACGGGCCCAGATAATAGAGCGAGATCAGCAGGAAAGGATAGCCGCATCTGGATCGCGGTTTGTTCAGGGTAAGGATAATCGTAGGTCGGGAAAGAAGCCCATGACAGACAACTGACGGTTCATTCCCCCGATCAGACGGAACATTGGGAAACCGACTGGCTAAACAGGAAGATTTGGAGCTTGCTTCAAGTGTGGGAGTACGGAGCACCAGATTCACAGCTGCCCGCAAGCACGTCCCCAGGGATCGCAACGGGCACCTCAGCAGTACCAGCCCCGAGCAGGGAATCAGGTCGGGAATCCCCCACCGGCGAATTAAGGGCGACCGCCTATCCAAGGAAGGGTGTATGTTGTGGCGCGTGGAGAAGCGGAGAATGCGCCAGGCGTGGTCACAGGTACGATTTCCTTGTGTGGCCATGCCGCTTATGCACTGTTTGATTCAGGGGCAACCCATTCATTCATTTCAGAGCAGTTTGTTAAGTCGTTTGGCTTAGAACCGGTATTATTAGAAATTGCGCTTTGTGTGACGACGCCAATGAATGATAAGGTGCTAGTTTCCTTTGGGTGTCCTAGTTGTAAGATAAATATTGGGGGTAAGGATGAGAGTATCGACTTGGCAGTGCTGGCCATGTTCGACTTCGATGTGATTATAGGGATGGACTGGTTAGTCCGACAGAAGGCTGTATTGGATTGCAGCAATAGGACAATCCGATTCAATCCTGACGGACGTCCTAGCTTTGAATTCTAGGGGAACCGAGGAGGAACCTTGACCCCATGGATATCTTCGTTAGAAGTGAGTAAATTGCTGGATGATGGGTGCGAAGGCTATTTAGTGAATGTTGTGGATCCGACCTTGGCGGAACCTAAGTTGGATGAGATACCAGTGGTGAGCAATTTCCCCAAAGTCTTTCCTCAGGAATTGCCGAGTTTACCACCCGACTGAGAAGTGGAGTTTGTTATTGAATTGGCACCCGGGACTAAACCGATATCGAAGACCCCGTATCGAATGTCCCTATCCGAACTAAAGGAGTTGAAAGTCCAGATGCAGGAATTGTTGGATAAGGGTTTCATTCGCCCCAGTACGTCTCTATGGGGAGCGCCAATCCTGTTTGTGAAAAAGAAGGATGGGATCCTAAGGCTATGCATAGATTATCGGCAATTGAACCAGGTAATAGTGAAGAATAAATACCCTCTCCCAAGGATCAATGACTTGTTCGATCAACTGCAAGGAGCCTCGGTGTTCTCCAAGATAGATTTGAGGACAGGTTACTATCAGTTGAGAATCAGGAAGGAGGACATTCCTAAGACTGCCTTTAGGACGAGGTATGGGCATTATGAGTTCACAGTGATGCCTTTTGGATTGACAAATGCCCCAGCTGCTTTCATGGATTTGATGAATAGAGTGTTTAGAGAATTTTTGGATCAGTTTGTCATAGTGTTCATCGATGATATCTTGGTTTACTCGAAGAGTTCCGAAGAACATGAGGAACACTTGGCGAAAGTGCTACGGACCCTAAGAGAGCACGTACTATATGCCAAGTTCAGCAAATGCGAGTTCTGGCTCTGCCAGGTAGGATTCCTTGGGCATATTATCTCTGGAGATTGGATTTCTGTTGACCCGACTAAAGTGGAAGCAGTGACGAAGTGGCCCAGGCCAACGTCAGTGACAGAGATAAGGAGTTTTCTCGGTTTGGCTGGCTATTACAGACGATTTGTGGAAGGATTTTCGTCGATAGCAATGCCCTTGACTAGATTGCCGAAGAAGGAGACGAAGTATGTCTGGGATGACAAGTGTGAAAGGAGTTTCTAAGAATTGAAGCGTAAGTTGACGACCGCTCCAGTTTTGACCATTTCGTCCGGACCCGGAGGGTTTGAGATATAAAGTGATGCTTCACTAAGAGGACTCGAATGTGTGCTCATGCAACATGGGAAAGTGGTAGCGTATGCGTCCCGCCAGCTAAGACCCCATGAGATGAACTACTCGACGCATGATTTAGAACTGGCAGCGATCCATTTCACACTTAAGATTTGGAGGCACTACCTGTGCGAGGAGAAGTTCCAGATTTTCACGGATCACCAAAGCCTCAAGTATCTGTTCTCGCAAAAGGAGTTGAATATGAGACAGCGTCGATGGATGGAATTGTTGAAGGACTATGACTGCGACATCCTGTATCATCCGGGTAAGGCAAACTGAGTGGCAGATGCTTTAAGTCGCAAGTCGAGTATGGCTCATTTATTGGTTAAGGAATGGACGTTATTGGAGAAACTTAGAGATTCAGAGTTTAAGTTCGAAGTAAGCCGAGTATCCAGCTTGTTCGCAACATTAAGAATCGAACCAGAAGTCCAGGTTAAGATCAGAGAACTTCAACCTTCAGACCCCGAGATTCAAAAGATTATGGAAATGGATGCAACAAAGAGAAAGCCCGATTTCCAAGTGTCCGCAGATGGGATTTTAAAATATCGTGGCCGACTTTACGTGCCATATGATGAAGGACTTAAAGAGGAAATTCTGAGCGAAGCTCACCGGAGTCAGTATAGTATCCACCCGGGTAGTATAAAGATGTACCAAAATCTGCGTCAACATTATTGGTGGAATAGCTTTAAGAAGGATGTGGCAAAGCATGTGGCCAAGTGTCTGACGTGCCAACAAGTGAAGGCACAGCACTGCAAGCCAGGTGGATTATTACGACCTTTAGAAATTCCTGAGTGGAAGTGGGAGCATATTACGATGGACTTCGTGACGGGTTTACCACGGAGCCAAAGGGGACACGACTCGATATGGGTCATAGTGGATCGTTTGACTAAGTCTGCACACTTCCTGGCAGTGCGGAAGGACTTGGAACTAGAAAAGTATGCGGAGTTGTATGTGCGACAAATAGTGCGTCTTCATGGAGTGCCAATGACGATCACTTCGGATCGTGATCCAAGGTTTACAACTAACTTTTGGAAAAGTCTACAAACGGCCTTAGGAACGAGATTGCAATACAGTACGGCCTATCATCCGCAAACAGACGGCCAGTCGGAAAGGACGATCCAGACCCTAGAGGATATGCTGAGAGCTTGTGTTTTGGATTTTCAAGGCAAGTGGGAAGAGCAACTGCATTTGGTAGAGTTTGCCTACAATAACAGCTTTCAGCAGAGTATTCAGATGGCGCCTTTTGAAGCTTTGTATGGTAGGGCCTGTAGGACGCCACTGTGCTGGGATGAAGTTGGTGAGCGAAGTATCATAGGTTCGGAGCTTGTTCAGCAAACAGTAGAAGTGGTGGAAGTTATCCGGGATAGACTAAGGACTGCTCAAAGTCGCCAGAAGAGTTACGCCGACAGGAGACGACGACCCTTGGAGTTTCAAGTAGGAGATCATGTATTTCTCAAGGTGTCGCCAATGAAAGGACTATCCCGATTTGGCAAGAAAGGAAAGCTTAGCCCAAGGTATGTCGGGCCATTTGAGATCCTAGAGAAGATTGGAGATATGGCATACCGACTAGCCTTGCCTCCTAACCTATCCCAAGTGCACAATGTTTTCCACGTGTCGATGCTAAGGAAATATGAATCAGATCCGACTCATGTTTTAAGGTACGAAGAAGTGGACGTAGACGATAGAGTGACATACGTGGAAAAGCCGGTCATAATCGAGGACAGAAAGGACTGAGTGCTAAGGAACAAGACGATTCCGATGGTCAAGGTAGTTTGGGAGCATCATGGAACGGAAGGCGCTACTTGGGAAAGTGAAGAGGCCATGCGACGTCAATACCCCCAGTTGTTCGAGTAGGTTTATGTGGGCTTTAAATTTTGAGGACGAAATTTTTGTAAGGGGGGAAGAATTGTAACATCCCGAAATTCGACTCAACCTCTGGAATGAATAAAACGAGTATTATTCGATATTTCATTTTCGTAAGTCTCGCCTGGAGCTGATCACTCTCGGGATACTGACCAAATGAGAATAGGTACGTGGACCATGGACCCGGTCGCGAGTTAAGCCAGATTTAGAAGAATGACGAGGAACTATTTTGGGCCGGTGTGAACCGATCTTCCGAACCGGACGGTCGCGTTACCGGAACTAGTGATAATTCCTCTCGTTCTCTCGACGATCGAGCTCGCCGCGACTCGGACAAACCGAGGTCAATACGCGTAAATTCTAAACGGCCGCTCGTTAGTGAGAGATTTGGAAATTTGGAATTCGACGGATTCGACCGTGGAATTTAGTTCGGGCTTTGAGGTCAAATTTCGTGAGTTACAGGATTGAATTTTAGTTGGACGACGTCAAATTAAGCTGGCCATTTATATATAGGACTTGTACGGTCGAAAAATTTACGATTCGACCCGGTACCGGAACTTATTGTCGGTTTTACCTCCATGCCCTTTGGAATTCTGAAAAATTTTGAATTCTTGTGGGGGTGTGACACTTGTCAACACCCCATTTCCCCATGCATGTCATGATTTGATCCAACATCTCACTCCACCTCTTCATCTTCTCCATAGTCCCCATCATCACCTATCACTTCCTCTCTCACTCACTCTCTCTCTCTCCCCCTCTCATCCGGCCTCACTCTCTCTCTCTCACGCCCTCTCTCCCTCTCCTCTCCGGCGAGTTCTCTCCCTTTCACAACCTCACGCCGCCGTCCACAGCCGCCGGAAACGCCACCAGCCAACACCACCACCGCGCACCGCCTTTCCCCCTCGCCTCACCACCTCCAACCGACCGTCACTCTCCCCTTTTTCCCTTGCCGTTCACGCCGGCAAAGCCTTGTCGTGGCCGTCCGCCCGCCCGCTTAGCTTGGCCGCGCCACCAGCCGCAGCTGAGACCGCCACCATCCACCGCCGTCACCCCTCGCCGCTGTTCCTCACCGTTTCTCCTCCATTCCTCTCCTCTCCAGTTGCATGCAGAGGAGTTCGGTGCAGGTCAGCCAAGGGGAAGGGCAGCTCGTCTGCTGCTACTAGCCGTCGCCCTCTCTCTCTCCTTCTTCTCCGTCACGGCTGCATGCACAGCTGAGCCACCGTCGGGGCTGCTCGCCGCTGCACGCCGTCGCCAACCATCGCCGCTGTGGCCGTCCCCTGCCGTCCACCTCACCGTCCCTCTTTATTTTCCTCCGCCCCTTCCTGTTCTGTCTCCCTTCGCCGGAACAGATCGCCGTTCGCCACCGCTGTCGTTCACCGCCGTGAGCAGCAGCCGTCCGGAGGCCGTTCAGCAGCTCGTCCGTCGTCCCCTCTCCGTGATCAGCAACCGCGCCGGCTGTGGGGCACCGCCGGAGTTGCTGTGGACCGCCGGACTGCCGCTCGCCGTCGCCTTTGGGACTTGTACCGCCGGTTCCACCGTTTACCGGTGATCGGCCGCCATTCCCTGTCGCCCGAGCTTGAAATTAGGTGGGTGAAAACCTCTAAACCCTTATTAGGACTATTATGCATTTTAAACGGGCTTAGGCTGTGTCGGTTAGTTGATTAGCGCCAATTAGAACTTGTATGGATTTGCATGCTATTGGTAGGTGTCGGGAAAAACTAGTAATGGATGATAAAACAGAATTTGGAAGAGAATTAGAGGTTGAAATAACAAGGATTAGTGGCTGTTTGTGTCGGGATTTGGTGACCAAAATAACGGTAGTTAGTGGATTGGCTTGATTGGAGTGTCGGAATGGCCGGAATGATTGAGTTGTATGTCGGTTCATCAATGACGAAGTATCGAGTCTACCATGTCGTGTGCTCGTTTGACCGACTATTGTGAACTGTGATTGGTGATTTGTCAATGTACCTCATAATGCCCGGATTCGTCGTATATGCCAATTTTCGCATGTGATGCCCCGTGAAGTTAATTGGGCTAAATAAGCATAATGTGTGAATTGTTGAACATGAAATTGTGGCATTGAATTGTGTGGGACATCATGCTGAGGTACATTGCACCAACATTCGTGTGCGAATTGCATGGCCACGCATTATGCATGTCGGGTACGAGGCTTGTAGAAATTGTGCGAGAATGCGTGTATGCCATGGATATGTGATCACCTAAATATGCCCTGATGCGTTTACGCGGGGTTCAGATAAAAACCGGTTGTGTGAATGTGTGATCACCATCGCCCTGATGCGTTTACGCGGGGTGTGCCGTCCTCATGCACTTTGGAGCAGGACGATGCCCGGTACGTCCGGAAGACAACCATCCTGATGCGTTTACGCGGGCTCTGGTTCGTAAAGGAGATCGGTGTTGCGCCTGATGCGTAAGGACGCGGGCTAGAGACACTGGGCCTAGGGCGTCTTTACGCTGGCCACGGAGTGTTGTGATTGGTCTTCGGACCGGATCTTCGGATCAGACATTCGGGTCGGGCCTTCGGGTCGAGTAATGGAATAAATGGTTAACGTGTGATGTATAGTGTCTGATTATGTGATGGAATCCGTTGGACATGGTATGGGACGTGTCTAAATAGATTTCATTCTATAATCGGAACACGAAAGGAAATTTGTGCCGGGATGCCACAGGAGTTTGATTATGGGTATGACGAGTTAGTGGCATTTGCATGCATATGAATGCATGAGTTAGTGTGCTGAATTGTGTGACTCGGTGAACTATACTTGGAATTGTCACTAAAGGTTTTGAGCATGCGTATGACGTACGCATGATTGAGAGTGCCGCTTGTGAAATGTGATATTATGGGATTGTCTAACTTGAAGGGTCATTGACATGCCGATTTAGGCCTACGGGCCTAAGTCATCCTTATATGTGTATGGTTTATTTTTCCCGTCAGGAGATGCATGTTAGCCTAATTTAGGTTTAGGAGTTTGCACTCACTGAGATGTGTCTCACGGTTTTTATAACCCAACCTTTCAGACCCGCGTGCATGACAAGGCCACCTGTCCCGGTACGTTTTGGGATTCCCCTAGATTATGAGCACATTATGACTACACATCCGGTGGGGAATGGAGAGGTGTACTTAAGACATTACTCTGCGATTAGTGTAGATGTGGGTACGGCACATCCTGAAGTTCACGAGTATGTAGCTTGGTGTTTCCGGGATCGTTTTGGAGACGAGTTTGGACCCCTTCGCACGATGGATGTCCCGTTCACCATAGAGGGCCAGCTTGACCCGCAGTGCCCGAATGGTGAGATCGTGGATTCCGAGATGGATGAGGAGGAGACTATAGGTCCTTTTGCCTGGTACGAGCCTGCCGAAGACGAGGAGTTAGGAGGTGTAGATCACGAGCCAGTTGTGGAGGACCCAGTGGTGGAGCCAATGGAGGTCGACGAGGCTGAGCCGATGGATACCGAGGAGTTCGAGGAGGAGATTCCTAGCGAGGATTCAGAGATACCCGACAGTTCGCCCGAGTCCGATGGCTCAGATCCGGATTGGGTACCCTAGACTAGGCTTGATTTTCTTTTTATGAGGGTCAACACTTTTTGGATTTAGGACCCTCTACTTTTGACTGTTGTCTCTCTCTTGGTTGCACCTCATCTCAAACGTTGCTTTTCTTGAAAACGATGTAAGAATGTTTCTGGTGATTTTTGATTATGGATGTGTACGTTGCCTCAGTTCTCCTTGTATTGCTTCCCTAGTTCTCATATTTATTCTGTCAGGGTGTTTTAAATTTTTGCTTCCGCTTGTGCCTTATGTTCTGTTTTGGGAAACGGGTCAATGACGACGCGTCCTGGGACGTCGTACTACTGAATCGACCACCGAGCGGGATGTCGCGTGCCACGGAGGTCGGGGCGTGACACTTATCGTCCCATACATACTTCGTTTCCTTCTTTAGCAACTTGGTCAAGGGCATGGCTATTGATGAAAATCCTTCCACAAACCTTCTGTAATAGCCAGCCAAACCAAGAAAACTTCTGATCTCCGTTACTGACGTTGGCCTGGGCCACTTCGTTACTGCTTCCACTTTAGTCGGGTCCACGGAAATCCCATCTCCAGAGATAATATGCTCGAGAAATCCTACTTGACTGAGCCAAAACTCGCACTTACTGAACTTGGCATATAGGGCGTGTTCTCTTAAAGTATGTAGCACCTTTGCCAAGTGATCCTCTTGTTCTTCGGGACTCTTCGAATAAACCAAGATATCATCGATGAACACTATGACAAACTCATCTAGAAATTCTCTAAACACCTTGTTCATAAGATCCATGAAAGCAGCTGGGGCGTTTGTCAATCCAAAAGGCATCACTATGAACTCATAATGCCCATACCTCGTCTTAAAGGTAGTCTTAGGAATGTCCTCCTTCCTGATTCTCAACTGATGGTAGCCTGTCCTCAAGTCTATTTTGGAGAACACCGAGGCTCCTTGCAATTGATCGAACAAGTCATCGATCCTAGGGAGAGGGTATTTATTCTTCACTGTTACTTGGTTCAACTGCCGATAATCTATGCATAGCCTTAAGGTTCCATCCTTCTTTTTCACAAACAGGACTGGCGCTCCCCATGGAGACGCACTGGGGCGGATGAAACCCTTATCCAACAATTCTTGCATCTGGACTTCAACTCCTTCAGCTCCGATAGGGACATTCGATGCGGTGCCTTCGATATCAGTTTAGTCCCGGGTGCCAATTCAATAACGAACTCCACTTCTCGATCGGGTGGTAAACCCGGCAATTCCTAAGGAAAAACATCGGGGAAATTGCACACCACTGGTATATCATCCAACTTAGGTTCCACCATGGTTGGGTCCACCACATTCACCAGATAACCTTCGCACCTATCATCCAGCAATTTACTCACTTCTAACGAAGATATCCATGGGGTCAAGGTTCCTCCTTGGTTCCCCTGGAATTCAAAGCTAGGACGTCTATCAGGACTAAATCGGATCGTCCTATTGCTGCAATCCAATACAGCCTTCTGTCGGACTAACCAATCCATCCCTATGATCACATCGAAATCGAACATGGCTAGCACTGTCAAGTCGATTCTCTCATCCTTACCCCCAATATTTATCTTACAACTAGGGCATCCAAAAGAAACTAGCACCCTATGATTCATTGGCGTCGTCACACAAAACGCAATCTCTAACAGCACCGGTTCTAAGCCAATCAACTTAACAAACTGCTCCGAAATGAATGAATGGGTTGCCCCCGAATCAAACAATGCATAAGCGGCGCGTCCACACAAGGAAATCGTACCTGTAACCACGCCCGGCGTATTCTCCGCTTTTCCACGCGCCACGGCATAAACCCTTCCTTGAGTGGGCGGTCGTCCTTGATTCGTCGGTGGGGGATTCCCGGCCTGATTTCCTGCTCGGGGCTGGTATTGCTGAGGTGCCCGTTGCGGTCCCTGGGGACGTGCTTGCGGACAGCTGCGGATCTGGTGCTCCATACTCCCACACTTGAAGCAAGCTCCAAACCTTCCCGTTTGGCCACTCGGCTTCCCAATGTCCCGTCTAATCAGGGGAACGAACCGTCGGTTGCCTGACACAGGCTTCTTCCCCGACCTATGATTATCCTTGCCCCGAACAAACCGCGATCCAGAAGCGGCTATCCTTTCCTACTGATCTCGCTCAATTATCTGGGCCCGTTTGAACATCTCTCCATATTCCTTGATATCATGCGACAGAATCTGGCTTCGAAGATCCGGTCTCAGCCCATCCCGAAATCTTCGAGCCTTGTCCCTTGGATTCACGACCATTGTCGGCGCTAACTTCGCCAGCCTTGCAAATTCCACCTCATACTGGTCCACAGTCATCGGGCCTTGGCGCAACTTCATGAACTCCGTCAACTTTTTCTCCTGAGCATTCTCCAAGAAATACTTCTCATAAAAGTTCTCTATAAACACTGTCCAAGTCGGGGCCGTTCCTTCGAGAAACACTTCACCTTCCATAGCACTCCACCAGTCATTGGCACCATCCTGCAGCTGATATACCACCAACGCTACCTTTTCCTCATCATTGCATCCCAGAACCTTAAAGGTCTTTTCTAATTCCTCCACCCATCTTGGCGCGGCTTTGGGGTCACCACGACCATGGAACTTTGGTGGTTTCATCTTCATGAAGTGCTCCACCAAACGGGGCATTTGCCTAATTCCACCTGGACGATCTTGCCCCTGCTGGGCTTGGTTTCCCCCATTACCAGCAATAGCTGCAGCCTCGGCAGCCTGAGCATTGGCTGCGGCTCTCTCCTGCACTTGCAGCCTAAAGATGTGTCCTAACTCGCGAAGGGTCTCCATGACCTCATCAAACCTGGGGTCCCTAGCCTCGCGGGCACCCTCACTAGGCTGAGCTTGAGGTTCATTTCCTTTTCTCCTACTCATCTTGGCAACTTTGTCAGCTCAACTTCCTCCTATAATTCCATTAAGGAATTAGAGACTTAAACCAATCTATCCAGTCTAAGTCCTAGGCAGGTCTCAAAACAACAACCAGACAACCAGCATGCGGCTTAACAGAAACTACTCATCACATCGCCCAAGGGATTTACATACTCACCTCGGGTCCTGCCACACCTGCACATTACAGGTCATAATGATACACGCCAAATCATCACACAATATCAGGAGATACACGTAGCACACACGGTCATCCTAACTGGCTACCGATGGTCTCATCGCTCCTTATCACTCCAGGCTTCGACCAAATCGGATCGAGCTGACCTTGCTCTGATACCAATTCAACGAGGGGGTTGTCACGCCCTGACCTCCTCAGCACGCAACAACCCGTTCGGTGGTCGATACAGAAGTGCGACGTCCCAGGACACGTCGTCATCGACTCGTTTCCCAAAGCAGAACATAAGGCACATGCAGAAGCAAAGATTTAAAACACCCATACAAAATAAATATGAGAACCAGGGAAAGCAACATAAGAAATACTGAGGCAACGTACACATCCATTGAAAATGTCAACGACAACATACAACATCCCCTTTTAACATAGAAATCAAAAGAAGGGTATGACCAAAAGACTACGGACATAATAGTCATGAGGGCTAAGAACCAAGAGGGCCAATAGCTAAACAGTAGAGGGTCTGAAATCCAAAAAGTGTCTACCCTCACAAAAAGACTGAGCCTAGTCTAGGGCGCCCAATCCGGATCGGAGCCGTCGGACTCCGATGAGCTCTTAGGTATCTCTGAATCCTCGCTGAGAAACTCCTCCTTAGACTCTTCGGTATCCATCGGCTCGGCTTCGTCGACCTCCATTGGCTCCACCACTGGGTCCTCCACTACTGGCTCGTGGCCTACGCCTCCTAGCTCCTCATCCTCAGCAGCCTCGTACCAAGCAAAAGGACCTATAGTCTCCTCCGAATCCATCTCAGAATCCACAATCTCACCACTCGGGCACTGCGGATCTAACTGGCCATCTATGGTAAACGGGACATCCATAGTACGGAGGGGTCTACACTCATCTCCAAAATAGTCCCGGAAGGACCAGGCTACATACTCATGAACTTCAGGATGTGTCGTACCTATGTCTACACTTATCAGAGAATAATGCCTCAAGTACACCTCCCCGTTCCCCACTGGATGTGCAGTCATAGTATGCTCATACTCTAACGAGATCCCAAAACGCACCGAGACAGGTGGCTTCATCATGGACGTGAGTCTGAAAGGTTGGGTTATAAAAATCGTGAGACACTTCTCAGTGAGTGAAAAACTCCTAAACCTAAATTAGGCTAACATGCATCTCTTGACGGGAAAGACAAACCACACACATACCAGGATGACTTAGGCCCGTAGGCCCAAATCGGCATTTCAATGACCCTGCAGGTTAGATAATCCCATAATATCACATTACACGGGCAGAACCCTTGATCATTCGTATGTCACACGTATGCTCAAAATCTTTAGTGATAGTTCCAAGCATAGATCACCGGGTCACATCGTTCCGTACACTAACTCATGCATTCATGTGCATGCAAATGCCACTACCTTGCCATGCATGCGATTTAACTCATATGGCATTCCGGCATAAGATTCCATTCGTGTCCTGATTATAAAATAGAATCCGCTTAGGTATGTCCCATACCATACCCAGCAGATTCCATTACATAATTAGGCACTATGCATCACACGTAACAAGTCGCGCGTGTTCCAATTATAGAATAGAATCCACTTAGATACGTCCCATACCATACCTAGCAGATTCCATCGCATAATCAGGCACTATGCATCACACGTAGTCCTTTATCCATTAATTCGACCCGAAGGCCTGACCCGAAGGCCCGATCCGAAGATCCGGTCCGAAGACCAATCACAACACTCCGTGGCCAGCGTAAAGACGCCCCAGGCCCAATGTCTCTAGCCCGCGTCAACACGCATCAAGCGCAACACCGATCTCCTTATGAACCAGAGCCCGCGTAAACGCATCAGGATGGTCGTCTTCCGGACGTACCAGGCATCGTCCTGCTCCAAAGTGCATGAGGACGGCACACCCCGCCTAAACACATTAGGGCGAAGGTGATCACACATTCACACAACCGGTTTTTATCTGAACCCCACGTAAACGCATCAGGGCATGATTAGGTGATCACATGTCCATGGCATACACGCATTCTCGCACAATTTCCACAAGCCTTATACTCAGCATGCATAATGTGTAGCCATGCAATTCCGCACATAAATGTTGGTGCAATGTACCACGGTATAATGTCCCACACAATTCCATGCCACAATTTCGTGTTCAATACTCCACATCATATGCTTAGTTAGCCCAATCAATAACTCGGGGCATCACATGCGAATATGGCACTTATGACGTACATTGACAATTTACCAATCACATTCCACATTGGTCAGTCACACGATCACGTGACATGGTAGACTCAATTCATCATGATTGTCGATCCGACACGCAATTCAACCATCCCGGCCATCCCGGTACTCCAATCAAGTTAATCCACTAACTACCGTTACTTTGGTCGTCAAATTCCCGACATGGACAACAACTAATCCTCTTCATTTCAGCCTCTAGTTCTCTTTTAAATCATGCTTTGTCACCTACCAATCGTCTCCCGACACCTACCAATAACCTATAAATTCATACGAGTCCTAGTTGTCACTAATCGACTAACCGACACACCCTAGGCCCGTTTAAAATGCATAATCATCCTAATTAGGGTTTAGAGGTTTACACCCACCTCAATCCAAGCTCGGGCGACGGGGAACAATGGTCGATCACCGACGAACGGTGGAACCGGCGACACACTTCCCAAGGAGGCGGTAGTGAGCGACGGCCGGCTGTCTACAACAACCACGGGCGGTGACTCACGGCCGGCGGAACTGCTGGCTTACGGTGAGGTTGGCTGGACGGGCGGCTGAGCAGCACGGACAACTACTGTACACTGTGGCGCACGGCGGACGGCAGCGGCGCGGCTGGTCCGGCGAGGGAAAACAGAATAAGGAGAGGTGGTGGCTTGGTCTCGGTGAGACGACCAGGGGAGAGAGGGAGAGGGAGAGATGGTGGCGAAGGGCTGGCGGCGTGGCTGACCGGCGCTCTACCGTGCATGCAACCGGGAGGAAGAGGCGGCGGCGAGGGGGTAGTGGCGGCGGTCACGGCGTCACGGCGGCGGCGACGCTCCTTAGCGAACGGACTGCCTTCCCTTTCTTAGCTGACCGGCGCCAAACTCCTTGCATGCAGGTGGAGAGGAGCAGAAGGACGGGAAAGAACAGCAAGAGAGGTGATGATGGCATGCGGCAACGGTCTCGGCGACGGGCTAGTGGCATGGTCGAGCTAGGCATGAGGGTGGACGGTCACGGCAGGTTTTCGCCGGCGTGAACAGCAAGAGGAAAGGAAGGGTGATGGTCTGATGGTGATGAGGCGAGAGAAGGGAGGCGGTGCACGGTGGTGGCTCCGGCGGGCTGTGGGCGGCGGCGTGAGATCGAGAGGGAGCTCACGGGAGAGAGAGGGGGAGGGAGAAAGAGGGAGGGAGTGGTGGCCAGCTGGTTGAGGGAGAGAGAGAGTGTGAGAGAGAGTGACAAGGGAGAGAGAAAAGAGAGAAAATGAAGTGAAAGGTGATGATGGAAAACATGGGGAAGATCAAGGGGTGGAGTGTAGACTTGGTTGAGATGATGGCATGCATGGGGAAGGATTAGAGTGACAAGTGTCACACCTAGGGCTAAGTCTAGGAACTCAAATTTTCGGAACTAAAAAGGGCATGAGGGCAAAACTAACATTAAGTTCCGATAACGGGTCGAATCGCCAAATTTCGACCATATAAGTCCTATACCTAAGTGGCCAGCATTTGACGTCGTCCTCATAAAATTCATCCCGTGAACCACGAAAATCGGCCTCGAAGTCCAGACTAAATTTCACGATCGAATTTATCAATTTCCCATTTTCTAATTCTCTCACTAACGGGTGGCCGTTTAGGATTTACGCGTATCAACCTCGGTTTGTCCGATTCGCGACGAGCTCGATTGTCAAGAGAACGAGAGGAATTATTGCTAGTTCCGAGGACACGATCATCTGCCTTGAGTTTCGAAGATCGGTCCATACTGGCCCAAAATACTTCCTCGTCATTCTTCTAGATCAAGCTTAATTCGCGACCGGGTCCATGGTCCACGTACCTATTCTTAGTTGGCCATTCCCATTTGGTCAGTATCCCGAGAGTGATCAGCTCTGGGTGAGACTTACGAAAATGAAATATCGAATAAAACTCATTTTGTTCATTCCAGAGATCGAGTCGAATTTCGGGATGTTACAGCCGTCAGCACAAGTCGGCCCTTACCACACCCGCATCGATGACAGATCAATACCAAAGTTCATACAAGAGAACATCAAGCATGGCTATAACATGTGCACCTTGCCACTCAAGTCTCGGTTCTATTTCCAAAACAAACGTCAAATACAAAACATGATTAAATCGAAAAATGAACCAACCACAACCAATCAAATGACCAAGAAACGGTCCAAGCAAACCGTGTCACAATGTATCACAACTTCCTTTCTCAATATTAGGAAGTTTACTTATACTAAACGAAACTAGAACTAGAGAGTAGAAAATGGACAAGAAAGACGACGGCCTCAGGATCTTGGCAACTCACGTTGTCGACCCCTTTCTTTCCTTTCCCTCGGCTTTCTCTCTCTCGGTTTTCTCTCTCTCTCTCTCTCTCAATTTTCTCTCTTTCTTTCTTGGCCGGTTTGTGTGTGTGAAAAAGTGTGTCCATCTCTCTTCTAATGGCCTCTATTTATAGAGGAAGTAGCTTGAAGTCTCGATGAGGTAAGTGCATGTGTCATGTGGGGGTGTGAGGTAAGCGCACGTGTCATGTGTGGCGATGAGGTAAGCGCACGTGTCATCCATCCATTAATGGCCTAAGTTCAAAAGTCAAGAATAATGATGAAAATGGCCAATTATTCTTCCTTTCTCTCTCCTCACCCATTGGCCGTGGGTCTCTCTCTCCCTTGGTCAATACTTGATGATCAAGGCTTCATAAAGGCTTGTGGAAAAGAAGGCCAAGCAATAAATGAGAGTAATGATGAAGATGATAAGCTTGGACCAATAAATGTGACTTTCACAAGAAGATTTAACCCTGACTTGGTTAATTTTGTTTTCCTCTGAGATGACCTCCAATAAAAGCATAAAATATCTCATTTGAAAGCTCAGAACGTGTACTTTAAATCATCAGAAGACGCCAAGTCCAAATTTCTATGTGCTCGTATAGAACATGCTAAACCTTTGAAATCTGACAAAACCGGACAATTTTGTACTGTTCACAAAATCGGACGTGAAAACATAGTAAATGGACTCCGAAAATTTTCAAATTTGAATATGTCATAAAAAAGGCCTTAATAAACATTTCTCATGAAAAACATAAATTCGGAATCTTTCCGTAAATACCATTTTTAGTAGCTCAAAGACAGACTAAAAACAGTTCTCTGAAACAGGACTGTGGTTTCTAAAATTAAGCTCTTTCCAGAATCCAAATGATCTTGAAAAATTCCCAAATTTATACATGTTATAGAAAAGGATTTTCTCAACAACTTTTGTGAAGTAAATGTTTCCAAAATCGGCCCAAAAAAGCTTGTAGAAAATAAATATGGTGTGAACATCATCGAAATACCCATTCTGGGCAGTTTCACACGGTCCGAAAATTAGGCCATCGTATCACTCATATCAACTCCAAAAATTCTAAAATTAAAGTATGTAAAACTTCAAGATGTTTGGAACAACTTTCAAGAAGGAAGTATTTAGAAATTCGGATCACAAAAGTCTCCCCAAAAATTAAAAAATGAAGGGGTACACAGGATCCAAAACTGGGTTTTCCAAAACAAGAGTAAAAATTAGTTCCGATTGGAAAACCACCAAACTTAAACTATAGTCATTTCCTAGAGACTGAAATTGAGGATGTGACAATTCTTCCTCTCTAAAGAATTTTGTCCTCGAAATTTAAAACGTACTTGGGATTTAACTTACCTTTTCTTCCGAAGTGTGACACACCCCTCATTAGTGACATTTTCGGAAAAATATGGTCGCCTACTAGAAACTTAAGTGGTTTTTGGTGCTTGTCAGTCTAACTCTTTTACCAACTCGTGCTGCCCTAAGTCTTTCTCTACTTATCTGGACATCATCTATGGTGAGTTGGACTAGCTTTAGACCCGTGACCTTCTTTTCCCGACCTAGTTCCAACAGACTGGAGTTCTGCAAGCTCGACCGAATAATGCCTCAAATGGTGCCATCTTGATGTTTTGCTGATAACTGTTTTTACAATTGGATTCTACCTTTCTTTCAGAAAGTAGCCCTGCTTAGCTTTTTCGGAAAACGTCGAAAATTTTTTTTATGGAAAATCTTCTAACTTTGGCTTCTCACGCTTCCGCTGTGCCACTCTGATTTATCTTAGGCTTGCTTGCTTGGATCTTTCGGTACATTGAAACGTTGTATATAAATACTATGATAAAATAGTACAAGTATAGTTCCAGTCTCAAGTCTCCGAAATAACATTGGAGTTTTCTGCTTCTTCTTGAGTAATGGCATAAATCCTTCCTTGAGCTAGAGGACGATTATCATGTGGCAAAACTTTATTTTGTTGTGTCACTTGTGGTTGCTGTGATTACTTCACTTGTTGTCGTTGAGGGCAATCCTTTATGCGGTGGCCTTGTTGACCGCAGCCAAAACATGCTCCTGTTTATTTTGGACATGAAGCATCTCCATGAAACCTTTCGCAAGTATGGCATGCATCGTCTGCAGTGGAAATTGGCTTCTGATTTTTTATCTTCTTGTTGGGAGTGGAGAAATGGTTTTCTCCAGACATCGGTCTCTTGTCATGATGTTGGTTAGATTGAGAAGCCGGATGATAGGGTTTTCCTTATTTAGTCGCAATGGTAGCTCGTTCCAGGGACTCTTTCTCCACCAACTGGGCTCGTTCATACAGTTCGTTGTAATCCTTGAGGTTCAACGACACCAACTGTCTCCGGATGTCTGGGTTCAAACCGTCTTGGAATCTTTTTGCCCTTTCCACTAGATCTTCAATAAATTTAAGGGTGTACCTCGACAGTTGAGCGAACCTTGCTTTGTACTGGTCCACCGTCATGTTGTTCTGCTAAAGTTGCAAGAATTCCTTCATCTTTCGGTCACGAGCACATTCGGAAAAATACTTTCCATAAAATGCTTCAATGAAAGCATTCCAGTTGACAGCAGCATTTTCTGGGAACATGATTACCTTGGTCGCTTTCCACCAATAGTTGGCATTACCTTGCAGTTGATAGGCTACTAAGGTAACTTTCTCTTCTTCAGAACATCTCAAAAGCTCAAATGCCTTCTGGAGTTCATCGATCTAGGATTCTACTTCTTCGGGATCTCCAATTTTGATACACTTCGGGGGTTGAAGCTTCAGGAATTGCTCGACCAATCCATGCATCGTATGACCACCATTTCCATTTCCATTTGCCGCTGTATTCTCAGCATTAGGCATTCGTTGTTGGGCTTGCTGTCCCAACAATTCTCCTACGGTCGCTAGAGCCTGCAGAATTCCATCTATTCGGAGGTCTTGATTTGACTTCCCTTTCGAGGTCAAGGTCGTAGTCGGGTTCGGAGCACTCATATTGGTATTCTAAGGGGTCTTTCTACAACACAAGAATGGGTTAGTAGCCATAAACAAATATTAGCATACAACCTATTCAACCACAATCAATCATTCACATGCGCAGGGGTGTTTCCTAGCTAACTACCCCAACTTCAGCGCACCTTATCACTCCAGGTCTTTATTTCCAATTGGATTTCAAAATCATTCTCCCCCATTCAGTACATAGTTCGATTTCTTCCTTTCTTACCCATCATCCTAGAAGCTTGCCAGGAGCCGCACCTTGTTCAGGTCTTCAACCTCAGCGACCACTCTTGCTAGAAGCCACACCTTGATCAGGCCTCATGCCCCGGCATCCACTTCATAGCCAAGAGTCGCTCTTTGATCAGGTTCTACCTCGGCGTTCACTCCCCGCCCTCATCGGATTGGGTCTTTTTAGGATTCCACAGTCTCTTCTTGGCTCAACACCGAACTTGCACTTACTGGAGGGGAACCTGCTCTGATACCAAATTAGATTGTAACGCCCCTAATCTCGGAGTCATAAACGTAATGTCCCGTTCATTGTTATCTTTCTTTACACATAAGCGGAAGCAAAATATCGGGACAATCACATTCAAAACAACAGCAGAAACAAGACAAACAGCATCATGAACAAACCTTATATTTATAGTGCATGCAAACATATTAAATACAAGCCCCTCCGACCATGGCAAACATCATAGAGTTTCACAGCCGATTATGAATAGCAAATTTGGCTCGGGTTGTCCTAGACCTACTATGACTTCTCGCTCCTCATTTCTTCACCCTCGCCCCGGTCCTGTCCGCCTGGCCATCTTACATCTCACCCGTGGCTTTATCCTAAAGCCGGCCCGCCCGCACCGCCAAAGCACCATTGAACCCATATAGGGATCTAACCCGTTCTTTATCAGCGTAGCTATTCCACGCTGTACGGATGAGACACCAACTCCGTTAGGCCCTCATCGAATCTCGCAAGCACTTCGGCATCCTCATCGAATCTCGCAAGCATCATGATTCGGCGGTGGGTGCAGCATTCTCCGACATCCGTCAAAGTAAGCACTTCGGCTTTCTGCTCCACAGGATTGCCAATGCGGGCTGGGGGAGATGCCATCCTACGGACCTGAAAAAGGGGAAAACAACGGCGGATGAATGGGGGAGACTCAGCAAGTAAACCTATTAATATCAAGCGAGGACGAGGGGATCGCTGTTAGCACAAGTCGGCCCTTACCGCACCCGTATCGATGACAGATCAATAGCAAAGTTCATACAAGAGAACATCAAGCATGGCTATAATATGTACACCTTGCCACTCAAGTCTCGGTTCTATTTCCAAAACAAACGTCAAACACGAAACATGATTAAATCGAGAAATGAACCAACCACAACCAATCAAATGATCGAGAAACGGTCCAAGCAAACCGTGTCACAACGTATCACAACTTCCTTTCCCGATATTAGGAAGTTTACTTACACTAAACGAAACTAGAACTAGAGAGTAGAAAATGGATAGGAAAGACGACGGTCTCAGGATCTTAGCAACTCACGGTGTCGACCCCTTTCTTTCCTTTCCCTCGGCTTTCTCTCTCTCGGTTTTCTCTCTCTCTTTGTCTCTCTCTCTCTCTCTCAATTTTCTCTCTTTCTTTCTTGGCCGGTTTGTGTGTGTGAAAAAGTGTGTCCATCTCTCTTCTAATGGCCTTTATTTATAGAGGAAGTAGCTTGAAGTCTCGATGAGGTAAGCGCACGTGTCAAGCAGGGGTGTGAGGTAAGCACACATGTCATGTGTGGCGATGATGTAAACGCACGTGTCATCCATCCATTAATGGCCTAAGTTCAAAAGTCAAGAATAATGATGAAAATGGTCAATTATTCTTCCTTTCTCTCTCCTCACCCATTGGCTGTGGGTGGCTGTGGGTCTCTCTCTCCCTTGGTCAATAATTGATGATCAAGGCTTCATAAAGGCTTGTGGAAAAGAAGGCCAAGCAATAAATGAGAGTAATGATGAAGATGATAAGCTTGGACCAATAAATGTGACTTCCACAAGAAGATTTAACCTTGACTTGGTTAATTTCGTTTTCCCCTGGGATGACCTCCAATCAAAGCATAAAATATCTCCTTTGAAAGCTCGGAACATGTACTTTAAATCATCAGAAACACTAAGTCCAAATTTCTATGTTCTCGTATAGAAAATGCTAAATTTTTGAAATCTGACAAAACCGGACATGAAACATAGTAAATGGACTCCAAAAATTCTCAAATTTGACTATGTCATAAAAAAGGCCTTAAAAAACATTTCTCGTGAAGAACACAAATTCGGAATCTTTCCGTAAACACCATTTTTAGTAGCTCAAAGATAGACTAAAAACAGTTCACTGAAACAGGACTCTAGTTTCTCAAATTTAGCTCTTTCCAGAATCCAAATGATCTTGAAAAATTCCAAAATTTATACATATTATAGAAAAGGACGTTCTCAACAACTTTTGTGAAGGAAATGTTTCCAAAATCGGCCCAGAAAATAAATATTGTGTGAACATCACCGAAATACCCATTCTGGGCAGTTTCACACAGTCCGAAAATTAGGCTATCGTATCACTCTTATCAACTCCAAAAATTCTGAAATTAAAGTATGTAAAACTTCAAGATGTTTGGAACAACTTTCAAGAAGGAAGTGTTTAGAAATTCGGATCACAAAAGTCTCCCCAAAAATAACAATACGAAGGGGTACACAGGATCTAAAACTGGGTTTTCCAAAACAAGAATAAAAATTAATTCCGATTGGAAAACCACCAAACTTAAACCATAGTCATTTTCCAGAGACTGAAATTGAGGATGTGACACATTCACTCAATCAGTTTTATCTGAACCCCGCGTAAAACGATTTAGGGTATAATTAGGTGATCACATGTCCATGGCAAGCACGCATTCCCGCTCAATTTCAACACAAGCCTCACACTCGGCATGCACAATGCGTGGCCATGCAAATTTCACACACGAATGATGGTGCGATGTACAATGAGCATAATGTCCCACAATGTGTAATACAGTTCAATGTCATGAATTCATGCTCAAACGATTTACGTCTCATACTTAACTGGCCCATTAATACCAAGGGGCACCACGCGCATAATTGGCACTTGCAACGTACTTGGGCATCATGATTTTCGTTAAATCAATAATTAATTGCACCCCACATTGGTTGGCCACACAAGCATGTGGCATGGTAATTTCAAATCATCACGGTTGAGTAAAACAATAAACAATCCAATCACTCTGGCAATCCCGGCACCCTAATCAAGCCAATTCTCGAACTTGCCGATAATTTGGCCAATAAGTCCCAATGTGGACAGCCACTAAACCACCTCATCTCGGCCTCTAATCCACCCCTAAATCCACTTGGTAATCCATCGACATCCTCCCGACATTTGCCATCAAGGTATTATTCCATAAATGCCTTTAACTACCACTAATCGACCACTAACAATACCCTAAACCCGCTAAAAATGCATTATTATCCTAATTAGGGTTTAGAGGTTCACACCTACCTAATCCAAGTTCGGGACGATGAGGAATGGCGGTCGATCATCGGTGAACGATGAAGTTGGCGGCAACAATTCTAATGGGCGACGGCGAGCGGCGGCCGGCAGCTCACAGTCGACGCGGCTGGTGGCTCACAGTCGGGGAGGCGTACGAACAGTGGCATGGCGGTGGACTCGACTATGGACGGCATCACGGCGGCGGACGGCGGTGACAAGTGGACACGGTGGAACTCAGCCTCCAAGCGGCCAAGAGGGGGATGATCGATGGAAGAGAGAGAGAGAGAAAGAGAGAGAAAGCTTGTGGTGGTGGACTGAGAGAGGGACGGTGTCATGGCGACGCAGCCGGCGTGAGGCGGCTATGAGAGGCGGTCGGCTCGGTGATGGATGGGAGAGGGAGAAAGAGAGAGAGAGACGACGATAAGGGGTGAGGCGACGATGAGAGGGGTAGCAGCGGTGGCCATGGCAAGCGGCGACGGCGGCGCTACTCGGCGGGAAGGCAAACGGACACTACTCCTCCTCGGCGGTCCGGTGCCCACTCCTTAACGCGATCGAGATGGAGAGGAGACGGAGAGGAAAGGAGAAGGTTGATGGTGGTGGAAGGCGACGGTGAATGGCAGTGGCGTGGCGGCGAGTCGGTGGCGTGGCGGAGCTCTACGAGAAGGCGAACGGACGGTCTTGGCGTGAGGCTCGGCCGGCGTGGAAGGGAGAGAAGGAGAGAGAGAGGAGAGAGGTTGGCTTCAAGGGGAAGCGAGGGAGGTGAGAGGGTGTGATGGACAAGGAGGTGATGGGCATTAATGGGGGGAAAGAGATTGGATGACAAGTGTTACCATCCTAAGGCTTGTCATTATCCCCATAAAATCCATTAATTAACTCCTTAAAACCTTCAAAATTCGGAATACCAAAAGGGCTTAAGGGCGCCTTCGTCATTTCTTTCCAATACCGGGTCGAATTGCCATTTTTCAACTGTACTAACCCTATATATAAGTGGCCAACATAATTTGACGTCGTCCTTACGAAAATCATCCCGTAACCCACGAAAATCGGTCTCGAAGTCCGGATTAAATTTCATGATCAAACTTGTCAAATTTCAAATTTTCAAATCTCTCATTAACGGGCAACCGTTTAGGAGTTACGCGTATCGATCTAGGGTTGTCTGAATCGTGACGATCTCGATTGTTGGAAGAACGAGAAGAATTATCACTAGTTCCAGAGATCACGATCGTCCGGTTTAAGTTTAGTACTGGTTGGCCACGTGCATTCTCGATCTTGCAGAATCACTTGCTATCCGATCATACATCGTTGGCCTCGGCCAAACCGAGTCCGTTACCTTCCAAAGATCGGCCCACACTGGCCCAAAATACTTCCTCGTCGTTCCTCGAAATCAAGCTCAATTCGCGACTGGATCTTTGGTTTACGTACCTATTCCTAATTAGCCCTTCCCATTCGATCAGTATCCCGAGAGTGATCAACTCTGGGCGAGACTGTCGAAAGTGAAATAATAATTAAGACTCGTTCTAGTCATTTCGAAAATTGAGTCGAATTTCAGGATGTTACAATATGCATACCTTATCTATTAATGGCGTGGTCACACACAACTTCACTTCTAATAAGATAGATTTTAATCCAACTAATTCAACAAACTGAGCAGACACAAAGGAGTGCGACGCTTCCGGATCAAACAAAGCATAAGCTACATGATTGCACAGAGAAACCATACATGTGATCACGCCTGACGCATTCTCTACTTCCCTCCGCGCCATGGCATACACCCGTCCTTGTGCCGACGACCTGTTTAAATTTGCCGATGGTGGATTCCCAGTCTGATTCCCAACTCGGGGTTGTTGTAGTGGCATTGGGGTTCCTGCGGGGCATTGATGGGGGCAATTCTTGATCTGATGGTCCATACTCCCGCATTTGAAGCAAACCCCAAACTTGTTCTGCTGGTGGTTCGGCTTTCCAATATTCTTCCTGATCGGTGGGACGAATCGCTGATTTCCTGCCATCGGCTTCTTTCTGAAACGACGGTTGTCCCTAGCCGGGGCAAACCACATTCCAGAAGC
This sequence comes from Syzygium aqueum, assembly GCA_031216185.1. Taxonomy (NCBI): domain Eukaryota; kingdom Viridiplantae; phylum Streptophyta; class Magnoliopsida; order Myrtales; family Myrtaceae; genus Syzygium; species Syzygium aqueum. The sequence continues at coordinate 20,352,869 of CM062233.1, forward strand.
GACTGCCCTATCAATCTGATCTCGTTCTATAGCCTGCGCCCATTCATACATCTCGTCGTAGTCCCTGATGTTCAACGATATCATCTGACTTCTTAGATCCGGTTTCAGCCCATCTTGGAATCTCCTAACTTTATCCTGAGGGTCCTCAACCATCCTAGGTGCGAATCTCAATAGCCTTGTAAATTCCGCCTTGTATTGATCCACCGTCATTGATCATTGGCGGAGTCTCATGAATTCTGCTAACTTTCTCTCCCTGGCACTTTAGGAGAAATACTTTCCGTGGAAATTCTCAATAAATGCGGCCCAAGTCTAGGCGGTATCTTCCGAAAACACTCGACTCTTGATGGTCTTCCATTAGTCATTTGCGTTCTCCTGCAGCTGATACACCGCTAAAGTCACTCTTTCAATATCGGTGTACCCTAGCACATCAAAAGCCTTCTCTAACTCCTCCACCCAACGTGGTGTAGCCTCGAGATCACCTTTCCCGCTAAACTTCGGCGGTTTCAATTTCAAGAACTGCTCTACCAACTTAGACATCGGCCTGATCACATTCACTGATCCCGAAATTGGATTCTCATTATTCCCCGGATTCCCATTGGCCCCATTATCAGCAGCAATGATAGCCTCAACAGTAGAGGCAAAAGTGGCATCTCTCTCTTGGGCTATCCTACCTCCCAGAATTCCTGCTTCCTCGAGCGCTCTCAAAATTCCATTTACATGGCCCTGCTCACGACCTCGACCTCTATCTCTACCACGGCCTCGACCTCTACCTCTTCATTGGCTACTCATCTTTCCAACTCACACACTCACCTATCTGTTATAATTCCATTCAGGAATTAGAGACCTAAACCAAGCTAAACCAACCTAAGGTCCTAGGTAGGAAATTTAACACAATAGCAGTCAAGCAACTAGCATGCGGTCTTACACAAATAGCACAACATCTCAATCAAGGAGATTCGAGTGCTTACCTCGAGTCCTACCGCACCTGCACTTCACGGGTTAGTTACAACAATCACTCAATCCAAACATAGACAGTCAGAAGGCACACGTAGCATCTAAGGTCTCCCTATGGCTACCCAAGGTCATCTCTCCTTATCACTCTAGGCTTCAACTTAATTGGACTGAGAAAACCTTACTTTGATACCAAATCAACGGGGGATGTCAGGCTCCGTACCCTACGGCGCGCCACATCACTACCGTAGTCGATTTGAGTGCGACGTCCCAGCACACATCGCCGACCCAAAACCCAAAACAAAGAATAGTGCACAAGCGAAAGCAAACAAACACTCGTATAAAACAAATACGAGACCAAGGGTAGAACAAATAATAGGGTTACAAAATACACACTTGCATTACTAGAGAGAACATATACAATATTCATGTACAACATACGCTCAAAAATCAAAAGCGGGTCAATGGCCACTACTGACAAAAAGGGGTAAGTGGCTCGGATGGTCAAGAATACTAAAACTAGAGCGGGCTCTGATCAAAAAGGTACTGGCTCGGTCTATCTAAGGTTGAGGCTAAACCTTCGGAACCCAGTCCGGGTCGGATCTCGAGGACTCGAAAGAGCTATCGGACGGCTTATCCTCGGAGTCCATGGAATCCGGCTCTGACTCGACCTCTACCGGCTCCTCCTCTGGATCCACCTCCTCGGGCTCGGGGTCCTGCTTCATCGGCTGTGGCTCTTCATCTAACTCTATCAGCTCTAGATCCAGATCCCTATCCGCTGGCTCCATATCCATCGGGTCAAACTCGTCAACCTCCCAGATAATAGGCTGACGACCATAACTGGGACTCCCTTCGGATACACGGTTAGGGCTTGCCAAATCTCCATCGGGGCACTGGGAGTCAACATCCCCTGCCTCTGTAAACGGAACCTCAAAGGATCGTAGTGGACCATAAGTCCCTATCTGGTCCCTGATGCACCATCCTATGTACCTGTGAGCCTAATCAAGCTGCTCGTCCGTATCAACCCAAACTGTAGATAGATACCTAACATAGAAATCCCCGTTCCCTGCGGGATACACTGTCTCCTCCCAGTTTATCTACTAAGGGAGTCCAAAATGAATAAGCACTACAGGCATCTCTTGCACACGTCACTTGGTCATAACGCATGTCATGCATATGCTTGTGCTCACACTTGTGCTCGTGTCTCATTAATGCACTTTGCACACTTGCACCCTTGCACACTTACAATTTATCAATTCTTCTCCGATCCGCGTAAAACGCATCTGGTCCGACCCGCGTAAAACACATCAGGCTCATGACACATGACCTGCGTAAAACGCATCAGGTTGGTCATCTTCCGATAGTCCAGGCATCGTCCCGTGTAACACGCCTCAAGATGGGTTCAATATCCCGCGTAAAACGCATTAGGGCTTTATGTGATCACACATTTACATACACCAGTTATTATCTGAATCCCGCATAAAACGCATCAGGGCGATTTAAGTGATCACAAGCGCATGCCGTTCGTGTGCGTACGCATAATGTACATGCCATGCCTATGCTTGAGATGCACACTCATAGCCACAACATCACACTCGACATTCGTGAATTCTGCACTGAGCACTCAGCATGATTTGGCTACATACTCAATTAATGCCACAACATACTCATTTCACATCTCAATATGCCCAATGAACCAATCAATCCAATCAGTCACAACATATCACTTGGCACCCAACTTCACGCAATTAGAATGCCAAAACTACACATGCCAAAAATCTACCAAGCATCTCATGAATTGGCCACGCCAAGCACCTCATAGGGCATTACACAATCACACTCAAGCCATGCTTAATTTAGCATCCTCATGGGCTGATCACTATCTCCTTAGCGATTCACACTAAAACCTCAATCGACCAAAAATGGCTCGAATCAACCCAACACCGAATCAGCCATAAACAGTCTACCCTAGGCCATTAAATCACCTCCAAATCATCACATTAGACTACAATAATCACAATGAAAACAGCCAGCATTCGGTCTACCAATTTTATCTGACAAATCCACGTTTTCGCCCAAATCAAGGCGCCTATTCTCAGCCACCATACAGCCCACTATAATCCACTAAACCTCAACTAAATTGTCGCCCTAAGCCACTAAATTAACCACAAAGTCAACCCCTAACATCCTCCACAAGCTAACCCCTAAATTACCCTAATTAACCCCTAAAACTCATCTAGAAATGTACATTAGTCTAATTAGGGTTTAGGGTTGAACTCACTTAGATTCCTAAGCTTTAAACAAGGCTCATCAAGTGGCAAGGACGGTTGGGCTGAGGCGGTCCCACGTTGAAACAGTGGCGGTGAACGGCGGCGCCCTCCGCTTTGCCAACGGTGGCAACTAGCGGACTGCGGTAGGGGGGTTTATCTCACGGCTGGAGAGAGAGAGAGAGAGAGAGAGAGAGAGAGAGAGAGAGAGAGAGAGAGAGAGAGCTGGCCGGGCTGGTGGTGGTGCAAGGCAGGGTGAGCAGCGGATAGTGGCGGCGCCGGCAGTGGCGCTACGGCAAAAGGCGGCGGCATGAGATTGAGAGAGAGAGAGAGAGAGAGAGACCCACGGGAGAGGGAGAGAGGAGAAGGCTGGGCGGTGGTGGTGATGGTGGAAATGAGGAGGAGAGAGAGACTAGAGAGTGTATAAGGCTTAGGCTTAGTGGGAGTTGGTGACCAACTTTCAATAATGACAATCTTGCCCCTAATCTAAGGGTTAAGGTCAATTCTAGACAAAATATCTAGGGGCACCTTGGTCCAAGAATTCTAACAAAATAACAATTAAACAAGGCCACAATATCCACTAATAAACCTCCAAAATTCGGAATCTACACTTAGGGGCCCAGGGGCAAAATCGTCCTTTTTCGGTCCCGGGTCAAATTTCTAATTTTCGACTCTATTATTCCCAAATATGAATGGCCATACTTATATGACATTGTCCTTGCAAAAATAGTCGCTTATGCCCACGAAACTTGACACCGAAGTCCGGACTCAAATCTACGATCGATCTCACTCAATTTACGATTTTAGCGTTTCTTACTAATAGGCGGCTATTTAGGGGTTATGTGTATCGACCTAGGGTTACTCGAGTCGTGACGATATCGATTTCTCAGAGAACACGAGGATTTATCGCTAGTCCCAGCAGTCGCGGTCGTTCGGACTAAGTTTGGGATCGTTCACCGTGCGTACTCTCGATCGTGCGGAATCATCCGCTATCCGATCCTATGTTGCCGGTCGAACCAAATCCGTCACTCTCCTTGAGCCGGCCCATATTGGCACAAAATATTCTCTCGTCGTATCTTAGAATCGAACTCAATTCACGGTCGAGTTCTTGGGTCCACGTACCGTTTTCCTAGTTAGCATTTCCCTATTGGTCAGTATCTCAAGATTGATCAGTTCCAGGCGAGACTTACTAAAATGCAATGAGAAATAATATCAATTTCATTGATCACGAAAGTGGGTCGAATTCCAGGATATTACAAGGTGTATTTATAATTACAAAATAAAAGTTATTAGCATCATTATGGTTTATTGTATGTTTGTATATCGCTAGATCACCCAAAGGAGAATTATGATGTACATTTATTGTTTAATTTGAATCTGATTATGTGATATTCTCAAAGCATTAATATATGAGTATATTCTTGCATATTTGTAGTATATGTACCTATTTCTCTTCATTCGCATGCTTTGTCTACTCCTTTGTTCAATGGAATGAATTTTCCTAATTAGAGTGAACAAGTCCAATTTCACCTAGGCATCTTGGATCTTGATTTAGCAATTCAAGTTGAGAAATTGACTACTATTACTAATAAGAGCAATGATAATGAAAAGTCTTTTCATAAAGCTTGGGAAAGATTGAACAAATTAAGCTTAATGTTTATGCAAATGACAGTTGTAAGCAAACTTAAAGATCGCTCTTCCTAAAACTGATAGTGCTAAGTAATTTATGAAATTTGTGGAAGAGCGTTCTTAAACTGCTGACAAATCACTTGCTAGTATGTTGATGAGTACTTTGACCACCGTGAAATATGATGGTTCACATACCATGTATGAGCATGTACTTGAGATGACAAACTTAGCAATAAAATTAAGGACTTTAGGAATGATCGTGGGTGAGTCCTTTTTAGTACACTTCATACTTAATTCCTTGCCTCATGAACAATATGAGCCATTTAAAATGAATTGCCATCCTGTAAAGGACAAGTAGAATGTAAATGTATTGACTAATGTGCTTGTTCAAGAGGAAACAATGATAAAGAATCAAAAGGCTCATTTTGTTCATCTCTTAAGTCATCAAGAAGCTAAAAAGAATTTCAAAAGAAAAGGTGGAAGGAGCAAGAAGAAAGGTCTACACAACCTGAATGACTCTTTTAAGGCTTCTAAAATCCACAAGAATAAATATAATCTTATTAAGTGTCAATTTTGTAATAAAATTGGACACTTCAAGAAAGATTGCCCAAAGTGTAAAGCTTGGTTTGAAAAGAAAGGGCAAAAGGACACCAGAGTGCCACAACTTGTGTACGGAGATCACTTTGGTGCCATAACTTTTTTTCGAATCACTTTGGTGTCAAGTCGGAGGAAAATAGATCACTTTAGTGACTCCGGCCAAAAGCTGACCTGGCATATATTTCTAATAAAATCGGCCCCTGGCTAGGGCCCAGCGACTCTCACCTCACCCAACGAGGGCCGGATCCGGTGAGGCAAGACCTCACCGCGCCCCAGGCGATGACAAGGTATGGCCTCGCCTTTGCTGGGCGAGGCAAGACCTCGCCGTCGCCTTGGTCGCGACAGCGAGGTTATGCCTTGTCAGATTCGGCTCTCGCTAGGCGAAGCGAGGGTTGTTGGGCCTCGACCAGGGACCGGCGACCCTCACCGACCACTGCGCCCACCACCGTCGGCCCTTCCCGGCATTGATGGGTTGGCGGCAGTAGCGACAAGGGCTTCCTCATCATTGCTGCAATCTTTTTTTATAATAATAAATATAATTTAATTTTTTAAAAGTACACGTCAGCGGGCTAAACGGCGTCATTTTTGGTTTTTAATGCTAACTGGACCTCTTTGGCAAGCCGTGTCAGCGCCACATTGAATTTTTGACGAGCCACATCAGCATTGGCACCAAAATGATCATTTTCCAAAAAAGTTGGCATCAAAGTTATCCGAAAAAAAGTTATAGCACTAAAGTGATCTCCATACACAAGTTGTGGCGCTTCTAGCGTCCTTTTGCCGAAAAGAAAGGTAAACTTTTGTGCTTTAGTATGTTTTAAATAAAACTTTACTAAAGTTCCGCATAATATTTGGTGGATTGATTCTGGTGTAACATCCCGAATTTTGACCTATTTCCGATATCAATGAAATAGATATTATTTCTCATTTCATTTTAGTAAGTCTCGCTCGGAATTGATCACTCTCGGGATACTAACCGATGGGGAATGGCTAACTAGGAAAATGGTGCGTGGACTAGGGACCTGATCGTGAATCAAGCTCCGATTTCGAGAAACGATGAGGAAATAATTTGCGCCAATGTAAGTTGATCATAGGAAAGTGACGGATTTAGTTTGGCCAATGATGTACGATCGGATCGCAGGTGATTTCGCAAGACCAAGAGTACATGCGGCGAACAAATCTCGAACTTAAACCGAACGATCGCGTTCTCCAGAACTAGCGATAAATTCTCGCGTTTCCTTGGTAATCGAGACAATCACGATTCGAGTAACTCTAGGTTGATACACGTAGCTCCTAAATAGCCATCCTTTAGTGAGAGACCCTAAAATTGAGATCGAGCAATTTTGATCACAAAACTTTAGATCCGAACTTGGACGTCGATTTTTGAGGACATACATGAATATTTTGTGAGGATGACATCGTTTTTAAGTGGCCAACTATATTTGGGGTTGGTATGGTCTAAAAATGAAAATTCGGCCTGGAATCAAAAAATTACCATTTTGCCCATATGCCCTAGTTTGTTATTCAGAATTTTGGAATTATTGGAGGGTAATTTGGGGATTAAATTATGGATAAGTGTTGGCACCTAAATTTCGGCGCATCATTTATTGGTTAATTGCATAAAAAATTAGGGATTAAATTTTAACCTCTAAACAAAAATATTAAAATTGCATAGCATATATAGTTTAGGTTCATATAGATTAATTGCATTCCGCATCGGATTTGCGGTAGCAAGCGAGCCTAAAATTCACCACGCAAATTGAGCTCGGACATCGAACGAGACTCGGCTCACTCGGAAGGCAAGGGGCGAAAATTACACGTCAAAACGGACTCAGTTGTCTTAATTTGAGCTTAAATTAGCCCACAAGCTTAATTGAAAAATCAGCCCGAATTAATTTAGCCCGTTTGAAATTAAAATGAAATTAAATGGTAAAGCCTAAGTCTAAGCCCATTAGGACTAGGAAGCCCGGCTAATTAACCTAGGGTTGTTATATAAATACATGGTTATCATTCATAATGAAGGAGGTCTCATAATTTTGATTTCAGAATTTTCATAGATACACGAGTGAATCACTTGTGAGAAAGAGAGAGCACACGCAAAAGAGAAGGGCATGTTCACAAGAAGAAAGACCCACGCTTGAATTCATGATTATTTTTTCATGACGATTCTTGCTCATCAAAATTGCAGGTCCATGCTCTCAAGTTGTTCCTATTGGTTTTCCACGAAGACCTGTAGAGGAAAAGACAATAGAGAGAACGTGAAATTGAGACAAGAAAGAAAAGTCAAAGGAGGGGGGGCGGCAAGCATAATACATAGAGCATAGCCACAAAGAAGAGGACGTGGGCTTTTGGAATTTCTTGCAGTTCGGCAGGAGACGCAACAAGAAGCATATAGGGATGCCTATTGTTGATTAGCCACACAAGAAACATAAAAGGTAGGCGCTTTCGAAGAAGAAGAGAAGGCCTAACATCAACGTGAGGAGCACGTCAGACAAGCCAAGGTGACCTGCCTGCAGACCATACAATCGTGCGTATCAATCGACGAGAACAGCGAGCACAATCGAAGCCTCTTGCATGAAGCAGGCAAGTCATCCTTGGCTAACAAACCATACTCGTCATGTCATAGAGGCATGCGAGAGACACACGTGATCGAAAGTAAAGAGCAAGAGAGAGAAGGAGGCCAACGAAGCCACCGTTGTGCTGCGCCGCTCGCCCACAGCTCGCCGCGCCGTGCCACCGCTGCACCGCGCCCTCACCGCCACACACCGCCACGACGCCGCACCGCCGCTCCTGATGCACCGATGCTGCTCCCAATCCGCAATCTCGATCCGCTGCAAGTTCAAATTAGGAAAGAAATCAGTAAATCGGGTAATTATCTCATTCCAATTTGATTTGAATATTTTGTTGCCTAATTTGTGCTTAGTGATATCTAATTTTGCATATTTAGATAATAGGTAATATTTCAATTAGGATTTATTTCTTTTTTTTTTTAAATCTTGGATATTTGTCACTTATCAAATTTCGATAGAATTTAGAATTTTCAAAATCCTTTGAATATATCCAAGATATTTGATATATCTAATTTTTTTCAAGATGTAATCGATTAGAAAAATTTCCTAATCCGCAACTGCACATGTAGAAATAAATCTATCTATCAGGCTTTAGATAGAATTATTTCCATAGCGGGTATTTCAAATTTTAGGACCAATCTGTCAAACTTCATATCGAAACTTAATTCAAAAGATTTAGCGGTTATATTTTTTTTACTTGATTTTAATTTCGAATTTTCATAAAAAAATACCAAAAAGATTGCTTTAGAATATGTTGATTTCTTTAGTTTAGAATTGCATGTTTAGATAATTGGCATTTTTAATTCCGAATTTCATAAAAAAAATACAAAAAATAATATGCCCATCATTAGAATAGGTCACGTCGTCGCATGACATATAGTTTGCATGTTAGGTTGCATTAATCACATGTCAATTTTTGCACGTTATTACATATAGGTTAACTTTCATTTAAATAAAGAAAATCCAAAAAGAAATTTCTGCACTTTTGAACTTTAAGTCAGGATTTATCAAAATTGTCAAATTGTGTAACATCCCGAAATTCGACTCAATCTCTGGAATGAATAAAACGAATATTATTCGATATTTCATTTTTGTAAGTCTCGCCCGGAGCCGATCACTCACGGGATACTGACCAAATGGGAATGGCCAACTAGGAATAGATACGTGGACCATGGACCCGGTTGCGAATTAAGCTCGACTTAGAAGAATGACGAGGAAATATTTTGGGCCAGTATGGACCGATTTTCGGAACTCGAGCCGGGTGATCGTGTCCTCGGAACTAGCGATAATTCCTCCCGTTCTCTCGACAATCGAGCTCGTCGTGAATCAGACAACCGAGCTCGATACGCGTAAATCCTAACCGGCCACCCGTTAGTGAGAGAATTGGAAAATGAGAAATTGATAAATTCGATCGTAGAATTTAGTCCGGGCTTCGAGGCCAATTTTCGTGGGTTACGGGATGATTTTCTTATGGACGGCGTCAAATTATGCTGGCCACTTAGGTATAGGTCTTGTATGGTCGAATTTTGGCGAACCGACCCGGTACCGGAACTTAATGTCGATTTTGCCCCTATGCCCTTTGGAATTCCGAATTTTGGAATATCTAGACCTAGCCCTAGGGTGTGACACTTGTCACTCTAACCCTTCCTCATGAAACCCATCATTTTATCCAAAGTTTTATCCTACCTCTTGGCATTCCCTATGTTCATCATCATTACCTCTCACTTCCCCCTCTTTTCTTTCTCTCTCTCTCTCTCTCTCTCTCTCTCTCTCTCTCTCTCTCTCTCCCTCACGCCGGCCATTTCCTCTCCTCCTCCGTGCGCCCTCTCTCTCTCGGCTTCACGCCGCTGCCCACTACCCGCCGGAACAGCCGCCACCAGCCGGCATCGCCACCGTGCACCGCCGCCGTGCACCGCCCTCTCTCTCTCGCCTCACCCCGCCAGCCGACCGTCCCCTTTTTCCTCTCCTCTCCTCTCCTCTCTGCCTACATGCAGTGAGGAATGACGCCCGTCAGCCAAGGGGGGGACAAGCCATTCGTCCGCCGCTCACCGAGGTGCGCCGCCGCTGCCGTGGCACCGTGATCGCCGCTGCTGTTCCCTCGCCATCGTCCCTTCCTTCCCGGTGCATGCACAGTTGAAGGCCAGCCAGCCACGCCACCAGCCCTCGTCGACGTCCCTCTCTTCCTCTCCGTCGCGGCTGCATACACGGCTAAGCCACCGCCGGAGCTGCTCGCCGCTGCACGCCACCGCCGACCGCCGCCACTGTGGCCGTCCCCTGCCATCTCCCTCGCCGTCCCTCTCTATTTTTCCCTCCGCCTCACCCTGTTCTGCTCCCCCTCGCCGGAACAGCCGTGCCATCACCGTGCGCTGCCGAGACCGCTGTTTGCCATGCGCCGCCGTGAGCAGCAATCGTTTGCACCGCTCAGCCGCTCATCAGCCCCCGTGCCGGCCGTGAACCGCCGCCCACAGCTGCTATGAACAGCCAGCCACCACTCGCCGTCGCTCCCTTAGGAAGTGTGCCGCCGGTTCCACCGTTCACCGGTGATTGGCCGCCGTTCCCCGTCGCCAAGCTTGGATTTAGGTGGGTGTAAACCTCTAAACCCTAATTAGGACGATGATGCGTTTTGACGGGCTTAGGATGTGTTTAGTATTCGATTAGTGTCGGTTAGGACTTATATGAATTTATACGTCATTAGTGGACCTCGGGAATCTAATAGTATGTGACAAAACCGAAAATTGAAGTGGATTAGGGGTCGGGACAATAAGGTTTAGCTACTATCCACAATGGGTTTTAAGGACCAATTGAATTGCGTGTCGGTTTGGCAATTGTGATGGCTTGGGTCTACCATGTCACATGCTCGTGTGACCGACCGTTGTGGAATGTGATTGGTGATTTGTCAATGTACATCGTAATGTTCGATTACGTCATAAGTGCCAGATTCGCGTGTGATGCCCCGAGGCGTTGATTGGGTTAATTAAGTGTATGACATGAATCATTGAACTTGAAATTGTGGCATTGAATTGTGTGGAACAATATGCTGTAATACATTGCACCAACATTTGTGTGCGAATTACATGGCCACGCATTATGCATGTCGAGTATGAGGCTTGTGGAAATTGTGCGAGAATGCGTGTATGCCATGGACATGTGATCACCTAATTATGCCCTGACGCGTTTACGCGGGGTTCAGATAAAAATTGACAGTGTGCCGTGTGATCACTGAAGGCCTTCGGGTCGTGGCCTTTAGGTCGTGCCGTCCTCATGCACTTTGGAGCAGGACGATGCCCGGTACGTCCGGAAGACGTCCATCCTGATGTGTTTACGTGGGCTCTGGTTCGTAAGGAGATCGGTGTTGCGCCTGATGCGTTTACGTGGGCTAGAGACACTGGGCCTGGGGTGTCTTTACGCTGGCTATGAAGTGTTGTGATTGGTCTTCGGATCGGGCCTTCGGGTCGTGGTCTTCAGATCGTGGTCTTCGGATCGGGCCTTCGGGTCGGGCCTTCGGGTCGAATTAACGAAATGAGCAATCACGTGTGATGCATAGTGCCTGGATATGCAATGAAATCTGCAGGGCATGGTATGGGACGTGCCCAAGTGGATTCCATTTTATAATCGGAACACGAACTGAATCTTATGCTGGAATGCTGTATGAAGTAAATAGTAAGCATGGCAAGATAGTAGCAGTTGCATGCATATGAATGCATGGGTCAGTGTGTGAATTTGTATGACTCGGTGATTCATATTTTAAACCAACAACTGAAGGTTTTGAGCATGTGTATGACGCTCGTGTGATTGAGGGTGCCGTGTATGTGATATGAGATTATTGGTTTTACCTAACCTGCAGGGTCATTGAGAATATCGATTTGGGCCTACGGGCCTAAGTCATCCCTATATATGTGTGGTTTGTTTTCCCGTCAGGAGATGCATGTTAGCCTAATTTAGGTTTATGAGTTTTGCACTCACTGAGATGTGTCTCACGGTTTTTATAACCCAACCTTTCAGACCCGCATCCATGACGAAGCCACCTGTCCCGGTACGTTTTGGGATTCCCCTAGATTACGAGCATATTATGACTGCACATCCGGTGGGGAATGGAGAGGTGTACTTGAGGCATTACTCTACGATTAGTGTAGACGTGGGTACGACACATCCTGAAGTTCATGAGTATGTAGCCTGGTGTTTTCGAGACCGTTTTGGAGACGAGTTTGGACCTGTTCGTACGATGGATGTTCCGTTCACCATAGAGGGCCAGCTTGACCCGCAGTGCCCGAGTGGTGAGATCGTGGATTCCGAGATGGATGAGGAGGAGACTATAGGTCCTTTCGCTTGGTACGAGCCTACCAAGGACGAGGAGTTAGGAGGTATAGATCATGAGCCAGAAGTGGAGGACCCAATGGTGGAACCAATGGAGGTCGACGAGGCCGAACCGATGGATACCGAAGAGTCCGAGGAGAAGATTCCCAGCGAGGATTCGAAGATACCCGAAAGTTCGTCAGAGTCCGATGGCTCAGATCCGGATTGGGCGCCCTAGACTAGGCTTAGTCTTTTTGTGAGGGTAGACACCTTTTGGATTTCGGACCCTCCACTTTTTGGCTGTTGACTCCCTTATTTCTTAGCCCTCTTGACTCTTATGGCAATACTCTCTTCGTTGCACCCTATTTCTATTGTCGTTTTATTTGGATGGATGTAAGGATGTTTCTGGCAGCTTTTGGTTATGGATGTGCACGTTGCCTCAGTTCTCCTTATGTTGCTTTCCCTGGTTCTCATCTTTATTCTGTCGGGTGTTTTCATATTTTGCTTTCGCATGTGCCTTATGTTCTGCATGGGAAATGGGTCGACGACGACATGTCTTGGGACATCGTACTACTCCGACCACCGAGCGGGGTGTCGTGTGCCGCGGAGGTCGGGGCGTGACAAATTGAGTATTTTTCTTGAAATTGGTACCGAAAGGGCGTTAAGAAATTTAGCGTAACCAAGTCCCCGAATCCATAATTTCTAGTTCGCAGGAATAAAATAGTACTTCCGCTATTTTATTTAGATTTCTAATCAACCTACCTTAAATGATTAGTGGCGACTCCCGTTAAAAATATTTGCATGCTCACAATTGGACCTAAGTTGCGATTTGGTAGAGTTTGGGAGAACTCGAGCTAGGTTAGTTAATTTAATTAATCTAGTAATCCATTAGTCTAAGATCGGAAAACCTGATACTTTTTTAAGGTCGCGACAAAGGTCAACCAATAATTCAGATTTAAATTGGACCAAAATGTCCTTCTATTATTGGATTTGGATGAATTTCAACCCTTAAATCAAGGGCAAAATGGATAAGAGGGGAGATTTTGACACTTGGACTCCACTAAGTCCAATAACACACTAATCCACTTATTCTCTCTCTCCCCCTCCATTCCTCACGACATTCGGCCGACCCTCTCTCTTTTCCTCTCTAATCTCGTCGGCTCTTTCCTCTTGGCTGTAAATCACCAGAGCACTACCGTCCGCCGCTTTGTGCTGCCATCTGTACGATCAAGCCCACACTACCACCACCACCAACTGACTATCTCTCTCTTCATTTCCTCTCCCTCTCGGCCGTGTGCAGGAATAAACCATGCCAGAGCCGCCGTCGAGTCGAACCGCCATATTCCCTTCACCGCCGACTGCAGTCCACCTCTCCAGCCGTCACGTCGCCACCATCACCTCTCCCTTCCTATACGACCGTCACCACCAACCTCACCACCACACCCTTCGCCGCCGTTCAAACCCGCCGAGGACCGCTCGTCACCGTCGTGAGTGTCATCGCGGAAGCCACCGGAACACCGCCACTGGTTCCGCCGCATGCCAGCGATTAGCCGCTCGTTCCTGCCGGTTTGACCCTAATCGGAGCTTATGGAATTAGGTGAGTAATTACCCCTAAACCTTAATTAGGGTAATTAAGCATTTCTAGAGAGTATTAGGGTGTTTTAAGGTTTAATTAGGGTAAGTTAGGGGTTGTTTAGTGGGCTGATAATTAAGGGCTGTTTTGAACATGATTTGGGAGTTTAATGTGCTAGATTTCAAGGCGAATTAGTGGCCATGAGTGGCTGTTTGGTGGCTGGTTTGATGGGTGGTTAATTGGACTAAGTTAAACTAAGTTGAATTAAATGTATAGTTGTCGTGAATGCCCCGTATGGTTCACTTGGTGGCTGATCATACTCAATTGTGGTTATTTTGATAATGCCATGTCTTGTGTTCATGTGACCAGTTGATGTGATGCGTGTGATTAGACGTAGTCGATGCTAATTCTATGGTTTCGGTACATGAATTGGGATGTCAATTGTATGTTATGCCGAATGGGATTTAATTGGCCAAGTGAGCATGTTAGACTGTGAATTGAACACGTTATTGATTATTTGAACAAGTTGTGGCATTTTATTAGCATGCCTTGGCAAGATGTTGTGTGCCTGTGTTGAATTTTGGATGCTCAGTATGGATCATGTGATTGCTCGAATGTAGGTATGCATGGCTACACATTCGCATGATGAGCATTGGCTTGAATCGAGACTTGCGCGAGTATGTGTGCCTGGCATGAGTGTGTGGTCACCTAATTGCCTTGATGCATGTTACATGGGATTCAGATAAAAATTGACAGCGTGCATGTGTGATCACTAGAAGCCCTGATGCGTGTTACACGGGATATTGAATCCGTCCTTATGTGTTTATGCGGGATGATGCCCAGTTTTACCGGAAGACGGCTAACCTGCTGCGTTTTATGCGGGTGTGGTTTGTATATAGAGATTGGCGTTGCGCCTAATGCTTTTACGCGGGCTAGAGACATTGGGCCTGATGCATCTTACACGTGCCATGAAGTGTTGTTATTAAGAGATAGACCTAATATGTATTACGCCAGTCGAGTTTAAATGAACAAAATTGTTAGTGTGCCAATATGCATTATTCGTGCCAGACCATGATCAAGAGCATTTTGATGTCACGCGTGCGTAAGAGTGCAATGGTGATTGTGCAAGCATGTACATATCGGTGACTAGCATGCAAGGCTGGCATATTAGTGCATGAACATGTGCTTGGTGTACGTGTGATTGAGTATGTGTGCATATGTACAATGATTATGTTTATTTAGGCTTAATCTGCAAGGTTGTTTTATGATCGCTCGGGCCTAGGTCATTTGAGTGTTCTGCTGTATTGTATTATTGTTTTGCCTATCAGGAGGTGATTGTTAGTCTAGTTTAGGTTTAGGAGGTTTTACTCACTGAGATTCATCTCACGATTGTTAAAACTAACATTTCAGACCCCGGGCCATGAAGATGTCAAGAGAGCCAGTGCGTTTTGGGATCTTGGATCATATAGACCAAGAGGCGTCTGAGTATCCCGTAGGGAACGAGGATATTTATATTAGGTATTTTATTACAGTATGGGTCGAGGTGGGCAAATCTCAGATGTAGTGCCACGAGTATTGTTGTTGGTTATTTAGGGATTACTCGGGGACTTACGGTCCCCTTCGGTTTTTTGACATCCATTTTAACGGGTTAGGGGATGTGAACCCCAGTGCCCTGATGGAGTCCTGGTGAGCCCAGAAGCCTCATTTGGAAATGAGTCAGATGATGTACCTAATGCCTGGGAGATGCACGACATAGACCCGATGCACATGGAGCCAATGGATTAGGACTTGGACCTGGAGCCCATGGAGTCAGATGAGGAGCCAGAGCCCATGGAGCAGGACCTCGAGCCAAAGGCTGAATCAGAGGACGGTTCAGGCGAATAGTCATCCGGGATCGATACCGAGTTAGAGTCCATGGAATCTGAGTCGGAGTCGTCTGAGAGTTCTTCCGACTCGTCAGGATCTTATCCAAATTCGAAGCCTTAGAGCATACCTGAGATCCTAGTAGGTCGAGCTAGTACCTTTTTGACCAAAGCCCCACCTTAGTTTAGTATCTCTGACTGCCCTGGCCACCTACCCCTTTTTGCCGTAGTGGCCTTTGACTTGTTTTTGTTGTATTATGTTTCGTGTAAATGGATATTGTATGTTTCCTATTGTGAATACAAGTGTAAAGTTGTTTGTTTTACTGTTATGTTGTTTGTGCTACACTTAGTCTTGTGTTTTCTTGTATGGGTGTTTATTTATATTTCTTCCATATGTGCCTTGATCTCTGTGTCGGGCGTTAGGTCGGTGACGCGTCTTGGGAGCATTGCACGAGTTCGACCTCGGTTGGGATGCTCACGCGTCGTAGGGTTCGGGGCGTGACATCCCACGTTGAATTGGTATCAGAGCAAAGTTAGCTCAGTCCAATTTGATTGAAGCTTGGAGTGATAAGGAGCGATGACTTTGGGTATCCAATAGGAAGACCTTGTGTGCTACGTGTACCTCCTTACTGTCTGTATCTTGATTGATTGGTTGTTTGAACCGACCCGTGAAGTGCAGGTATGGAAGGACCTGAGGTAAGTATGTGTATTCTCGTGGTTGAGGCCTTGTGTGGTTGGTGTTTAACTGCATGCTGAGTAGTTGTTTAATTGTTGTGCTAGTTTCCTGCTTAGGACCTTAGACCGGTTTAGCTTAGTTAGGTCTCTAATTCCTGAGTGGAATTATAGCAGGTAGGTGAATAGTGAGACCGCAAGTATGAGTATGAGGGGAAAAGAACCCCAAGGTCAGCCAAGTATTGCGGGCTGAGAGGCTAGAGACCCCAGAATGGAGGAGGTGGTTCAAATGTTGCAAGAAATTGGAAACTTGATGGGCAGACACGCTTAAGAGAGGGCCGCCAATATTGCCCAGGTTGCCGAAGCCGCAGCGACTGTTGCTATAAATGGAAACAATGCCAATCAAGGGAAAGCTTAGATGGCAGGGAATAGACAAATGTACCAGTTAGTGGAACAATTTTTGAAGTTGAAACCACCGAAGTTTAACAGCAGAGGTGACCCCGAACCTACCCCATGTTGGGTGGAAAAATTGGAGAAGGCATTTGATATGCTAGGGTACACCGAGGTTGGAAAGGTAACATTGGCGGCATATCAACTGTAGGACAACACGAATGATTGGTGGAAGGCCACCAGGGCAAGGGTATTCCCAGAGGGCACAGTCCAAACTTAGGCCGCCTTTACTGAAAGTTTCTATGGGAAGTATTTCTCAGAAGTTACTCAGGAAAAGAAATTGATGGAATTTATGCGACTTCGCCAAGGCCAGATGACCGTGGATCAATATGAAGCGGAGTTTACGAGACTGTTGAAGTTCGCACCTACGATGGTGGAGAACCCACGAGATAAGGTTCGGAGATTTCAAGACGAACTAAAGCTGGATCTTCGAAGCCATATGTTATCGCTCAACATTAATGATTATGGAGAGATGTATGAGCAAGCTCAAATCATTAGGCGAGATCAGTTGGAAAGGGCAGCTGCTTCTGGATCGCGGTTTACCCAGAATAGAGATAACCACAGTTTTGGGAAGAAGCCAATGATGGGAAATAGACGATTCACCCTGCTGGCTAGAAGAATATCAGGAAGCCGAGCCATCAACAAAATAGAGTTGGGGCTTATTTCATATGTGAAAGTCTGGAGCATCATATTAGAAATTACCTCTAATAGCGTCCCTCAGGACACCAAGTGCAATCGTAGCAACCTTGAGTTGGGAATCAAGCCGGAAATCCCCTACCAGCCATTCAAGGAAGATTGCCAGCTCAAGGACGAGTGTATGCAATGGCACACAGAGAGGCTGAGGAGGCACCGAGCATAGTCACAGGTATGATTTTTCTTTGTGATCGTGCTGCATACGCGTTGTTTGATTCAGGGGCGGCCCACTCATTTATTTCGGAATAGTTTGTTAGATTGGTTGGTATTGAATCGGTGTTGCTTGAAACTATGTTTTGGGTGTCAACGCCGATGAATGATACGATGTTAGTTTCGTTTGGATGCCCCAACTGTAAGATAGTGATTGGGGGTAGAAAAGAAAGTATCGACTTAGTAGTGTTGGCCATGTTCGACTTTGACGTGATAATAGGAATGGATTGGTTAGTAAGATAGAAAGCCATAATGGATTGCGGCAATAAAGAGATCCAATTTAACCCGATTGGACGTCCTAGATTTGAATTTCAGGGAAATCGAGGAGGAATCTCGATCCCTTGGATTTCCTCACTTGAGGTGACCAAATTGCTAGACAAATGTTGTGAGGCATATTTGGTCAATGTGGTTGATCCGACAATGGCAGAACCCCGGTTGGAAGAAATACCTGTAGTGTGCAATTTTCTCGAGGTTTTTCCTTAGGAATTGCCGGGTTTACCATCCGAACGAGAAGTGGAGTTTGTTATAGAATTGGGCCTAAGAACTGAGCCGATCGCAAAGGCACCGCATCAAATGCCCTTATCGAAATTGAAGGAGTTGAAGGTCCAAATGTAGGAATTGTTGGACAAGGGTTTTATACGCCCGATTGTGTCTCCATGGGGAGAGCCGGTGTTGTTTGTAAGGAGGAATGACGGGACATTGAGGTTGTGTATAGATTATCGGTAGTTGAACCAAGTGACGATTAAGAACGAGTACCTACTGCCGAGGATCAATGACCTGTTCGATCAATTGCAAGGAGCATTAGTATTCTCCAAGATCAATCTACGAACCGGGTATCATCAGCTAAGGATTCAGCAGGAAGATATACCCAAGACTGCTTTCAGAATGAGGTATGGGCACTACGAGTTCATAGTGATGCCCTTCGGTCTAACCAATGCCTCTGCTGCTTTGATGGACCTGATGAATCTAGTGTTCAAAGAATTCTTGAATCAGTTCGTCATAGTTTTCATTGACGACGTATTGGTGTATTCAAGAAACCCCAAGGAGCATGAAGTACATTTGACGGAAGTGCTACGGACCTTGAGAGAATATGCACTCTATGCCAAGTTTAGTAAGTGTGAATTTTGGCTCAACAGAGTAGCATTCCTTAGGCATATAGTCTCGAGAGAGGGAATTGTTGTAGACCTGACGAAGATTGACGCCGTAACTGAATGGCTAAGACCAATGTTAGTGATGGAGATTCGGAGCTTTTTAGGCTTGGCTGGTTACTATCGACATTTTGTAGAAGGATTCTCATCGAAAGCCATGCCGTTGACACGGTTGCTCAAAAAGAAAGCCAAGTTTGATTGGGATGATAAGTGTGAAAGGAGCTTCCAGGAATTGAAGCATCGGTTGACGATCGCGCGAATGCTGACCATTTCGTCTGGATCAGGAGGATTCGAAGTCTATAGTGATGCTTCTTTAAGAGGACTTGGTTGTGTATTGATGCAACATGAAAAAGTAGTTGCTTATGCATCGCGCCAGTTGAGACCGCATGAGGTAAATTATCTGACGCATGATTTGGAACTATCAGCAATTATCTTCGCTCCCAAGATTTGGAGATACTGCTTGTGCGGGGAAAAGTTCTAGATTTACACGGACTACTAGAGCCTCAAGTACCTATTTTCGCAAAAGGAATTAAATATGAGATAGCGTCGATGGATGGAACTTCTCAAAGATTATGACTACGACATTCTGTATCACCCCAGGAAGGCGAATCGAGTAGCAGACGCGCTAAGTCATAAGTCAAGTATGGCATATATGATGGTCAAGGAATGGACCTTGTTGGAAAGACTAAGAGACTTGGAATTTAAATTTAAGGTGAGCCGGATGTCGCACTTGCTTGCCACATTGAGGATTGAACCCAAGATCTAGACCAAGGTTAAGGCATTGCAATCTATGGACTTGGAGATCCAAAAGATAGTGGCCATGGACACCACCAAAAGAAGGCCAGATTTCTAAGTGTCTGAGGACGGAATTATGAAGTTTCGAGGATGGTTGTGTGTGCCCGATGAAGTAAAGCTTAAGGAGGAAATTTTAAGTGAGGCGTATCGTAGCAATTATAGTATCCACCCAGATAGTATGAAGATGTACCAGAACTACGGCAACACTACTAGTGGAACGGCATGAAGACCGATATGGCCAGGCACGTAGCAAAATGCTTAACCTGCCAGCAAGTGAAGGCATAGCACTACAAGCCAGGAGGACTTTTGCGATTGTTGGAAATACTGGAATGGAAGTGGGAGCACATTATGATGGATTTCGTAATAGGATTGCCGAGAAGCCAGAGAGGGCACGATTCCATATGGGTGATAGTAGATCGATTGACTAAGTCAGCGCACTTCCTGGCAGTGCGAAATGATTTTGAATTGGAAAGATACGCAAAGTTGTACGTGCGACAGATCGTCAGATTGCACGGAGTACAGGTAACTATCACTTCAAACTGTGATTCCTGGTTTACTACAAATTTTTGGAAGAGTCTGCAAGTAGCCATGGAGACAAAGTTACAATTCAGTACGGCCTGTCATTCGTAGACGGATGGCCAATCTAAAAGGACGATTCAAACCCTAGAGGATATGTTGCTTGCCTGTGTATTAGACTTTCAAGGCAAATGAGAAGAATAACTACACCTAGTAGAGTTCGCCTACAACAATAGCTCCCAACAAAGCATTCAAATGGCCCCCATTTGAAGCCTTGTAGGGCAGGGAATGTAGTACGCCAATATATTGGGATGAAGTCGGTGAACAGAGCATCATAGGTCCAGAGTTGGTACAGCAGACCGTTGAAGCTGTCGAGATTATATAGAAAAGATTGAGGACCACCCAGAGTCGCCAGAAGAGTTATGCCGATCGGAGACGATGACCCTTGGAATTCTAAGTCAGAGATCATGTATTTCTCAAGGTGTCGTCAATGAAGGGATTGTCCCGATTTGGCAAGAAAGGAAAGCTCAGCCTAAGGTATGTCGGTCCATTTGAGATATTGGAGAAAATTAGAGATATGGCGTATCGACTTGCCTTACCGCCTAATTTATCCTAAGTGCACAACGTATTCCACGTGTCAATGTTGAGGAAATATGACCAGACCCGACCCACATGTTGAGATACGAGGAGATAGACGTGGACGACAAAGTGTCGTACGTAGAGAGGCCAGTCAGGGTCGAGGACAGAAAAGATCGAGTGTTACGGAACAAGACGATCCCGATGGTAAAAGTAATTTGGAAGCACCTTGGAATTGAAGGTGCCACTTGGGAAAGCAAAGAAATAATGCAACGTCAACACCCCCGGTTGTTTGAGTAGATAAGTTGAGATTGTAAATTTCGAGGACGAAATTTTTGTAAGAGAGAAGAATTGTAACATCCCAAATTTCGACCTATTTTCGGAATCAATGAAGTAGATATTATTTCTCATTTCAATTTAGTAAGTCTCGCCCAGAACTGATCACTCTCGAGATACTAACCGATGGAGAATGGCTAATTAGGAAAACGATGCGTGGACCAGGGACCTGATCATGAATCGAGCTCCGATTTGATATATCGCAAGCTTCAATTGGACTTGATTTGCTATGTGAAAACTATTTCGAAAGTTAGGATCAGAATCTGGAAAGTGACGTTCAAGTCTGTTATGATGATGTCCTGATTGACGTTGTGCTGTTCTGTGATTTTTCCGATTTTCTATGATCGACTTTTGGAAAAACTTTCTTCATGGAAGTTGTAAAGCACATCCTAATCTATTTATCATAAAATTTTCATAAAATTATAAGCATGTTAGCATGGTATGATCTGTAACGTCACCTATGCATGAATCGGGTGACAGACTGGTTTCTAATTGACCTTCGTGTGTTTTTCGATTTTCATGAATTCGTGTGTTCAAAATATGAAAATATTTTCTTCATGAAAATTCACACTGAGATCGAAATCTTTCCATTGATATAATTTCATTAAAATATGAGTTCATTTGTATTTTCAAAAAGAATTTTTATGATCGAATCAGTATCTGTATTCGGATATGATTTTCATTCCTTTTGAATCCAAAAGATGTTTTTCCGAATTTGATAAAGTTGGAGTCCTTTTTTTTGCAAAAAATCAAAATTACAAAGTTGTTCATTGGGGTCTCATTATGTTGACTGAAAATTGTGAGGGCCTAATAGCAATTTTTGGAGGGTCAATTTGCTCAAAATTTCATATAAGTCATTCTCGGGTTAAAATTTGATTTGCAATTGAGTCCTTTTTGAAAACCGAATTTTATAAAATTTTGGAGGAATTTTTTAGCAAAAACTCAAACATGAAATTTGTTGCATACGAAGAATCCTAACTGCCTAAAAATTTTCACGTGGTTTTGATAAGGTTTGTTATTTTTCCCGCCATTATTTTGAAATCCATAACAAAACCAGGTCCAGCCTATCACCGAGAGTAAATTTGTCATTTTCGTGAAAATCGGTGAGGATTTAGAAAAAATGGTCTCCTTGACTTTTGATCCTCATGTCATAAGCTTTCGAATGACACCCGAATCACTTCATTTTGACATCATTAGGATAGTTAATCACATATGAACAAAAGTAATCCGAATTAGATAAAAACCGAATAAGTGGTCTCCTTATGAAGCCTACTTCTCATTGTTTGATTGGCTTCGAAATAAGGCCCATGGGCCTGAATGCATACTCATTCTATTGCTATGCATGTGTTTGTTAGATGAATGTTAAGTCCGGTACATGTTCAGCGAGTAGCCCGTTATGATCATTTAGAACCCGACTTTAGGGGTTAATTGATATGAGTTGCCGTTTTATAAATGCAAATGGTAGCCCATTATCATTAACCATTAATCAAACAATGTTAGATGATTAGGTGGGTGGTGAATCGAAATTCATGAAAAACAAAGGCCGATCTCGAGGCTCGTGTTTGATTAGTGAATTGTTTGCACCATTGTTTTTCTTTGGTTGTTCCTTTGTGCATTGTTTGTCATGAATGTATGTTATGAATGTAAATGCCGGCACCCGAGAGACGGTCTATGGGGAGATAATCTAAAATGGTAAAAGGCCAAGATGATTGACCGATGTCCAATCCAGTTTCAATTTGTATTCATTGGATGATGACAATAAACCGATGTCCTATCCGGTTTCAATTTGTATTCAATTCATTCATCCCCGATCATGTCTCGGGTTTTCAATTTGTGTTGTCATAATCACCTGGCGAGTTGCGAGTTTTTACTTTTTTGCACTTAGAATTAGCTCATCTTTTCAATATTTTGATTGTTTACTTTATGAAATGTCTTTCAATAAAATTGATTGTTTCTTTCTTTCTTCTAGACTAAGATAGGATTAGTTTAGAATCTTAAATGAAAATACAAAAATAAGATGCATGATCACCTAGTGGACTAAGACTTTAAACATGAAAATGGTAAAGAACAAATGCATGACAACTTAGATAACAATCATGATAAGTTTAGCGGTACCGAAAGGGCGTTAATAGAAATATTAATGTAAGTTAGTCCCCGAACCTTTGATCTCTGGTTTTTGTAGAAACTGAAACGAAACTCCCACGTTTTGGTTGGGTATTCTAGCCGGCCCCCGACCTAGGCTAGTGGCGACTCCTAAACTAAGATAAAATTGATCCTCTGTCACGCGAGATATGGATTTAAGGAAAATCCACGTTCATGTTCAATAGACCATATGGATAACCAAAACATTTATACTTTACTAAAGTCATTTTTATGATGTGCCATATGAACCGTTTCATGAATACTTATATCTAAACCTGCCTTATCGAGCTCGGCCCTCGAGGGGTAGGTCGCGACAGGCTTGGCGACTCCGCTAGGGACTAGGTTATAAACCTAAGTGGATTAAAGCCGTAATAAACTTGTTAGTTGTTATCTCACTTGTTTACATTTTGTAGCATCAACTGCATGTCGAAGTCGCGTGGAAAATAAGGTTAGTCCACTACATTTTGCCATTTTCTCCTCGTGGTAAGATTGATTGTATCGTTCTACAATTTCAATTCCACGTTATATTTCTTTCTATATTGCACGGTGATTAATCTCGATGCCCCAAATTAGGGTTAGTCAAAATGGATATGTCAGAGATTCGAATGATCCCCGTACCTAGAGCTCTTGTGGTCATGTGGGAAAGTCTTGAGCCAAAGCACAAGGATTACGTGGAAAAGAGGATCGGATATCTTCCTGCACTTTTATATATAGAGCCTCATGTAACATCCCGAAATTCGACTCGATCTCTGGAATGAATAAAACGAGTATTATTCGATATTTCATTTTCGTAAGTCTCGCCCGGAATTGATCACTCACGGGATACTGACCAGATGGGAATGGCCAACTAGGAATAGGCACGTGTACTAAGGACCCGGTCGCGAGTTAAACCCGACTTAGGATAATGACGAGGAAGTATTTTGGGCCAGTGTGAACCGATCATCCGAACCGGACGATTGTGTCATCGGAACTAGTGATAATTCCTCTCATTTCCTCTCTCGAGCTCGCCGCGATTCGGACAACCCGAGGTTGAAACGTTTGAATCCTAAACGGCCGCCCGTTAGTGAGAGATTTAGAAAGTTGAAATTTGATGATTTGATCGTGAAATTTAATCCGGACTTCGAGAACGATTTTTTTTTTTCGTGAATCTCGGGATAGTTTTTATGAGGACGACGTCAAATTAAGCTGGCCATATGTATATAGGACATATACAGTCGAAATTTTAGCATTTTAACCCGGTACCGGAACTTGATGCCATTTTTACCCTTTTGCCCCTAAGAGTTCCGAATTTTTTTGAAATCCTTGAGGGGTGTGACACTTGTCAACACCCCCCTTCCCCATGCACCATGATTTGAGCAAATCCCCCACTCAACCTCTCACCCTTCCCCATGAACCCAATGATTTCCCCCAAAACTCTTCACCTTCTCTCTCTCTCTCTCACTCTCTCTCACGCCCTCTCTCTCTCCCCCCATTCGGTCACTCCATCCTCTCCCTCTCATCTCCGGCGACATTCCTCTCTCTCTCTCTCGTCCGCTCAGCCTCACGCCGCCGCCCTCAGCCGCCGGAAACCGCCACCAGCCAGCACCGCCGCCTTGAACCTCTCCCTCTCGCCTCACCGCCAGCCGACCGTTCCTCTCCGTCTCACCCTCGCTTTCTCTCCACTCCGGCTGCATGCAAGGGAGAACAGCACCGGTCAGCCAAGGAGGACCGAGCTGACCGCCGCTGTGCACCGCCGGTCGCCGCCGCCTGGCCACCGTCGCTGCCCTCTTCCCCCTCCGTCGTCTCTCTCTCTTTCTCGCCGGTGCATGCAGCTGGGTTGGTGTCGGACCAGCCACGCCACCGTCGCCGCCGCCGCCGTGGCGCTGTGACCGCCGCTGCTGTCCCCTCGCAGCCGTCCCTTCCTTCCCGGTGCATGCGCGGTTGAGCGCCGGTCAGCCGCGCCACAAGCCGCCGTCACCTTCCTCTTCCTCTCTTCTCCGCCGCGGCTGCATGCACGGTTGAGCCACCGCCGGAGCTGCTCGCCGCTGCACGCCGCCGTTCGCCGCTGCCGCTGTGGCCGTCCACCACCACCTCACTCGCCGTCCCTCTCTGTTTTCCTCCGTCCCTTCCTGTTCTGTTCAGCCCTTCGCCGGAGCAAACCGCCGGTCGCCGCCGCACGCCGCTGCTGGATCGCTCGCTGCTCGCCGTCGCCGCTTCAGCTGAGCCGTCCTCTCCCCCGCCATTCACTGTTCCGTGCTCCCCTTCGCCGGAACAGTTCGCCGCCGCCGCTCGCCGCCGAGACCGCCGTACGCCGTGTGCCGCCGTGAGCAGCAGCTTCCGTGCTGTTCGGCCGCCCGTCCAGCCACCGCCGCCGTGAGCTAGCAGTCCCGCCGGCCTCTCACCGCCGCCCGAGGCTGCTGTGGACAGCCGGCCACCGCTCGCCGCCGCCTCCTTGGGAAGTGTGCCGCCGGTTCTACCGTTTACCGGTGATCGGCCGCCGTTCCCCGTCGCCCGAGCGTTGGATCGAGGTGGGTGGAAACCTCTAAACCCCGATTAGGACAATTATGCGCCTTTAGATGGGCTTAGGGTGTCGGTTAATCGGTTAGTGTCGAGTAGGGTTCGTGTAAATTTAGGTGTTAATGGTAGGTGTCGGGAAATGGTTAGTAAGTGACGAAGCATGTTTAGAAGAGAAATTAGAGCTCGGGATGATTGAATTAAGTTGCTGTCCACATTGAATTTATCGGCTAATTGCATGGTAGATAGAGGTTCGAATGGACCTGAGTGCCGGGATTGCCGGGATGATTGAGTTATGTGTCGGTTTGCCGACTGTGGTGTAATGGAGTCTACCATGCCGTATGTTCGTATGGCCGACATTTGTGGAATGTGACTTGTGATTTGCCAATGTACATAATGATGCCCGAATACGTCATAGGTGCTAATCTCGCATGTGATGTCCCATGGTGTTGATTGGGCCAATTAAGCATATGACGTGATTATTGAACATGGAAGTGTGACATTGAATTGTGCGGGAAATTATGTCATAATACATTGCACCAACATTCGTGTGCGGAACTGCATGGCTACACATTATGCATGCCGAGTATGAGGCTTGTGGAAATCGTGCGAGAATGCGTGTATGCCATAGACATGTGATCACCTAATTATGCCCTGATGCGTTTACGCGGGGTTCAGATAAAATCGGTTGTATGAATGTGTGATCACTTTCGCCCTGATGCGTTTACGCGGGGTGTGCCGTCTTCATGCACTTTGGAGCAGGACGATGCCCGGTACGTCCGGAAGACAACCATCCTGATGCGTTTACGCGGGCTCTGGTTTGTAAAGGAGATCGGTGTTGCGCCTGATGCGTAAGGACGCGGGCTAGAGACACTGGGCCTGGGGCGTCTCTACGCTGGCCACGGAGTGTTGTGATTGGTCTTCGGACTGGATCTTCGGATCGGGCCTTCGGGTCGAATAATGGAATAAATGTTAACGTGTGATGCATAGTGTCTGATTATGTATTGGAATCCGCTGGACATGGTATGGGACGTGTCTAAGTAGATTTCACTCTATAATCGGAACACGAATGGAAGTTTGTGCCGGGATGCCATAGAAATTAGATGGTGGGCATGGCATGTTAGTGGCATTTGCATGCATATGAATGCATGAGTTAGCGTGCTGAATTGTGTGACTCGGTGAACCATACTTGGAATTGTCACGAAAGGTTTTGAGCATATGTGTGACGTACGCCTGGTCGAGGATGCCGCTTGTGATTTGTAATGTTATGGGATTATCTAACCTGCAGGGTCATTGATATGCCGATTTGGGCCTACGGGCCTAAGTCATTGTTATATATGCGTGCTATTGTTTTTCCCGTCAGGAGATGCATGTTAGCCTAATTTAGGTTTAGGAGTTTTCACTCACTGAGAAGTGTCTCACGGTTTTTATAACCCAACCTTTCAGACCCGTGCCCATGAACCGACCGCCTATTTCGATTCGCTTCGGGATCCCTTTAGAGTATGAGCATACGATGGTTGAATTCCCGGTGGCGAACAATGAAGTTTACATGAGACATTATTCGATGATAACCGTAGACGTAGGCACGACACATCCTGAAGTTCATGAGTATGTAGCCTGGTGCTTCCGGGACCGTTGGGGAGAGGAGTATGGGCCCCTCCGTACCATGGATGTCCCGTTCACCATAGAGGGCCAGCTTGATCCACAATGCCCGAGCGGTGAGGTCGTGGATTCCGAGATGAGTGTGGATGAGACTATAGGTCCTTTCGCCTGGTACGAGCCTGCCGAGGATGAGGAGTTGGGTGGTATAGATCATGAGTTCCCGATGGAAGATCCAGCAGTAGAGGACCCGGTAGTGGAGCCTATGGAGGTTGACGAGGCCGAACCAATGGACACCGAGGAGTCCGAGGAGGAGGCCCCTAGCGAGGATTCAGAGATACCAGACAGCCCGTCCGAGTCCGATGGTTCAGATCCAGATTGGGAACCCTAGGCTAGGTTTTGTTATCTGTTTATGAGGGTAGGCACTTTTTGGGATTTAGGACCCTCTACCGTCGACTGTTCTCTCTCCTGGTTGCACCCCGTTTTTATTATCGTTTTATTCGGATTGATGTAAGGTATTTTGGTAACTCTGGTTATGGATGTGTACGATGCCTCAGCTTTCTTTATGTAGTTGCCCTTGGTTCTCATGTTTATTTTGTACGGGTACTTGTTTTAAATTCTTTCTTCCGCTTGTGCTTTATACTCTGCTATGGGAAATGGGTCGACGATGATGCGTCCTGGGACGTCGTGTTATATTCTTATCGACCCACCGATCGGGGTTTCGCGTGCCGGGGAGGTCGGGGCGTGACAACCCCCTCGCTTGAATTGGTATCAGAGCAAGGTCAGCTCGATCCAACTAGGTCGAGTCTTGGAGTGATAAGGAGCGCTGAGACCATGGGTTGCCACCTAGGATGACTTCATGTGCTGCATGTATCTCCTGACAATGTGTGATGATTTGGCGTATATTGTTATTATGACCCATGATGTGCAGGTGCGGCAGGACCTGAGGTGAGTATGTGAACCCTTGGGTGATGTGTTGATTAGTTCCTGTTAGGCCGCATGCTGGTTGTCTGGTTGTTGTCTTGAGACCTGCCTAGGACTTAGACTGGATAGATTGGTTTAAGTCTCTAATTCCTTAATGGAATTATAGCAGGTGGTTGAGCTGTCAGAGTCGTCAGGATGAGTAAGAGAAGAGGGAAGGAGTCCCAAGCTCAACCTAGTGAGGGTGCCCGCGAGGCTAGGGACCCTAGGTTCGATGAGGTCATGGAGACCCTTCGTGAGATAGGACACATTTTCGGGCTGCAGGCGCAGGAGAGAGCCGCAGCCCATGCCCAGGCTGCCGAGGCTGCAGCGATCGCTGGGAATGGAGGAAATCATGCCCAGCAGGGGCAGGATCACCCAGCTGGGGCTAGACAGATGCCCCGGTTGGTAGAGCAATTCTTGAGGATGAAGCCGCCCAAGTTTAACGGTCGTGGTGACCCCGAGGCAGCTCCCAGATGGGTAGAAGAGCTGGAGAAGACCTTCAAAGTGTTGGGATGCAATGATGAGGAAAAGGTAACGTTGGCAGTGTACCAACTCCAGGATGGTGCTAATGACTGGTGGAGTGCCTCAGAAGGAGGAGTGTTCCCAGTGGGAATGGCCCCAACTTGGACTGTATTTGTGGAGAGCTTCTATGGGAAATACTTCTCGGAGAATGCCCAAGAGAAGAAGCTGACGGAGTTCATGAGGTTGCGCCAAGGCCAAATGACTGTGGACCAGTATGAGGCTGAATTTGCAAGGCTGGCGAAGTTCGCACCAACCATGGTGGCGAATCCAAGGGACAAGGCTCGAAGGTTCCGTGATGGACTGAGGCCGGACCTTCGAAGCCAGATTCTGTCGCACGACATCAAGGAGTATGGAGAGATGTTCAGGAGAGCTCAGATAATTGAGTGGGATCAGCAAGAAAGGATGGCCGCATCTGGATCGCGGTTTGTTCGGGGAAAGGATAACCGTCGCCTGGGGAAGAAGCCTATGACAGATAATTGGCGATTTGTTCCCCCTGTCCGACGGAATATAGGGAAGCCAGCTGCCCCGCCAGGAAGGTTCGGAGCGTGCTTCAAGTGTGGGAGTACGGAGCATCAAATTCGCAGCTGTCCTCAGGCGCGTCCCCAAGAACAGCAACGGGCACCTCAGCAGTACCAACCCCGAGCAGGAAATCAGGCCGGGAATCCCCCACCGGCAAATCAAGGACGACCACCCGCTCAAGGGAGGGTGTATGCTGTCGCGCGTGGAGAAGCAGAGAACGCACCGGGCGTGGTCACAGGTACGATTTCCTTATGTGGTCATGCCGCCTATGCACTATTTGATTCAGGGGCAACCCATTCATTCATTTCGGAGCAATTTGTCAAGTTGATTGGCTTAGTACTGGTACTGTTAGAGATTACGCTTTGTGTGACGACGCCAATGAATGATAGGGTGCTAGTTTCCTTTGGATGCCCTAGTTGTGAGATAAATATTGGGGGTAAGGATGAGAGTATCGACTTGGCAGTGCTGGCCATGTTCGATTTCGATATGATTATAGGGATGGACTGGTTAGTCCGACAGAAAGCTGTATTGGATTGTAGTAATCGGACGATCCGGTTTAATCCTGATGGGCGTCCTAGCTTTGAATTCCAGGGGAACCGAGGAGGAACCTTGACCCCATGGATATCTTCGTTAGAAGTGAGTAAATTGCTGGATGATAGGTGCGAAGGCTATCTGGTGAATATTGTGGACCCGACCATAGTAGAACCTAAGTTGGATGATATACCGGTTGTGTGTGATTTTCCCGAGGTCTTTCCTCAGGAATTGCCGGGTTTACCACCCGACCGTGAAGTGGAGTTCGTTATTGAATTGGCACCCGGGACTGAACCGATATCGAAGGCCCCGTATCGAATGTCCCTGTCCGAACTAAAAGAGTTGAAGGTTCAAATGCAGGAATTGTTGGACAAAGGTTTCATCCGCCCTAGTGCGTCCCCATGGGGAGCGCCAGTTCTGTTTGTGAAAAAGAAGGATGGAACTTTAAGGCTATGTATAGATTATCGGCAGTTGAACCAAGTAATAGTGAAGAATAAGTACCCTCTCCCTAGGATCGATGACTTGTTCGATCAATTGCAAGGAGCCTCAGTGTTCTCCAAAATAGACTTGAGGACAGGTTACCATCAGCTGAGGATCAGGAAGGAGGACATTCCTAAGACTGCCTTTAGGACGAGGTATGGGCATTATGAGTTCACAGTGATGCCTTTTGGTTTGACAAACGCCCCAGCTGCTTTCATGGATTTGACGAACAGGGTGTTTAGAGAGTTTCTGGATCAGTTTGTCATAGTGTTCATCGATGATATCTTGGTTTATTCGAAAAGTCCCGAAGAACATGAAGAGCACTTGGCGAAGGTACTACGGACCCTAAGAGAACACGCATTATACGCCAAGTTCAGCAAATGCGAGTTCTGGCTCAGCCAAGTAGGATTTCTCGGACATATTATTTCAGGAGATGGGATTTCCGTAGACCCGACTAAAGTAGAAGCAGTAACGAAGTGGCCCAGGCCAACGTCGGTGACGGAAATAAGGAGTTTCCTCGGTCTGGCTGGCTATTACAGACGATTCGTGGAGGGATTTTCGTCGATAGCTATGCCCTTGACCAGATTGCTGAAGAAGGAAGCGAAGTACGTGTGGGATGACAAGTGTGAAAGGAGTTTTCAGGAGTTGAAGCGTAAGCTGACGACCGCACCGGTTTTGACCATTCCGTCCGGACCAGGAGGATTTGAGATATACAGTGATGCTTCACTAAGAGGACTCGGATGTGTGCTCATGCAACATGGAAAGGTGGTAGCGTATGCGTCACGCCAACTAAGGCCACATGAGATGAATTACCCGACGCATGATTTGGAACTAGCAGCGATTGTCTTCGCACTTAAGATTTGGAGACATTATCTGTGCGGGGAAAAATTCCAAATTTTCACGGATCACCAAAGCCTCAAGTATCTGTTCTCGCAGAAGGAGTTAAATATGAGGCAGCGTCGATGGATGGAATTGTTGAAGGACTATGACTGCGACATCCTGTATCATCCGGGTAAGGCAAACCGGGTAGCAGATGCTTTAAGTCGCAAGTCGAGTATGGCTCATTTACTGGTTAAAGAGTGGACGTTATTGGAGAAGTTGAGAGATTCATAATTTAAGTTCGAAGTGAGCTGAGTGTCCAGCTTGTTCGCAACATTAAGGATCGAACCAGAGGTGCAGGTTAAGATCAAGGAACTGCAACCTTCGGACCCCGAGATTCAGAAGATTATGGGAATGGATGCGGCAAAGAGGAAGCCCGACTTCCAAGTATCCGCGGATGGAATTTTAAAGTATCGTGGCCGACTTTGCATGCCGGATGATGAAGGACTTAAGGAGGAAATTTTGAGCGAAGCTCATCGGAGTCAGTATAGTATCCATCCGGGTAGTACAAAGATGTACCAGAATCTACGTCAACATTATTGGTGGAATGGCCTGAAGAAGGATGTGGCTAAGCATGTGGCCAAGTGTCTGACATGCCAGCAAGTGAAGGCACAGCACTGCAAGCCAGGTGGATTGTTACGACCTTTGGAAATTCCCGAATGGAAGTGGGAGCATATTACAATGGACTTCGTGACGGGTTTACCATGAAGCCAAAGAGGACATGACTCGATTTGGGTCATAGTGGATCGTTTGACGAAGTCTGCACATTTCCTGGCGGTACGGAAGGATTTGGAATTAGAGAAGTATGCAGAGTTATATGTGCGACAAATAGTGCGTCTTCATGGAGTGCCAGTGACGATCACCTCGGATCGTGATCCAAGGTTTACGGCCAACTTTTGGAAGAGTCTGCAAACGGCCTTAGGAACGAGGTTACAGTATAGTACGGCCTACCATCCGCAAACAGACGGTCAGTCGGAAAGGACTATTCAGACCTTGGAGGATATGCTGAGAGCTTGTGTTCTGGATTTCCAAGGCAAGTGGGAAGAGCAATTACATTTGGTAGAGTTTGCCTATAATAACAGCTTTCAGCAGAGTATACAGATGGCACCTTTTGAAGCTTTGTATGGTAGAGCTTGTAGGACGCCACTGTGCTGGGATGAAGTTGGTGAGCGTAGTATCACAGGTCCGGAGCTTATTCAGCAAACGGTAGAAGTAGTGGAGGTTATCCGGGATAGACTAAGGACTGCTCAAAGTCGCCAGAAGAGTTACGCCGACAGAAGGCGACGACCCTTGGAGTTTCAAGTAGGAGATCATGTGTTTCTCAAGGTGTCGCCAATGAAAGGACTTTCCCGATTCGGCAAGAAAGGAAAGCTTAGCCCAAGGTATGTCGGGCCATTTGAGATCCTAGAGAAGATTGGAGATATGGCATACCGACTAGCCTTGCCTCCCAACCTATCCCAGGTGCACAACGTTTTCCACGTGTCGATGCTAAGGAAGTATGAACCGGACCCGACTCATGTCTTAAGATACGAAGAAGTGGACGTGGACGACAGAGTGACATACGTGGAGAAGCCGGTCAGAATCGAGGACAGGAAGGACCGAGTGCTAAGGAACAAGACGATCCCGATGGTCAAGGTAGTTTGGGAGCATCATGGAACAGAAGGTGCTACTTGGGAAAGTGAAGAGGCCATGCGACGTCAATACCCCCAACTGTTCGAGTAGGTTATTATGGGTTTCAAATTTCGAGGACGAAATTTTTGTAAGGGGGGAAGATTGTAACATCTCGAAATTCGACTCGATCTCTGGAATGAATAAAACGAGTATTATTCGATATTTCATTTTCGTAAGTCTCGCCCGGAATTGATCACTCACGGGATACTGACCAGATGGGAATGGCCAACTAGGAATAGGCACGTGTACTAAGGACCCGGTCGCGAGTTAAACCCGACTTAGGATAATAACGAGGAAGTATTTTGGGCCAGTGTGAACCGATCATCCGAACCGGACGATTGTGTCATCGGAACTAGTGATAATTCCTCTCATTTCCTCTCTCGAGCTCGCCGCGATTCGGACAACCCGAGGTTGAAACGTTTGAATCCTAAACGGCCGCCTGTTAGTGAGAGATTTAGAAAGTTGAAATTTGATGATTTGATCGTGAAATTTAATCCGGACTTCGAGAACGATTTTTTTTTTTCGTGAATCTCGGGATAGTTTTTATGAGGACGACGTCAAATTAAGCTGGCCATATGTATATAGGACATATACAGTCGAAATTTTAGCATTTTAACCCGGTACCGGAACTTGATGCCATTTTTACCCTTTTGCCCCTAAGAGTTCCGAATTTTTTTTGAAATCCTTGAGGGGTGTGACACTTGTCAACACCCCCCTTCCCCATGCACCATGATTTGAGCAAATCCCCCACTCAACCTCTCACCCTTCCCCATGAACCCAATGATTTCCCCCAAAACTCTTCACCTTCTCTCTCTCTCTCACGCCCTCTCTCTCTCTCCCCCCATTCGGTCACTCCATCCTCTCCCTCTCATCTCCGGCGACATTCCTCTCTCTCTCTCTCGTCCGCTCAGCCTCACGCCGCCGCCCTCAGCCGCCGGAAACCGCCACCAGCCAGCACCGCCGCCTTGAACCTCTCCCTCTCGCCTCACCGCCAGCCGGCCGACCGTTCCTCTCCGTCTCACCCTCGCTTTCTCTCCACTCCGGCTGCATGCAAGGGAGAACAGCACCGGTCAGCCAAGGAGGACCGAGCTGACCGCCGCTGTGCACCGCCGGTCGCCGCCGCCTGGCCACCGTCGCTGCCCTCTTCCCCCTCCGTCGTCTCTCTCTCTCTCTCGCCGGTGCATGCAGCTGGGTTGGTGTCGGACCAGCCACGCCACCGTCGCCGCCGCCGCCGTGGCGCTGTGACCGCCGCTGCTGTCCCCTCGCAGCCATCCCTTCCTTCCCGGTGCATGCGCGGTTGAGCGCCGGTCAGCCGCGCCACAAGCCGCCGTCACCTTCCTCTTCCTCTCCTCTCCGCCGCGGCTGCATGCACGGTTGAGCCACCGCCGGAGCTGCTCGCCGCTGCACGCCGCCGTTCGCCGCTGCCGCTGTGGCCGTCCACCACCACCTCACTCGTCGTCCCTCTCTGTTTTCCTCCGCCCCTTCCTGTTCTGTTCAGCCCTTCGCCGGAGCAGACCGCCGGTCGCCGCCGCACGCCGCCGCTGGACCGCTCGCCGTCGCCGCTTTAGCCGAGCCGTCCTCTCCCCCGCCATTCACTGTTCCGTGCTCCCCTTCGCCGGAACAGTTCGCCGCCGCCGCTCGCCGCCGAGACCGCCGTACGCCGTGTGCCGCCGTGAGCAGCAGCTTCCGTGCTGTTCGGCCGCCCGTCCAGCCACCGCCGCCGTGAGCCAGCAGTCCCGCCGGCCTCTCACCGCCGCCCGAGGCTGCTGTGGACAGCCGGCCACCGCTCGCCGCCGCCTCCTTGGGAAGTGTGCCGTCGGTTCCACCGTTTACCGGTGATCGGCCGCCGTTCCCCGTCGCCCGAGCGTTGGATCGAGGTGGGTGGAAACCTCTAAACCCCGATTAGGACAATTATGCGCCTTTAGATGGGCTTAGGGTGTCGGTTAATCGGTTAGTGTCGAGTAGGGTTCGTGTAAATTTAGGTGTTAATGGTAGGTGTCAGGAAATGGTTAGTAAGTGACGAAGCATGTTTAGAAGAGAAATTAGAGCTCGGGATGATTGAATTAAGTTGCTGTCCACATTGAATTTATCGGCTAATTGCATGGTAGATAGAGGTTCGAATGGACCTGAGTGCCGGGATTGCCGGGATGATTGAGTTATGTGTCGGTTTGCCGACTGTGGTGTAATGGAGTCTACCATGCCGTATGTTCGTATGGCCGACATTTGTGGAATGTGACTTGTGATTTGCCAATGTACATAATGATGCCCGAATACGTCATAGGTGCTAATCTCGCATGTGATGTCCCATGGTGTTGATTGGGCCAATTGAGCATATGACGTGATTATTGAACATGGAAGTGTGACATTGAATTGTGCGGGACATTATGTCATAATACATTGCACCAACATTCGTGTGCGGAACTGCATGGCTACACATTATGCATGCCGAGTATGAGGCTTGTGGAAATCGTGCGAGAATGCGTGTATGCCATAGACATGTGATCACCTAATTATGCCCTGATGCGTTTACGCGGGGTTCAGATAAAATTGGTTGTGTGAATGTGTGATCACTTTCGCCCTGATGCGTTTACGCGGGGTGTGCCGTCCTCATGCACTTTGGAGCAGGACGATGCCCGGTACGTCCAGAAGACAACCATCCTGATGAGTTTACGCGGGCTCTGGTTTGTAAAGGAGATCGGTGTTGCGCCTGATGCGTAAGGACGCGGGCTAGAGACACTGGGCCTGGGGCGTCTCTACGCTGGCCACGGAGTGTTGTGATTGGTTTTCGGACTGGATCTTCGGATCGGGCCTTCGGGTCGAATAATGGAATAAATGTTAACGTGTGATGCATAGTGTCTGATTATGTATTGGAATCCGCTGGACATGGTATGGGACGTGTCTAAGTAGATTTCACTCTATAATCGGAACACGAATGGAAGTTTGTGCCGGGATGCCATAGAAATTGGATGGTGGGCATGGCATGTTAGTGGCATTTGCATGCATATGAATGCATGAGTTAGCGTGCTGAATTGTGTGACTCGGTGAACCATACTTGGAATTGTCACGAAAGGTTTTGAGCATATGTGTGACGTACGCCTGGTCGAGGATGCCGCTTGTGATTTGTAATGTTATGGGATTATCTAACCTGCAGGGTCATTGATATGCCGATTTGGGCCTACGGGCCTAAGTCATTGTTATATATGCGTGCTATTGTTTTTCCCGTCAGGAGATGCATGTTAGCCTAATTTAGGTTTAGGAGTTTTCACTCACTGAGAAGTGTCTCACGGTTTTTATAACCCAACCTTTCAGACCCGCGCCCATGAACCGACCGCCTATTCCGATTCGCTTCGGGATCCCTTTAGAGTATGAGCATACGATGGTTGAATTCCCGGTGGCGAACAATGAAGTTTCCATGAGACATTATTCGATGATAACCGTAGACGTAGGCACGACACATCCTGAAGTTCATGAGTATGTAGCCTGGTGCTTCCGGGACCGTTGGGGAGAGGAGTATGGGCCCCTCCGTACCATGGATGTCCCGTTCACCATAGAGGGCCAGCTTGATCCACAATGCCCGAGCGGTGAGGTCGTGGATTCCGAGATGAGTGTGGATGAGACTATAGGTCCTTTCGCCTGGTACGAGCCTGCCGAGGATGAGGAGTTGGGTGGTATAGATCATGAGTTCCCGATGGAAGATCCAGCAGTAGAGGACCCGGTAGTGGAGCCTATGGAGGTTGACGAGGCCGAACCAATGGACACCGAGGAGTCTGAGGAGGAGGCCCCTAGCGAGGATTCAGAGATACCAGATAGCCCGTCCGAGTCCGATGGTTCAGATCCAGATTGGGAACCCTAGGCTAGGTTTTGTTATCTGTTTATGAGGGTAGGCACTTTTTGGGATTTAGGACCCTCTACCGTCGACTGTTCTCTCTCCTGGTTGCACCCCGTTTTTATTATCGTTTTATTCGGATTGATGTAAGGTATTTTGGTAACTCTGGTTATGGATGTGTACGATGCCTCAGCTTTCTTTATGTAGTTGCCCTTGGTTCTCATGTTTATTTTGTACGGGTACTTGTTTTAAATTCTTGCTTCCGCTTGTGCTTTATACTCTGCTATGGGAAATGGGTCGACGACGATGCATCCTGGGACGTCGTGTTATATTCTTATCGACCCACCGATCGGGGTTTCGCGTGCCGGGGAGGTCGGGGCGTGACACCTCATATCACCATGATTAAAGCATTGGCCCATTTTTGGAACTCAAAGACATCCACTTTTGTGTTTGGTCAAAATGAGTTGACCCCTACAATTGAGGAGTATGATATTGCCATTAGAAGAGTTGGGTCTTTTGATCTAGTTAGTCCTCCGATAGATATAGATCCAATAACCCTTTTGAGCCAATTCTTAGGGGTTGACATTCTCTAAATCAAAGGCGTTGTTAGAGGAAATTCCAATGCACTCTCCTTCGCATTCTTAGAACGACATTTTTCTAGCTTACCAAAAGAAGCGGGTAATCAAATTCCTCGAGTTTTTCTCTTAGCATTCTTTGGTTTTGTGGTTTTTCCATTCACCAAAAAGACCATGGATCCTTTGGTAATTCATATTGTCAATCAAGTGTGTATGTTCAAAAGATTTTCCAATATGATCCTAGGTGAGACCTTCGTATCACTCCATAGGTTCAAACAAAACAGAAATAGTGTCTTTAGAGCCCCAATAGGTTTACTCCAAATTTGGTTGGTCTCTCATCTCAAAAACTTCGGTTTGAGCTTGAAAATTATAGATGTGTCCAAAGATTGTCATCTTATCTCACTCTTCCGAGAAAAGGAAGAAATCTTTCCTTATTGGTCATTCTCAGCTTGGTTTAATTTTTTTAAGAACCTTGTTCCAAATCAAATCTAAGGGCATGTTCGTTGGCTTGGAAATCCCGAGGTGCGCCTTAATAACAGATCCAACAACCCAATCCCACTTTTGGGTCTCACGGGGTCCACATCATATTACCCTTTTACGGTGATCCGTCAATATCACGCGCTTCAAAAGATTCTGCCATTCCTCAAGCTGGGGTTATATCATTTTAACTATCGTAAAGATGTCATCCAAAAGGACCAAATGGTGGATTTGAATGAAATGATCAAGTCCATCATCGATATGTGGTACAAATGCCACCCGAAGCTGATTCTCATTACTGACAAGTTAGAGTTGGAAGGAGAAATGAAGATACCTCATGCATTGTCGAAGTACATACACCGTCGTCTCGAGCCCGAGCTTAAAGTAGATCTCCCTAATGTCTTTTTTTTTTGGTAAAGAAGGACTGGAGGCGGGGATCTCCCTAATGTCCCTGAGAAGCCAACTCAACAATAAGCTATAGCCGCAAGAGCTCTTAGGGAAAAGGATGAGGCTTTAGCTGAGGTTGAACGTTTGACCCAAGAAAACAAACGAATTCGCCTCGCATCTAAAGAAGATCCATTACAATTTTTGCTATATTCCATTAGGAAATCTCCTTTCATGTAATTTTCGTTTTATAGATTTGATGTATAGGGTCTCCTTACTCGTTTTAGTAATGATGTAATAGAATTCTCCTTTTGTTTCTAGATTGATGTATAGGGATTATATTTCACGATTTTCGTTGTAATTAGTGAAATTTCCCTTTTATGTGCTTTCTCGAGGATTCCAATGGAATATAGACGGGGCATCTTGATTAATCATCTCGTATTATCCTTCAATTGTATAATTTCTTGTGAAGAAATTTTGATAAGAGATCATTCACATGGTATTGGGATCATGAGAATATTTCTTACCCCTATTTCATCCAAAGAAAATATAAAATTGAAGGGTTTTACATTATCGTTTCAATTTATTTTCCGCGTACTAATTGATCTTCATTTCGTTTACAAGGTGTTGACACCTACATTTTACCGATCATTTAGTGTAATTTGCATAGAAAATTAGGGATTAAATTTTAACCCCTAAACAAAAATATTTAAATTGCATAACATATAATTTAGGTTCATTTAGTTTAATTGCATATTTTTACATCAAATTGGCGATGGCGAATGAACTTAAATTTTATCGAACGAGACTCAGCTCGCTCGGAATGCAAGGACCGGGAATTTCAAGACGAACGGGCTCGGTTGTTTTAATTTGAGCTTAATTCAGCCCATTGTGCTTAATTAATTAAAAGCCCGAGTTAATTCAGCCCATTTAAATGTTAATTAAAGCCTAAGCCCAAGCCTAAGCCCATTAGGATTAGTAAGCCCATCTATTTGACCTAGGTTAGTATTATAAGTATGTGTTTTAGGTTAGATTTTGGGGGAGGACGTCATATTTTTCCAAATCAGAAAATTTAGAGAAGCACACGTGCGAGAGAGAGAAAAAGAGAGGAGAGGCGTGACAACACCACCGTGCCACCACCGCCACAGCCGCGCCGGTCAAGCCACCGCCATGCCACTGTCGCCCGTCCCGCCGCGTGCAGCTACCTCCCACCGTCATGTCCATCGCACCACCACCGGAACCGTGTGGCCGCTCATCGGGCATCACCGCCGTATCGCCTCTCCGCAGTTGCGCCTCACCGCGCCGCACGCCATGTGCCGCCGCACGCCGTGCGCCCTAAAGCATCATCTCAGCCCGGTGCCGCACTTGCCCCACTGTGCCGTCACCCTCTCCGCTACTGCCTCCTTGCCGCTGTGAACAGCTCTCGCTGAAGCCACAGTCGCCACGGTTGCACACCAAAGCCGCACTGACGTCCACAGCCATCGTCACTGTCCTCCACACCGGTGTTCCCTGCTTTACCGCCGCCAGCCATAGTGAAGCTGCCAAACCCCGTCGAAACATCCACCACGCCGCCGAGCTCCATCTCTCTTCCCGCTGACCTTGCTGCCGTGCCCTTGTCATCGCTGCCGTGCCGAACTACCATGCCGGACAGCCCAGCCGCACCTCCACACGCAGTGGCTGCCCTTGTACCGCCGACGTCCCTACCAGCTACCAGCCCTCGTGCCGGATGCCGTTGCCGCTCGTCCAAGCTGCACCATGCCGCCCTTATCGTGACGCCATCCTCACCGTTGAAGCAGCCGCCCGTCGAGCCCACCGGAGCAGCCCCGCCGCCGTTCGTGTTGCCGTCCAAACGCCGGAATAGCCCCGTCGTGCTGCCGTGTCACCACCGAACGCAGGAGGCCATGCCGCCCCTTTGCCAGTCTTCGCAGTCGCCGGTGCTCCTTACTGCGCCGTCACAAGCCGCCGCCGTAGCACGCTCGGAGATGCTGCCCTTGCCGACATCGTGCCCGGTCCCAACACCGCCATGCCGGAACAGTACCTGCTGCCGTGAGCCTTGCCAGTGCTGCCTTGCCTCGTCGTTATCCATCTCGGTTGTTCCAATCCCAATCCGCAAACTCGATCCCGAGTCTGTTCGAATTTGGAGATTATCTTCAAATTAGGTAATTGGACTTTATCCTAAATTTTCAGAATATTTAATTTCCTAATTTAGATATTTTAAATATTTCGTGAATATCGTGTGGATATTTAGATATATTAGGATAATGTTTGATATATCCGCAATGTTTTTAAATATTCAAAATTAGGAAACTTTCCTAATTTAGCAACGTATCTGGACGACTATCTGACCTTAACCCTAAAGTCCGATACGCGGCGATACGGAAAATTATTATCCTATCCATAATCACTTGGATACGATAATGATTTTTATCTGCTTTCCAAATTTGAATGATCGACTTTCCGTCGATATCTATAACCCTATAGATATGACTGATAGTTTGATTTCCGTGCCTAATTCGAGTTTGAAACGAATTTGGCGGATCGCATAGATGTTTTGAATGCGAATGTTATCTCTCTGTTTAAATTGTTTTTTCTTTTCAAATAAAAAGAAAATTAAAAAAAATCATTTAGGATTTGAATTAGAATTTTTGCATGTTTAAGGAATCCTAAATATATCTAGAAGATAGAGTAATTATTTAATTTAAATTAGGACTTGAGACGATCTATTTCCTAGTTTAAATTAAGTAATATTCTAATCTTAATAGATTATTTAGGTTATTTTTTAATTCCGAATTTTTATGAAAACCCCAAAAAAATCATGGTGGATTAGGATAGATTGCATTTTTAATTTAAGTAATTTATAATTCCGAATTTTAACAAAAATCCTAAAAAATAAATCATGTTAGAATAGATTAAGTCATCATAGGTTGCATGTTATTTAGACATATTTTTAATTCCGAATTTCATTAGAAAATACCAAAAATAAATCATTTGTTCGTTATTAGAGTTAGGTCACGTCGTCGCATGACATATAGTTTGCATGTTAGGTTGCATTAATTCGTATGCCATTGTTTCACATCATTGCACATAGATTAGCTTGCATTTAAATAAGTGAAAATCCAAAAAAAAATATTGAGCGAACTGCTTGTTAATTAGAAATCATATTAGGATTGATTGATGTGATTTTCTAGCTAACAATGCAGATGCTTGCGTTGCTTCCAGGTAAGTAATTCTTCCAAACTTGCAATTTATTTAATGTTTTCCTGTGTGTTAAATTGGTGGTTTGCGCACCCGCATGAGCACCTCACATGTTAGTAATTAAGTTAAAATGGATCCAAACTACCTGTCAAAATATTTTTGAAAAGAAAAGGTACCGAAAGGACGTTAAACTAGATCTAGCGTAATTAAGTCCCCGGGCTTAGAATCTCTGGTTCGTAGGAATAAAATATATCTCCTTATGTTTTATTTAGGTTTCTAATCAACCTACCGTAAATTGATTAGTGGCGACTCCAAGCATGAAAACATTTGCATGTTAAAGACTTAAACCCTAAGTTGCGAATTAGTAGGGCTTGGGAGGGCCTGAGTTAAGATTAGTCTTAATAATCCATTAGCCCGAGAAATTGATAAAATTTTTTAGGTCGCGACAGCTTGGCGACTCCACTGGGGACTTGAGTTAAAACTCTTAATGGACTTAGGCCAATTTTTCATTTTCAAAATAATTTTTGTTTGGCAGCGAGGATCCCAAGTACGTTCCTAACTTTTTAGGTGTTAAATATTCTTGCAGAGTGGGAGGTATAAGGGGAGGCGTGATTGTTAACCCTTGTTTTGTAGGGAGGTGGTTGAATGTATGGTTTAATTTATGCACAGAGCGCTGTTTGATATAATCTGTTGTGCATGCCTTACATTTACACTACACCGCACATACTACCCGCTGCCGGACCTGGGCGACATAGGTTTTGGATGGTACTGAGATAGTGGATACCCCGACCAAAACTATGTGGTACGGGTCGCCCTCCTCGATCCCGAAATTTTCTTTCATGGTGTCATTGAATACCCACCACGGTTGCGCCCCTTGTAACCTGGGTCGGCTCTTTGACTAAGCCGGAGTCAGGAGAATCCTAGCCTAACCATCACCATGACTGGTTTAGCTTAGTAATTCTTTCGTCTCCACTTTGCAAGCTAGAGTCTAGGTAGAAATCGAATCTCACATTTCATGCGCATGTCTATGTGATTGCTATTTTTCCACCGGGTAAAGTAAGTTTTCTGCAACTCTATCTCGCAATTTATTTACATTTCGCATTTTCTTTGGTCGGTCCATGACATTAGGTCGATCGTGAGTTTTGGTCTATACACTATGGGAGGGGCAGACATCCGGATTCTTGATGCTCCTAAGGACGAGCTCCGTGCCTGGTGGAATCTACTTAGTCCGACCAACTGCAAGCTAGTTGAAGGTCATATCGGGAGGCTGCTCCCCCTATTGGAAGTCAAAGTCCGTACCGGCCTCGTTCAAGCATTGTCACACTTCTGGTGCCCCGAGACATCCACCTTTATATTCGGTAAGCATGAGCTCACCCCAACTTTGGAAGAGTATAGTGTGCTCATTAGAAAACCTTTGGGATCGGAGTTAATTACACCACCTTCGGGAATCGATTCCACCTTAATGTTGTCAGAATTTTTGAATGTCGAAAAAGATTAACTGGCAAAAGTTTTGAAGGCAAACCGCGGAACATGTCCTTTTTCATTCCTGAGTCAATCTTTTGAAAAAGCCACACCTTTTTAAAAAGGCAGAATCATTTACTAGCATTTTTCGGGTTCGTCATTCTCCCTCATTGCAAGAATGCATGCAATCCGTCAATTACATGGTTGGTCTAACAAGTCTGTCTTGAAAAGAATTTTGTCAACACCATTTTAATCGAGACTTTCATTTCTCTCACTAAATTCAAACAAAATGTTGACAAAATATTTCATGCACCCCTTGAACTATTGCAAATTTGGTTTTTGTCTCACATTAAAAGATGTGGCGATTTGCTCAAAATATCCGAACTCAGTGATTCCAAACATCCCAACTTAAGCTATAAAGAAAAACAAAGGAATGCACCTGATTATCATTACTTCGAATGGATCATTTTTATGAAAAACGCTAGACCCCAAGGTTTCCAATGGCTTGCTAGTTGGTTCAATGTCGAGGAAGCTCAGCTTACGTGTAATGGTGTTGGACAGTTTCCACTTTTGGGCTTCACCGGCGCAATCGAATACTACCCCGCCAGAGTGTCCCGACAGTACCAGATTCTCCAAGGGCACCCTCCGACATTACAACCCAAGCTCCTCCATGTCGATTTCTCCGACAAGGGTGAAGACCACGAAGGGACTGTAGCTCAACTCACGAGGATATGGAAGAAGTGCCGTGTTTTAAAGATAGCTTGACCCGAAGAACCGCTCAAGGGGGAGTAGAAGTCCTACTTCACGATGACCAAGTACATCCGACGGCATAAGATCCCGTAGGAATTACTCCTGAAGATACCCAAGGTGCCTCTCAAAACCGCCAATCGCTCAGAGAACAACCGTCTCAAAAGGAAAGTCGAAGAAGCTCAAGAAAATGCATCCAAAATAGCTCGAGCTTATGAATAGTTGAAGAAGGACGTCGCCTCCCATATGTCTATAGATCAAGCTAAATAAAAAGCTTGAAGTTGTTTTCTCCTTTCAGTTGCAGTTTTAAATTTGTTTAGGAATTGAGTCATTTGTCTTTA
The DNA here is from genome assembly GCA_031216185.1 of Syzygium aqueum. NCBI lineage: Eukaryota > Viridiplantae > Streptophyta > Magnoliopsida > Myrtales > Myrtaceae > Syzygium > Syzygium aqueum. Next base: position 20,396,809 of record CM062233.1, read on the forward strand.
ATTCAATTTGATTTCAAGTCACTAGTCAATGTAAAAATTTTCGTCATTTCAAATAAAGAGATTTTTTCAATTCAAAGCGGTTAGATCAATGTCATAGATCGGCGTGTGATTTTTCTTGACACTTCTGAATGCTTGTTTCATTCAAATTAGGTAATTACGGACCGATCACGATCGCCTATTCGCACACGGTTGAGAGCCAGAATAGCCGATCAAACTGATTTGCAAGAGCGTGTTGTCGGTATAGAAGACCAGATGAAGCAACTTGTCGTCATAATGCAATAAATGATCGCTGAGATCAAGGCCCTTTGGTCGATCCTTGTTCTAGCACCCCCTGAAGCATAAAAGTGGAAAAGGTGTCGATGTTGAGGAAGATGACGATATTCCTGACTTAGAAGATGACCCCATCCAGATTGTCGTCAATAAACCTAAGCCTGATGAGCGAGTCAACAAACTTGAGGAGAGAGTGAAAGAGTTGGAAGGTTCGCAGGATTCACCTTCAATCGATTTGTCTCCATATTCACAGATCAAGATCCCAAAGAAGTTAAAGATGCCGGACTTCGATAAATACAATGGCACCACGTGCCCAAAAGCCCACCTACAGTTGTACCACATATAAATGACCTCGTACGTTGACAACGAGCTTCTGATGATCCATGCATTCCAAGCGAGCTTGACCGGCCCTACTCTGAACTGGTATCTTATGAAGAAGATAAATAGCCTCAAAACCTGGAAGGAAGCTAGTGAAGCATTCCTAAAGCAGTACAGGTTCATAACGGATATCACTCCCACCCCCGATGACCTCGAGCACGCTCAGATGAAAAAGACTGAGTCCTTCAAAGACTATGCCATCAGATAGGGCAGAAGGACACCATTGGTGCCATAACTTGCATACGGCGATCACTTTGGTGCCATAATTTTTTTTCGGATCACTTTGGTGCTAACTTCGGAAAAAATAGATCACTTTTGTCACGCCCCGACCTCTTCGGCACGCGACAACCCGCGCTCACGATGGTCGATATAGTACGACGTCCCAGGACATGCCGTCGTCGACCCAAATCCCAAACAATTCATAATACACATGCGGAAGCAAAATTAGAGAGAATCACCCAGACAATATATCTGAGAACACGGGAAGCAACACGGAGAACACTGAGGTAACGTACACATCCATAATCCCAAAATTTGCCTGAAACATCCTTACAATAATTCAAAATAAAAACAACAACAACAACTGAGACGAGCACAATAAAAGAGTACTGCAGGTGGGTCAAGAGGCTAGTAACAAGGGGGACCAACGGCTAAACAAAAAGGGTCCAAAATCCAAAAAGGTGTCTACCCTTGCAAACCGACTAAACCTAGCCTAGGGCTCCCAATCCGGATCAGAGCCGTCGGACTCTGATGAACTCACGGATATCTCGGACTCCTCGCTGGAGATCTCCTCCTCGGATTCTTCGGTGTCCATCGGTTCGGCTTCATCTACTTCCATTGGCTCCACTCCTGGGTCCTCTACTGCTGGATCCTCCATCGGGAACTCATGATCTATACCACCCAACTCCTCATCCTCGGCAGGCTCGTACCAAGCGAAAGGACCTATAGTCTCATCCACACTCGTCTCGGAATCCACGACCTCACCGCTCGGGCATTGTGGATCAAGCTGGCCCTCTATGGTGAATGGAACGTCCATCGTGCGGAGGGGTCCGAACTCGTCTCCCCAACGGTCTCGAAAACACCAGGCTACATACTCATGGACTTCGGGATGTGTCGTACCTACATCTACGGTAATCATGGTGTAATGCCTTATGTAAACTTCATTGTTCGCCACCGGGAATTCAACCACCGTATGCTCATACTCTAAAGGGATCCCGAAGCGAATTGGAATGGGCGGTCGGTTCATGGGCGCTGGTATGAAAGGTTGGGTTATGAAAACCGTGAGACACTTCTCAGTGAGTGAAAACTCCTAAACCTAAATTAGGCTAACATGCATCTCCTGACGGGAAAAACAATAGCACGCATATATAACAATGACTTAGGCCCGTAGGCCCAAATCGGCATATCAATGACCCTGCAGGTTAGATAATCCCATAATATTACAATTCACAAGCGGCATCCTCGACCAGGCGTACGTCACACGTATGCTCAAAACCTTTTTGTGACAATTCCAAATATGGTACACCGAGTCACACAATCCCGCACAATTTCTCATGCATTCAAATGCATGCAAATGCCACTAACTTGCCATGCCCACAATCCAAACTCCTATGGCATCCCGGCACAACTACCATTCGTGTTCAGATTATAGAATGGAATCTACTTAGACACGTCTCATACCATGCCCAGCGAATTCCATCACATAATCCAACACTATGCATCACACGTTATCCGTTTATTTCAATTATCTCGACCCGAAGGCCCGACCCGAAGGTCCGATCCGAAGATCCGGTCCGAAGACCAATCACAACACTCCGTGGCCAGCGTAAAGACGCCCCAGGCCCAGTGTCTCTAGCCCGCGTCCTTACGCATCAGGCGCAACACCGATCTCCTTTACAAACCAGAGCCCGCGTAAACGCATCAGGATGGTTGTCTTCCGGACGTACCGGGCATCGTCCTGCTCCAAAGTGCATGAGGACGGCACACCCCGCGTATTCCGCATCAGGGCGAAGGTGATCACACATTCACACAACCGGTTTTATCTTAACCCCGCGTAAACGCATCAGGGCATAATTAGGTGATCACATGTCCATGGCATACATGCATACTCGCATAATTTCCACAAGCCTCATACTCGGCATGCATAATGCGTGGCCATGCAATTCGCACACGAATGTTGGTGCAATGTGTCATGACATAATGTCCCGCACAATTCAATGTCAACATATCATGATCAATGATCCACTTCATATGCTCAATCGACCTCATCAATTAATTCGGGGCATCACATGTGAAATTAGCACTCATGACGTATTCGGGCATCATTATGTACATTGGCAAACCACAATTCACATTCCACAATTGTCGGCCATAAGGACACACGGCATGGTAGACTCGATTACACCACAGTCGGCAACCCGACACATAACTCAATCATTCCGGCAATCCCGGCACTCAAGCCCATTCAAACCTCAATCTACCATCCAATTAGCCGATAAATTCAATGTGGACAGCAACTTAATTCAGTCATTCCGAGCTCTAATTTCTCTCTTAAACATGCTTCGTCACTTACTAACCATTTCCCGACACCTATCATTAACACCCAAATTTATACGAACCCTAATCAATACTAACCGACTAACCGACACCCTAAGCCCATCTAGAAACGCACAATTGTCCTAATCGAGGTTTAGAGGTTTCCACCCACCTTAATCCGATGCTCGGGCGACGGGGAACGGCGGCCGATCACCGGTACACGGTGGAACCGGCGGCACACTTCCCAATGGTGCGACGGCGAGCGGCGGCCGGCGGTCCGGCGATCCACAGCAACTCCGGCGGTGTCCCACAGCCGGCGCAGCTGCTGTTCACGGCGAGGGGGAACTGAACGAGTGGCTGAGTGGCCCCCGGATGGCTGCTGTCCACGGCGGTGCACGGCGGTGGCGGCGAACAGCAAGCAGTACGGTGGCGGCGCGGCGGCGGCGAACTGTTCCTGCGGAGGGGAACACAGAACAGCGAACGACGGGGGAGAGGACGGCTCGGCTGAGGCGGCGACGGCGGGTAGCGAGCTGTCCGTCGGCGGCGAACGGCGGCGACCGGCGGTCTGCTCCGGCGAATGGCCGAACAGAACAGGAAGAGAGGCGGACGGAGAACGGAGAGGAACGGCGGGCGGCTCCGGCGGTGCTTCACGGCGAGCGGCGGGCGGACGGCCTGCTTTCCTTGGCTGACCGACGCCCAACCCACATGCATGCAACCGGAGAGAGGAGAAGGGAGGAGAGGGACGGTAAGGGGAGGCTGCGACGGCGGGCACAGCGGGCGGCGGTGCACGGTGGTGCACGGCGGCGGGAGGTGAACGGTCAGCTTGCTTCTCCTTGGCTGACCGGCACCGAACTCCTCTGCATGCGGCTGAAGGGGAGAGGAAACGGAGGGGACAACGGTGAGGGGGCGACGGTGGCGCACGGCGGCGGCCTTGGCGAGCGGCGACGGCTCGGCGGAGGCGCGGCCGAGCTGGCCTTGGCGACGGCGGAGCTGTTTCGGTGCTCACCCAGCTGCATGCACCGAGAGAAAGAGAGAGAGGGAGAGAGAGTCGGCGGACGGGAGAGAGGGACGGTGGTGCACGGCGGCTGTGCTGGCTGGTGGTGGCTGATCCGGCGGGCGGTGGGCGGCGGCGTGAGGCCGAGAGGGAGAGAGAGAGACACGGACGGGAGAGAGGGAGGGTGAGCCGAGTGAGAGGGAGAGTGGTGTGAGAGAGAGAGAGAGTGAGTGAGAGGAAGTGTGATGTGATATGTGTGATCATGGATTTGCATGGGGGAGAGGAATAGGTAGAGTGTGAGTTTCATTTCCATCATGATTTGCATGGGGAAGGGGGGTGTTGACAAGTGTCACACCCCCACCAGAATTTCAAATTTCGGAATTAGAGGGGGCATAGGGGCAAATCTGACATTAATTTCCGGTACCGGTTCGAATTGCTAATATTTCGACTGTATATGTCCTATATACATATGGCCAGCTTAATTTGACGTCGTCCTCATAAAAACTATCCCGAGACTCGCGAAACATCGCTCCCGATGTCCGGATTAAATTCCACGATCGAATTCATCAATTTCCCATTTTCCAATTCTCTCACTAACGGGTGGCCGTTTAGGTTTTACGCGTATCGACCTTGGTTTGTCCGACTCGTGACGTGCTCGATTGTCGAGAGAACGAGAGGAGTATCACTAGTTCCGAGGACACGATCTTCCGGCTCGAGTTCCGAAGATCGGCCCATACTGGCCCAAAATATTTCCCCGTCATTTCTCTAAGTCAAGTTTAGTTCACGACCGGGTCCATGGTCCACGTACCCATTCCTAGTTGGCCATTCCCATTTGGTCAGTATCCCGAGAGTGATCAGCTCCGGGCGAGACTTACGAAAATGGAATATCGAATAAGACTCGTTTTATTCATTCCAGAAACTGAGTCGAATTTCGGGATGTTACAACTTTAGTGACTCCGGCCAAAATTCCGGCCAAAAAGCTAACGTGGCATTAATATTTTTTTTTTAAAAAAATCTAACCTGTACACGTGGAAATTATATGGCTTTTTTTAAATTTTTGAATTTTTTTTCCTTTTTTGAATTTTTTTTTCTCCGGCGAGACTGCCCTCGCCGGCGTCGGGCGAGGGCCGCCCTCGCCTGGGCGCCCTCATCCGACGCCGGCGAGGGCCTCCCTCGACCGACCCAGGCGAGGGCCTCCCTCGCCGGCCCAGGCGAGGGCCGCCCGACGCCAGCGAGGGTCGCCCTCACCAGATTCGGCGAGGGCCGCCCTCGCCTGGACGGGCGAGGGCCGCCCTCGCCTGGACGGGCGAGGGCCGCCCTCGCCTGGGCGGGCGAAGGCTGCCCTGACCTGAGCGTCCTCACCCGACGTCGGCGAGGGCGGCCCTCGACCGACCCAGGCGAGGGCCGCCCTCGCCTGGGCGGGCGAGGGTTGCCCTCGCCCGACGCCGGCGAGGGCAGCCCTCGCCGGATCTAGCGAGGGGGACCCTCGCCGGCGTCAGGCGGCCCTCGCCTGGGCCGGCGAGGGAGGCCCTCGCCTGGGTCGGTCGAGGGCCGCCCTCGCCGGCGTCGAGCGAGGGCGCCTAGGCGAGGGCGACCCTCGCCCGCCCAGGCGAGGGCCGCCCTCGCCCGACGCCGGCGAGGGCAGTCTCGCTGGACGCCGGCGAGGTGTCTATTGATCAAGCCCTTTTCAGGTACCTCTGATGATGTCCAGGTACTTTGTCAAGGAACCTCGAACATTCGGGCTAGCCCCTTTGTTCACCAAATCACAGATTTTTACAATGTCGAGAAGATTCCCCGTGAATCACCTATGGAGATGTATAGGTGAAGTGGCCAAATCTTTACAAGTATCTATGGAGATGTATAAGTATCTTGTAAAGGTCAGAATGTTTCTTTAATCATAGGTATTCCCCCGCGACATGCCTATGGCGATGAATAGGTGCAGCGGCCAAATCTTTATAAGTACCTATGGAGATGTATAGGTACCTTATAAAGGTCGGAATATTCTCCCCATCCCGGATGTTCCCTCGCGACTCACCTATGAGTGAAAGATATAGGTGAAGTGGCCAAATCTTTATGAATACCTATGGAGATGTATAGGTATTTCATAAAGGTCGAAATATTCCCTCAACCCCAGGTGCTCCCCCGTAGTTCACTTATAGAGATGTATAGGTGAAGCGGTCAAATCCTTATGAGTACCTATGGAGATGTATAGGTATCTCATAAGGGTCGGATCGGAATATCCTTTTGAGTTCCCCCGTGACACACCTATGAGTCAAGGATATAGGTGAAGCGGCTAAATCTTTACAAATACCTATGGAGATGTATAGGTAGTTTGTAAAGGTCGGAACGTTTTTACACTTGAAAAACTGCTCTCGCAAATCCAAATGATGATTGGATACGTCGAGCTTTTTTCGTGTGTTTTGACTTAATTACAGATCACCGAAGTTCATCAGCGTGTATCAAGCAATACCTACGGGACTGAGCCTAGACATTTGTCAAACAATATACAAAGTCAGAGTCGTGCCTCGAATTGCATATTCTCACTTCTGTTAGGTAAGTAATTCCAGGTATGTTTTCTATTCAAGTCAGCATGCATCATTTCTTAATGCATTTAAAAAATGGGACTCATAATCCCGACAAAAACAACATTCATTGCATTTGCATGGTTGAAATTTAGGTATCATTTAGTTTTTGAATGCAACCTCTGTGAGCTCACCTTCAAAGAGGGGCAGCTGTTGACACCTAAATTTTACCGACCATTTAGTGTAATTTGAATAGAAAATTAGGGATTAAATTTTAACCCCTAAACAAAAATATTTAAATTGTATAATATATAATTTAGGTTCATTTAGTTTAATTGCATATTTTTACATCAAATTGGCGTTGGTGAATGAGTTTAAATTTCATCGAACGACCGTTGTGGCTGCATGCAAGGGTGAACCACCGCCGAGGCTGCCGTGCGCCGCCATTCGCCGGCGCCGCTGTGGCTGTCCACCGCCACCTCCCTCACCATCCCTCTCTATTTTCCCTCCGCCACTCACTGTTCCGTTCATCCTCTCGCCGGAATAGCCGCGCCGTCCACGCCGTGCACTGTGCACCGCCGTGTGGTTTCTGTTCATCGCCGTCCGCCATCTAAGCCACCATTAGCCGTGCACCGCCGTGAGCAGCAGCTGTCCGCGCCGCTTTACTGCTCACCGCCCATCCTCACCGTAACATCACAGCTTAGCCGACCGTGAGCCGCCGCCCGAGGCTGCTGTGGACAGCCGGCCGCCGCTCCCTTGGGAAGTGTGCCGCCGGTTCCACCGTTCACCGGTGATCGGCCGCCGTTCCCCGTCGCCCGAGCTTGGATTGAGGTGGGTGAAAACCTCTAAACCCTAATTAGGACGATTATGCATTTTAAACGGGCTTAGGGTGTGTCGGTTAGTCGATTAGTATCAATTAGGACTCGGGTAAATTTGTATGTTACTAGTGGGTGTTGGGAAATAATTGGTAGGGAACAAAGCATGAGTTAGAAGAGAATTAGAGGCTGATATGAAGTGGATTAGTTGCTGTCCATGCCGGGAGTTTAACGGTCTAATTAATGGTAATTAGTGGATTAACTTGATTGGAGTGCCGGGATGGCCGGGATGGTTGAATTGCGTGCTAGAGTGACAATCATGAGGAATTGAGGCTAGCATGTCGCATGTTCGTGTGATCGACCAATGTGGAATGTGATTCGTGAATTATCAATGTACGTCATAGTGTTGTATTCACATGTAATGCCCCGAGTTATTAATTGGGCTGACTAAGCATATGGCGTGGATCATCGAACATGAAATTGTGGCATTGAATTGTGTGGACATCCTGCCGTGGTACATTGCACCAACATTCGTGTGCGGAATTTGCATGGCTACGCATTATGCATGCCGAGTATGAGGCTTGTGGAAATTGTGCGAGAATTCGTGTATGCCATGGACATGTGATCACCTAATTATGCCATGATGCGTTTACGCGGGGTTCAGATAAAACCGGTTGTGTGAATGTGTGATCACTCTTCGCCCTGATGCGTTTACGCGGGGGTGTGCCGTCCTCATGCACTTTGGAGCAGGACGATGCTCGGTACGTCGTGAAGACAACCATCCTGATGCGTTTACGCGGGCTCTGGTTTGTAAAGGAGATCGGTATTGCGCCTGATGCGTAAGGACGCGGGCTAGAGACACTGGGCCTGGGGCGTCTCTACGCTGGCCACGGAGTGTTGTGATTGGTCTTCGGAACGGGCCTTCGGGTCGGGCCTTCGGGTCGAGTTAATGAAATAAATGGCTAACGTGTGATGCATAGTGTCTGATTATGTAATGAAATCCGCTGGGCATGGTATGGGACGTGTCTAAGTAGATTCTATTTTATAATCGGAACACGAACCGAATTGTATGCTGAAATGCCATAGAAGTTGATTTGTGAGCATGGTGAATTAATGGCATTTGCATGCATATGAATGCATGAGTTAGTATGCTGAATTGTGTGACTCGGTGATCGATACTTGGAATTGTCACTAAAGGTTTTGAGCATGCGTGTGACGCACGCCTGTTGAGAGTGCCGCTTGTGAAATGTGATATTAGGGGATTGTCTAACCTGCAGGGTCATTGAAATGTCGATTTGGGCCTATGGGCCTAAGTCACCTTTGTATGTGCATGATTTGTTTTACCCGTTAGGAGATGCATGTTAGCCTAATTTAGGTTTAGGAGTTTTACACTCACTGAAATGTGTCTCACGGTTTTTATAACCCAACCTTTCAGACGCGCGCCCATGACGAAGCCACCTGTCCCGGTACGTTTTGGGATTCCCCTAGATTACGAGCATATTATGACTGCACATCCGGTGGGGAATGGAGAGTTGTACTTGAGGCATTACTCTGCGATTAGTGTAGACGTGGGTACGACACATCCTGAAGTTCATGAGTATGTAGCCTGGTGTTTCCGGGACCATTTTGGAGACGAGTTTGGACCCCTTCGCACGATGGATGTCCTGTTCACCATAGAGGGCCAGCTTGACCCGCAGTGCCCGAATGGTGAGATCGTGGATTCCGAGATGGATGAGGAGGAGACTATAGGTCCTTTCGCCTAGTACGAGCCTGCCGAGGATAAGGAGTTAGGAGGTGTGGATCACGAGCCAGTAGTAGAGGACCCAGTGATGGAGCCGATGGAGGTCGACGAAGCCGAGCCGATGGATACCGAAGAGTCCGAGGAGGAGATTCCTAGAGAGGATTTAGAGATACCCGATAGTTCATCCGAGTCCGATGGCTCAGATCCGGATTGGGTACCCTAGGCTAGGTTTGGTTTTCCTTTTATAAGGGTAGACACTTTTTGGATTTAGGACCCTCTACTTTTGACTGTTGTCTCTCTTGATTGCACCTCATTTCAAACGTTGCTTTCCTTGAAAACGATGTAAGAATGTTTCTGGTGATTTTTTATTATGGATGTGTATGTTGCCTCAGTTCTCCTTGTGTTGCTTCCCTGGTTCTCATATTTATTCTGTCAGGGTGTTTTAAATTTTTGCTTCTACTTGTGCCTTATGTTCTGTTTTGGGAAATGGGTCGGTGACGACGCGTCCTGGGACGTCGCACTACTGAATCGACCACCGAGCGGGGTGTCGCGTGCTGCGGAGGTCGGGGCGTGACAACCTTCCTCGTTGAATTGGTATCAGAGCAAGGTCAGCTCGATCCGATTAGGTCGAAGCCTGGAGTGATAAGAAGCGATGAGACCATGGGTAGCCAGTTAGGGTGACCGCATGTGCTACATGTATCTCCTGACATTGTGTGATGATTTGGCATATATATTATTGTTATGACCCATGATGTGCAGGTGCGGCAGGACCTGAGGTGAGTATGTGAACCACTTGGGTGATGTGTTGAGTAGTCCTTATTAAGCTGCATGCTAGTTATTTGGTTGTTGTTCGGAGACCTGACTAGGACTTAGACTGGATAGATTGGTTTAAGTCTCTAATTCCTTAATAGAATTATAGCAAGGAGTTGAGCTGTCAGAATTGTCAAGATGAGTAGGAAAAGAGGAAAGGAGCCTCAAGCTCAACCTAGTGAGGGTGCCTATGAGGCTAGGGACCCCAGGTTTGATGAGGTCATGGAGACCCTTCGTGAGATAGGGCACATCTTCGGACTGCAGGCACAGGAGAGAGCCGCAGCCCATGCTCAAGCTGCCGAGGCTGCAGCGATTGCTGGTAATGGAGGAAACCAAGCCCAACAGGGGCAGGATCGTCCAGGTGGAACTAGGCAAATGCCCCGTTTGGTGGAGCAGTTCATGAAGATGAAGCCGCCAAGGTTTCATGGTCGTGGTGACCCTGAGGCCGCACCAAGATGGGTAGAAGAATTGGAAAAGACTTTTAAGGTTCTGGGATGCAATGATGAGGAGAAAGTAGCGTTGGCAGTATATCAGCTGCAGGATGGTGCAAATGACTAGTGGAGTGCTATGGAAAGTGGAGTGTTTCCCGAAGGAACGGCCCCGACTTGGGCAGTGTTTGTGGAGAACTTCTATGAGAAGTATTTCTCGGAGAACGCTCAGGAGAAAAAGTTGACGGAGTTCATGAGGTTGCGTCAAGGCCCGATGACTGTGGACCAGTATGAGGCGGAATTTGCAAGGCTGGCAAAGTTCGCACCGACAATGGTCGCGAATCCGAGGGACAAGGCTCGAAGATTCCGGGATGGACTGAGACCGGATCTTCGGAGCCAGATTCTGTCGCATGATATCAAGGAATATGGAGAGATGTTCAGGCGGGCCCAGATAATTGAGCGTGATCAGCAGGAAAGGATAGCCGCTTCTGGATCGCGGTTTGTTCGGGGCAAGAATAATCGTAGGTCGGGGAAGAAGCCTGTGTCAGGCAACCGAAGGTTCGTTCCCCCGATTAGACGGGACATCGAGAAACCGAGTGGCCAGACAGGAAGATTCGGAGCTTGCTTCAAGTATGGGAGTACGGAGCACCAGATTCGCAGCTGTCCACAGGCACGTCCTCAAGGACCGCAACGAGCACCTCAGCAGTACTAGCCCCGAGCAGGGAATCGAGCCGGGAATCCCCTACAGGCGAATCAAGGACGACCGCCCGCTCAAGGAAGGGTTTATGCTGTGGCACGTAGTGAAGCGGAGAATGCGCCGGGCGTGGTCACAGGTACGGTTTCCTTGTGTGGCCATGCCGCTTACGCACTGTTTGATGCAGGGGCAACCCATTCATTCATTTCAGAACAGTTTGTTAAGTCATTTGGCTTAGAGCCGGTATTGTTAGAGATTGCGCTTTGTGTGACGACGCCAATGAATGATAAGGTGCTAGTGTCCTTTGGGTATCCTAGTTGTAAGATAAATATTGGGGGTAAGAATGAGAGTATCGACTTGGCAGTGCTGGCCATGTTCGACTTCGATGTGATTATAGGAATGGACTGGTTAGTCTGACAGAAAGCTGTACTAGATTGCAGTAATAGGACGATCCGATTCAATCCTGATGGATGTCCTAGCTTTGAATTCCAGGGGAACTGAGGAGGAACCTTGACCCCATGGATATCTTCATTAGAAGTGAGTAAGTTGCTGGATGATGGGTGTGAAGTATATTTGATGAATGTTGTAGACCCATCAATGGCGGAGACTAGACTGGAAGATAAACCCATAGTATGCAATTTCCTCAAAGTTTTTCCTCAGGAATTGCCGGGTTTACTGCCTGAACGAGAAGTAGAGTTCGTTATTGAGTTGGCGCCAGGGACTGAACCGATATCAAAGGCACCAAACAAAATGTCACTGACTGAGTTGAAGGAGTTGAAAGTTCAAATGCAAGAATTGTTGGACAAGGGTTTTATCCACCCTAGCGCCAGTCCTATTTGTGAAAAAGAAGGATGGGACGTTAAGGCTATGTATATATTATCGGCAGTTGAACCAAGTGACGGTGAAGAATAAGTACCCTCTTCCTAGGATCGATGACTTGTTCGATCAACTGCAAAGAGCCTCGGTGTTCTCCAAGATAGATTTGAGGACAGGTTACCATCAGTTGAGAATCAAGAAGGAGGACATTCCTAAGACTGCCTTTAAGACGAGGTATGGGCATTATGAGTTCACAGTGATGCCTTTTGGTTTGACAAATGCCCCAGCTGCTTTCATGGATTTAATGAACAGAGTGTTTAGAGAATTTTTGGATCAGTTTGTCATAGTGTTCATCGATGACATCCTGGTTTATTCGAAGAGTTCTGAAGAACACGAGGAACACTTGGCGAAGGTGCTACGGACCTTAAGAGAGCACGCCTTATATGCGAAATTCAGTAAGTGCGAATTTTGGCTCAATCAAGTAGGATTTCTTGGGCATATTATATCTGGAGATGGGATTTCCGTGGACCCGACTAAAGTGGAAGCAGTAACGAAGTGGCCCAGGCCTACGTCCGTAACGGAGATAAGGAGTTTTCTTGGTTTGGCTGGCTATTACAGACGATTTGTGGAAGGATTTTCGTCGATAGCCATGCCCTTGACGAGATTACTGAAGAAGGAAACGAAGTATGTTTGGGATGACAAGTGTGAAAGGAGTTTCCAAGAGTTGAAGCGTAAGTTGACGACCACTCCCGTTTTGATCATTCCGTCCGGAACCGGAGGATTTGAGGTATACAGTGATGCTTCGCTAAGAGGACTCGGATGTGTGCTCATGCAACATGGGAAAGTGGTAGCATATGCGTCACGCCAGTTGAGACCTCATGAGATGAATTACCCGACGCATGATTTAGAACTAGCAGCGATTGTTTTCGCACTTAAGATTTGGAGGCACTACCTGTGCGGGGAGAAGTTCCAGATTTTCACAGACCACCAAAGCCTCAAGTATCTGTTCTCGCAGAAGGAGTTAAATATGAGGCAACGTCGATGGATGGAACTGTTAAAGGACTATGACTGCGACATCCTGTATCATCCGGGTAAGGCAAACCGTGTAGCAGATGCTTTAAGTCGCAAGTCGAGTATGGCTCATTTATTGGCTAAGGAGTGGACGTTATTGGAAAAGCTGAGAGATTATGAGTTTAAGTTCGAAGTGAGCCGAGTATCCAGCTTGTTCGCAACATTAAGAATCGAACCAGAAGTTCAGGTTAAAATCAAGGAGCTTCAACCTTCGGACCCCGAGATTCAAAAGATTATGGAAATGGACGCGGCAAAGAGAAAGCCAGATTTCCAAGTGTCCGCGGATGGGATTTTAAAGTATCGTGGTCGACTTTGCGTGCCGGATGACGAAAGACTTAAGGAGGAAATTCTGAGCGAAGCTCATCGGAGTCAGTATAGTATCCACCCGGGAAGTACAAAGATGTACCATAATCTGCGTCAACATTATTGGTGGAATGCCCTGAAGAAGGATGTGGCTAAGCATGTGGCCAAGTGCCTGACGTGCCAGCAAGTGAAGGCACAGCACTGCAAGCCAGGTGGATTATTAAGGCCTTTAGAAATTCCCGAGTGGAAGTGGGAGCATATTACGATGGACTTTGTGACGGGTTTACCGCGAAGCCAAAGAGAACACGACTCGATATGGGTCATAGTGGATCGTTTGACTAAGTCTGCACATTTCCTGGTAGTGCGGAAGGACTTGGAGCTAGAGAAGTATGCGGAATTGTATGTGCGACAAATAGTGCGTCTTCATGGAGTACTAGTGACGATCACCTCGGATCGTGATCCAAGGTTTACGGCCAACTTTTGGAAGAGTCTGCAAACGGCCGTAGGAATGAAGTTGCAGTACAGCACGACCTACCATCCACAAACAGACGGCCAGTCGAAAAGGACGATTCAAACCCTAGAGGATATGCTGAGAGCATGTGTTCTAGATTTCCAAGGCAAGTGGGAAGAGCAGTTGCATTTGGTAGAATTTGCCTACAATAACAGCTTTCAGCAGAGTATACAGATGGCGCCTTTTGAAGCTTTGTATGGTAGAGCCTGTAGAACGTCACTGTGCTGGGATGAAGTTGGTGAGCGAAGTATCATAGGTCCGGAGCTTGTTCAGCAAACGGTAGAAGTGGTGGAGGTTATCCGGGATAGACTAAGGACTGCTCAGAGTCGCCAGAAGAGTTACGCCGACAGGAGACGATGACCCTTGGAGTTTCAAGTAGGAGATCATGTATTTCTCAAGGTGTCGCCAATGAAAAGACTATCCCGATTCGGCAAGAAAGGAAAGCTTAGCCCAAGGTATGTCGGGCCATTTGAGATCCTAGAAAAGATTGGAGATATGGCATACCGACTAGCCTTGCCTTCCAACCTATCCCAGGTGCACAATGTTTTCCACGTGTCGATGCTAAGGAAGTATGAACCAGACCTGACTCATGTTTTAAGATACGAGGAAGTGGGCGTGGACGACAGAGTGACATACGTGGAGAAGCCGGCCAGAATCGACGATAGAAAGGACCGAGTACTAAGGAACAAGACGATCCCGATGGTCAAGGTAGTTTGGGAGCATCATGGAATGGAAGGCGCTACTTGGGAAAGTGAAGAGGCCATGCGACGTCAATACCCCCAGCTGTTCGAGTAGGTTAATGTGGGTTTTAAATTTCGAGGACAAAATTTTTGTAAGGGGGGAAGAATTGTAACATCACGAAATTCGACTCAATCTCTAGAATAAATAAAACGAGTATTATTCGATGTTTCATTTTCGTAAGTCTCGCCCGGAGCTGATCACTCACGGGATACTGACCAAATAGGAATGGCCAACTAGGAATAGATATGTGAACCAAGGACACGGTCGCGAGTCAAGCCTGACTTAGGAGAATGACGAGAAAGTATTTTGGGCCAGTGCGAACCGATCTTCTGAACCGGACAATCGTGTCATCAGAACTAGCGATAATTCCTCTCATTCCCTCTCCCGAGCTCGCCGCGGTTCGGACAACCCGAGGTCGGTACGTTTGAGTCCTAAACGGCCGCCCGTCAGTGAGAGATTTAGAAATTGGAAATTCGGCGATTCGATTGTGAAATTTAATCCGGATTTCGAGAACGATTTTCGTGAATCTCCGGATAGTTTTTATGAGGACGACGTCAAATTAAGCGGGCCATTTATATATAGGGCTTGTACGGTCGAAAAATTGGCAATTCGACCCGGTACCGGAAATTTGAGTCAATTTTCCCTTTTTACCCATTAGAATTCCGAATTTGAATTCTTGTGGGGGTGTGACACTTGTCAACACCCCCCTTCCCCATGCAAGCCATCATGGTAGTCCAAGATTTCTTCCAAAACCTTTGAACTTCCCCATGCAATCATCATCACCTCTCACCTCACCATTCTCTCCCTTCTCTCTCTCTCTCTCCCTCACCCGACCACTCTTCCTCTCCCTCTCCTCTCCGGCGAATCCCCTTTCTCTCCCTCACAGCCTCACGCCGCCGCCCTCAGCCGCCGGAAACCGCCGCCAGCCAGCACCGCCGCCATACGCTACCCTCTCCCTCTCGCCTCACCGTCGCCAGCCGACCGTCTCTCTCTCTTTTCCTCCCCTCTCTCTTGCTGTTCCCGACTGGCCGAGACTAGCTCCGCCAGTCACCGAGGCCAGCACCACCCCGTCGCCGTCGGGCTCGCCGCCGCACCGCCGAGCTCGCCGTGCGCTGTTATCCCTCTCCACCTCTTCTCTCCGCCTGCATGCAGTGAGGAACGGCGCCGGTCAGCCAAGGACGGACAAGTTGATCGTCCGTCACTCGCTGAGGAGCACCGCCGGCCGCCGTTCCCCGTGGCCGCCGTCGCTGCTGCCCCTCGCCGCCGTCTCTCCCTCCTGGTTGCATGCAAGGGTGAGCGCTGGTCAGCCGCGCCACCAGCCCGCCGTCACCTCCCTCTCCCTTTCCTCCCTACCGCGGTTGCATGCAACGGTGAACCACCGCCGGGGCTACCGTCAGCCGTGCGCCGCCGTTCGCCACCGCCGCTGTGGCTGTCCACCGCCACCTCCCTCACCATCCCTCTCTATTTTCCCTCCGCCACTCACTGTTCCGTTCATCCTCTCGCCGGAACAGCCGCGCCGTCCACGCCGTGCACTGTGCACAGCCGTGTGGTTGCTGTTCATTGCCGTCCGCCATCTAGGCCACCGTTCGCCGTGCGCCGCCGTGAGCAGCAGCCGTCCGCGCCGCTTCACTGCTCGCCGCCCATCCTCACCGTGACATCACAACTCAGCCGACCGTGAGCCGCCGCCCGAGGCTGCTGTGGACAGCCGGCCATCGCTCGCCGTCGCTCCCTTGGGAAGTGTGCCGCCGGTTCCACCGTTCACCGGTGATCGGCCGCCATTCCCCGTCGCCCGAGCTTGGATTGAGGTGGGTGAAAACCTCTAAACCCTAATTAGGACGATTATGCATTTTAAATGGGCCTAGGGTGTGTCGGTTAGTCGATTAGTGTCAATTAGGACTCGGGTGAATTTGTATGTTACTAGTGGGTGTCGGGAAATAATTGGTAGGGAACAAAGCATGAGTTAGAAGAGAATTAGAGGCTGATATGAAGTGGATTAGTTGTTGTCCATGCCGGGAGTTTAACGGTCTAATTAACGGTAATTAGTGGATTAACTTGATTGGAGTGCCGGGATGGCTGGGATGGTTGAATTGCATGCTAAAGTGACAATCATGAGGAATTGAGGCTAGCATGTCGCATGTTCGTGTGATCGACCAATGTGGAATGTGATTCGTGAATTATCAATGTACGTCATAGTGCTGTATTCACATGTAATGCCCCGAGTTATTAATTGGGTTGACTAAGCATATGGCGTGGATCATCGAACATGAAATTGTGGCATTGAATTGTGTGGACATCCTGCCGTGGTACATTGCACCAACATTCATGTGCGGAATTTGCATGGCTACGCATTATGCATGCCGAGTATGAGGCTTGTGGAAATTGTGCGAGAATGCGTATATGCCATGGACATGTAATCACCTAATTATGCCCTGATGCGTTTACGCGGGGTTCAGATAAAATCGGTTGTGTCAATGTGTGATCACTCTTCGCCCTGATACGTTTACGCGGGGTGTGCCGTCCTCATGCACTTTGGAGTAGGACGATGCCCGGTACGTCCGGAAGACAACCATCCTGATGCGTTTACGCGCGTTCTGGTTTGTAAAGGAGATCGGTGTTGCGCCTGATGCGTAAGGACGCGGGCTAGAGACACTGGGCCTGGGGCGTCTCTACGTTGGCCACGGAGTGTTGTGATTGGTCTTCGGACCGGATCTTCGGATCGGGCCTTCAGGTCGGGCCTTCGGGTCGAGTTAATGAAATAAATGGCTAACGTGTGATGCATAGTGTCTGATTATGTGATGGAATCCGCTGGGCATGGTATGGGACGTGTCTAAGTAGATTCTATTTTATAATCGGAACACGAACGGAATTGTGTGCCGAAATGCCATAGAAGTTGATTTGTGAGCATGGTGAATTAATGGCATTTGCATGCATATGAATACATGAGTTAGTATGCTGAATTGTGTGACTCGGTGATCGATACTTGGAATTGTCACTAAAGGTTTTGAGCATGCGTGTGACGCACGCCTGTTAAGAGTGCCGCTTGTGAAATGTGATATTAGGGGATTGTCTAACCTGCAGGGTCATTGAAATGTCGATTTGGGCCTATGAGCCTAAGTCACCTTTGTATGTGCATGATTTGTTTTACCCGTTAGGAGATGCATGTTAGCCTAATTTAGGTTTAGGAGTCTTACACTCACTGAGATGTGTCTCACGGTTTTTATAACCCAACCTTTCAGACCCGCGCCCATGACGAAGCCACCTGTCCCGATACGTTTTGGGATTCCCCTAGATTACGAGCATATCATGACTGCACGTCCGGTGGGGAATGGGGAGGTGTACTTGAGGCATTACTCTGCGATTAGTGTAGACGTGGGTACGACACATCCTGAAGTTCATGAGTATGTAGCCTGGTATTTCGGGGACCGTTTTAGAGACGAGTTTGGACCCCTTCGCACGATGGATGTCCCGTTCACCATAGAGGGCCAGCTTGACCCGCAGTGCCCGAATGGTGAGATCGTAGATTCCGATATGGATGAGGAGAAGACTATAGGTCCTTTCGCCTGGTATGAGCTTGCCGAGGACGAGGAGTTAGGAGGTGTGGATCACGAGCCAGTAGTAGAGGACCCCGTGGTGGAGCCGATAGAGGTCGACGAAGCCGAGCCGATGGATACCAAAGAGTCCGAGGAGGAGATTCCTAGCGAGGATTCAGAGATACCCGACAGTTCGTCCGAGTCCGATGGCTCATATCCGGATTGGGTACCCTAAGCTAGGTTTGGTTTTCCTTTTATGAGGGTAGACACTTTTTGGATTTAGGACCCTCTACTTTTGACTGCTATCTCTCTTGATTGCACCTCATTTCAAACGTTGCTTTCCTTGAAAACGATGTAAGAATGTTTCTGGTGATTTTTTATTATGGATGTGTACGTTGCCTCAGTTCTCCTTGTGTTGCTTCCCTAGTTCTCATATTTATTCTGTCAGGGTGTTTTAAATTTTTGCTTCTGCTTGTGCCTTATGTTCTGTTTTGGGAAACGAGTCGGTGACGACGCGTCCTGGGACGTCGCACTACTGAATCGACCACCAAGCGGGGTGTCGCGTGCTGCGGAGGTCGGGGCGTGACACGCCGCCCTTGCCGACGTCGCGCCCGGTCCCAACTCCGCCGTGCTGGAACAATACCTGCCGCCGTGAGCCTCACCGGTGCTGCCTTGCCTCGTCATTGTCCGTCCCGGTTGTTTCAATCCCGATCCGCAAACTCGATCCCGAGTTGGTTCGAATTTGGAGATTATCTTCAAATTAGGTAATTGGACTTTATCCTAAATTTTCAGAATATTTAATTTTCTAATTTGGGTATTTGAATATTTCGTGAATATCATGTGGATATTTAGATATATGAGGATAATGTTTGATATATCCGTAATGTTTTAAATATTCAAAATTGAGAAACTTTCCTAATTTAGCAACGTATCTGGACGACTATCCGACTTTAACCCTAAAGTCCGATACGCGGCGATACGGAAAATTGTTATCCTATCCATAATCACTTGGATACGATAATGATTTTTATCTGCTTTCCAAATTTGAATGATCGACTTTCCGTCGATATCTATAATCCTATAGATATGACTGATAGTTTGATTTCTGTGCCTAATCCGAGTTTGAAATGAATTTGGCGGATCGGATGGATGTTTTGAATGCGAATGTTATCTCTCTGTTTAAATTGTTTTTCCTTTTCAAATAAAAAAGAAAATTCAAAAAAATATCATTTAGGATTTGAATTAGAATTTTTGCATGTTTAGGGAATCCTAAATATATCTAGAAGATAGAGTAATTATTTAATTTACATTAGGACTTGAGATGATCTATTTCCTAGTTTAAATTAAGTAATGTTCTAATCTTAATAGATTATTTAGGTTATTTTTTAATTTCGAATTTTCATGAAAGCCCCAAAAAAATCATGGTGGATTAGGATAGATCGCATTTTTAATTTAAGTAATTTATAATTCCGAATTTTAACAAAAATCCCAAAAAATAAATCATGTTAGAATATATTAAGTCATCATAGGTTGCATGTTATTTAGGCATATTTTTAATTCCGAATTTCATTAGAAAATACCAAAAATAAATCATTTGTCTGTCAATAGAATTAGGTCACATCGTCGCATGATATATAGTTTGCATGTTAGGTTGCATTAATTCGTATGTCATTGTTGCACGTCATTGCACATAGATTAGCTTGCATTTAAACAAGTGAAAATCCAAAAAAAAATATTGAGCGAACTGTTTGTTAATTAGAAATCATATTAAGATTGATTGATGTGATTTTCTAGTTAACAATGCAGATGCTTGTGTTGCTTCCAGGTAAATAATTCTTCCAAACTTGCAAGTTATTTAATGCTTTTCTGGGTGTTAAATTGATGGTTTGCGCACCCGCATGAGCACGTCACATGTTAGTAATTAAGTTAAAATGGATCCAAACTGCCTGCCAAAATATTTTTGAAAAGAAAAGGTACCAAAAGGGCGTTAGACTAGATCTAGCGTAATCTAGTTCCCGGGCTTAGAATCTCTGGTTCGTAGGAATAAAACATATCTCCATATGTTTTATTTAGGTTTCTAATCAACCTACCGTAAATTGATTAGTGGCGACTCCAAGCATGAAAACATTTGCATGTTAAAGACTTAAACCCTAAGTTGCGAATTGGTAGGGCTTGGGAGGGCCCAAGTTAATATTAGTCTTAACAATCCATTAGCTCGAGAAATTGATAAAATTTTTTAGGTCGCCACATAAGATATTTAGAGAATGGCCAACCCCACTTGCATAAAGGATCTTCAAATGGATATCGAAAAACAGAACTATCAAATTGCCGATCTGGAAAACCAAATGATGAAATAACTGCCACATTTGCAGACTTTGAAGCGTTCATAACTCCGCTGCTTTCGACCAAGATTATGCCTACTATCGCGGATCTTCAGAGTCAAGTTAACGAAATGCGTGAGATGATGATGCGTCTTATAGACTGTGTAAATCAAATGACTATAAAATTGTCATCCCTTTTCATGCCGAAAACAATTGGTCCTCATTCAAAGGGTAAAGGAAAATGGCCTTATGAAGAACAAGCATCTGAAATTGAGCTATCTTCTGGGATTGGAGAATGTAATCAAGGACATCTTGACAAAATGGACATAGTTCGTATTCAATCGCGTCCTGACTCCAATAAGAAGTCACGTAAGCATGGCCCGCTTTGTCAGTTTGCACCCTTACCAAAACCACTCTCTCAATTATTGCCTATGCTTTTGGAAAAGAGATTGGTGGCTAAGGAAGTTCGGAGAGAAAAGCTTCTAAAGTTTACTAGATTCGATATGTCCAAGACATGCGTGTATAACATGGGAGAAAAAGGACATGATGTTGATAATTGCTTCGTTCTTAAGGTCAAAATTCAAAATCTGCTTGATAAAGGGATTTTGTCTTTTGGGAATGCCACATCAGAAGTACGAAAGAAGCTTGTCATCCTGAACCTGTGAACACGATTAACGTTGCTAAGCTACATGAGAGCACACTCACTTCTCCCTTGGTGTAAAATAAGGCGTCAAGACGATTGACTAATATGGACATGACAAAAGGATGATGTCATCATCAAAGGGAGCAATTCATTTTTAAGCTCAAATTTATTTAGAATGCAAATTGGCATATCTTTCCTTTACATGAAGGTGAATAAAAGAAAATATTCAAACAATAGACAATGGAAATCAAATAAAGAAGAGCATTGAACATACCAGATTCTTTGAACGCAAAAGTGTCCAACTGAGGCAAATGGCTTTAGTACGATCAACTAAGTTGTCAACAATCAAGAAAGCTCAAAGAGTCATTTACATGGACTCAAATGAAGGGTAAAACTGTGTCATTTCCAATTTACCTCTTTGATATCATTTATTGACTCAATTTCCTTTCTCTTGATAGGAAGACATCGAGCAATGGAAGGAAAATACAACGGTAAAGTTGTGTTGTTCCAAGTTGTCATCTTTCAAAGGATATTCATTGACATGATTGCCTTTGTATTCCTGTAGGATCAATTGTCCAACCCAGAACAAGTATCCTCTTCCTCAAAGATCTTTCAAGGAAAAATATTTCGAATAATTCTAAAAAATGAGCTTTCAAAGCCATTCCATTTCAAGACCTCTCGGATAAAAAAATTTGGTTTCATGATCAAGGTAAATTTGAAAACATTGTCTTCAGATGCTTTATAAAACAATCAAGTCCTAGATGCGGAATTTCAAACACATTGTTTTGAGCTAAAAAGATATTCCAAGTTCAAATTTCAAATAATTGTAAGAGAAATTTGAAATCACTTTTTTCAAGAGATCTCAAATGACATTCCTCAAATTGTTCATTTAGGCATTGGTAAACACATCATGCATCAGAATTCCCTACAGGCGGGAGATTTAATCAAATGATCCTTTGAAAAAAAACAAAAAAGGGATTTCTAAAAAGGCCGAATGGAAATACCTAGGATGATAAAAGGCAAACATTTGATCAAACACGTCCCTATACACATTTTGAAAAAATTGAGCGAAAAAATCATGTCCTAGGACGTAGGGTTCGTTCACATTGAATACATGGATTGAAGTGATAAAAGGCATTTCATTTCTCTATCCTAAACACTCATTTTATCCTTTGTTAGCCACTTTGAGGCAAATAGGGAGAATTTTCAAAATACCGCTGTCAAGAATCACCCCACATTGGGGCAAGATAAGAAGTTGTGGTTGATCATTTTTGGAGCAACAAGATTAAGAAAGATTTTATTGCTTTCACTTGCATCAACCTTCTTGTGGTAATTTCAAGTGGATCTTTATGGAAGCTTGAAGCATCCCAAAGTAAAGAAGAGCATTCTTTTCCTCTACCCAAACACAGTTATCATTTGCTTAGCCAAATTGAGCCTTAAGCATGTTCATTTCAAAGTAAAAAATGTTGATTATCTCCCTATATTGGGGCAATGTATATGATTTACCAGGAAAGTTTAGAAAAATTGGTGAATATGTATATAGTGTCTTGAGAGTCCAAAGAGCTCAAAAGATAAATATTAGGGGGCATGAAAAAGCAGTGTGCCTGGTAAAATCAAGGCTGATGTCCATGAAAAAGAAAATGTATCAAAAGCAGAAGCAAAAGCAAAAAGCAACATGCTTATGATGAAAATGAAATTTCCATTACAAAAGATGCTTAAAAAGAGCAAAGCTCTTATGTTGCAAGAAAAATGGACTCTCGAGACAATTTGGTTTTCAAGAGTCAAATGATGTCAAATTTGGATGATTTGGTAACGATACCAAGATAATCAATATTTCTCTTTCAAACCCCTGCTACAAAATTCAAGCCTTTAAGCCTAACCCAAACCGACATTACAACCCTCTCCGAAGTCTCTTTCGATTGGGATAGTTTGAGTTGACGTAAAGATTTCACAAAGAAGCTATTGCTAGAAGGAGTGGAAGTAATCCTATCTTGTCTTATCTTCAAGGTTCTTGACTTGTAAATCTGCTGAAGATGTTGATGGTATATTTCTTTTCCTAGCCTTAAAGCAAATATCCTTTGCGCAAGCCCATGACCAAGCCTATATTACAATTTTTTTGAAAGACCTTTCTGATCAATCAATTTATATTCAATGTGAACGTTTCCGAAAACCTTTGACATAGGTTCGTGAGACATCGCCAGTGAGAATTGAATAACTTTCCCACATCAATGGATGAGAATCAAAGCCTTTATGAGAGCCAGTGTGAAAGACCTTTTTGATTAGGTTATTTCCAATTTGGCATTTTTTATCTAACCTCTTTAAATAGTTATTCAAAGATCAATTTGTTAAAATTTCCTCTTAAGGAAATCAGTGCCCTTTACCAAAATGTGAATAATTCCGCTTGATTTGTTGTTAAACAATCTCGAAACTCCCTCTTTTTCAAAATATCTTTCTCTAATGGATCGGTTTTTGGTCATTCTAAACCATAACTCCCATTTTCGATTTTTGGTCAGCTTAAACTATACCCCCATTTTTTATTTTTGGTCATCTTAAACCATAACCCCCATTTTCGGTTTTTGGTCATCCTAAACCATACCTTCCATTTTCAGTTTTTGGTTATCCTAAACCATACCCCTCATTTTCGATTTTTGGTCATCCTAAACCATAACCCCCATTTTCGATTTTTGGTCATCCTAAACCATACCCCCTATTTTTGGTTTTTGGTCAGCCTAAACCATATCTTTCATTTTCGATTTTTGGTCAGCCTAAACCATATCCCCATTTTCGGTTTTTGGTCATCCTAAACCATAACCCCCATTTTCGATTTTTGGTCATCCTAAACCATAACCCCCATTTTCGATTTTTGGTCAGCCTAAACCATATCCCCCATTTTCGATTTTTGGTCAGCCTAAATCATATCTCGCATTTTCGATTTTTGGTCAGCCTAAGCCATCCCTTGCCTTATGTTCTAGGTCATCCTTAAATATTGTCTTAAGTTCTAGGTCATCTTTAAACCTTATCCTTAGGTTCCTGATCATCCTTAAATCTTGTCCTTTGGTTCTCAGTTATCCTTAAATCCTTAGGTTTTTCGTTATCCTTAAACCATAAATTTCCTACAAAACCCTTTCTTTTCTTCCTTTATTCCACCATATGAGAGAGAGAAGAGAAAAACACATGAATAAGCTGACAATCCAAATGGTCAATGGTAAGTGCTTTAGGTAAGACTCTGATCAAATGTCTTTGTCTTTATTTTCTTTCATTTCCCAAGTAGAGTCAACTAAAAATTTGCAGGTGCCAATTGGTCTTTGAGCGGAACCTCTTCGAACTTCCACTCAAAGAAGGGCAGCTGTTAACATCTAATTTTTAGCCGACGCATCATTAAAAGCAAAAAAATTCGAGATTATGGTTTCCGATCTCGACGGAACTCGTTTCTTGAACAAAAAATGTTATTTTTTAATTCTATTTGTTGGTCTAACTTCTGTAGATGATTTTCTATTCATTTCATGCAAAAACCCGAAAAGTCAAACGGTTGACTTTCGAGTTGACTTTTCGGTCAACTCTTTGATCAAAAGTCAACCCCGGGTTAAATTGCTGCTTTTCACATAAAAAGATTCCTTTCAAATTTAATTTCACTTTAGAAGTAGAAATTTCATAAAAATTCAAAAATTTGATCATAAAATCAAACTCCTAGTAAAAAGTCAACTAGGGTTTGACTTTTGGTTAAACCTTTGACAAAAAAAATTGAAAAATACAAAAATCCAAAAAACATCTTATTTTACATTCAATTTACCTTTGGCATTTGAAATTTTACAAAAATCGATTTAGAATCAACTTTTTCCCAATTTGTGGAATTTGGTTCAAATCGGCCAAAAATAAAATTACTTCACTTCTAGTCATTTTTTAGATTAGTTTTCTTCACGACATTTGATCTAGAGGTCATATTATATTCAATTTTGGAACCAATTTTGTAAATCCAAACCAAACAAAAAACCCCCAATTGTTGCCCTAATAAGTGATTTAGATCGATTCTTCATGATTTGCGCAATTGAGACACGAATGCGCCTAATTTCTTATATGAAATCCAAATTAAAAATCAATTTTGGAAGATTCACATGAATTCGAGTCAATTTGATCAATTTAGTGATCTAATGATTAAGAAGTCTAAGGGTAATTGGTCCAATTAGTTGACCCACTCTATACTAATATTCAATTTGATGAATTGAGACTCAATTTGATTAATTGGACTTCAATTAAATTTGTTAGTCTAGTTTGGCCATGCAATTACCCAAATTCAAGAGCAATTGAGACAAACAAGTTAAATTGGATCAATTTGTGCATGAATTTCAAATCGATTCAATCCAATTCGATTGAATTCAATATTAATGGGGTCAATTAATCATGATAGGAATCAAATTGTACAAAATTGGAACAAATGGAATCAAGGATTGAACTGGTTCAATCAGGCCAAATTCAGGGCTAATCGGCTCAACCTGGTTTGATTCAAATTTAACCGGTCCGATCGGACTGGCTATTTTCCAATCAAAAGTTCGGCGATCAACGATCCATTCCGACCAGCCAAGGCCGGCCCTATCCCTTTGAGCCCATTCATTAAGGATGCATTATAGGCCATTGGATCAATCTAAGGGTTGAGATTCAAAGTTGCAGGGAGTATATAGTGTTTTTTCCCTCCAAATTTGGGGGGCTCTCATTTTTTAGATCTGAATTCTCTCTCCTCACTTTCTCTCTCTCTCCCTCTCTCTTTCTAAACTCACGATATTTCTCTCTCTCTCTCTCGGTCTCTCTTGGCCGCCAGTCATCCCGTCTCCTTGGCGGCTATTTTTTCGACGGATCATCGCCTCACCGACGCCCCCCATGGTGCCACGAAGCCAATCGCAAGGTCAGTCGACCTCACTGGTGGCCAGAGCTCTACATTCTGGTGAGATCTCTCCCATGGCAGAAACACCGATGTTGCTGCCGGTGATTCAATCAGCCGCTTCAAGTGGCTGAACTGATCAACCGGCGTTCCCTCCAATGATCCAAAACCTCCAGCAGCATTCCTCGGCGTCTTCATGTCGCTGTGGTGGCCGGCTTCTTGTTGAACGACCACCGGATCGCGTTTTTTGACTTGAATAAGTGGTCTCCTTATGAAGCCTATTTCTCATTGTTTGATTGGCTTCGAAATAAGGCCCATGGGCCTGAATGCATGCTCATTCTATTGCTATGCATGTGTTTGTTAGATGAATGTTAGGTCCAGAGCATGTTTGGCGGGTAGCCCGTTATGATCATGTAGAACCCGACTTTAGGGGTTAATTGAAATCAGTTGCTGTTTTGTGAATGCAAATGGTAGCCCATTATCGTTAACCATTGATCAAATAATGTTAGATGATTAGGTGGGTGGTGAATCGAAATGTATGAAAAACAAAAGCCGATCTCGAGGCCCGTGTTTGATTAGTGAATTGTTTGCACCATTATTTTTCTTTGGTTGTTCCTTTGTGCATTATTTGTCATGAATGTATGTTATGAATGTAAATGCCGGCACTTGAAAGGCGGTCCACGGGGAGATAATCTAAAATGGTAAAAGGCCAAGATGATTGACCGATGTCCAATCCGGTTTCAATTTGTATTTATTGGATGATGGCGATAAACCGATGTCCTATCCAGTTTCAATTTGTATTCAATTCATTCATCCCCGATCTTGTTTTGAGTTTTCAATTTGTTTTGTCATAAACACCCGACGAGTTGCGGGTTTTTACTTTCTCGCACTTAGAATTAGCTCGTCTTTTCAATATTTTCAGTGTTTACTTTACGAAATATCTTTCAATAAAATTGATTGTTTCTTTCTTTCTTCTAGACTAAGATAGGATTAGTTTAGAATCTTAAATGAAAATACAAAAACAAGAAGCATGATCACCTAGTGGACTAAGACTTTAAACATGAAAATGATAAAGAACAAATGCATGACAACTTAGATAACAACCATGATAAGTTTAGCAGTATCGAAAGGGCGCTAATAGAAATATTAACGTAAGCTAGTCCCCGAACCTTTGTTCTCTAGTTTTCGTAGAAACCAAAACGAAACTCTTGCATTTTGGTTGGGTATTCTAGCCGACCCCTGACCTAAGCTAGTGGCGACTCCTAAAATAAGATAAAATCTATCCTCTGTCACGCGAGATATGGATTTAGGGAAAATCCACGTTCATGATCAATGGACCATCTGGATAACCAAAAGATTTATGCTTTACTAAAGTCATTTTCATGATGTGCCATATAAACCGTTTCATGAACACTTATCTCTAAACCCGCCTTATCGAGCTCAGCTCTCGAGGGGTAGGTCGCGATAGGCTTGTACGTGTGATTGAGTATGTGCGCGTATGTACAATGATTATGTCTATTTAGGCCTAATCTGCAGGGTTGTTTTATGATCGATCTGGGCCCAAGGGCCTAGGTCATTTGAGTGTTATGCTATATTGTATTATTGTTTTGCCTGTCAGGAGGTACTTGTTAGTCTAGTTTAGGTTTAAAGGGTTTTACTAGTTGAGATTCATCTCACGGTTGTTAAAACCAACATTTCGGACCTCTGGCCGTGAAGATGTCAGGAGAGCCAGTGCATTTTGGGATCCCGGATCATATAGACCAAGAGGCGACTGAGTACTCCGTAGGGAACGGGGATGTTTACATTAGGTGTTTTGCTATAGTATGGGACGAGGTGGCCGAGCCTTAGATGTCACGCCCCGTACCCCACGGCTGTGCGAGCACCCCACCACAAGTCAAATTTGTTGCGGCGTCCCAGGACGTGGCCGACCCAACACCCAACATATCAAAGATCAAAAACACAAGCGAAAACAACGTATATAAATGTATATATACACCCATACAATAAATAAGATAACCATGAATATCACAATACAGAAATCCATTAGATAAAAAAAACATATACATTTCATTATCATTAAAAGTAGATACAATATCTGCATACGGAGAGTACAGAATACTTCCAAAAATGATCAACAGCCACTAAGGTAAAAAAAAAAAAGTCATTGGCCAAAGGTTACTGAGCTAAGGCGGGCTTCAGTCAAAAAGGTACAGCCCGCTCTATCTATAACCAAAGACAACCTAGGGTACCCAGTCCGGATCAGAACCAGAAGACTCTGATAAAGAAGAATTGTTAGACAGCTTCTCATCAGAATCTAAAGAGTCTAACTCGGACTCAACCTCCTCAAACTCGTCTTCAGTATCCATCTCCTCGGACTCGGGATCCTCCTCCATAGGTTGCTCTAGCTCATCATCATCCGGCCCCATATCCATCGGCTTGACCTCATCAACCTCGTACTCCACAGGTACGCCATCGGAGCTCATACTCTCCTCGCCTGAGGTGCCGGGGTCTGTCACATGTCTATCTAAGCACTGTGGGTCTATGTCGCTATCACGCCCCGTAACCCACGAAGCATGAGCATCCCACGTAAAGGTTGAGTTTGTTGCGACGTCCCAAGACGCATCGCCGACCCAAAACCCAACGTGTCGAGTTCAAAGCACAAACAGAGCTACGTATATATAATTGTATATATATATACACCCGTACAACAAATAAGATAACCATGAATAGCAAAGCAGATAAATTTATCTTATGATAACATGTACATATCATTTCTGTAAAAGGGGTAGATACAATATTCATTTACAGGGAATTACAGGCCAACACCAAAAACGATCCACGGCCACTAAGATCAAAAAAGGTCAGTGGCCAAGGGTTACCCAGCTAAGGCGGGTTTCAGACAAAAAGGTACCGCCTGCTCTAGACATTACTAGGGTCAACCTAGGGAACCTAGTCCGGGTCCGAACCGGAAGACTCTGACGAGGAGGAACTATCAGGTAACTCCTCAACAGAATCTAACGAGTCTAGCTCGGACTCGACATCCTCGAACCCGTCCTCAACATCCATCTCCTTGGGCTCGAAATCCTCCTCCATAGGTTGCTCTAACTCGTCATCGTCCTCTTCCATGTCCATCAACCCAGTATCATCGGACTCGTACATTACAGGTACCCCCTCTGAGCTCATACTCTCCTCGGCTGAAGTACTGGGATCTACCACCTGCCCGTCAGGGCACCGAGGGTCTACTCCGCCCTGCCCGTTAAACGGGATGTCAAATGTCCTAAGGGGTCCGATCTCTTCCCCGTTATACGTCCTGTAACACCAAGCTACATACTTATGGATTGCAGACTCCAACTCCCCAACATCTACCCATACTAACGTATAATATCTAATGTACGAATTCCCCTCTCCTAGTGGATAAGGAGCAATTCTAGCCCATGGATGAGGGGCAAAATGGTCATAAACCCCTAGATGAGTGACAGTTGGACTCCACTCACAAACCTTGACCAGCATTTGACCCCATTCTCTCTCCTCCTCCCCTCATTCAGCCAAGCCCAACCATTTTCTCTCTCTCCCTTGATTTTTCTCTCTCTTGGCCACACTCTCCCCTTCTTCCTCCCTCACACCAAAACCAGCAGAATAGCCTTTGGGCTGCTGCTCTTGCTGCCTTGCACCATCACAGAACAGCCAGCAGCTCGCCGTGATCACCCGGAGCCGAACGTCGCTCATCTAAGCCATTTCCACCGTCCCCGTCGCCGTTCACCGCCGAGGAGACCATCGCCGGCGCTACCGTGAACCACCGGCTTGCTTTCCGAAACGCCGCCGCCGATTGTACCGCCCGTTCTTGTCGACTCGAACCAAGTTTAGGCGAGTATTAACCCCTAAACTTTAAACTAGCTAATTTTTTGCATTTTAGAGGTGAATTAAGGGTTAATTAAGCCTAAACATGGATTATGTAGGTGTGTTTGTGTGTGGACTGATTAGGGGTCTTCATTTGAGCCTAATGAGGTGATATAATGGTGATTTATTGGCCTAAGTATGGTCTGCCCTGGTACTGCATTTTTAGGGGTTAATTAGGCCTAATTGGGGTTTAATTAGGCTTAATTGTGTGTGGAATGTTTTGTATAGGTCATCGGGCCCTAATGAGATGGTTTAAAGGTGGTTTAGTGCCTAAATGTTAATCTGCCCTGGTACTGTTCATTGAGTACCGAATTTATGTAATTTTGTCCAAGTGTGGCACTAATTAAGTTCGAGTGCTAATGACTTGGAATTTGACTTTTAGGGGCTAATTTGGCTTATTTGAGGTCTAATCAAGTATATTTGGTTGTAGGGCGATTAGTAGTTGCGATTGGGGACTTATGGAATAGTTTAAATATGGTTTAAGGCTTGTTTGGTGTTAAAACCTGGTACTGTTTATTCAGTACCGAAAATGCCTAATTTGTGCCCAAATTGAACATTCTAAGACTAATGGATTAATGACAAGAATTTAGGAATTTTTAGGGGTTGATTAGGGCATGTATAAATTCTATCGAATGACCCCGAAGTAGTGAGAACTATTATCGAGATTTATTTGCCCAAGGCGGGGCTTTAGTACATTGAGCTACCTTGGAATGAATGTGGAGTTTATTGAGCTAGAAGGGTAATGATTTGATGATGTCGAAGGTGCGTTAGATTCATGGGCTTGGTAAATAACTGTATTCAGCATGTAGGCTTAAGTATTGGTATGAATTTCCGAGTGTATCATATGTATGCCAGGTTGTGATTGAATTGAAATTAAGTGTAATGATGTGCATGCCTGAGCTTTGTTCAAATGTTGGCCTTCGGGTCGGGCCTACGGGTCGTTATAATCACTTGTAACCTTCGGGTCGGGCCTACGGGTCGATTTATCAAACTGTTGGCCTTTGGGTCGAGCCTATGGGTCGTTATATCCAAATGTGACCTTTGGGTCGGGCCTACAGGTCGTTTTAAATTGTGGCCTTCGGGTCGATTTAATCAATGGCCTTCGGATCGGGCCTTCGGGTCGGTTTAATCTATGGCCTTCGGGTCGGGCCTACGGGTCGATTTATTTCTGAAAGTGGCCTTCGAGTCGGTATATCTGTGGCCTTCGGGTCGGTATATCTGTGGCCTTCGGGTCGGAATAACTATGCATATTTGATAAATCGCACTTGGGTATTATTGGTAAATGCCTAACCTGCAGGGCTATGTTATGAATGACTTGGGCCTTGGGCCTATGAATTTATTGTGAATTAGTGGACACTGTTTGGTATGTTAATTTACCTATCAAGAAGTGCATGTTAGCCTAGTTTAGATTTAGGAATTAATTACTTGCTGAGATTTATCGCACGGTTATTGAAAACCGACATTTCAGACCCCCGTCCGTGACTATGGCGGAGCCGCTCGTGCATTTTTGGATTTCCCATTTTATCGAGAAGACTTTTTCTGTATGCCCGGTTGGAGAGGGGAATTCGTATATCAGATATTATACGTTAGTCTGGGTAGATGTCGGGGAGTTGGAGTCTGCAACACATGAGTACGTAGCTTGGTGTTATAGGACGCACATTGGGAAGAAGATCAGACCTCTTAGGACTTTTGATGTTCCATTTAATAGACTGAATGGAGTAGATCCTCGGTGCCCCGACTGGCAAGTGGTAGACCCCAGCCCGTCTGTTGAGGAGAGCGTGAGCTCAGAGGAGATACTGGTGGTGTACGAGCTGCAACTGGAGGAGGACCCCGATCCCGAAGCGATGGACTTAGAGGATGAGTTCGAGAAGTCTGAGTCTGAGTCTGAGCTAGACTCGTTAGATTCCGACGAGGAGCTACCTGATAGTTCCTCCTCGTCAGAATCTTCTGAGTCTGACCCAGACTGGACTCCCTAGGATGACTTAGTTATGGATAGGACGGGTCGTACCTTTTTGACCGAAGCCCGTTTTAGTCTACTAAACCCTGGCCACTAACCCTTTTTTGATCTTCGTGGCTGTGACTCTCCCTTTTTGATTTGGGTTATACTACCCCTGTAAATGGATAGTGTATCTACCCTTCTATATTTGTGATATGTATATGTTTTTATGAAACCGTATTTCCCTGCTTTGCTATTCGTGGTTGTCTTAAACTATTTGTACGGGTATATATATATATATTTATATATATACGTAGCTTTCGTTTGTGCTTTATACTCGTTGCGTTGGGTGTTCGGGTCGACGACGCTTCCTGGGACATCGCAACAAATTTAACCTAGATGCGGGATGCTCGTGCTTCGTGGGTTGTGAGGCATGACATCCCCTCTTTAATTGGTATCAGAGCAAGCTCAACTCAATCCAATTAGGTCGAAAATTGGAGTGATAAAAAGCGATGACCATGGGTAGCTAGCAGAGTGACGTCGTGTGCTACGTGTACTTCCTGACAGTTGTGTTTGGTTGAGTGTTTATGGATTTGACCGTATGGTGCAGGTGCGGCAGGACTCGAGGTAAGTGTATGATTTCCTTGAGTGAAATCTTGTGTGTTTTATTAGGCCGTGTGCCGAGTGCTTGGTTGTTGTGTTAGATACCTGCCTAGGACTTGGACCAGTATAGTTGGTTTAGGTCTCTAATTCCTGAGCGGAATTATAGCAGGTAGTTGTGTGTCAGAGAGTGAAAAGATGAGTAAGAGAAAGGGTAAAGAACCCCAAGTTCAACCGAGTACAGGAGGTCCAAAGGCCCGAGACCGCAGACTAGAGGATGTTATTCAGACTATACATGAGATGGGAACTTTTATGGGTAGACAGGCTCAAGAGAGGGCGGCTACGATTGCTGAGGTTGCTGAGGCTACGGCAACTGCTGTAATTCATGGGAATCAAGCTTAGCAAGCTCAAGCTCAACCAGTGATGGCAATGCGACAGATGCCCCAGCTGGTGGAACAGTTCCTTAAGTTGAAACCGCCCAAGTTTACGGGCCGAGGTGACCCCGAAACTACCCTATGTTTAAGTGGAAGAGTTGGAGAAGGCATTCAATCTATTGGGGTGCACAGAGACCGAGAAGATCACCCTGGCAACATACCAGTTACAGGAGAATGCTAATGACTAGTGGAAAGCAGTCAATGAAAGAGTGTTTCCCCAGGGGGTAGATCCGACTTGGACTATGTTTGTTGAAAATTTTTATGGGCAATACTTCTCAGAAAGTGCGCAAGAAAAGAAAATGGCAGAGTTCATGAGACTTTGTCAGGGCTCGATGACGGTAGTCCAGTACGAGGCGGAGTTTGCGAGATTATCGAGGTTTGCTCCGAGAATGGTGGAAAATCCGCTGGACAAGGCTCAAAGATTCCGAGATAGTCTGAAATCGGATCTTCGTACTCAGATGCTTTTGCTGAACATTCGAGATTATAGAGAGTTGTATGAACGAGCCCAAACGATGGAACAGGATCAGATGGACAGAGCAGCGGCATCTGGGTCACGGTTTAATAAAAATGGGGACAATTGTCGCTTTGGTAAGAAACCGACGATGGGAAATAGACGATTTGCCCCACCACCTAAGAGAAACATTGGGAAGTCTAACCCGCAATCGAACAGATTTGGAGCTTGTTTTAGATGCGGAAGTTTGGAGCATCAGGTTAGAAGCTGTCCTCAGCAGCGCCCTTCAGGACCCCCGATGCAACAACTGCCCAAGGTTGGGAATCAGATCGGGAATCCCCCACCGGCTATCCAAGGAAGACCGCCTGCACAAGGAAGAGTGTACGATGGCACACAAGGATGCCGAGGTCGCGCCGGGCGTAGTCACAGGTACCATTTCTCTCTGCGATCATGCTGCTTATGGGTTATTCGATCCCGAGGCGACCCATTCATTTATTTTAGAGCAGTTTGTTAAGTTGGTGGGTATTGAACCAGTATTGCTTGAAAATGTGCTTTGTGTGTCAACCCCATTGCATAATAGGGTGTTAGTATCGATGGGGGTGCCTGGGATGTAAAATTTTGATTGGGAATAGAGAAGACAAAATCGATTTAGCTATTTTGGCCATGTATGATTTCGATGTGATTATTGGCATGGATTGGCTGATGAAACAAAAAGCCGTTATAGATTGCGGCAGTAGGATGATCCAGTTTAATCCAATTGGACATCCTAGGTTTGAATTCCAAGGAAACCGAGGAGGAACTCGATCCCTTGGGTTTCCTCGCTTGAGGTGACTAAGTTGCTTGATGAAGGATGCGAGGGATATCTAGTGAACGTAGTGGATCCGACAGTGACGGAGCCTAGATTGGAAGAAATACCTGCAGTGTGTGATTTTCCTGAGGTTTTTCCTCAAGATTTGCCAGGTTTGCCGCCAGAGCGGGAAATAGAATTTATGATAGAGTTGGCCCCAGGTATCGAGCCAATCTCTAAGGCTCCATATCGGATGTCCTTATCAAAGCTAAAAGAATTAAAGGTTCATATGCATGAATTATTGGATAAGGGATTTATTCGTCCTAGTGTATCTCCGTGGGGAGCACCGGTCCTGTTCGTGAGGAAAAAGGACAGGACATTGAGATTATGTATAGATTATCGGTAGTTGAATCAAGTAACGGTGAAGAATAAGTATCCACTGTCGAGGATTGACGACTTGTTCGATCAATTACAAGGAGCTGCGGTGTTCTCCAAGATTGACTTACGGACTGGTTATTATCAGTTGAGGATTCGAAAGGAAGACATACCCAAGACTGCTTTTAGGACAAGATACGGGCACTATGAGTTCACCGTGATGCCCTTTTGGCTTAACGAATGCCTCTGCAGCTTTCATGGACCTGATGAATAGGGTATTTAAGGAATTCCTGGACCAGTTCGTCATAGTGTTCATTGATGATATACTGGTGTATTCGAAGAGTCTGGAGGAACATGCAATGCGTCTGACTGAAGCACTATGGACCTTGAGAGAACACGCACTTTATGCCAAGTTCAGTAAGTGTGAATTTTGGCTTAATAAAGTGGCATTCCTGGGACACATAGTCTCAGGAGATGGAATTTCTGTGGACCCTATGAAGATTGAAGCTGTGACAAAGTGGCCCAGACCGACTTCCGTGACTGAGATCCGGAGCTTTCTAGGTTTGGCTGGCTATTATCGGCATTTCGTGGAAGGATTCTCGTCGATAGCCATGCCAATGACACGACTACTTAATAAGGAGGTCAAGTTTGAATGGGATGACAAGTGTGAACAGAGTTTTCAAGAGCTGAAGCTTAAGTTGACAACCGCCCCAGTGTTAACGATTTCGGCGAGGCCAGGAGGATTTGAAGTTTATAGCGTTGCTTCACTAAGAGGACTTGGTTGTGTGCTAATGTAGCACAGAAAAGTGGTCGCGTATGTGTCGCATCAATTAAGGCCACTTGAAATGAACTACCCAACACATGACTTAGAGTTGGCTGCAATTATTTTTACACTCAAGATATGGAGGCACTATTTATGCGGGGAGAAATTTCAGATTTATACGAATCACCAAAGCCTTAAATATCTGTTCTCACAGAAAGAATTAAATATGAGGCAGCGCCGATAGATAGAACTGCTAAAAGACTACGATTGCGACATCATGTACCATTCTGGAAAAGCTAATCGAGTGGCGGATGCATTGAGTCGCAAGTCGAGTATGGCGCACATAATGATCAAAGGATGGACTTTGCTGGAAAGGCTAAGAGATTTAGAATTTAAGTTTGAGTTAAGCCATGTGTCTAACCTGTTAGCCACTCTGAGAATTGAGCCGGAGATTCAAACTAAGATTTAAGGCCCTACAGTCCACGGATCAGGAAATTGAAAAGATCGTGGAAATGGATGCCACTACGAGGAAGTCAGACTTTCAAATATTTGAAGACGGGATTTTGAAATTTCGAGAGCGTTGGTGTGTGCCCGATGACATTGAGCTTAAGGAGGAAATCCTAAGAGAAGCTCACCGCAGCAATTATAGCATTCACCCTGGCAGCACGAAAATGTATCAGAATCTGTGGCAGCATTATTAGTGGAATGGAATGAAGAAGGATGTGATCAAACATGTGGCTAAATGTCTAACATGTGGCTTACAACATTGTAAGCCTGGAGGATTACTGCGACCGTTAGAAATCCCAGAATGGAAGTGGGAACATATCACCATGGATTTTGTGACTGGATTACCGAGAAGCTAGAGAGGGCATGATTCAATTTGGGTGATAGTGGATCGAGTTACGAAGTCGGCGCACTTTATAGCGGTACAAAAGGATTTTGAGCTAGAAAAGTACGCAGAGCTGTACGTGAGGTAGATCATCAGATTACACTGTGTACCGGTAACAATCACCTCGGATCGTGACCCGAGATTTGCGGTGAATTTCTGGAAAAGTCTGCAGATAGCCTTGGGAACGAAGGTGCAATTCAGTACAGCTTACCATCCATAGACTGATGGTCAATCGGAAAGGACGATCCAAACCCTTGATGACATGTTGAGGGCTTGTGTGCTGAATTTCCAAGGTAAATGGGAAGAGCAGCTGCACTTGGTAGAATTTGCGTATAATAACAGCTTTCAGCAGAGTGTTCAAATGGCCCTGTTTGAAGCCTTGTACAGTAGGGCATGCCGGACTCCTGTATGCTTGGACGAAGTAGGCAAATAGTGGAAGCTGTCGAGATCATTCAAGAAAGGCTAAAGACCGCGCAAAGTCACCAGAAGAGCTATGCCGATTGAAGACGACGACCTTTGGAATTTCAAGTTGGAGATCATGTATTCCTTAAGGTGTCGCCTATGAAGGGAATGTCCCCATTTGGCATGAAAGGAAAGTTAAGCCCAAGATATATTGGTCCATTCGAAATACTGGAAAAGATTGGCGATATGGCCTATCGGTTGGCATTGCCGCCCAACTTATCTCAGGTGCATAACGTCTTCCACGTATCAATGTTAAAAAAGTATGAACCAGATCCGACGCACGTTCTGAGATATGAAGAGATAGATGTGGATGACAGAGTATCGTATGCGGAGAAACTAGTCAGAATTGAGGACCGGAAAGATCGAGTACTACGGAATAAAATAATCCCGATGGTCAAGGTAGTCTGGGAATACCATGGGACAGAAGGCGCTACATGGGAAAGCAAAGAGGCCATGTGACGTCAGCAGCCCCATTTGTTCGAGGAGCAAGTTTAGAGTACAAATTTCGAGGACGAAATTTTTGTAAGAGGGAAGAGTTGTAACATCCCGAATTTTGACCCGTTACTGGGACCAATAATGTATATATTAATTCCCGTTTGATTTTAGTAAGTGTCGCCCGGACTTGATCAATCACGGGATGCTAACCAAACGGGAAAGGCTAAATGAGGAATGGTGCGTGGACCAAGAATCCGATCATGAGTTGAGTACTGATTCCGAGAAACCGTCGAGAGAATATTTTGAGCCAATATGGGCCGATTTTAGGAAAATAACGGATTCGATGTAATCAGTGATGTACGCTCAGATCGCGGGTGATTCCGCACAACTGAGAGTACGCTGATGAACGAATCCCGAATTCAATCCGAACAATCGCGACCCTTGGCACTAGTGATAATTGCTTGCGCTTCCCTGAGATTCGAGACCATAATGACTCAGACAATCTTAGGTCGATACGCGTAACTCCTAAACAGCCGCCCGTTAGTGAGAGACCCTAAAACTTCAAAACGAGCAAATTTGATCGCAAAATTGGACCCGAACTTCAACGTTGAAAATTCGAGGGCGTTAGCGACTATTTGAGGATCCGATGTCATTTTAGTGTGGCCACATACGTTTGGGGTTAGTACGGCTGAAAACTGGAATTTTGGAAAAAGTTGGAAAAATTTAAGATTTTGCCTCCGGAGACCCCAATGACCATTTTCGAGGTCAAATGACATTATTTTTCGAGGCCGGTGTCATTTTGGGGTGGCCATGCATATTTGGAGTCATTACGGTCAAAAATTAGAATTTTGGCTCGAAAGTGAAAAATAATATTATTTTATTCCCAAGACTTTGCAGTCGATTTTCGAGAGCTTAAGAAGCTTTTTTCATGATTCCGATGCCATATTATGTTGGCCACGCATATATAGGACCGGTATGGGCAAAAATTGGAATTTTGACCCAGGATCGGAAAATTACCAAAATGCCCTTAGGCCCGTTTTTGGTCATTCCGATTTTTGGCCATTGGGGAAAGTTAACTAAGGTTGATTAGGGCTAACTCAGGTCTGGTTAGCCCTTGGTTAAGGGCTTTTGACCCATTTGCCCTTGAATTATTGGATAAGGAGCAATTCTAGCCCTTGGATGAGGGGTAAAATGGTCATAAACCCCTAGATGAGTGACACTTGGACTCCACTCACAAGTCTTGACCAGCATTTGACCCCATTCTCTCTCCTCCTCCCCTCATTCAGCTGAGCCCCACCATTTTCTCTCTCTCCCTTGATTTTTCTCTCTCTCAGCGACACTCTCCCCTTCTTCCTCCCTTACGCCCAAATCAGCAGAACAGCCTTTGGGCTACTGTTCTTGCAACCTTGCACCATCACAGAACAGCCAGCAGCTCGCCGTGATCACCCGGAGTCGAATGCCACTCATCCAAGCCATTTCTGCCGTCCCCGTCGCCGTTCACCGCCGAGGAGACCATCGCCGGCGCTACCGTGAACTGCCGGCTTGCTTTCGGAACGCCACCGCCGATTGTACCGCGTGTCAGTAATTGGCCGCCCATTCTCGTCGACTCGAGCCAAGTTTAGGCGAGTATTAACCCCTAAACTTTAAACTAGCTAATTTTGTGCATTTTAGAGGTGAATTAAGGGTTAATTAAGCCTAAACATGGATTATGTAGGTGTGTTTGTGTGTGGACTGATTAGGGGTCTTCATTAGAGCCTAATGAGGTGATATAATGGTGATTTATTGGCCTAAGTATGGTCTGCCCTGGTACTGTTCATACAGAACCGAAATTGTGCATTTTTAGGGATTAATTAGGCCTAATTGGGGTTTAATTAGGCTTAATTGTGTGTGGGATGTTTTGTATACGTCATTGGGCCCTAATGAGATGGTTTAAAGGTGGTTTAGTGCCAAACTATTAATCTGCCCTGGTACTGTTTATTGAGTACCGAATTTATGTAATTTTGTCCAAGTGTGGCACTAATTAAGTTCAAGTGCTAATGACTTGGAATTTGACTTTTAGGGGCTAATTTGGCTTATTTGAGGCCTAATCAAGTATATTTGGTTGTGGGGTGATTAGTAGTTGTGATTGGGGACTTATGGAATAGTTTAAATATGATTTAAGGCTTGTTTGGTGTTATAACCTGATACTGTTCATTCAATACAGAAAATGCCTAATTTGTGCCCAAATTGAACATTCTAAGACTAATGGATTAATGACAAGAATTTAGGCATTTTTAGGGGTTGATTAGGGCATGTATAAATTCTATCGAATGACCCCGAAGTAGTGAGAACTATTATCGAGATTTATTTGCCCAAGGAGGGCCTTTAGCACATTGAGCTACCTCGGAATGAATGTGGAGTTTATTGAGCTAGAAGGGTAATGATTTGATAATGTCGAGGGTGCGTTAGATTTATGGGCTTGGTAAATAACTGTATTCGGCACGTAGGCTTGAGTATTGGCATGAATTTCCGAGTGTATCATGTGTATGCCAGGTTGTGATTGAATTGAAATTAAGTGTAATGATGTGCATGCCTGAGCTTTGTTCAAATGTTGGCCTCGGGTCGGGCCTACGGGTCATTATAATCACTTGTAACCTTCGGGTCGGGCCTACGGGTTGATTTATCAAACTGTTGGCCTTCGGGTCGGGCCTACGGGTCGTTATATCCAAATGTGACCTTCGGGTCGGGCCTACGGGTCGTTTTAAATTGTGGCCTTTGGGTCGATTTAATCGATGGCCTTCGGATCGAGCCTTCGGGTCGGGCCTGCGGGTCAATTTATTTCTAAAAGTGGCCTTCGGGTCGGTATATCTATGGCCTTCGGGTCGGAATAACTGTGCATATTTGATAAATCGCACTTGAGTATTGTTGGTAAATGCCTAACCTGCAGGGCTATGTTATGAATGACTTGGGTCTCGGGCCTATGAATTTATTGTGAATTAGTGGACACTGCTTGGTGTGTTAATTTACCTGTCAGGAAGTGCATGTTAGCCTAGTTTAGATTTAGGGATTAATTACTTATTGAGATTTATCTCACAGTTATTGAAAACCGATATATCAAACCCTCGTCCGTGACTAACTTTTGGAAAAGTTTACAAATGGCAATAGGGATAACGTTATAGTTTAGTATAGCTTATCATCCATAAATGGATGGCCTATATGCAAGAATAATTCAGACATTGGAAGATATGTTAAGGGCATACGTTTTGGACTTTCATGGTAAATGGGAAGAAAAGCTGCACTTGGCAGAACTTACTTACAATAATAGTTTTCAACAGGGTATCGAGATGGCACCATTTGAAGAATTGTATGATAGAACGTGCAGAACTTTGATGTGTTAGGATGAAGTCGGGGAAAGGAGAATAACGGGCTCAAAATTAGTTCAATAGTTAGTTGAGGTGGTTAATATTATTCGTGAAAGATTGAAAATAGCACAAAGCTGTCAAAAGAGTTATGCAGACAGAAGGCAAAGACCTTTGCAATTTCAAATAGGGTATCACGTGTTCCTCAAGGTATTGCCAATGAAAGGATTGTCCCGATTTGAAAATTAAGTCCACAGTTTGTAGGACTTTTTGAGGTGTTAGAAAAGATTGGAGATTTAGCATATCGACTTGCCTTATCGCCAAACTTATCTCAAGTACACAATATATTCCACGTGTCAATGTTGAGGAAGTACGAACCGAATCTAGCTCATGTACTGAATTATGAGGAGATAGAAGTGGGTGACAAAGTATCATACGTAAAAAGACCAATGCGAATTGAGGATAGGAAGGAGCAAGTCTTAAGGAGTAAAACCATTCCGCTGGTCAAGGTGATTTAGGAACATCATGAGACCAAAGACGCCACTTGGGAGAGTGAGGAACTGATGAGACGTCACTAGCTCCAGTTGTTTGGATAGTTTAGTTTGGATTGTAAATTTCAAGGACAAAATTTTTATAAGGGGGGAAGAGTTGTGACATTCTAAATTTCAACCCACTTAGTATTTATGAAATGAGTAATTTCAATAACGTATTATAGTAAATCTCGCCCAGAATTGATCACTCTTGGGACACTAATCAGTAGGGAAAGACTAATTAGGGATCTAGATTCGTGCGACCTTAGAACCTGACCATGGACTGACTTTCGACCATAAGAATTGTCAAAGGTGACATTTTGGGCTAATATGGACCGATATAAGGATAGTCATGGATCGATTTGCGAATGTCATATAATGGGATCGCGGGTCATTTCGTCTCACCAGAATACGACATTTGCAAACGATCTCAAACTTATTCCAAACAATTGCATTCTCTAGAACTAGTGATTGATCCTCGCAATTACATGACAATTGAGGTTGCCATGACTCAAGTGAACTTAAACATGGCTTGATTTAGTATCAACCACGGGTGGAATGTATGAATTTTCCCAAAAGCCACCCGTTAGATTGAGATAAGCTCAAGTCGCGTTTATTGAGTTTGGCTATTAAATAGAGATTGAGTTTAGGTGTTAAAAATTTTGAAAGTCATGACAAAGTAATTGGACGATGTCGTTATTATCGTGGTTAGTCTTGGATTTGTCCGGATTCGTCAGAAAACTGAAATTTTGATAAGAAGTGGAAAATGATCGTTTTGCCCTTAGGATTTTGTGAAGACTAAGTGTAAAATGAGAAGGGCATTTTGGTCATTTCATACCAATTTTAGAAATGATAATTTTTGGACAATTTTGCCCCTGTACTTTTTTCAAAATTACTATTATACCCTTGGATATTTTTTGTAAGGATTGATCTCGGCCTTTGATTCTTAAATAAGATCGAATCATGGCCGTTGGATGGAAAGTAAAGAGAGGGCGAGATGGTAATTTGTTAGGGGTAGACTTAGACTAGCCTTTTTCCCCTTCTATTTAATCCTTCTCTCTCTCTCTCTCTCCCCCTCATTTTTCACATTTTCCCCTCCTTCACCCCACTCTTGGCTAATCTCTCCCTCTCCTCCCGTGGTTGTAGCCAACCGGCCAAGCTCACCGCCGTCGCTCGCCACAGTTGCTGCCTTGCCGAGGCCTTTGCTGCTGCTTGTTGGACTTTTCTTGCTTAGGTTTAAGGCAAGTTTTTGTAACAGCCTGAATTTCGATGTAATTCCGGGATCAATGAAATTGACATCATTTCGCATTTCATTATGTAAGTCTCGCCCAGAGCTGATCACTCTTGGGATACTAACCAATAGGATATGGCTAATTAGGAAGTGGTATGTGGATCAGGGACTCGATCGCGAATCGGATATCAATCTTGAGAAGTAATGAGAAAATATTTTGACCCGATATGAACTGATCTTAGGAAAGGCGACGGATTGAGTTGGCCAAAGCCAACGCTGGGCAATCGGATCGCAGGTGAGTCTGCAAGATCGAAAGTACACGTGGCCAACCAGTCCTGAGCCTGAACAGCATGATCGTGATTGTTGGGCTAGTGATTATTTCTCATTCTCTCAAAGGACAGGACCGTCGTAATTCGGATAACCCTAGATCGATACGCGTATACTCTAAACAGCCACCCGTTAGTGAGAGACCCTCAAATTGGAAACCGAGCGAATTTCGAGCACGAAATTGAGCCTGGATTTAAATGTCGATTTTCGATGGCTTAAAAGACTAAAATTGGAAATCTGACGTCATATTACGCTGGCCACGCACATTTTGAGCAAGTATGGTTAACAATTGGAATTTCGGTCCGGGAATGGAAAATTACGGTTTTGCCCCTCGGGGTGTCTGTTTGGGATTTTGAGGCCGTATGAGATAGTTTTTTGAGGCCAGTGTCATTTTGGAGTGGCTACGCTCATTTGGAGTGGTTTCAGTCGAAAATTGAAATTTTGGCTCAGAAGTGAAAAATAATATTATTTTATTTCCGAAACTTCGCAGTCGATTTCCGAAGGTTTAAGAAGCTATTTTCACGATTCCGACGCCATATTAGGTTGGCCACACTCATAAAGAATTGATTTGGCTAAAAATTGGAATTTCGACCCGGGACTGGAAAAATGACAGTTTTGTCCCTAGGGGTATTTT
The DNA here is from genome assembly GCA_031216185.1 of Syzygium aqueum. Classification (NCBI taxonomy): domain Eukaryota; kingdom Viridiplantae; phylum Streptophyta; class Magnoliopsida; order Myrtales; family Myrtaceae; genus Syzygium; species Syzygium aqueum. Next base: position 20,439,894 of record CM062233.1, read on the forward strand.
GGTCCGAATTTTTGGGGTATTATTTGAGATATTTTGGTGTGCTTATCAGATCAATTATTAGGCTATTTGACCGCTTTGCCCCTCAATTATTTGCGTTGAATGGTTTTGGATCGTCGGATCGAAGGGTAAAATCGTCAAAAGCACGGATCGGCAACACGTGGCAGATCAGCGCCCCCTATTTGACCGGTCCTCTCTCTCTCCTTCCTCATTCCAGCCCTCTACAGATCAGTTTTCCTCCCCTCTCTCCCGAAAATCTCTCTCTCTCCCTCTTCCTTCTTTGGCCGAGCACCGCCGGAGCCACGCCGGCCGCCGTGCGCCGGTGCCGCTGCCACTGCTGCTCCCCCTCACCACCAATAACCACCAGCCTCAGCCTCAACCTCACCAACCCCTCTTTTTCTCTCTCCCTCATCCCGTTTCTCTCTCTTTGGTTCGGTTTAAGGTCCACCAGAGCCCCGCCGGAGCTCGAACGGTCGAGCCGTCACCACAGGGACGTCCAGCACCACCGTACATCGCCGTACGTAGCCATCAGTACAATTCGTATAGTGTCCATACAGGTACCGCTGGGAACGCGCCGCCGATTTTACTGTTCACCAGTAATTGACCACCGTTCTTCGTCGTCGTGAGCCTAGAATTAAGTGAGTATAATTCCTAAACCTTGATTAGGACTGGCAGTATATTTTTCTAGACCGGGTTAGGTATTGTCGATATATTCTGGACTAGGTTAGGTTCTATCGGTACATGTTTTGATTGGATTTGTTGATTGGTTAATGAAATTAAATTCCTAGCAATTGAATGGGATTTTTATGAATATCCATTGAGTCTGAATTAAGAAAATGGCGACTGCTCATAAGATTGAGGATTTTACCGGGATTCATTAGACAATAAGAACTGCTGGTCGACTGGCCGAGATTACCAGAGTGAGTGGCTAATTGTTGATTGATGATCAATTGTGTTTAATTGTAAATTTGGCCATTTGATGATTTGAGTGAATTTATAAATTTTACTTTGGGCCACAAGGTATTAATTGGCCAATTGAGCATGTGTTTGTGAATTGGACACTGTGTGATAATATCAAATTGGTCTGAGTGCCTGTGTATATTTAATGCTCATGATGCATTGCACGATATTGCATGGCCACGCATTTCGTATGCCAAGAATGAGGTGTGTACTGACATTATGCGGGAATGCGTGCCTGACATGAGCATGCGATCACCATAATTGCCCAATGCTTTTACGCTGGGTTCAGATAAAATGGGCCGTATGCCGTGTGATCATAATAAGGTCTTCGGATCGGGTCTTCGGATCGTGGCCTTCGGGTCATGCCCGGTTCGTCCGGAAGACGGCATTGTCCGTGAGGAGATCGGTGTTACGCCTAGAGCATTTCGACGTGGGCTAGAGACACTGGGCCAATTACGCTATATGCGGGCCGTAAAGAGTTATCTTGGCCTTTGGGTCGGGCTTTCGGGTCGTGGTCTTCGGATCGGGTCTTCGAATCATGGCCTTCCAATCAGGCCTTCGGGTCGAATATTAATAATGAAATGAACGCCGAGCTAGTGTGCCATATGATTCAGAATAAGATTATGGCACGTGAATGGCATTTACATGCATATGGTTGCGATAATTGTTGTATCAATGCATGAGATACGGTGAATGACTTGAGATACTGGTATGATGAAGTGTGAGCATGCGTGTGGCGTACGTGTAACGAGATGTGTCACGTATGTGTCATGATTAAATTATATCGAATTGTCTAACCTGCAGGGTCCGTACGATTATAGGTCTGGGCTCAAGAGCTTGGATCATTATGTGTGTTTGTTTGTTTTTTGTGTTGTTATTTTGGTCAGGAGATCGTACGTTAGCCTAGCCTAGGTTTAGGGGTTTTACTCACTGAGAAGTGTTCTCATTGGTGTTTAAACCAAACTTTCATACCCTCGCCCTTAGTATGCCGCCACTACCAACACTTTTTGGGATCCGGACGCAAATAGAGCAGTTCGCGAGTGTGTTTCCTACGGGCAATGGAGAAGCGTATATTAGATATCGCTCGGTGGTTTTCGTGGACATAGGAGAATTTGCTAATTAGAGACAAGAATACGTAACTTGGTGTCTCCGAGATGTTGATGGGAACATAGGTAGACCACTTAGGTCTTTTGACTCCCCTCTCGACGAGCACGTGTTGATGGCACTGATAGTTGCGGATGGCGAAGTAATAAATCCTAAGGATGAGCCAGTTGGTGATGCTTATGAGGAAGCAATGGATGATGAACCTCACATGTTTGCGAAAAATCAGAATCAGATGATAAACGAAGCCGAAATCCCGGAAGCCATGGATGAGGATATAGCTGGGAACGAAAGAGTTGTAGGATTAGATGATGATAAGGAGCTTGGGTTATACCTTGATCCCGAGTTAGAGATGGATTCAGAGGATGAGAGAGCCGCTGCGTTAGCCACAGACTCGGAGCAGTCCGAGCAACAAGAGAGCTCTTCGGAGGAATTCGAGCCTCAGTGAGATTCCTCAAAGTCTGATCCTAACTGGGAACCCTGATCTTAGCCCTGACTCCTCTAGTGTAGACACCGTTTTTGTTGTTGACCTAACCTGTGACCCTAAACCTTTCCCAGCCAATGCCCCTTTTTGCTGTAATGGCTGCTAAGTATCGGTTTTTGCTGTATTATAGTTTGACGTTTTAGAGGGTAGTTTGTATGACTAAAGTACTTGTTGGTTGTAAAAATTTTATGGCATTGTAAAATATGTTTTAATCATATCGATATTGATGGTTGTTCTATCCTTGGTCATTATCTTTATTGTACGGGTGTATATATTTATTTATATATGTGACTTCCGCATGTGTATTATTCTCTGTGTGTTGGGTCGGCAATGCATCCTGGGAGCGTTGCGCTAAGAACAATCGAGGGCGATGATCACAATCCGTGGAGGTCGAGGCGTGACAGTTTTTCTCTAAATTTTGATTAGGGCGATGGATTGTGGATAGACAAGTTTAGGGGTTGATTGAGGTGATTATATATGAATTAGAGGAGAGCTTGATCTTTCATTGTGTTCTTGGATGTTCAAATGGCTGTGGCGTGGTAGTTTGAACCTTGTGGAATGAATTTTGAGGGCTGAAGTTCTGTGGTTATCAACAAGGACTCGGATCCTTGAAGTTTGGGTTGAATCTTGAAATTGTGTTTTCTGAACCCCTCCTAGATTACTAATTTTGTGGAGATATTTGGAGGCTGAATCAGGGGTGGTGTCCTCCATAAAAGTTTTAGTTCACATCCTGAGGTATAACATATTTTAAATTTGGAATTTTTGGAGGCCATTTGGGTCACACGAAAACCCATTTTCAGACCATCTTAAAACTGCCTGGAACACTGTTCATCCCGACCTTCTTGTGTTGCCGAATTTTTATAAAATTTTCTAATCTATTTTCATTAAACTTCCTACACAAAAGTTGTTGGAGACTTTCCTTTCTATGACATATAAAAATTTCAAAGATTTTCAAGGTGATTTGGGTGTTGAAAGAAATGTATTTTGAGGACAAAACAGTCTATTAAAGCAAACTGATTCTGGTCTGATTTCGAGGGATGAAAAGACATGTTTGCAGATTGAACCGGATTTCATGTTCTTCATAAAAAATGTTTATCAAAATGTTTTTTTTAGGATATATCCAAAATTTATAATTTTTGGAGTTCGTTTACTATTTATTTTGATAGGATTTCGGTCACTATGTAAACTGCCTAGATTTACCTAGATTCTATGGATGTTCATTTTTATGATCAGAATGGTGGGGGTGTCGAGGTTGAATAGTTGCTACCCTGGTGACTAGAGTTAATGCTTGAATGTGTGCTATATGAGTTGATTTGAGGGTGGTTGGTGATTACCTAATTGTGACCGTGTGCATGGAAGGGCTTATGGATTTAATTGAGGGGAAGTGGCTTATTCAACATGTGCGTGTGAATTGATAAGTTTCGTGGCGGAATGGTGCTTGATTGACAGCCTAAATGGTGCTTATGCATGTGCAACTTGATATTGAATACTCGGTGTTCATGTTGATTGATTGGTTGATTTGTAATGATTGATGTTGTCAAGACCTTAACGAAAGTTGTAGGACACTCTTTGAACTATCTTGTGTCAAAATTTCATAAATTTTGAACAACAAATGATAGGTAAATGGCCTTATCTTTTTCTGACACATTTAATCGTGTTTCTAAATTTTTATAAAATCATGTGAACATTTTTCGGGAAAACTTTCTCTACGAAAGTTGTTCCTCACTGTATGCTTAGGCTACCATAAATTTTCCAGAACTTTTTAATCATGGGTCCTTTTCCAATTGAATACATCTTTTATCCGATGTTCTGCTGTTTTTTTGTCTTTCTCTTAATAAATTGGTGTGTGATGAATGGAATGAAGTGACCCTGTGTCGGTTCACTAAATTGAGTGATTGGATGAGAATCAAGGTCTTTATGACCTACTTGCATGCTTTTTTGGATGTATGATAGGAACCGATGCATGCTCGAGGGGATATCCATGGCTTCACATAGAACCTCAATTAGGGACTATGTCACGTTAGTCACTGTAAACGAACGTGTTTGGTCACTAATGCACATGAGTCATCATTAAAATGGAGTGGTTAGGTCGTTAGATGAGGATGATGCATGTTTAAATCAAAGGCCGATCTCGAGGTCATTGTTGTGATTAGATTTACATCTTTGTATCTTCTTACATATTGCGTTCTCTTGTATGGACAATTATTGTGTGTTTTGTGAACATTATGATGTCCATTTCCTTTGTATGTACCCAGTCTAGTTTAGCTTTGGAATTAGAATAGGTCCAAGAAGACGGTGGTCTTGAAGATAGCGGAGGTCGATGTCCATTCCGACCCAATTCTTTGTATACGGTGATGGTCGATGCCCTCTCCGACCGCTTCGATTGTAAAAATTCATTCATTACCCGACATATGTCTCGGGCTTTCAATTCGTGTTGTAATAAACACCCGACGAGTTGCAGGTTTTATTTTCTTATACTTAGAAATGACTTTGTCTTTTCAATATCTTGGTTGTTTACTTTACACAATTTTTTTTTTACAATTGTTTGTTTCTTTCTTTTCTAGACTAAGATTGAATTAGCTCAGAATCTTAAATAAAAACACAAAAACAATATGCATGATCACTTAGTGGACCAAAGATTTGACATGAAAATGGTAAAAAATAAATGCATGACGACTTAGATAATAACCATGATAAGTTTAGCGATACTGAAAGGGCGTTAATAGAAATATTAACATAAGCTAGTCCCCGAACTCATGATCTCTGGTTTTCATAGAAACCAAAATGAAACTCCCTCATTTTGGTTAGGTATTCTAGCAAACCCCCGACCTAGGCTAGTGGCGACTCCTAAAAAAGATAAAATCGATCCGCTATCACGTGAGGTATGGATTTAGGGAAAACCTACGTTCATGATCAATGGACCATATGGATAATCAAAAAATCGATGCTTTGGAAAGCCGGCTTTTATGATGTACCATATGGACCATTTCATGAACACTTACCTCTAAACCTGCCTTATGGAGTTCGACCCTCGAGAGGTAGGTCGCGTCAGGCTTGGCGACTCTGCTGGAACTAGATTGCAAACCTAAGTGGATTAAAGCCATAATAAACTTGTTGGTTGTTATCTCACTTGTCTACATTTTGTAGCATTGACTGCATGTCAAAGTCGCGTGGAAAATAAGGTTAGTCCACTAACCATGTGTTAAATGGTTTTGTAGGTGGGAGACATAAGGGGTGGAGTGAATGCAAATCCTTTATTTTGTAGGTGGCGTTCGGATGAATGTCGAATGTATGAGATTATGTTGAAGTGTTGTTTGCTTTAGATTTAAATGCATGTTTACTTGCTTTAGCATGACACAATGCACCTACGTCCGGCAGTCTAAAACCCCATATCGCTTTTAGGGCACCTTTAGGAAGTATTAAGAGTGGAATCCGCATGTGAATGCACGTGGTAATCCTTTCTTTAATACCGCTCATCTTGATTAATAAGAAGTGCACCGACCGACGTTAGTAGCGGTGGGTAAACTCTTCTTATCTAACTAAGATGGGGACCTTCAACCTTTAGAATTGTACCCTTAGATATCAAAACTCGCATGTCCTCATGTGATGTGTCGATGTGTTTGCTATTTTTTTTCTTCGCGGTAAGGTTGACTGTATCGTTCTGTAATTTCAATTATGCCATTTCAATTCCACATTATATTTCTTTTTATAATGCATGGTGATTAATATTGATGCCCTAAATTAGGGTTAGTCAAAATGGATATGTCGGAGATTCGAATCATCCCCGTACCTAGAGCTCTCGTGACTATGTGGGAAAGTCTCGAGTCAAAGCACAAGGACTACGTGGAAAAGAGGATCGGATATCTTCTCACTCTTTTATACGTCGAGCCTCGTATCGCCATGATCAAGGTATTGTCTCATTTTTGGAACTCAAAGACATCCACTTTTGTGTTTGGTCGAAATGAGTTGACCCATACAATTGAGGAGTACGATATTGCCATTGGAAGAGTCGGTTCTTTTGGTCTAGTTAGTCCTCTGATAGATATAGATCCTATAACTCTTTTGAGCCAATTCTTAGGAGTTAACATTCTCCAAATCAAAGGCATTCTTAGAGGAAATTCTAATGCACTTCCTTTAACATTCTTAGAACGACATTTTTCTAGCTTGCCAAAAGAAACGGGTAATCAAATTCCTCACGTCTTTCTCTTATCATTCCTTGGTTTTGTGATCTTTCCATACACCAAAAAGACTATGGATCCTTTGGTAGTCCACATTGTCAATCAAGTGTGTATGTTCAAAAGAGTCTCTAATATGATTCTAGGTGAGACATTCGTATCACTCAATAGGTTTAAACAAAATAAAAATAGTACTTTTAGAGCCCCAATAGGTTTACTCCAAATTTAGTTGGTCTTTCACCTTAAAAATTTTGGTTTGAGCTTGAAAATCATAGGTATATCCAAAAATTATCATCTTATCTCACTTTTCTGAGAAAAGGAAGAAACTTTCTATCACGCCCCGAACCCCTCGAAGCGCGATCATCCCATGTACCGATCGATTTCGATGCGACGTCCCAAGACACGTCGCCGACCTATCTCCCAACACATAGCATAAGGCACATGCGGAAGCGATAATTAAAACACCCGTACAAAACAATACATGACCAAGGGTAACAGAGACATCAGTCAACGGATAATCCAACAGCAGTATTAATTGCCTTTAAAACACTTACAATATTCATTTTTACACATCATATACAAATAGCCTATCAAAAATAGATCAGCAGCCACTAAGGTCAAAAAATTACTGGCCCTACCACTCCATGACTATGCTATGCACACAATTCCATCAGTGTCCATACACAAACACTTTATTCACACGTACGTCACGCATATGCTCATACTCATCAGTGTTTGTACCACATGCTTTTCATTGAGTCTCACATACTCGCACTCTGGCTCACGCATTTTTATGCATACAAATGTCACTGCTATGCTATGCACACAATTCCACTCAAATGGTATTCGGGCACAGGATTTCGCGCGTGTTTCGATTATAATATAGAATCCACTTAGATATGTCCCATACCATACCCAGCAGATTCCATCACATAATCAGGCACTATGCATCACACGCAATCATTTATCCATTAATTCGACCCGAAGGCCCGGTCCAAAGACCCGATCCGAAGAGCACGACTCGAAGGCCCGACTCGAAGGCCAATCACAACACTTCGTGGCCAACATAAAAACACCCCCGGCCCAGTGTCTTTAGCCTGCTACAAAGTACATGAGGTGCAACACCGATCTCCTTGCGAACCAGAGCCCGCGTAAAATGCATCAAGTTGGTCGTCTTCCGGACAAACCGGGCATCGTCCTGCTACAAAGTGCATGAGGACGGCACGACCCGAAGGCCACGACCCAAAGGCCTTAAGTGATCACACAGTACACTGCCAATTTTTTTTTTATCTGAACCCAGCGTAAAATACATCGGGCAATTAGGTAATCACATGGTCATGTCAAGCACGCATTCTCGCACAATCTCATCTTATGCCCCATTCTCGGCATACACAATGCGTGGCCATGCAATGTTGTACAATGCAACATGAGCATTTCATTTCAACACGGTATTTCAACAAACATGCCAAATCAACGTACTCAAATAGCTAATCAATTGTCCATACTTATTCGCATAACATACGCACTTGGCCGACTAGTACCATGTGGCTCAAAACATAATTTACGCACTTGGGCAATAAACATTCACATCAATGATTGGCCAAACACACACCGCATTGTTCGAACACAAAATCAGGCGGCATGATATTAAACAATTGAGCACGATAAAGTACCATTCAACCACCGAGTTGCTCAAACGAGGCACCACAAATTTTAACACAATCAGCACAATTTGTACCCAAATCAACCAGTACATGGCCTAATCATTCACACAAGGCAATTTACGGACTAACCACACATTAGCTGTATAAGGCCCAATTAAACCTCAATGGACAGCCACTAATCGGTCCGAGAGAGAGAAAACCGAGAATATATAAAATCGGGTCCAAACTGGGCTGTTGCACAGTGACCGAAATTTATTTGAAATAAATGGTAAATCAATTTCAAAAATTATGAAATTTTGATATGTTGTACAAAACATCTCAATGAACATTTTTTTTGAAGAACTCGAAAGCCAGTTCTAACCGTAAACACCTTGTTTTGTCACTTGAAATCAGATAAAAATCAACCCGTCCGATCAGGCCGCCTGGAAAAATTTATAAAAATTCGAACAGACCCGAAGGTCGGGTGCACAGTAACTCGGGCAGACCCATTTTGGTCCAGAAATGGACTTCCGAATGGCCTTAAATGATTTCCAAAAATTCCCAAATTAAATTATGTTATACTTAAAGATATTGGGAACAATTTTTATGAAGAATACTTTTCATATTTGGCCCACAATGATCATAAAAAAAATAACAAAGTGCAGAGGTACAGTAAAATCAGTAATCCGAGAATCAGTAACTTGCACCATTAAGCAAATCCAACTCATACAACCTCTAAACCAAGTCTCTATAGCCTTAAAACCATCCCTAAATCATCACCTTAGGCCCTTAAAATCACCACAACGTCAGCCCAAATCAGCCCCCACTAATTAACCCCTAAAACTTGTCCAAAGTGCACATAATCGGAACGACGAGGAACGGCAGCTAATCACCGGTAAACGATTTAATCGGCGGCACGATCCCAAAGGGCGACAGCGACCGACGACCAGCGGTCCTCGGCTCTCACGGGCTGCGACTCCGGCGGTGAATAGCAATCCTCCTCCACACGGCCGAGAAGGGGGGAGAGACGGAGAGGCAAGGAGAGAGAGAGAGAGAGAGAGAGAGAGGCGTTGATGTGATGGTGATGGCTACTAATGGCAGCAAGGCGTAACCGACGTTAGGGAGGGAGAGGAAGAGTCTCGACTTGAAGGAGAATTAGATGAAGAAAGAGAGATAGAGAGAGACTTGGAAGTGATGGGCATTTTAGTCCAATCCACAAATTAATTAATTTAGCTTTTCCTCATAATTGCCCAATAAATAAAACCTCCAAAAATCCACTCAAAATTCGAAACACTATTTGGGCTTAAGGGTAACTTCGTCATTTCTCTTCGATTCCGAGTCGCATTGTCGTTTTTCGACCGAGCCAACTCCATACACAAATGGCCAACATAATTTGACGTCGTCTTTGCAAAACCATCCTGTAAACCCTCGAAAATCGGTCTCGAAGTCCGGATCTAATTTCACGATCAAACTTGTCGAATTTCGAATTTTCGAATCTCTCACTAATAAGCGGTCGTTTAGGAATTACGCGTATCAACCTAGTGTTATTCGAGTCATGAGGGTCTTGATTTTTTAGAGAACGAGAGGAATTATCACTAGCTCCGGAAATCACAGTTCCAGAGATCACGATCGTCCGGTTTAAGTTCGAGACTGGTTGGCCACGTGCAATCCCGGTCTTGCAGAATCACCTGCTATCCGATCATACATCGTTGGTCTTGGCCAAATCGAATATGTTATTTTCCGAGGATCGGTCCATATTGGCCCAAAATACGCCCTCATTGTTTCTCGAAATTAGTGCTTAATTCGCTACCAAGTCCCTGGTCCACGTACCTATTCCTAATTAGTCTTTCCCATTTGGTCAGTATCCTGAGAGTGATCAGCTCTGGACGAGACTTACGAAAATGAAATAATAAATAAGACTCATTTTATTCATTCCGGAAATTGAGTCGAATTTTGGGATGTTACACTTTCCCTATTGATCATTCTCAACTTGGTTTAATTTTTTCAAGAACCTTGTTCCAATTCAAATCAAATGGCATGTTCATTGGCTTGGAAATCCCAAAGTGCGCCTTAATAACGGATCTAACAACCCAACCCCACTTTTGGGTCTCACGGGGTCTACATCATATTACCCTTTTAGGGTGATCCGTCAATATTGTGTGCTTCAAAAGATTTAACCATTCCTCGAGTTGGAGTTATATCATTTTGACTATCGCAAAGATGTCATCCAAAAGGACTAAATGGAGGATTTGAAGGAAATGATCAAGTCCATCATTAATATGTGGTGCAAATGCCACTCAGAGTTGATTCTCATTACCGACAAGTCAAAATTGGAAGGGGAAATGAAGATACATCATGCATTGCCAGAGTATATACACCGTCATCTAGAGCCTGAGCTTAAAGTGGATCTCCTTAATGTTCCCGAGAAGCCAACTCAACAACAAGCTATAGCCGCAAGAGCTCTTAAGGAAAAGGATGAGACTCTAGCCGAGGTTGAACGTTTGATCCAAGAAAACAAATGAATTCGCCTCGCACCTAAAGAAGATCCATTAGGAGTTTGGCTATATTCCATGAGGAAATCTCCTTTCATGTAATTTTCATTTTATAGATTTGATATATAGGGTTTCCTTTTTACTCATTTTAGTAATGATATAATAGGATTATCTTCTTGTTTTTAGATTGATCTATAGGGATTGTATTTCACGAATTTTGTTATTAATAGTGAAATTTCCCTTGTGTGTAATTTCTTTTCGAGATTCCAATGGAAAATAGATGGGGCATCTTGATTAATCATTGCGTGTTACCCCTTTAATTGTATAATTTCTTGTGATGAAATTGTGATAAGAGATTATTCACATGATATTGGGATCATGAGAATATTTCTTATCTCTATTTCATCCAAAGAAAATATAAAATTGAAGGGTGTTATATTTTCGTCTCAATTCATTTTCTGTATACTAACCTGATTTCTATTTTTTTTCACACAAAGGTACTAAAATTCAGCTGAGACGCGTTCTATTATACGCACCCATCGCCAAGCAAGGATGGAGAACGAATACACTCATACCCGTGTTATTACCATTGAGAATCAGATGACACAAATGATGTCGATCTTAACTGATCTTGCAAACCAAGTAAAGAACCTCATGCCTGTGGCTCCTGCTATTGCAGCTTCCACTCTTAATGCGCCTGCTAATGCACCGGTGATAGATCCTGTCGACAAAAGACCTATTGAAGAGGTCCCCGTTAATGCTACTTCTATTGTTGTTGATTTGGAAGCTCCACCTAAGGAGTCCCCTACTGTTCACCTAGATGAAGAGAGTGTGAGACGTCTCACAAAATTGGAAGAACACATGTGCATGTTGCAAGGTTACCAATTCCAAGGCTTTGATAAGCTGTCACCTTTTACAAAAGTGAAAGTCCCTGATTTTTACAAGGAGCTTGAATTTTCAAGGAAGTACGATGGAATTGGGTGCCCTAAGACCCACTTGACATATTATTTAAATAAGATGGCTCATTACTCCGATAATACTCCGCTGTTGATCAACAATTTTTAAGATAGCTTGGCCGATTCCGCCTTAACATGGTTCATCGAGTTGGATTTGGAGAAAATTTGCACCTAGAAAGACCTCGCAGATGAATTCCTCCAACAATACAAGTTTAATATTGAAATTTCTCCAACCCGTGAAGAGCTGGTCTATCGCGACCCTAAAAAATTTTTCATTTTTCGGGCTAATGGATTATTAAGACTAATCTTAACTCGGGCCCTCCCAAGTCCTACTAATTCGCAACTTAAGGGTTTAAGTCTTTAACATGCAAATATTTTCATGCTTGGAGTCGCCACTAATCATTTTGTGGTAGGTCGATTAGAAATCTAAATAAAATATAGGGAGATATGCTTTATTTCTACGAACCAGAGATTCTAAGTTTGGGGACTTGATTACGCTAGATCTAGTTTAACGCCCTTTCAGTACCTTTTCTTTTCAAAAATATTTTGGCAAGCAGTTTGGATCCATTTTAACTTAATTACTAACATGTGAAGTGCTCATGCGGGTACGCAAACCATCAATTTAACACCCAATAAAGCGTTAAATAAATTGCAAGATCGAAAGAATTACTTACCTCAAGCCAACGCAAGCATCTGCATTGTTAGCTAGAAAATCACATCAACAATCCTAATATGATTTCTAATGAACGAGCAGTTCACTCAATTTTTGGATTTTCACTTATTTAAATGAAATCTAATCTATATGAATGACGTGCAAAAATGACATACGATTAATGCAACTTAACATGCAAACTATATGACATGCGGCGACGTGACCTAATTTTAATGACGAGACAAATGATTTAGTTTTGGTATTTTCTGATGAAATTCGGAATTAAAAATATGCCTAAATTAACATGCAACCTAATGACTTCTCTTTTTGTATTTTTCTATTAAAATTCGAAATTTAAAATTGCCTAAGTTAACATACAACTTTTGATGACTTAATCTATCCTAACATGATTTCTTTTTTTGGGATTTTTGCAAAAAATCGGAATTATAAATTACTTAAATTAAAAATGCAATCTATCTTAATCTACCCTGAAAATTCATTCTTTTTTTGGGGTTTTCATGCAAATTCGAAATAATAAAATAACCTAAATAATCTATTAAGATTAGAATATTACTTGATTTAAATTAGGAGATAGATCACCTCAAGTCCTAATTTAAATTAAATAACTACTTTATCTTCTAGATATATTTAGGATTCCTAGACATGCAAAAACTCTAATTCAAATCTAATTGATATATTTTTTTGAATTTTCTTTTTATTTGAAAAAAGGAAAGCAATTAAATAAACAAGGATAGCAACCACATTCAAAACGTCCACGCGATCCGCCATATTTGTTTCGAACTCGGATTAGGCACAAAAATCGAACTATCGATCATATCTATAGGGTTATAGATATCGACGGAAAGTCGATCATTCAAATTTGGAAAGCATATAAAAATCATTATCGTATCCAAGTGGTTATGAATAGGATAATAATTTTCCGTATCGCCGCGTATCGAACCTTAGGGATAAGGTCGGATAGTCGTCTAGATACGTTGCTAAATTAAGAAATTTTTCTAATTTTGAATATTTCAAACGTTGCGGATATATCGAACATTACCTAAAGATATTTAATTATCCACATGATATTCATGCAATATTCAAAACATGCAAATTAGGAAATTAAATATTCTGAAAATTTACCGGATAATGTCCAATTACCTAATTTACAGATAACTTCCAAATTTGAATCGATCGGGATCGAGCTCGGGCTTGCGGATCCAGACGGCGACGGGACGGCGACAACGGGGACACGGTGGCTCACGGCTCGGTGATGTCGGGGTCAACGGCGCGGGAGTAGCTCCGGGCAGCAGCGGTGAACGGCGTCGGTCCGGTACGGCGAGCATGCATTGATAAGGCTGTTTTGGCGGGGCTATTCAGAGGCGGAGGCGGGCAGCTCACCAGTGAGGCTGGAATGGCATAGCGAAGCTATGGGCTGACTGTAGCGTGGCAGTGGCTGGCTGTTCCGGCGTGTCACGGTGTGGCTATGGCGCGGCAGGACAGCGTCTCTAGGCGGCTGAACAGCGAGGGCAGCGACGACGGGAGCAACGGTGAGTGAAACGTGACAGGAGCGTCTCCGGCGTGGCAAGGCGTTGCGGGACACGGGCGGAGCAGCAAGGACGTTCAACGTGAGGAGAGCTGCAGCCGAGCAGAGAGGCAAAGTGGCTGCTTTGCCGGCGACAGTGTTCTGGGCGATGGCAAGGCACAGCTAGCGATCGGAAAGGGCAGCATCTTCGGCGTCGTGAGCTGGCGACAAGGGACGCCGGCAGCTGTGATAGCGTGACGTGCGGTGCAAGGCGTGGGTGGATGCAGCTGGGCGAGCGGCGGCAGATGGCTGCACGCGGCAGCACGGAGCCCGGTGGGAGGTGGCAACAGCGCGGCGAGGCTGTAGACGGCGCGGCTGACCTCCAAGACGGCAGTGGCGCGCGATGGGGGATGCACGGCGGTGGCTGCCTTCTCTCTCTCTCAATCGGTCTCGCGTGTCTACAAAATTTCTGATGTGAATTCTGTTATATCTCCCTAAAATCTGACCTAAAACACGTTTATATAATACTAACCTAGGTCAAATAGATAGGCTCTAATCCTAATGGGCTTATGCTTGGGCTTAGGCTTTAATTAACATTTAAATGGGTTGAATTAACTTGAGCTTTTAATTAATTAAGCACAATGGGCTGAATTAAGCTCAAATTAAAACAACCGAACCTGTTTGTCTTGAAATCCTCGGCCCTTGCATTCCCGAGCGAGCCAAGTCCCGTTCGATGAAATTTAAGGTCATTCGCCAACGCCAATTTAATGTAAAAATATGCAATTAAATTAAATGAACCTAAATTATATGTTATGCAGTTTAAATATTTTTGTTTAGGAGTTAAAAATTTAATTCCTAATTTTCTATAGAAATTACACAAAATGGTCAGTAAAATTTAGGTGTTAACAGCTGCCCCTCTTTGAAGGTGAGCTCACAGAGGTTGCATTCAAAGACTAAATGATATCTAAATTTCAACCATGCAAATACAATGAATGTTGTTTTTATCCGGATTATGAGTCCCATTTTGGAATGCATTAAGAAATGATGCATGCTGACTTGAATAGAAAACATACTTGGAATTACTTACCTGACATGAACGATAGCGCAATTCGAGGCACGACCTTGACTTGTATGTTGTTTGGCAAATGTCTGGGCTAAGTCTCATAGGTATTGCTTGATACACGCTGATGAACTTCAGTGATCTGCAATTAAGTCAAAACACACGAAGAAAGCTCAACGTATCCAATCATCATCTAGATCTGCGAGAGCAGTTTGTAGCGAAAAAAATGTAAACACGTTCCGACCTTTACAAACTACCTATACATCTCCATAGGTATTTGTAAAGATTTAGTCACTGCACCTATATCCTTGACTCATAGGTGCGTCACGGGGGAACTCAAAAGGATATTCTGACCCTTATGAGATATCTATACATCTTCATAGGTACTCATAAGGATTTGGCCGCTTCACTTATACATCTCCATAAGTGAACTACGGGGGAACACCTGAGATTGAGGGAATATTTTGACCTTTATGGGATACCTATACATCTCCATAGGTATTCATAAAGATTTGGCCGCTTCACCTATATCTTTCACTCATAGGTGAGTCATGGGGGAACATCCGAGGTTGAGGGAATATTCCGACCTTTATGGGATACCTATATATCTACATAGGTATTCATAAAGATTTGGCTGCTTAACCTATATCTTTCACTCATAGATGAGTTGCGGGGGAATACCTGAGATTAAAAAAACATTCCGACATTTACAAGATACCTATACATCTCCATAGATACTTGTAAAGATTTGGTCGTTTCACCTATACATCTCCATAAGTGAATCACGGGGGAATCTTCTCGAGATTGTAAAAATCTGTGATTTGGTGAACAAAGGGGCTAGCCCAAGTGTTCGAGGGTTCCTTGACAAAGTACCTGGATATTATCGGAGGTACCTGAAAAGGGCATGATCAATAGACACCTGAACATCATCAAAGGCATCTAGAGATCGCAACAAAAAGATCAAATGTCACGCCCCGTACCCCACGAAGCGCGAACATCCCACCTCTGGTCGATTATGGTGCAACGCTCCCAGGATGCATCGCCAACCCAACACACAGAGAATAATACACGTGCGGAAGCAACGTATATATATAGACATATATATATACACCCGTACAAATATACAAGACAACCAAGGATAGCACAACATCAAAACCTAGCACGATTAAAAACATATACAATTCTTGTCTATCCCGGATACATTCATAATAACCAAAATAGGTCAACAACCACAAATCAAAAGAGGGTGCGGGGCAGGGCGATCAAACACCATCTCTAGCCGGGGCTCTTCCCAAAATGATTCGGCACACCTGCCATCCTCAAAGCTGGGGATCTGAAAAGTTTCGGGTTACACAACCGTGAGACGAATCTCAGTGAGTTCAATCCCTAAACCTAGGCTAGGCTAATATGCAATCTCCTGACCAAAAATAAGTAATTAAATCACAATACACAATAATTAAACTATTCTATGACCCTGCAGGTTAAACAAATCAACATATAATACTCACAGCGCATACGTGGCACATATTATCACCTGTACGCCAAACACATGCTCCTTCACTGAGTCTTACATACTCACATGCTCATCAGTGCGTGTTTATGTATGCAAATGTCATCGACATGTCATGCACATTCCTTCGGCCCACTGGCCCACACTGGCACACTTACCAAAATTATTATTCTTATTACGACTCGAGTCATCACTTTTTTACGGCCCGGTGCGTCTAGCCTGCTTCAAAGTGCATGAGGCGCAGCAACCGATCTGGTCCAGTGTCTCTAGCCTGCTTCAAAGTGCATGATGCGCAACACTGTTCTCCTTGCGAACCAGAGCCTACTTCAAAGTGCATGAGGATGGTCGCCTTCCAGATATACCGGACATCATCCCGCTTCAAAGTGCATGAGGACGGTATCGACCCGAAGGTCACGACCCGAAGGTCCTTAAGTGATCACACAACTCATTATTATCTGAACCCAGCGTATAACGCTTCAGGGTATTTTAGGTGATCACATACTCATGGCAGACACGCATTCTCGCACAAGTTCATCACATGCCTCACCCTTGGCATACACAATGCGTGTCCATGTTATGCAATGCAATGCACCATGAGCGCCAATTAAATTCAAACACTCCATATCACAACACGTGTTCAATTGGCCCAATTAATACCGTGTGGCCCAACGTGCGATTCACAATTCAATAATTAATTGCAAGCCAAACAGTGGCCAATCGCACTCCACAAAAATTAGCCACACAACATGCGATATGGTAGTACGCAATCAATCACAATCAAGCAAGAATTACATACAATCAGTCGACCGGGCACACTCGATAATTTCCAATGGGCTCCTAAAATTGGCTGTTTAATCCAATTACCCTCCCCAAATAATTCTCACTAATCCACTAAATTTTTCCCGATAATAATTTCCACTAATCGGTCATCCACCCAGTCTGAAATATGCACCGATAATACCTAAATCAGTCCAGAAAAATGCACTATTAGTCCTAATCTGGGTTTAGGAATTTTACTCACCTAATCCAAGGTCACGACGACGGGGAACGGCGGCCGATCACTGATGAACAGTGAAACCGGTGGCGGAATTCCTGGCGACGCGCACTGTTCACGGCGACACTGTTCACGAGGTACTGTTCACGGGGGTACTGTACGGATAGAGGGGAAACGGTGGCCGGCGAGACGCCAGTAACGACTGCGACGGCCGAACGGGACGCGGTGAACAGTGTTTCTGTACGAACGTGAACAGTAAATCCGTACGGACACTGTACGAACGGAGACGGCTGAGGTCGTATAGCGATAGGGGACGGCCCTGTGGCGACGGATCGACCGGACGAGCTCCGGCGAAGGCCCGGGCGTTCAAAACCAGAACTGCCGAGAGAAAGAAAAAAGGGAAAAACGGCTAGAAAAAGGGGAAAAGCGGGGCTGTGCTGGGCCGGGATTGCTGCTGGGGACTAGTGGTGGCGAGGGGGAGCTGCAGCGTCACCGACGGCGGTCCATGGCGGCCGGCGGAGCTCCAGCCAAGCTTTGGCCGAGAGAGAAGAGAGGGAGAAGAGGGAGTTCGGGAGAGAGAGAGAGAGAAGAGAGAGGCTGAACCAGATCTGAAATGGGGAGGAGAGAGAAGAAGCTGGTCCAAGGTGGTCAAATATGGGGGGCTCGGGCGCCACGTGTCGCCAATCGGTGCAATTTCCCATTTTGCCCTTCAATCCAACGATCCAAAACCATTCAACCTTAATAATTTAGGGGCAAAGTGGTCAAAAGCCCAATAATTGAGCTGATAAGCCTCAGAAAATATCCTGAACGTTCACCTCGAAATTCGGACCTGAACCGGGCTTGGAGCAAAACTATCCTTTTTTCGGCCCCGGGGCGAAATTCCAATTTTCGCACCTACGCGTTCCTTACATGCGTGGCCAACCTACTATGGCGTCGGAATCGCGAAATTCATTTTCTAAGCCTCCAGAAATCGACTGCGAAGTTTTGGGAATAAAATAATATTATTTTCCAATTTTTGTCAAAATTCCTGTTTTGGTCCAAAACGACTCCCGGCATGCATGGCCACTCCAAAATGACGTCCGTTCCATGAAATAACCTCTTACGGCCCCTGAATCCAAATCTGCCTCCCGAGGGGCAAAACCGTAATTTTCTGACCCCGGACCGAAAATCCGATTTTTAACCCTACTTCCTCAAAATGCGCATGGCCAGCGTAATACGACGTCAGATTTCCAAAATTTGTCTCTTAAGCTGTTAAAAATTGATATCCAATTCCGGGCCCAATT
The DNA here is from genome assembly GCA_031216185.1 of Syzygium aqueum. Taxonomy (NCBI): domain Eukaryota; kingdom Viridiplantae; phylum Streptophyta; class Magnoliopsida; order Myrtales; family Myrtaceae; genus Syzygium; species Syzygium aqueum. The sequence goes on from CM062233.1 coordinate 20,458,726, forward strand.
TTGTTTTCAAAATTCGCTCGGTTTCAAGTTTTAGGATCTCTCACTAACAGGTGGCTGTTTAGAATGTACGCGTATCGACCTAGGGTTATCCGAATCACGATGGTTCCTTACTTTGAGAGAATGAGAATCAATCATTAACCCCAAGAATCACGATCATGCAGTTCAAGCTTAGGACTGGCTAACCACGTGTACTTTCGGTCTTGCAGAATCACCTGCGATCCGAGTGCACATCGTTGGCCTTGGTCAGACCCAGTCCGTTGCCTTTCCTAAGATCGGTTCATATCGATTCATAGTAGTTTCTCATTACTTCTCAAGATCGGTATTCGATTCGCGATCGGGTCCCTGATCCACGTACCACTTCCTAATTAGCCATACCCTAATGGTTAGTATCCCAAGAGTGATCAGCTCTGGGCGAGATTTACTAAAAGGAAATATGGAATAATGTTAACTTCATTGATTCCAGAACTACATCAAAATTCGGGCTGTTACATCAAATATGGGACGTGACGATTGCTCGAAGAGGTTAGGGATACCTGGATAGTCATAGACATTCACGGGATAGAGATATACTTACCTGGTGATACCTCCAACTCTTGAGGGTGTGTCTCCTGCTAGACACGGTTTTAGGCAACAAGTAATATGCATTCGCGCACTATCAAGAACACATATACACATGCACTATGATTTCAACTGGTTTTTATGCACGAGAGTTTTGTCAAATCGACATTACAAAGTCCGCTAGGGAAAAATCATGACAAGACAATCTGAACTCACAAGCGGGTATCTTGAAAATGTCGAGTGAGGGACTTTCGATCCGAAAGGGTTTTCTCTCATTCTCATTGAAAAAGACTAATTTATGAGAACCTCTCAATCTTACCACCATCATGTCGACAAGGGTCCAAGTATTCTCGCAAGCGGTACTACTTTACTAATCTGAGAGGTCTTTGCTAGAACCGTAACGTGGGCTTGGTCAATGGCTGAGCAAAAGAGACTCTTTGAGTCGAGGCTAATGAAAGAAAATACTCTGCAATTGTCTCCGGGTTTACAAGTCAAGAACCCTACAAAATAAGATAGAAATGGACTTGCTCGCACTTTTTCGAGCTAAGCTTGTAAATATCTGAAACTCTATATTAGTTCAAGTGCCTTAATCTGAAGATACTTTGTAAGGGACGTAACGTAGGCTAGGCTTATGGGTTGAGAATTGAATGGATTATTCAGACTCAAAATGTATATGATTGGGGTGAATAGGTCGGTGATCATCTTGGCATTATTACCACTCTTCTTCTTCATCAGGGATTGTCTCCTCAGTAGATGTTTCATTGGTTTCAGGAGTTCATCACTTGATTCCTTTGGGACTTGTAGGACTACTGTTCTACTGGAGATGATTTTGATATGTCACATCCTGATATTTTCATTGGACATTGGCCTTGCTTTTACCAGGCACACTGCTTTTTCTTGCCCTTCCTTTTTTGTTTTCTTTTTGTTGCTTTTTTTTCGACACATATCGCTTACAATGTAAATACTAGCCAACTATATCTGACTGATTGACTCGCTGTTTGAACTCAGAAGCCTCTCTTGGCTTCCATCGACGCTTCAAATATGTCGTTTAGACAATGACAACTTTTGCCTTGCCCCAGTGTAGGGGATCACCAACTGGGTTTAAAAAACGAATTTGCAGGCTCAATTGGGCTTAGCAAAGGGTAAAATGTATATATGATAGAGAAAGAAATGCTCTTCATCATCCTAAGAGACTTGAACTTCTGCATGAATTCATCTGAAAAAGCAACACTCAAAGATTGATGCAAGTGAGAGCAAGAAAATTTTTAGTCATTTTTCACCTTATGATACTAATTTACCTCCTGTTTACCCCGACGTGGGGTGGTTCTTGACAGGGGTAATTTGAATGAATTTCTCCAAATGTTTAGGCTCAAAATGGTGAAACAATGGATAACCTGTAGTGATTAAGATAGAGAAATGAAATGCCTCTTGTCATTTCGGTCGTCGTACCTTTTGCGAGAAAACTCTTTACCTTGCAAACATGGAATTTTTTTCAACTCACTGGGGATTAATAGATGGGACTGTGTATAAAATAGGGCTTGCCTTCCATTATCCCGATGTTCCTCATTCAACAGGTTCACTCCATTCCACATGAGTTATCAGATTGTCTAAATAGACTTCCCCTTTGAAGTCAATGATACTGATCGACAAAATAACTATGCAAAAATTAAAGCCAACGCAAACATCTTAACTTGAAATTGATTGAAATCACTTATTCACTATTGAAATGTTAGCAATTCAGAAGTAAAAACGAACACTGAAAAACTTTTGCTGCAAAATGTCAGGTTTTATCAAGGATAATACATCTTTACAGCATTAGAATTAACAGGATTGGAGAATTCACGACCGTCCATTTCTGCGAGAATTAGGGCACCTCCGGGAAGTACCTTTTTAACCACATATGGACCGATGTAGTTTGAAGCAAATTTACTTCCGGGAACAGGGAAGATTGGCAATACCTTCCTTAGGACTAGATCATTTCTCTCGAAGTGTCTTGGACGCACCTTTTGGTTGAAAGACCTAGCTATCCTCTGCTGATAGGTTTAACCATGGCAAATGGCTCTCAACTGCTTTTCATCAATCAGGTTCAATTGCTCAAGCCTTTATCGCATCCATTCTGCTTCAGATAACTCCACCTGGGACAAAACATGTAGGGAAAGGATCTCTACTTCAACGGGCAGGATTGCTTCCATGCCATACACCAGGGAAAAAGGGGTTGCACCAACAGAGGTTCGGATGGAAGTCCAATATGCCATTAGTGCAAACGGCAATCTTTCGTGCCAGTCACGATAGTTTTCAACTGTCTTGGCCAGGATCTTCTTGATATTCTTGTTAGCAACTTCAATTGCTCCGTTCATTTGTGGACGATAGGGAGACAAATTCAAATGCCGAATCTTGAACTCATCGAACAACTGGTCCATGAACTTGTTGTTTACATTCGTCCCATTATCGGTGATAATAGCTTCGGGGACACCATAACGAGCAATTATGTCTCGCTTGATGAATCTTACAACATTCTTCGTAGTAACGTTGGCATAAGGCGCGGCTTCGATCCACTTGAAGAAATAATCAATCGCAACCAAGATAAATCGATATCCATTCGATGCCTTGGGATTGATTGGGCCAATCACATCGATGCCCTACATTGAAAAAGGCCATGACTCGGATAACTGATGTAACTCAGTGAGGGGAACATTTATCTTATCTCCGTGAACTTGACAGCGATGACATCTTCAAACATGTTCGATGCAGTGATTTTCAAGACTGAGCCAATAATAGCCCAATCTCATGATCTTCTTAGCTAGCATATGACCATTCATGTGTGGACCACATATTCTCTCGTGTACTTCTTGCATGATTGTAGTGGCTTCAGCTGCTTCTACACACCTCAGCAGGATCGAATTATAAGATCTTTTGTACAGCTTTTCACCACTGACAAAGAATTTTGAAGCCATTTTCATTATGTACTTCATGTCGGCCGGGGTGCTTCCTTCAGGGAATTCTTGTCTTTGGATGTAGTTCATGATATCGTAATACCATGGCTTTTTGTCAGGTTCTCCGGTCACAACCATACAGTAGGCCGGTTTTGTTAGGACTTCGATCTTTAAAGGTTCTACCTCTACTCCTCCTATTACTTGCAGCATGGATGACAACGTAGCTAATGCATCAACGAACTGATTGTGGGATCTTGACAAGTACTCGAAGGAGATATCTTCGAATTCCTCTATGATTTCTTCGAGGTATTCATGATACGGCACTAGTTTGGTGTCTCTCGTCTTCCACTCTCCTACAGTTTAAAGAATAATCAGAGCGGAATCACCAAACACTTTTAACTTGGTTATCCCCATTTCCACTGCAGCTTGGAGCCCGAGGATGCAAGCTTCATACTCGGCTATATTATTAGTACATGGGAATACCAACTTTGCTGCTACTGGATAATGTTGCCCATCTGGAGATATTAAGACTGCCCCAGTGTCGGAACCAGCTAAATTCACGGCTCCATCGAAAAACACAGTCTATGTGTCTTCCTTCATCACTAGAACGCGATCTTCTGGGGAATATCTATCATAATCTGAGGTTCTGGGATTCTCGGCTAACATATTGGCGATTACTCGGCCTTTAACTGACTTCTATGACATCATCTGGACATCAAATTTTGAAATCAAAATTTGTCATTTGGCCAACTTCCCTACCAAGGCCGGTTGATCAAGTAAATACTTGATGGGATCATTTTCAGTCACCAGGAAAGTCTGGTGATGCAGTGTATACTATCTCAGCCTATGGAGCACCCATACTAGTGCAACGCAAGTCTTCTCGGCTTCAGAATAGTTGTCACGCTCGGACCTCCGCAGGACGCGACACCCCACTAGGTGGTCGATACAGTAGTACGACGTCCCAGGACGCGTTGTCATCGACCCGTTTCCCAAAGCAGAACATAAGGCACATGCGGAAGCGAAAATTTTAAAGCACCCGTACAGAATAAAAATGAGAACCAGGGAAAGCAACATAAGGAGAGCTGAGGCAACGTATACATCCATAATAAAAAACTGCCCGAAACATTCTTACATCAATCCAAATAAACAACAATCGAAATATAGTACAACAAAGAGAGTACTGACATATGAGTCAAAAGGGGCTAAGAGCTAAGGGAGTCAACAGCCAAAAGGTAGAGGGCCCGAAATCCAAAAAGTGTCTACCCTCACAAAAAGACTAAGCCTAGCCTAGGGCACCCAATCCGGATCTGAGCCATCGGACTCAGACGAACTTTCCGGTATCTCTGAATCCTCGCTAGGAACCTCCTCCTCGGACTCTTCGGTATCCATCGGCTCGGCTTCGTCGACCTCCATTGGCTCCACCACTGGGTCCTCCACTACTGGCTCATGATTTACACCTCCTAGCTCCTCGTCCTCGACAGGCTCGTACCAAGCGAAAGGACCTATAGTCTCCTCCGAATCCATCTCGGAATCCACAATCTCACCACTCGGGCACTGCAGGTCAAGCTGGCCCTCTATGGTGAACGGAACATCCATCGTACGAAAGGGTCCAAACTCGTCTCCAAAACAGTCCCAGAAACACCAGGCTACATACTCATGAACTTCAGGATGTGTCGTACCTACGTCTACACTAATCGCAGAGTAATGCCTCAAGTACACCTCTCCATTCCCCACCGGATGTGCAGTCATAATATGCTTGTATTCTAGGGTAATCCCAAAACATACCAGAACAGGTGGCTTCGTCATGGACGTGAGTCTGAAAGGTTGAGCTATAAAAACCGTGAGACACATCTCAGTGAGTGTAAACTCCTAAACCTAAATTAGGCTAACATGCATCTCCTGACGGGAAAGACAAACCACACACATATAAGGATGACTTAGGCCCATAGGCCTAAATCGGCATTTCAATGACCCTGCAGGTTAGGTAATCCCATAATATCACATTACACGAGCGGCACTCTCGATCATGCGTACGTCACATGTATGCTCAAAATCTTTAGTGACAGTTCTGAGTAGAGATCACCAAGTCCCACAATTCCGCATACTAACTCATGTATTCATATGCATGCAAATGCCACTAACTCGCCATGCCCACAATCAAACTCCTATGGCATCCCGGCACAAATTTCCATTCGTGTTCCGATTATAGAATAGAATCTACTTAGACACGTCCCATACCATGTCCAGCGGATTCCATCACATAATCAGACACTATGCATCACACGTTAACAATTTATTTCATTAACTCGACCCGAAGGCCCGATCCGAAGATCCGGTCTGAAGACCAATCACAACATTCCGTGGCCAGCGTAGAGACGCCCCAGGCCCAGTGTCTCTAGCCCGCGTCTTTACGCATCAGGCGCAACATCGATCTCCTTACGAACCAGAGCCCGCATAAACGCATCAGGATGGTTGTCTTCCGGACGTACCGGACATCGTCCTGCTCCAAAGTGCATGAGGACAGCACACCCCGCGTAAACGCATCAGGGCGAAGGTGATCACACATTCACACAACCGGTTTTTATCTGAACCCCGCGTAAACGCATCAGGGCATAATTAGGTGATCACATGTCCATGGCACACACGCATTCTCGCACAATTTCCACAAGCCTCATACTCGGCATGCATAATGCATAGCCATGCAATTCCGCATACGAATGTTGGTGCAATGTACCACGGCAGAATGTCCACACAATTCAATGCCACAATTTCATGTTCGATGATCCACGTCATATGCTTAGTCAGCCCAATCAATAACTCGGGGCATCACATGTGAATACGGCACTATGTCATACATTGATAATTCACCAATCACGTTCCACATTGGTCGATTACACGAACATGCGACATGGTAGCCTCAATTCCTCACGATTGTCACTCCAGCACACAATTCAACCATCCCAGCCATCCCGGCACTCCAATCAAATGAATCCGCTACCTACCGTTAGTTTGGTCGCCGAATCCCAACACGAACAGCAACTAATCTTCTTTATTTCAACCTCTAATTCTCTTCCAAATTCTGTTTTGTCATCCATTACTAGTTTCCCGACACCCACCAATAGCATGCAAATCCATACAAGTCCTAATTGGCGCTAATCGACTAAGCGACACACCCTAAACCCGTTTAAAACGCATAATCGTCCTAATTAGGGTTTAGAGGTTTTCACCCACCAATTCCAAGCTCGGGCGACGGGGAATGGTGGCCGATCACCGGTGAACGGTAGAACCGGCGACACAAGTCCCAAGGGCGACGGCGAGCGGTGGCCGGCGGTCCGGCGATCTACAGCAACTACGGCGGCATCCTACGGTCGACACAGCTGCTGTTCACGGCGAGGGGGGACCGAACGAGTGGCTGAGTGGCCCTGGGCGGTTGCTACACACGGCGTGCATGACGATCGGTGGTCTCAGCGACGGGCGGCGGACAGCAAGCAGTCCGGTGGCGGAGAGAGACGGCCGGCTCAGTCTCGATAGGACGGACAGGAAGGAGAGAGAAAGGGAGAGGGAGAGACGTCGGCAAGGGCTAGTGGCGTGGCTGGCCGGCGTTCAACTGTGCATGCACCGGGAAAGAAGGGACGGCAGCAAGGGAACAGCAGCGGCGGTCACGGTGCCAAGGCGGTGGCGGTGCTTCCCGGCGAGCGGCGGACGATTAGCTTGTCCCTCCTTGGCTGACCGGCGCCAATCCTTACTGCATGCAGGCGGAAATGAGAGGAGACGGAGGGAGAAACGGCGGCAAGGGGACGACGGCGGCCAACAGCGGCGGCCTTGGTGGGACGGTGACGGGCTGAGCTGATCTCGGCCTGTCGGGACAACGAGAGAGGGAAGGAGAGAAAGAGAGGGACGGCCGGTTGGAGGTGGTGAGGCGAGGGGGAGAGGCGGTGCACGGTGGTGGTGCTGGTTGGTGGCGGCTATTCCGGTGGGCGGTGAACGGCGTGAGGCCGAGCGGACGGGAGAGAGAGAGGTCGCCGGAGAGGAAAGAGGGAGAGAGAGACCGGCTGGGTTTAAGAGAGAGGGCGTGAGAGAGAGTGAGGCCAGGTGAGAGGGGAGAGAGAGAGTGAGAGAGTAAAGGGATGAAGTGATGTGTGTGATGATGGGTTTCATGGGAGAGCTCAAGAGGTTGAGTGAGGATTAGGCTCAAATCATGACATGCATGAGGAAGACTTAGAGTGACAAGTGTCACACCTAGGGCTAGTTCTAGGAATTCAAATTTTCGGAATTAGAAAGGGCACGAGGGCAAAACTGTCATAAAGTTCCGGTACCGAGTCGAATCACCAATTTTTCGACCGTACAAGCCTTATATATAAATGGCCAGCTTAATTTGACGTTGTCCTATTAAAATCATTCCCGTAATTCCCAAAAATCGGCCTCGAAGTCCGGACTAAATTTCACAATTGAATTTGTCGAATTTCAAGTTCCAAATCTCTTACTAACGGGCGGCCGTTTAGGATTCAAACGTATCGACCTCTGGTTGTCCGAATCGCGGTGAGCTCGAGAGAAGGAGCGAGAGGAATTATCACTAGTTCCGATGACACGATCGTCCGTTTCGGGAGATCGGTTCACACTGGCCCAAAATACTTCCTCAGCACTCTCCTAAGTCAGGCTTAATTCGCGACCGGGTCCATGGTCCACGTATCTATTCCTAGTTGGCCATTCCCATTTGGTCAGTATCCCGTGAGTGATCAGCTCCGGGCGAGACTTACGAAAATGAAATATCGAATAATACTCGTTTCATTCATTCCAGAGATTGAGTCGAATTTCGGGATGTTACAATAGTTTAACTCCGAGACGGTGAACTTCTTACTCAAGTAATAAATGGCTCGCTCCTTTCCATCTTCAGGATTTTTCTGGGCTAGCATCGTACCTGAAGACTCACTATGAATAGTGAGGTAGAGGATCAGAGGCTGGCCCGGCACTGGAGGGACTAACACTGGTGGCTTCATCATGTACTGCTTCAGTTCACTAAACGCTTCCTAGCGATTATCATCCCACTCCACTTGAGCATTCTTCCTTAGAAGTCTGAAGAACGGTTTAGCAGTTTCGGAGAGCTGGAAAATGAAATGGGCTATGTAGTTCAATCTACCTAAGAGGCTCCGTACTTCTTTCACGGTCGACGGGGGTTATAGCTCACATATAGCCTTTATTTTGGAAGGATCGACTTCAATGCATTTACTGCTTACTACAAACCCAAGTAGCTTGCCTGAAGTTGCTCCGAATATGCACTTCGCTGGATTGAGACGGAGCTTAAACTCACGGAGTCGGTCAAACAACTTCCTCTGGGTATCAACGTGACTTTTTCCGGGTCGAGACTTAGCAATCTTATCGTCGACATAGATCTCAATCTCCTCATGCATCATGTCATGGAAAAGAGTCACCATTGCCCGTTGATATGTTACCCCGGTATTTTTAAGACCAAAGGGCATGACTTTATAGTGGAATGTGCCTCAAGAAGTGATGAACGTTGTTTTCTCTTTATCGCTGTCCTTCATTCTTATCTGATTATAACTCGAGAAACCATCCATGAAGGAAAACAGTTCAAATCCAGCAGTACTGTCTACCAGAATGTCTATGTACAGTAATGAAAAGTCATATTTAGAGCTGGCCTTGTTCAAGTCGCGATAGTCGATGCAAACCCGAACTCGGCCATCTTTCTTCATGACTAGCACGATGTTGGCCACCCAAGTAGGGTATTGGGTGACTTCGATGAATCCCACTTTCAAGAGCTTCATAACTTCCTCTTCTATTTTCTTCGAAAGCTCAAGTTTGGTTCTCCGTAACCTCTGTTTCTTGGGTGGCATGCCAGGATTAGTAGGCAGGCCATGCTCCACAATAGAAGGGTCTAATCCCGGCATATCGGCATATGACTAGGCAAAGATATCTTGGTAATCCTTTAGCAGTTAGACCAATCGTTTGGCTTCATCTTCGGGAAGGGTTGCCCCTATTTTCACCTCCTTGGGTTCTCCGAAACCACTCAAATTGACGATGATTGTTTGGTCTACCGTCAAGACTTTAGGGTTTTCATACAGCTCTAGGTCGCGCTGAATATCCGAGGAGTCATCGATTTCGCCGGTATCATTGGGATCCAGCTCGGTAGCATATAATTCATCATATTGGACCGTTCCCATACCCTCATGTATCACAAGATTACCCCTGAAACATAAAGTAATGGATTCAGAAGGACAAACAGGGCTAAATATTGCATTTTTTTTGTAAATTTTTGGTTTTTTTAATTTTTAATTAATTTTTTTGTTTTTTTGAAATTCTTTTCGAAAAAATTTTAACACAAGAAAGCATGAAGAAGCCCAAGCCTCAGAATTCTCCTTGGATTATTTTTTTTTATCGATTGGATATCATCACCGGGCTGGTTTGATATACCTCAACATGCCCTCAAAAAACTAAAAATAACTTGTAATTTCATTGATCATTTCAAAATGAATTACATTTATTGAATGGAAATTGCAACAATCAAATCCTAGAAATGAAAATGGAAAGCAGCACCCGAGACGGGGCAAGTCCTAAAAAAGCAGTAAAGATTCCCACGTAGGGGAATGTGCGAGAAAGTAAAAGTTTACTCTTGTGGGCCTGTGCCCATTCCCTCTACCGGTCCTTCTTCGATAGCTCCAATAAAGACATCATCGAACAGGGCAGTGATTCCATCCATAGCATCATCAGAATCTTTTATCATTTGAGGTGGTGGATCGTCCATACCTCCCCATCTATCAGGGACAATGTCACGGGGATCAACATAGAAGCTTGGGGGCGCTGAGTACTTCACATAATAGTCGAACTTGCCGCTTGGCTGCCCCAGAGTGTCAATCACTTCCTTCTCTTCGTGCATCATTCTTGCAGGACCTGGGAATATGGTGCGGATGTGTGGAAGCAACTTAATACGTCCGAGTTCTTCATTATTTTGAGTAATCCCACGGCTAGGTTCTTCACCATTTGGCTCTTCTCAACCTCAACCACGTCCATATCCGCGTCTACGTCCCCCATTATTTGGAACACTTGGACCTTGATACCAAGCCAGAAGTGCAAGGTCTTTGAGAGACTTCGACTGGTCGGCGGATACCTTGACCATCCCTGTCAAGGCCTTTGCCCGGAATGAAACCCTAAGATACCATTACTCTTCCAACCATTACTGCAGCATTTGACACCTCAGGAACTGGCGGCAATGATCCTCTAGACGCATGAATGGTCGATACGAGCTCAAACAACTGATAGTTCGATTCTATTTTGCAATCTGGCTCGTCATAGGGGATAGCCATTGCCTGATAAATCGGGTGCTCTTCTTCACCGTGGACCGTGACTAACTTTTTCTCTACAACGAACTTCACCTTTTGATGTAGACCGGATGGTACAGCACTAGCAGTATGAATCCATGGACGTCCCAGCAGAAAGTTGAATGCAGTGGGAATGTCCATAACCTAGAATAGGATGTTGAACACTGTTGGCCCTATTTGTATGTCGAGGTGGCTTTCCCCCGTCACTTCTTTCTTCATTCCGTCAAAGGCTCATACGGAGGTCTTCGTAGCATTAATTCTAAATGAGTCTATCTTGAGGCAGTGCAAAGTCGCCAGTGGACAGATATTCAAGGCTAATCCATTGTCGATGAGTACTCGAGCTACGTGCGAGGCCTTGTGTTTGACAGAAATATACAACGCCTTGGTATGCCCTCTGCCTTCTAGAGGAAATTCTTCATCCAAAAAGGCTATAAGGTCTTTAAGGAGTATGAACCCACAAACTCTTCCAGTTTGTCATGGTCGATCGTCTCGGATACATGGACTTCGCTTAACACCTTCATTAGGGCCTTCTGATGCTTGACAGATGTTTGGAGGAGTTCGAGCAGAGAGATTTGCGCAGGCATCTTACACAACTGCTCAACTATGTTGTACTTACTAGCCTTGATCACAGCCAGGAACTCTTTAACTTCTTCATCCGTGACGGGTTTTGCAGGTTGAGCATTTGCTTGGCCATAGGAACGTCCAAATCTGGTGACTAAGTCGACATCGAGACTATAGGACCAAGGGACTACCTTATCATCCGAGTATTCGTACGGTTAAGGTATCTCGATCACTATCCCTTCATCAGCTGCGGGCGTACTTATTACGATCTCTTCATCATCAGTCACGTCTTCAAGCAGGGGCATGTCTTCAGGCAAAGGATCGAGCTTGTCCTTCCCAGTGCTTAACGTAGCAAACTCTTCGTCCCAATTAATGACGACCTCGAAGATAGTAGAGACGATGCCGGTGTGGTCAGCATAAACGATCAACCCAGCCTGTACCATCCTTGAGATTCTTTTTCTCATGACGGCCAGGGAAAGAACTTCATTACTCGGGTAATAACCGGCTTTTACCAACTCACTGTAGACCTCAGCAGTGTACACCTTGATGTTCTTGATTCGACCAGCATTGAAATAGAATATGGCATTCACATTGCCCGCGTGATCAGGGAGCGGGTTACTCTGAACATTCGGCTTGGCAGGTTAGAATGAGAAAGCCTTAGTATCCAGGAGGTTCTAGATTCGATGCTTGAGGATAGAGCAATCATCGGTTGAGTGTCCCGATTCGCCCATGTGATAATCGCATTTCTTTAATAGGTCGTAGTTATAAAACTGCTCAGGATTGGGCCGTTTTGGCTCAGCAGTGAGCAACCCTTTCTTCCGGAGCACTGTCAATACTTAAGATAATGACCCGGGGAGAGGGGTGAATTGCCTCCTGTTGTTCCTCCTCTGAAAAGGTTGACGACCTGTATTTTGGTGCTGAGCTTCTGCCAGTTAGATTGCCGAGGCTGGATTAGTATTCCGTCGGCTCGGTTGGTTATACGTCACATTCACTTCAGCTGCCGGTTCCTTCTCCTTCCTTGCACTAAATCTTTTGGTCGACGAGGACGGCTCCACAAACCACCCATTCTTCAGCCCTATCTCGATTTGTTCGCCTATGGGGATGAGTTGGTTGAAGTTGTCAGCCGGAATGACCATCATTTGATTACGGTACTCGAACGGAAGAGTTTTCACGAACATCCTCTTCAACTCACTATCTATGGGTTCTGGGACGACTTGAGCGGCTAGATTCCTTCATTTGATGGCATAGTCTTTGAAGGACTCAGTCTTTTTCATCTGAGCACGCTCGAGATCATCACGGGTAGGAATGATGTCTGTTATGAACCTATACTGCTTTAGGAACGCTTCACTAGCTTCCTTCCAGGTTTTGAGGCCATTTATCTTCTTCATAAGATACCAGTTCAGAGCAGGGCCGGTCAAGCTTGCTTGAAATGCATGGATCATCAGAAGCTCGTTGTCAACGTACGAGGTCATTTGTACGTGGTACAACTGCAGGTGGGCTTTTGGGCACGTGGTGCCATTATACCTGTCGAAGTCCGGCATCTTGAACTTCTTTGGGATCTTGATCTGTAAATATAGAGACAGATCGATCGAAGGTAAATCCTGCAAACCTTCCAACTGTTTAACTCTCTCTTCAAGCTTGTTGACTCGTTCATTAGGTTTGGGTTTGTTGACGACAATCTGGACGGGGTCATCTTCCAAGTCAGGAATATCGTCATCTTCCTCAACATCGACACCTTTTCCACTTTTATGCTTCAGGGCTGATGCTTCAGGAGGTGCTGGAATAGGGATCGACCGAAGGTTCTTGATTTCAGCGGTCATTTGTTGCATTGCGACGACAAGTTGCTTGATCTGGTCTTCTATGCCAACAACACGATCTTGTAAGTCGCTTTGATCAGCTATTCTGGCTCTCGACCGTGTGCGAATAGGTGATCGTGATCGGTCCTTAGTTACCTAATTTGAAAATAGAACATGGTAAGTATGCATCCTCAAAATGATCGGTCCATGACTCAGTCTATTCGTCCTTTTTTATTCCCATTTTTCATGACATTTTTCATTACTCCATGTATTTGTGAAAATGATGGCAAATTTCTTTGGAGATAATGACTTATGACAGACCGAGGAAAATAATAATAATAATTGAAAGTAATTTTTTTTTCAAAGCTTTATTTTTTCTTTTTCTTTCCCTTTGAAAAAAATTCAATGATTTTTACTTTCAAAAATTACAATTGACCTAGGCCTATCATGGACTGACCACAGAAAATGCGAAATGTAAATAAATTGCGAGATAGGGATTAAAGAAAACTTACTTCACCGGGTAGGGAAATGGCAATCACATAGACATGCGCATGAAATGTGAGGTTCGATTTCTACCTAGACTCTGGCTTGCAAAATAGAGACGCGAGGATTACCGAACTAAACCAGTCATAGTGATGGTTAGGCTAGGATTCCCCTGACTCCGACTTAGTCAAAGAGCCGACCCGGGCTGCAAAAGGGGCAATCGTGGTGGGTATTCAATGACACCATGAAAGAAAGTTCGGGACCGAGGAGGGCGACCCGTACCACATGATTTTAGTCGGGGTATCCACTATCTCGGTACCATTATAACCTATGCCGCCCAGGTCCGGCAGCAGATAGTGTGTGCGGTGAAGTGTAAATGTAAGGCATGCACAGCGGGTTATATCAAACAACGCTTCGTGCATAAATTAAACCATACATCCGAACACCTCTCTGCAAAATAAAGGTTAACAATCACGCCTCCTCTTATACCTCCCATACTGTAAGAACATTTAACACCTTAAATGTTAAGAACATACCTGAGATCCTCACTGCCAAACAAAAATTATTTTTGAAATGAAAAATTGGCCTAAGTCCATTAAGAGTTTTAAATTAATCCCCAGCGGAGTCGCTAAGCTGTCGCTACCCTAAAAAATTTTTCATTTCAGGCTAATGGATTATTAAGACTAATCTTAACTCGGGCCCTTCCAAGCCCTACCAATTCGTAACTTAGGGGTTTAAGTCTTTAACATGCAAATATTTTCATGCTTAAAATTGCCACTAATCATTTTGTGGTAGGTCGATTAGAAACCTAAATAAAACGTAGGAAGATATGTTTTATTTCTACGAACCAGAGATTCTAAGTCCGGGGACTTGATTACGCTAGATCTAGTCTAACGCCCTTTCGATACCTTTTCTTTTCAAAAATATTTTGGCAGGCAATTTGGATCCATTTTAACTTAATTACTAACATGTGAACTGCTTATGCGGGTGCGCAAACCACCAATTTAACACCCAATAAAGCGTTAAATAAATTGCAAGATTGAAAGAATTACTTACCTCAAGCCAACGCAAGCATCTGCATTGTTAGCTAGAAAATCACATCAACAATCCTAATATGATTTCTAATTAACGAGCAATTCACTCAATTTTTGGATTTTCACTTATTTAAATGAAATCTAATCTATATGAATGATGTGCAAAAATAACATACGATTAGTGCAACTTGACATGCAAACTATATGACATGCGGCGACGAGATCTAATTTTAATGACGAGACAAATGATTTATTTTTGGTATTTTCTGATGAAATTCGAAATTAAAAATATGCCTAAATTAACATGCAACCTAATGACTTCTTTTTTTGTATTTTTCTATTAAAATTCGAAATTTAAAATTGCCTAAGTTACTATACAACTTATATGACTTAATCTATCCTAACATGATTTCTTTTTTTGGGATTTTTACAAAAATTCGGAATTATAAATTACTTAAATTAAAAATGCAATCTATCTTAATCTACCCTGAAAATTCATTC
This sequence comes from Syzygium aqueum, assembly GCA_031216185.1. Classification (NCBI taxonomy): domain Eukaryota; kingdom Viridiplantae; phylum Streptophyta; class Magnoliopsida; order Myrtales; family Myrtaceae; genus Syzygium; species Syzygium aqueum. The sequence goes on from CM062233.1 coordinate 20,473,926, forward strand.
TTTTTTTGGGGTTTTCATGGAAATTCGAAATAATAAAATAACCTAAATAATCTATTAAGATTAGAATATTACTTGATTTAAATTAGGAGATAGATCACCTCAAGTCCTAATTTAAATTAAATAACTACTCGATCTTCTAGATATATTTAAGATTCCTAGACATGCAAAAACTCTAATTCAAATCTAATTGATATATTTTTTTGAATTTTCTTTTTATTTGAAAAAAGGAAAGCAATTAAATAAACAAGGATAGCAACCACATTCAAAACGTCTACGCGTTCCGCCATATTTGTTTCAAACTCAGATTAGGCACAAAAATTGAACTATCGATCATATCTATAGGGTTATAGATATCGACGGAAAGTCGATCATTCAAATTTAGAAAGCATATAAAAATCATTATCGTATCCAAGTGATTATGAATAGGATAATAATTTTCCGTATCACCGCGTATCGAACCTTAGGGATAAGGTCGGATAGTCGTCCAGATACGTTGCTAAATTAAGAAATTTTCCTAATTTTGAATATTTCAAATATTGCGGATATATCGAACATTATCTAAAGATATTTAATTATCCACATGATATTCATGCAATATTCAAAACATGCAAATTAGGAAATTAAATATTCTAAAAATTTACCAGATAATGTCTAATTACCTAATTTGCAGATAACTTCCAAATTTGAATCGATCGGGATTGAGCTCGGGGTTGCAGATCGGGACGGCGACGAACAACGACGGGACGGCAACAACGGGGACACGGTGGCTCATGACTCGGTGACGTCGGGGTCAATGGCGCGGGAGCAGATCCGAGCAGCAGCGGTGAACGGTATCGGTCCGGCACAGCGAGCAAGAGTCGGTAAGGCTGTTCTAGCGAGGCTGTTCAGAGGTGGAGGCGGGCAGCTCACCGGCGGGGCTGGAACGGCACAGCGGAGCTATGGGCTGACTGTGGCATGGCGATGGCTGGCTGTTCCAACGTGTCACAGTGTGGCTATGGCGCAGCAGGACAGCGTCTCCAGGCGGCTGAACAGCGAGGGCAGCGACAGCGGGAGCAGCGGCGAGTGAAACGTGACAGGGGCGTTTCCGGCGTAGCAAGGCATTGCGGGACACGAGCGGAGCAACAGAGACGTTCGGCGTGAAGGGAGCTGCAGTTGAGCAGAGAGGTGGAGCGGCTGCTTTGTCGGTGACGGTGTTGTGGGCGATGGCAAGGCACGGCTGGCGATCGGCAAGGGCAGCAGCTTCGGCATCGTGAGCTAGTGACAAGGGATGCCGACAGCTGTGATGGCGCGACCGGGCAGTGCAAGGCGTGCATGGATGCGGCTGGGCGAGTGGCGGCAGGCAGCTGCACGTGGCCGCGCGGGGCCCAGCGGGCGGTGGCAGCAGCACGGCGAGGCTGTGGACCGCACGGCTGACCTCCGGGACAGCAGTGACGCTCGGTGGGGGAAGCACAGCGGTGGCTGCCTTCTCTCTCTCTCAATCAGTCTCGCGTGTCTCCAAAATTTCTGATGTGAATTCTGTTGTGTCTCCCTAAATTTTAACCTAAAACACGTTTATATAATGCTAACCTAGATCAAATAGATGGGCTCTAATCCTAATGGGCTTATGCTTGGGCTTAGGCTTTAATTAACATTTAAATGGGCTGAATTAACTTGGGCTTTTAATTAATTAAGCACAATGGGCTGAATTAAGCTCAAATTAAAACAATCGAACCCGTTCGTCTTGAAATCCTCGGCCCTTGCATTCCCAAGCGAGCCGAGTCCCGTTCGATGAAATTTAAGCTCATTCGCCAATGCCAATTTAATGTAAAAATATGCAATTAAATTAAATGAACCTAAATTATATGTTATGCAATTTAAATATTTTTGTTTAGGGGTTAAAAATTTAATCCCTAATTTTCTATAGAAATTACACTAAATGGTCGGTAAAATTTAGGTGTCAACATGGTCCAAGTTGATAAAAGGAGAAATGAAACTTTTAGAGCGTATGCCCAAAGGTGGAGAACTACGGCTTCCCAAGTTAAACCTCCGCTGTCCGAGAAAGAGATCATGTAATTGTTTCTTCAAGGTCTGCCTCGAGAATACTTTGAGAAGATGTTTAATAACATTTGCATCAATTTCCCCTTAATGGTTGAACTGGGTCGATTATCTGATATGATGACTCACAGATTTATCCCAAAAGGATAAGGAGCCAATGGTAGAGGTTGCTTATATTCAAAATCCTAATACTCAAAAGCCATTAAACACACCAGTCCAAAAGTCCACTATGGAAGCAGGGGGCTCTTCCCGAAATTTTGATCAAAAAAGGGAAAGCTCCACAAAGACAATTCACTCCGTTGCCAAGACGTATGTCTCAGTTGTTGCCGATGTTGATTGAACAAAGACTCGTAGCAAAAGAAATCTCGAGAGACAACCTACTAAAGTTTGCTAGGTTTGATTTAGCAAAATCTTACGTGTACCACATGGGTGAGAAGGGCCATGATGTGGACAACTGTTATACTCTCAAGGTCAAGATTCAGAACCTGTTGGATAAGAAGATCTTATCATTTAAAGATGCCACACCAAATGTTCAATAAAATCCACTCCCCAATCATACCGAAACTGTTAATGTGATATTCGGAGATGAGAATAAGAAACCTTTCTTGGTTGATGTGGCAAAGCTATTGACTGTAGCTAGATGTCAACCAAAAGGAGGAGACACCTCCCAAGAGGAGAAAATATATTGCCTAGCCAAGACGGCTACTTTAGGCATAATTCAGCCATTTTAAGAAAAGAAACCCGAAGGCTACATCGAAACTGCTGTCATCGATTTATCGTCCGAAAATTTGTCTTGCAAGTTCACAGATGAAGTCTCATGCTCTAAGCCGAACGAAGATCAATATGAGTTAGACATTGACAAACCTTGGAGTGACACATATTCCAATAGTGATTTGGAATGTGAGAGCAAGAATGCCCGTTGAGGTCGTGAATTTATGAAGAAGGCCCACGAGAAAGACTTGAAAGACATTGTTTTGACTAGAGAGAATGAAGAAGATAATAGAGAAGTTCTTTCCAATGCTAATTCGAAATTTAAATGCTATACCTCCTACTAGGATCAAGAGTTTTTTTTTTTTTTTTGGTAAGATAAGAGTGTATATAACTTTTCAAGAACCAAAACAACCTAAGCACAACCCACAACAAGGCCTTAAATAGACGTAAAGATGTCTAAATAAGGACAGGAGTGTATCTGCAGGAGTGTATCTACTAGGATCAAGAGTTCGTTAGGAAGAAAATCGAAAAGGGTGAAATTGTTTATGCTCTCGGGCAGCCAAGTAGTAAATATGAGTTCATGATAAAATACACTCCTCCTCCAAGTGCTTTTATTGACCCTAAAACTATCGTCCCAAGTGGATGGGGGCCTGAATTTGAAGATGATGACATTGGTAGCCGTGATTGATCTTATTGTGATTGAATTGAATGCTACTTGTGAAATCCAAGCGCATGTTGCGGAACCTATAGTTATAGATTTAATGGCTGATGACTTCAATGATATAAACATCTCCAATGAGGACTTTAAGCATGTTGTGATCGAGCTGCCACCAAAGAAAGATGAGAATTTGAAGGCAAGAACACCTCTTGTTTATGACTCCAAGGCATTTCCTTGGAATTATGAGTCTAATGAGATAGATGCTATTACTCAATCAGGCCGATGTTTTCCATCTCGTGAAGGTGTCGAGAAAAAGGCTGTAACCGAAGAAAAGGCGGAGCAACTCCTCAAAACCCTCAAAACGAGTGAAGCAGAAGTGATCGAGCAGTTAAGAAAAATGCCGGCTCAGATCTCGTTACTCGAACTATTCAAGTCTTTTGAGAGACATAGGAATTCTCTCTTAAAAATTCTTAATAAAGTACATGTACCCGAGACAATCAGAGAGGTACAGCTGGAAGAGTTTGTAGGTACTATCCTTCTTAAGGATCAAATCTCCTTTTCCTAAAAGGACTTGCTGCTAAAAGGGCGAGCGCATTCTAAAGCATTATTCATCTCTGTTCGACACTTCCATACAAGAATATCGAGAGTACTCATTGATAACGATTCAGCTCTCAATATTTGTCCATTAGCAACCTTGCACCATCTAAGTATAGGTATGGATAATGTTCGTCCTTCTAACACTCCAGTTAGGGCCTTTGATGGCATGAAGAAGGAAGCTCTAGGAGAAATTGACTTACAGCTAATGATTGGTCCAGTCATGTTCACTCAAAAATTTCAAGTGCTCGACATCCCAAGTAACTTTAGCTTGTTGCTATGACGACCTTGGATTCATGCTGCTGATGTTATACCCTCAAGTTTACATCAGACGATCCACTTTGTCGTGCGTGGCAAGATTATAACTGTCTATTTCAAGAAGGACACCGAAACCTTCAACAATATTGCAATTCCCTATGTAGCTAGAAGTAAAAGGAGAATCAAGCTACCATTCATTCGAATTAGTGTCGGTAGCTCATGTACCCACAAGTACCATCATAAGAAAGCCTTACTATTCAAAGGCAGACCTTATGTTTGGCAAAGTGTTGATCGAGCATGGATTCACTATTGGCAAAGGATTGGGAAAGCTGTCCCAAGGCATCCTCACACCCATTGAGGTGATTAAGAGAAGGAAACGAGAAGGCTTGGGTTACCAAGGCGATTAACAAGATCAAGGTAATCGGAAAGGCTCGAACATCAAAGAAAAGAGTTATCGACGTGTGCTCCCTCCTTTGTTGAAAGATTTCTTCCCTAGACTACCAAAGTTACTCCAAGATGAAGAAGTAGATGTCCATGGTATCGTTGACCTATTTTAAGAGAGCTCTGTGGGTGCCATTTTCGAAAGCATTGAGGATGATCCACCTACCGATCCCACTGCGTAAGGGATGTTTCTATGTTCTACTTTGTTTTTAGTTGTAATCTATCTAATTCTCCCCTGCGAGGACTTTCATTTGTATATAATTTGTTTGTTTCATTCGTTCATTTCATATGTTGTAATAATTCAGATCATGAGCTTTAGATCCAAAACACTATAGGTCATTTATTGTATATCAATGAAAGCATTCTCATGTTTTGTTAATAGATGTGTGAAAGTATACCAAACCAGCTCTATGATAATACTTTGAGGCCTGGGCTTTTACACGATTTATAGTTTTCAAAACAATCCATTGGAACAAGGATGTCCAATGATATGAGGACAAGTTCCCCACAAAATTTTCAAAAACCTGGACTTCGAAAAGTTTTTTCATCACATCTGCATGCATTACATTTCTTATCTTCATATACTAACCATCTTTTATTGCATCTCAGGCATAACACTTTGCATAATCATGATAGTCATCTGCATGGCTTGGATTCGTGTCCAAAAAACTCTTGTGAACCCGATTATTCTGATCCCAAAAATAAAGAAGATTCTAAAGTTATTAAAAGAGAATGGATCCAACATGAAGAATCTAAACCTCCCACAGAAGAACAAATTGTCGTTATAAATTTGGGTGATTCTGAAAATCCCAAAGAAACAAAAATTGGGGCAAGTCTCTCTCAAACAAATGCTAATCGACTGATCGAACTCTTGAAGGAATACCGGGATGTCTTTGCTTGGTCTTATGCTGACATGCCGGGTCTAGACCCTAACATTATAGAACATACATTGCCTCTCGATCCTGCCATTCCACCTAAGAAACAGAAACTTAGGAGGATGAAGCCAGAATTATCCAAGAAGATTAAGGAAGAAGTCATGAAACTGTTAAAAGTTGATTTCATTGAAGTTACTCATTATGCCGATTGGATTGCTAATATTGTCCCAGTCATGAAGAAGGATGGGCAAGTTCGAGTATGTGTTGATTACCGCAACTTGAACAAAGCAAGTCCCAAAGATGATTTTCCATTACCACATATTGACGTCTTGGTCGACAGCACAGCAGGATTCGAATTATTTTCCTTCATAGATGGTTTCTCTGGCTATAACCAAATCCAAATGAAAGAAGAAGATAGGACTAAAACATCTTTCATCACCCCATAAGGAATATTCTGTTATAAGGTTATGCCCTTCGGCTTGAAGAATGTGGGGGCAACTTACCAAAGAGCCATGGTAACACTATTCCATGACATGATGCAAAAAGAGATTGAAGTTTACGTCGACGACATGATCGCTAAATCACGACAAGGTGAAGACCACATTGAAGTTTTGAGTAAACTGTTTGATCAACTTAGAAAGTTCAAGCTAAGGCATAATCCGGCTAAATGCGTGTTTGGGGCAACGTCTGGAAAGCTCCTTGGATTTATGGTTAGTAATAAGGGCATCGAGATTGATCCCTCGAAGGTGAAGGCCATTTGCGATTTCAAACCACCTTCTACTGTCAAGGACGTCCGAAGCATGTTAGGAAGACTGAATTATGGTGTAAGATTTATTTTCCAGTTATCTGAAACAGCCAAGCCATTCTTCAAGCTATTGAAAAAGAATGCCCAAGTTGAATGGAACGAAGATTGTCAGAGATCCTTTGAACAATTGAAGCAGTATTTTTCACAACCACCAGTTTTAGTACCGCCTACTTCAGGTATACCTTTGATTTTGTATCTCACCATTCACGATGAATCTTTGGGAGCTCTGTTAGCGCAGAAGAAACCGAAGGATGGAATGGAACGCGCTATTTACTACCTCAGCAAGAAGTTTGCCTCTGGTGAAGCTCAATACCCTGAAGTTGAGAAAACATGTGTAGCCTTAATTTGGGTATTCATAGATTACGACAATACACTCTTCACCATCGTATTCTGCTTGTGAATGAAAATGATCCTATCAAGTATCTTTTGGAAAAGCCTACACTGGTTGGAAGGCTTGCCAAATGGCAAATATTGCTATCTGAATTTGATATCCAGAACATGTCTCAAAAGTTTGTCAAAGGAAAAGCCATAGCTGACATGTTGGCTAAAAGTCCCTTAAAGTTAGACAACTAGGATGAAATTAATGAAAGAATCCATTTGGTGTCACATGACAAGTGGACAATATATTTTGATCGAGCTGTTAACCTCTCTGGTTCTGGCACTGGAGCAATCCTGATATCCCTAGCAGGTCAACATTATCCAGTAGCTGCAAAGTTGGTATTTCCTTGTACCAATAACATTTCGGAATATGAAGCTTGCATCCTTGGTCTTGAATTAGCCATCGATATGAAGGTTAAGAGATTACAAGTTTATGGTGATTCCGCACTTATCATTCTCCAAACAGGAGGTGAATGGCAAACTCGTGATTCAAAACTGATTCCTTACCATGAATATCTTAAAGATTTGGTGGAAAAATTCAAAGAGATCTCATTTAATTACTTGCCAAGATCTTAGAATCAATTTGCTGATGCCTTGACAACATTATCCTCAATGTTACAAGCAACTAATGGTTTGAATATTGATCCTTTACCAATCGATGTTTTAAAAGAGTCCGCGTATTGCATGGTTATAGAAGAAGAACTCGATGGTCAACCATGGTACTATGACATTATGAATTACCTTCGAGAAGGAAAATTTCCCTAAGGAAGTCAAGCTACTGATCGGAAATACTTGATTAAGTTAGCTTCCAAATTCTTTGTCAGCAGAGGTGCTTTATATAAAATATCTTTTGATTCAGTCCTGTTAATGTGCGTAGATACCAAAGAGTCCAATTTATTAATGAAAGAGACACATGAAGGAGAATTTGGTCCTCATATGAATGGCCATCTTCTAGCAAGGAAGATTATGAGGCTAGGTTACTACTGGTTAACCATGGATCGAAGCCAATTCTTATGCCCACGTCACTGCGAAAAGTGTGGTAAAATTCATTCGTCATGACATTGTAGCTCGATATGGGGTTCCAGAAGCAATTATTACTGATAACGGGTCAAACCTAAATAACAAAGTAGTGGATGAGCTACTCAATAAGTTTCACATTCGCCACTTGAATTCTTCTCCTTATCGCCCATAAATGAATGGAGCTGTGGAGGCGGCAAACAAGAATATAAAGAAGATTCTATCCAAGACGGTAGAGAATTACCGAGATTGGCATGATCAATTGCTATACGCATTAGTGGCTTACCGAACTTCTATTCACACTTCGACTGGGGCAACACCATTCTCATTAGTGTATGGAATGGAAGCAGTTTTACTTGTGGAAGTGGAAATTCCTTCATTAAGGGTACTTTCGCAAGTAAATCTTGTTGAAGCAGAATGGATTTAACAAAGATTTGAACAGTTTAACATGATTGATGAAAAAAGGGTAAAAGCTCTATGCCATGGACAAAACTACCAAAAGCGAGTGGCTAAGTCATTCAACCGTAAGGTTCGACCCAAGCATTTTGAGGTTAATGACTTGGTTTTGAGAAAAGTCCTATCCATCATTCCAGATCGTGGGAAGTTCACCCCTAATTATGAAGGATCGTATGTCATCAAGAAGGTGTTACCCGGCAGAGCATTGATTCTTGTAGAAATGGATGGCCGAGAGTTGCTAAAATCTATAAATGCTGATGCTGTCAAGAAATATTTTCCCTGAATAAAAAGCCTTTGAGTTGCTTTGGATTGAATCCGAGTCACTTTAGGACATTTGCATCATGCATCTTATGCGTACATAACATTTTTGCATATTTATTCATTTTGCAGATACTCAGCTATTTCGCAAAGAGGCTATTCCAAACCCCCAAGGAGTTAACCTCAGGAAAGCAGCTATAGAAAATCAATCTTCTCCCTAGAGCTTAGGAAGTGGATCCTATTTGTGAGGATCTTTTCTGTTTAAAAGGTTTTTCAAGTTTGAGATCCTATCCAAAAAAAAAAAAATCCTAGAGGAGTCAGCGAATCATTATTCTTAAAATCATTTTGGTCTATCAAAATTCCCCACAGACGGGAGATTTAACCAAATGATCCTTTAAAAAAATGAAAAAAGGGATTTCTCCAAAATGCCTAATGGAAATGCTTAAGATAATAAAAGGCAAACCTTTGATCAAACACGTCCCTATACACATTTTGAGAAAATTGAGCGAAAAAAATCATGTCCTAGGACGTAGGGAGTGATAAAAGGCATTTCATTTCTCTATCCTAAACACTCATTTTATCCTTTACTAGCCACTTTAACCCAAATATGGAGAATTTTCAAAATACCACTGTCAAGAACCACCCCATATTGGGGCAAGATAAGAAGTTGTGGTTGATCATTTTTGGAGCAAAAAGATTAAGAAAGATTTTATTGCTTTCACTTGCATCAACCTTATTGTGGTAATTTCAAGTGGATCTTTATGGAAGCTTGAAGCATCCCAAAGTGAAGAAGAGTATTCTTTTCCTCTACCCAAACACAGTTATCCCTTGCTTAGCCAAATTAAGCCTTAAGCATGTTCATTTCAAAGCCAAAAATATTCATTATCTCCCTATATTAGGGCAATGCATATGATTTATCAAGAAAATTTAGAAAAATTGGTGAATTTGTATACAGTGTCTCGAGAGTCCAAAGAGCTCAAAAGATAAATATTATGGGGCATGAAAAAGCAGTATGCCTGGTAAAAGCAAGGCCGATGCCCATGAAAATGAAAATGTATCAAAAGCAAAAGCAAAAAGTAACATGTTAATGATGAAAATGAAATTCCCATTACAAAAGATGCTTAGAAAAAGCAAAGCTCTTATGTTGCAAGAAAAATGGACTCTCGAGACACATTGGTTTTCAAGAGTCAAATGATGTGCAAATTTGGATGATTTGGTAATGATGTCAAGATAATCATCATTTCTCTTTCAAACCCCTGCTACAAAATTTCAAGCCTTTTGAGCCTAACCCGAACCGATATTACAACCATCTCCAAAGTCTCTTCTAATTGGGATGGTTTAAGTTGACATAAAGATTTCACAAAGAAGCTACCGCTAGAATGAGCGAAAGTAATCCTATCTTGTCTTATCTTCAAGGTTCTTGACTTGTAAACTCGCTGAAGATGTTGATGGTATATTTCTTTTCTTGGCCTCAAAGCAAATACCCTTTGTGTAAGCCTATGGCCAAGCCTATGTTACAGTTCTTTTAAAAGACCTTTCTGATAAATCAATTTGTATTCAACGTGAACATTTCCAAAAACCTTTGACATAGGTTCGTGATGCATCGCCAGTAAAAATTGAATAGCTTTTCCATATCAATGGATGAGAATCAAAGCCTTTATGAGAGCCGGTGTAAAATACCTTTTTGATTAGATTATTTCCAATTTGACATTTTTTATCTAACCTCTTTAGATGGTTATTCAAAGATTATTTTATTAAAATTTCCTCTTAAGGAAATTAGTGTCCTTTACCAAAACGTGAATAATTCCATTTAATTTGTCGTTAAACAATGTTGGAACTTCTTTCAAAATATTTTTCCCCAGTGAATTGGTTTTTGCTCAAACTAAACCATACCCCTTATTTTCGATTTTTGGTCAGTCTAAACCATATCCTGCATTTTCGATTTTTGGTCAGCCTAAACCATATCCCCTATTTTAGGTTCCTGATCATCCTTAAACCTTACCTTAGGTTCTAGGTCATCCTTAAATCTTATCCTTTGATTCTCGATCATCCTTAAACCTTGTCTTAAGTTCTAGGTCATACTTAAACCTTGTCTTAGGTTCCTGGTCATCCTTAAACCTTGTTCTTAGGTTTTTGATTGTCCTTAAACCATAGATTTTCTACAAAGCCCTTTCTTTTTATTTTTTCTTCCTTCATTCCACCATATAAGAGAGAGAAGAGAAAAACGCATGAATGAGCTGACAATCCAAATGGTCAATAGCAAGTGCTTTAGGTAATACTCTAATCAAATGTCTTTATCTTTATTTTCTTTCATTTCTTAAATGGAGTCGACTAAAAATTTGCATGTGCCAATTGGTCTTTGAGCGGAACCTCTTTGAACTTCCACTCAAAGAGGGACAGCTGTTGACATCTAATTTTTGGCCGATGCATCATTAAAAGCAAAAAATTCTAGATTATAGTTTCCGTTCGCGATGAAACCCGTTGCTTGATTGAAAAGTGTCATTTTTTAATTCCGTTTATTGGCCTAGCTTTTGTAAATAATTTTCTATTCATTTCATATAAAAACCCGAAAAGTCAAACAGTTGACTTTCATGTTAACTCTTTGGTCAATCCTTTGATCAAAAGTCAATTCCGGGTCAAATTGGGGCTTTTCACATAAAAAGATTCCTTTCAAGTTCAATTTCACTTGAGGAGTGGAAATTTCAGAAAAATTCAAAGATTTGATCATAAAATCAAGCTCCTAGTGAAAAGTCAATTAGGGTTTGACTTTTGGTCAAACCTTTGACCAAAAAATCGAAAAATACAAAAAATTCAAAAATCATCTTATTTTACATTCAATTTGACATTTGCATTCGAAATTTTGCAAAAATTGATTAAGAACTTATTTTTTCCCGATTTGCGGAAATAGGTTCGGAATCGGCCAAAAACAAAATTATTTTCATTTTGTTCATATTTTAGCTTAGTTCCTTTTATGACATTTGATCTAGAGATCATCATCAAATCACTCGTGTTACCAATTTTGTGAATCAGCACTTTGAAATGAAAATCCCCAATTTTAGCCATAATTAGTGGTTTGAATCAATCGTTCAAGATTCGCGAAAATTGACTCATCCGAAGTCAATTTTGCGAAAATTGATTTGAGAACATCCAATTTTTAGATTTTGCAAAAAAGTCCTCGGTTTTGTGAAATTACAAAAATGCCCCTAATTAGGTCCTTAATTGCAAAATTAATGGACACCGTTGATGAGATTAAATCATGACCATTCAAATTAGCACGTATTGCTGACCAAAAAAAAAAATTAGCACGTGTTAAACGACGTCTTCGCTTAACCTCTAAGTAAAAGATAAGCACAAATCTTGACCGTCGGATCACACCGACGGCCGAGATTGAGTCTTGAGGAGGGTATATAACCCATTTTCCCTCCAAAACCAAAGTGGGGTGTCTCATGTTTTTAGATAAATCCGGAACTCTCTGGTTTTTCTCTTCTCTCGTGCTCTCCCACGTTCTCTCCTTCTTCTCTCTCTCTTTCCCACGTTCTCTCTTCTTCCTCTCTAACCGCCGCCAACCACCGCGTTCTTCTCTTCCCACAGCCACACGCCAGCATTGCCGCCCCTCCGGTCACCCCCTACGACATCCGCCTCCCTCTCCTCGACGTCTCGATAGTCAGAGCACCACTGGAAGAGCCTTCTGTCATCCCGTCCAGCCCCCTCGCCGATCGAGCTCAAGACCAGCGAATCAAGCCAATTTTGTTTGCTGCAGCTAATTGCGGCTATCCCAAGTGGCCTGATCACTCTCAAGCCGTTCCTCGACGTTTCCTCAACCACCAGGAAGTTGGGACGTGGCCAGACAACCATCGGAGGAGTTCTGCTGCTGATGTATATATGGAGGATGATGAGTTAGCACCATGGATAGATGCTAAGGGGTGCTGCTGATGTATATATGGAGGATGATGAGTTGATTGTGTGATCGGAGGCTTGGAGTGAGCTGATTGAATGATGATTGCGTGCTCTGTCAATTTCGTTGCTCTCTAAACACAGATTCTGTTAGTGCTGAAACGAGGTCTTAGATGTTGAAATCATGCTTCAAGTCCTGCTAGACATTTGATCTATATTTCCTAAGCTTCGATTCGACATATTATGTGTCCAAAACGAAGTTCGTTTACTACCTCAAAATCCCTTCGAAATCTCGGCTCTCTGTTCTGCAATATGTTTAAATCTGTTGTTGAATGTCTGATTGCTTTGTTGATTTTATGCCGATTTTTGTGAATTGATTTTGGTTATCTTTTCTTCACAAAAATTGTTCATTAGGATCTCAATCATGACATACGTGTTTCTCAGATTTTTAGGAGTTCATTCAATAGGTGAAAAGTCCTTAATTCAACCCGAGGTCTTGTCTGCCTATACTGGAATCCGAAATGAACTTGCTGAAATGTCTTTGTTTGAGTTTGAAATCGACATTTTCTGGCTTAGAGTCCTCAATAAAGTTTGTAAAGCACTCAAATCAGTCTTTAAAATGCTAAAGATATCCCTAATCGGAGTTCATTTGGTACCTGAAATCGATTTTCAAAGTTGCAGCAATAGTAAATTGGTTTTCTACTGTAACCGAACTGAAATTGCACATTTTACTATCTTCGTACAGAATAGGGAAAATTGATTTTTGAGTTGCATCCCTCTGTGAACTTGTAAATTCAGGTCCCATGCACATCATATATTTTTTTTATAATTTTTAGACAACATTTGGTACCTGAAATCATATCATATTCTCAAGTTGTTCAATCTGCCCTGTACTAGTCCGAATTGCATTCCTACCAAATTCATTGTGAAATTGGACTTAATTGTTCAAGTGACCTTCATGAACATCACAGAGCATCATGCTAACTCACCAGTGACACTCTCCATGCATCAATTGCTCGTCATTAGTGTGTTTAATCAACCGAATTTCCTTAATCCCTAAACTGTCAATTAGGGATTAAGTTGTTCATGTACCACTCTTGCCAATTTTATAAGAATTTTTCTGTTCACAATTAGAATATGAAGTCTTCTAGACTTTTGTAAAGGGCTATTCAAGCTTCGCATTGATGTATTACATGTATTTTTTTGCATGTCATTTGATAGGTTAAAATCATATACAAACATGCTACCATGTTCTGTCATATTGCATTTCATACATCATGAGCATTAATTCATGCTTAATAGTTCATGGATTTGTATGGTCATTTGCTCATGTAATTAGGATTAGATGACTATATCCTCTTTGTCATTGCATCTAGTCCTAATCCATGTTAAATTTTTATATATTTCATGCATAATTTTAGTTCATCTTTGTCATCCATAAAATGTCCTTGATATTAGTTAATGCATTGGCATGCTTTCATGAAAATCAAACCTAAATTCGGACTTAATCGGGTTCATGCCCTCTTGGTAAGTCATCATACATGTTATGAAACTTCCATAGACACCATGAACATGTCATTTGCTTGCCATTTAGGACGTTTTTCATTTTTTCTACAAGTTTGCAGTAGAATTAGCAACTTGCAAATTCGGAACCCCTGTTCTGTCCAAGGTAAGTCTGACCTCTTGTTGATTTTTTATCGATTTTTCTACAAATAATCAGAGGTCAGACCCTTAATGAAAGCTGTAGGAAACTCTTTGAACTATCTTGTGTCAAAATTTCATAAATTTTGAACAACAAATGATAGGGTAAATGGCCTTATATTTGCAACAAAAACTGCAGTAATCCTCTTTTCCTGACACACTTAATTGTGTTCCCGAATTTTTATAAAATCATGTGAACATTTTTCGGAAAACTTTCTCTACAAAAGTTGTTCCTCACTGTATGCTTAGGCTACCATAAATTTTCCAGAACTTTTTAATCATGGGTCCTTTTCCTATTGAATGCATATTTCTCCCGTGTTCTACTGTTTTTTTTGTCTTTCTCTTAATAAATTGGTGCGTGATGAATGGAATGAAGTGACCCAGCGTCGATTCACTAAATTGAGTGATTGGATGAGAATCAAGGTCTTTGTGACCTACTTGCATGCTTATTTTAAGCTTGATGCATGTGCTTTTTTAGATGTATGATAGGAACCGATACATGCTCGAGGGGATATCCATGGCTTCACATAGAACCTCAATTAGGAACTATGTCACGTTAGTCACTATAAATGAACGTGCTTGGTGACTAATGTACATAAGTCATCATTAAAATGGAGTGGGTAGGTCATTAGATGAGGATGATGCGTGTTTAAATCAAAGGCCGATCTCAATATCATTGTTGTGATTACATTTACATCTTTGTATCTTCTCACATATTGTGTTCTCTTATATGGACACATCATCCCTCGTTAAAGTATACGCCTCAGGACGGCTCAATTCCCCACATTACATTACACGCCTCAGGGACTTTCGTAATCACATGCACGACATATCACATAAGTTTTTCACCCATGCACACGCTCGAACATCATACAAACCTCATGCATTTCACATGCTCAATTGACACATTAACATGCCCAATTCCCAGCCAATCCAATTCAGCCCATGCACATATAAACGGGTCCACATTTCAACCAATTAATCCACAATTTGACAAGCATGCAAGGTCGCCACTGGACCCACAATCACAGCCACTAATATGGGCATAAAAACAACATATTCATGTCTAGTTCAAGCCACAATAATCATCACAAACTAGCCACGGCACCACACATCAAACCAACACGTTTAGTCCCTAAATCAAACCACACACTCATCAAATCAAACCACAATTTCCAGCATGTAAATCTACTATGGTCAGCCCCTATTCAACCTCTAAACAACCACCAAATCACATCAAAACCGACCTCACGCCAACTCAACAACAGCACGGTAGATCCAACTTCGTGATAACCCCTAAACTTGACAACACCGTACCCGAACTAGTCCGTCAATACCTGTTATTCTAAGTAGAGTTTAGGACGCCACTTACTTGAAATCCTAGGCGTGTTAAAGCAAGAGGGAGGGGCAACAAGCCGGAGGTCACACGGCAGGCAAACGACGACGGCAACGGCTGAACGGTGGGCGATCAGCGACGGCGGCGGTTGAGAGGCGAACAAACGGGGATGGCGGCGGCGATGGCTTGGTCGGTTGGGCCATGGTCACAGGAGGAGGGGAAAGGGGATCGGCCGAAAGGGTGAGGGAGAGAGAGATTGGCGAGAGAGAGGGAGAGAGAGAGTATATAGGAAAAGAGAGGGAAAATAGGGGGATAGGCTAGACAAGGCTATAATGGCCTAAAATATGGTCATGATGACCTAGAGGGGTAGGCTATCATGGCCTAAAAGGGTCATTATAACCTAAAAGGCTAAGCTAGGTCTAACCTCTAGAAAAGATCATCCTACCCTTCTCTCTACTTTCCATCCGACGGTCACGATTCAATCTTATCTTAAGATGAACTGCCAAAATTAACTCTCACAAAAAATATCTAAGGGCAAAATTGGAATTTCACAAAAAGTCCGAGGGTAAAATCGTCCAAAAATTTTTATCTCTAAAGTTGGTGTGAAATGACCAAAATGCCCTTCTCATATTATACTTGGCTTTAACAAAGTCCCAGGGGCAAATCGGTCATTTTTTGTTTCTTGCCAAAATTCAAATTTTCCGAAGAATCCGAACAAATCTAAGACTGACTACGCTAATAACAATGTTGTCCAATTATCATGTCGTGACTTTCAAAATTTTCAATGCCCAAACTTGGTCTCTAATTAATGACTAGATTTAATTACGTAACTTGAGTGTATCTCAAACTAACGAGTGGCCTTCAGGAAATTCGCATATTTGACCCATGGTTGATACTGAATCAAGCCACGTTTAAGTTCACTCGGATCGTGACGACCTCGGTTGTCATGTAATCACGAGGATCGATCGCTAATTTCGACAGGTGCGACCGTTTGGTATAAGTTTAGGGTTATTCGTCAATTCATCTCATGGTCAAGCGAAATTACCCGCGATCCACTCATATGACAGCGACGAATTGATCCCTAACTATCCTTGGATCGGCCTACATTGGCTCAAAATGTCACCTTGTCAATTCTTTTGGTCGAAAGTCGATTCATGATCAAGTTTCTTTGGTCTCGCGAATTCAAATCCCTAATTAGCCTTTCCCTAACGGTTAGTATCCCAGGAGTGATCAGTTCCGGACGAGATCTAACTATAAACATGTCCATAAAATTATCCATTTCATAAATCCCAAGTGGGTCAAATTTCAGGATATCACAACTACCCTAAACACTAAAAATGACCTTTAGTAGCCATGTTGAGCCTAAATAGGGAGAATTTTTTAGATACCCCTGTCAAGAACTACCCCAAACTATGGTAGGTGAGGAGGTAAGGTTGAAACATTTGGAGAAAATTTAAGAAAGACTATGTTGCCTTCACTTATATCAACTTTCTTGTGGTGATTTCCGTTGAACTCTTTTTGAAAGCTCGACGCATCCCAAAGTAAATAAGAGCATTCATTTCTCTACCCAAACACTAATTACCCTTTGATTAGCCAAATTGGGCCTAAATATGTATTTTTCAACCCAATTGGTGATTATCTCCCTACACTGGGGTAATGCGTGTAATCTACCAAGAGAATTGGTAAGAATAAAACAAATGTCTTGAGAGTCCTAAAATCGAAGAGCCAAAAGAAAATAAAAACTAAGGAGCATGAAAAAGTTGCATGCCTAGTAAAAGCGAGGTCGATGTCCGTGAAAGAAAACATTGCATCAAAAGCAAAACGTTTGTACGAAACGAAATCAGTTTGAACGCAAAAACATTTAGAAAAGAGTGAAGCTTTTGTGTTTCAAATAAAATGATTGACCAGTGGACTCTCGAAACAAATTGAACATCAAGAGTCAAAAGACTATGAAAAATTGAATAGGTTGGTGATGATGTTAAGATAACCACCAATGTCAAAACCCCTAAAAATATTTTTGGACCTTATTAGCCTTCCGTTTATATGGGCTGAATTATGCTCAAAACATTTAATAAATTCCAATTCTAATTAAATAAGCCTAACCCATTTCAATTAAAGGTTGGAACTCTCCTTTCCAGCTTGTGACTTTCAGCCACTGCTACACTCCTTGGGCTGGCTAAATTCTACTTCTTTGTGAGCTTGAATAATAACAGGCCTAATTCGTTTAGGGTTTATTCCAATTAAACTCGAAGCCTTTTAAACTTTATGGGCTAAACCCAACTCAATGAAAGCTCAAAATTTAGTCATAATGGCTTGAATTTTTAGGCCATTACCCTCTAACTTCGCCAAATTTTGCCTCTAATGTAGGCCTAGTCCACATGACTAATTCAAGTCTATTCACCGCTGCCGGTACAATGCAAATGCAATTAATGAACTAACTATATGATGAATACCCCTAAACATTATATGCAATGCAATTATATCATATTATTTTTGTTTATTGGCCAAAGGTTAGTCTCTAATTTTCTATGCAATTGAACTCTAAATAATTAGCCAAAATTTAGGTGTCAACAAACCTCAACCCCACAAAATCCATATTTGGGGCAAAATCCAGAAAGCTATTAGGATTCATGATAAGCAATGGAGGCATTAAAATTGATCCGTCAAAGTTGACCTCCAACTACTGTTAAAGAAGTTCGAAGCTTGTTGGGGAGATTGAATTATGTGGCAAGATTCATACCCCGGTTATTAGAAATGACGAAACCATTTTTCAGACTCTTAAAGAAGAATGCAAAGAATGAGTGGGATACTGAATGTCAAAATGCATTTGAAAAGATAAAGTAATATTTGACTCATCCACTAGTCTTTGGTCCCTCTAGTTCCCGGAATACCTCTGATTCTATACTCGATCATTTATGATGAGTCATTGGGGCCATGCTAGCTTAAAAAAGACTAAACGATGGAAAGGACTACGTGATATACTACCTTAGTAAGAAGTTCACTACCTTTGAGATGAATTACTCGCACATTGAGATGACATGTGTAGCATTGGTTTGGGTATTGCCCAGATTGTGCCAATATACCCTTTATCACCAAACATTGCTGGTAATTGAGAATGACCCTATCAAAAACTTTGTGGAGCAATTTGCCCTAGTAGGGAAGCTGGCCAAATGGCAATCCTCATTTATGAATTTGATGTACAAAGCATGGCACAGAAATTCGTCAAAGGTAGAGCCATAGCTAACATGTTAGCGGAGAATCCGAAGGAGACGAAAAGCCCCGATGAAATTAGTCTTATGGATGAACGTATTCTTCTTGTGTTAGATGACAAATGGACAATGTATTTTTATGTTGCTAGTAACCTATCCAGTTTAGGCACTAAGGTAGTTCTTATTTCACTAAATGGCTAGCACTACCCCTTAGCTGCTAAATCGGTATTCCCCTTGCACCAACAATATTGCGGAATATGAAACTTGTATTCTCAGTCTTCAAGCTACCATTAACATGAGTCTCCAAAGGCTATAAGTCTATGGCGATTCGACACTCATCATCCTTCAAATTGAAGACAATGGCAAAATCAAAATCCCAAATTGATTCCATATCATGAATTTCTTGAGGAGTATGTAAAGGAATTCAATGACATATTTTTCGAGTACCTGTTGAGATCTCAAAATCAGATTGCTAATGCTCTAGCCACACTACCTTTGATGCTGCAAGTAATAGATGGTTCAGACATCAAGCCATTGACGATCGAAATCTTAGATGCCCAACTTATTGTATGATAATAGAAGGAGAGCCTAATGGAGAGCCACAGTACCACAACATCATAGAGTTATCTTCAAAAGGGTGAATTTCACCAAGGGAGTGAAACATCGAATAGAAAATTCTTGATGAAGCTAGAATCAAAACTCTTTGTTAGTGGTGATGCACTTTACCAAAAAGGTCTTTTGATTGGATCTTGTTGAGGTGTGTTGATGCCAAAGAGGCCAACCAATTGATGAAAGAAATACATGAAGGAGAATGTAGCCCTTAAATGAATGGCCACCTCTTGGCAAAGAAGATCATGAGGCTCGGTTACTATTGGCTGACTATGGAAACCGATTGCATTCAACACGTAAGTAGCTATCATCGATGCTAGATCTACGAAGATAAGATCAAAGCTCCACCGATGTTGACACCTGATTTTTAGCCGATGTGTCTTGAAAAGGTAAAAACTTGAGATTAAGGTTTCTGATCGCAAGAGAACCCGAATCTCAATCCAAAAGAGTCATTTGGCATTTGAATTAGTATTAGCAACTCATTTTCTAGCTTTTTACATTTAAATTTTAAAAAGTCAAAATATTGACTTTTGAGTTGACTTTTGGTCAAACTTTATCAAAAAGTCAACTCAAAGTCAAAATTTAATTTTTTTGCATGAAAAACCCCAAAATAGTGTCAATTTCACTTTTGCACAATCAATTTTCAAGAAATTCAAAGTTTGACCCATTAATTGACATTTTAGTATATTAGTACTAAAAATGTTGACTTTTGGTCAATACCTTGTTCAAAATAATTCAAAAAAATAAAAACCCCTAAATCATCTCATTTTTAGCTTAATTTCACTTTGGCATTATCAATTTTACAAAAATTAGTTTAGAATCAAATTTTCCCTAATTTGTAGAATTTGGTTCAAATCGGCTAAAAATGAAATTACTTCATTTCTAGTAATTTTTTACGATAATTTCCTTCATGACATTTGATCTAGAGGTTGTATTATATTCAATTTTCAAATCAGTTTTAGAATTCCAAGCCAAGGTTGAAAACCCCCAACTTGAGCCTAACTTAGGTATTCCGATCGGTTTTTCAAGATTTGTATAATTGAGGCACGGATGAACCTAATTTCTTATATGAAACTCAAATCCAAAATCAATTTTTGAAGATTCATGACTTTCGGTCAATTTGACCAATCTAGTAATCCAATGATTGAAAAATCCAAGAGTAATTGGTTCAATTAGTGCAATTCAATTTGGCCCATTCTAGACTAGCATCCAATTTGATGAATTGAAGTTTAATTTGGCCAATTAGACTTCAATTCAATTATTTAGTATAGCTTGGCAATGCAATTTAACTCAAATTGAAGAGCAATTGGGTCAAAAAAGTGTCGCGCCACGCTCTCGCGTGCTAGAATGAAGGTATTTTTCTATACTGGTCTCTCCCAGACCATACCCTACGTGACAGCAAGATTTATTTGATCTAAATTTAAACTTGGAGTCACCACTAGTTATTTTACGGTAGGTTGACTAGAAATCTAATCGAAGTACGGGAGAAGTACCACAATCTTACGAACCAGAGATTCTGAATAAGGGACTTGGTTACGTTAACGATCCCAAATTGAGACCATTAACATCTTTTCAGTACCTAAGAACGATATGACTTATCTAACGTGTCACACGAATCTCTAAGGTCAACTCACTAACCTAATCATGGACAAACAATTAAGCACCCAAGAAATTAAGTACACAACCAATGGCAAAACAATCATAGCAACCCTAATTTGGCCACTAAAAATGAAAATCTAGTAAACACCCAAACCCTAATAACACTATAGTAGCTTGTTCATTTTATAGTGCATTTTTTAGGTTTAGGGTTTTTTAGGAGCTTTTCCCTTAAATTTGGAATTTTCCAAAAATGCCACTTGGGCACTTCCCAAAATTCAAATTTCACTTTTTATGGTTGGCCACAATTGGCCACAATGATTTTGGACCTTTCTGTAAATTTTTGAATTTTCTAGATATTTTGAATTTTTTTTATTTTTTCTATTTTTTTCGAAAAAAATTTTAAATCGAGAACTGATTTTCTAGAAATTTTTATGAATTTTGTAATTTTTCAATTTTTTATTGATTTTCCAAAATTTTCAAATTTTTTATTTCTATTTTTTGAATTTTCGAAATTTTTATGAATTTTCTCAAATTTTTTTTGGATTTTTCTGAATTTTCTGTGAATTTTCCAAAATTTCTAATTTTCTAAAAAAATCTAATCTTTTTTTATGAATTTTCGTAAATTCTCGATTTTTTCGATTTTTCAGATTTTTTGTATTATTTTTTGATTTTTCCCGCCAAGGAATTGAATCTGACCGAACCGATTCAAGCCGGTTCGACCTAGACCGCACTGGTTGGCACCGGCACCGATCACCGGTTGTCTTCTCCGGCGAGACCAAGGCCAAAAACGGCACCATTTGGCCTTTTTTCATTTAGGCATTTTATCAAACAATTGGTGGGTATGATTTTGAGTTCAGTCCTCTCGAGGCCGCTGGTTCGGGCGCACTGCCGACAACCTTCTGGAAACTATTTCGCCATTCCATTCGTACCATCAACAAGTACACATGTTCTAGTATCTGTTTAAACCAATTAGATCACTGTCAGACACTCGCCAACCTGCGAAAATTCAATCCAAAAACCCTAACTTCCACTAGCTAAGTTTTCATTTTTTTAGAATCTAAATGGCTATCCCACTCGCCCTAGCCATCTAAATCGGTTCAAACAACCATCAAAACATCAAACAAGGTCAGGGAGACTAACTTGAATGGCCCTGCGGTCACGGCAATGCTCCGACAAGGTCATTGGAGCTTCGGCGAGATGGTTCACATGGGGGCCGACTTGGTTCATGTGTTTTTGATGCCCCCAAGGCTCGTTTTCAGGCCTTCGTGATAAGCTCTGTCTCTGGGTCACCAGATGTGGAGAATCATGATCGGAGCTGATTTGCCGGCGTTTTCTCGTCGGAGAAAACGCCGATCACTCGATTCTCGAACCCTCTACACGTCTCTTGAACCCTCTCTCACTCTCTTTCTCGCTCTTTCTCTCTTTAATCTCTCTCTTTCATTTCCCCCGAATAGCTTCCCCCCTTCTCCTTCAGTTTTTCTTCATTTTTCGTTGATCAATTTCCCGCTCGAAAATTTTTGGAACCGAATTCCAATCGGTTGGGGTGGTTAACTGGTGTCAGCTGGATATTTTCCAGCTAGCACAATCGATTAAAACGTGCTCAAATAACTAGAAATGATCGATGACGTCGCGGGTTTGAGTTGGTTTTTTGGGTTTTATCACGTGTTGGGTGATTCGGGCGAAGAAGATGCACTGTTCGAGTCCGATTGGGTCGACTCGCTTGACCCGGCAGTTCTGATTTTGACCAAAAATGCAAATTAAGCCCTATTTTGACCTAATTTTTCAAGTTAAACCCCAAAATTGAATTTCCCATTACATTTTGAACCTAATAATGTGTTTTTCCCCAATTTTGACATAACCATGTCAAAAATTTTCAAAATTTCATATCCGAGTTATTCAGATTTTGCTCAATTCGATATCTTGATGACCTGATTAGGCAAACGATGCCAAAATTGAATTACCCACACCCGATTAACCCTACAAATAATGATCTCACATTTCGACAATTTCATATTTCGCACGATTCCCAATTTATGTTCAAAATTCTTAAATTTCAATCAAATTTTGGGGATTTTTTATTTTTATATCAAATTATGCAATTGGACCGACCATTACGCAATTCAAGGTCCCAAAATCCATTGTTGTGAAACACTATGACTTAAAAATGACTAGAAAAAATTTAATTGCATTTTTTATACAATTTGGGTTTAATTTTTCTCAATTTTGGGAAAAACATATACCCGATTGAGATTTTTCAAAATTGATAATGTATTTATGAAATTGGATTTAAAATAAGACTAATGACTATTTTTATGATATTTTCTAATTCCATTTACTATTTATCTTTATTTTCTAGCCTATTTTGACTAAAAAAATTAAGGAAAATGCATAAAAATGCTAAAAAAATTATTTTTGGGTTTAGAAATAGGTTTCTATGCTTGGACAAGATTCCTAGACCTAATTTTGAAATTTTTGAAAATATCAAAAAAATGAGCTAAAAATTAAGTGTCAACACTTGGGCATTTTCAAAAATTCAAATTTTACTTTCTAAGATTAGTCATAGTATTTTTAAACCATTCTACAAATTTTTGAATTTTTTAAGGAAATTGAATTTTTGAGAATTTCATTAATCGAGAATTGATCTTTTATGATTTTTTGAAAATTTTTATGAATTTTCTATTTTTTTTACATTTTTTGAATTTTTATGGATTTTCTAATAATTTTTTAATTTTTATGAATTTTCTTATTATTTTTATTTTTCTGTGAAATTTTTAATTTTCCTGAAACTTTTTATGTTTTCCAAAATTTTTCTGAATTTTTTATTTATTTTTCTGATTTTTTATTTATTTTTGAATTTTTTTATATTTTTACTTATATTTTTATTTTTTAAAAATTGCCCGTTGGATTAGTGAATCGGACCAGCTAGGTTCAACCCGATTCGGCTTGGTGGAATCGCGTCTTGCCGGCGTCGGCGCCGATTATCTCCTTTGACAAGAAGCAGCGCCGAAGCGGCGTTGTTTCCGGGGAATTTCATTGGGCCATTTCCCTAAGCACTTGGTGTGCATGATTCCAGTTCTATGTTCTGGAGGCTACTAGTTTGAGCTCATCCCCAACAAGTTTCCGATGACCTTTTTGCTTGATTTTTTATTCTATGTCTTCCTTATATTACTAACTATTAACCCTAACCTATGACCTTGCCTTTAGACCTTCGCTGGCCGGTGAAAAACCGACTAGAAAAACATAACCTAACACTGACCTAAAATAACATTTCCAGGTTTCGAATCACTATCCTACTCGCCCTAGCCGTCTAACTCAGTTCTAACGATCAACAAAACATCAAACAAGGGCCTGGAATCACTGACTTCAATTTCTTAGGACCAAAATGAGGCTCCGGCAGGGGGTCCTTGAGCTCCGGCGAAATGGTTTTGACAATAACCAACTAAGTTTATGCTCGTTTAACGCCCAAAATGCAATCATATAACACAAACACATGATCAAAAACTCTTTACAAGCATTAACGAACTCAGATTCGCAAAGAAATCACGTGATCGGCAAAGTTTTAGTTCAAAGTCATTTTCTGGAATTTTGGAAAAATCGTGACTATGAGAGAATTTTACCTGTTTCGTTTGATGATCAAAAAGTGTTTCCAGAACAATCTCCAATCACGAAGCTCTTCCTGGACACTTTGTCTTCAAGATGATGAATTTGGATTCGCCCAGATTGGATCGAGGCATGTTAACCTTGCTCGATTTTAAGGCTTAGTTGACCAGCTACAGGCCGCCTATTCTAGGTGAGGAGGCTCACCACCTGGGCTGATTCATCGGTGCTTTTTTGGCCAGAAAAGCACCAATCGCTCGGTCTGGAAAGCCTCAACTCATTCTTGTTGACACCTAATTTTTAGCTTATTTTTTTATATTTTCAAAAATCTCAAAATTAGGACTAGGAGTCTTGGCCAAGCCTAGAAACCTATTTCTAAACCAAAAAAACAATTTTTGTAGAATTTTTCTGCATTTTTCCTTAATTTCTTTTAGTCAAAATAAATGAGAAAATCAAGAAAAATACCAAATGGAATCATAAAATTTCATAAAAATAGTCATTAGTCTTATTTTAAATCCAATTTCATGAATACATCATCAATTTTGAAAAATCTCAATCGGGTATAAGTTTTTTTCCCAAAATTGGGCAAAATTAAACCCGAATTGAACCAAAAATGCAATTAAATTTTTTTTAGCCATTTTTTAGTCATAGTGTCTTCACAAAAAATGATTCTGGGACCTTGAATTACATAATGATCGGTCCAATTGCATAATTTTGCATAAAAATAAATAATCCCTAAAATTTAATTGAAAAATAAGAATTTTGAACCCAAATTGGGAATCGTGCCCAATAAGAAATTGTCGAACCATGAGACTATTATTTCTAGGGTTTATCATATGTGGGTAATTCAATTTTGGCATCAATTTTGCCTAATCAAGTTATTAGGACATCAAATTAAATAAAAACCTATTAACTCGAATAAAAAAATGAGAAAATCTTAGACAC
Source organism: Syzygium aqueum (assembly GCA_031216185.1). Lineage (NCBI taxonomy): Eukaryota > Viridiplantae > Streptophyta > Magnoliopsida > Myrtales > Myrtaceae > Syzygium > Syzygium aqueum. Next base: position 20,499,301 of record CM062233.1, read on the forward strand.
AATCATGATAAAATTGGGGAAAGTTATATATTTGGGTTCAGAATGTGATGGGGAATTTAATTTTGCGGTTTAATTTTGAAAATTGGGTAAAAATTGAGCTTAATTGATGAATTTAGATCAATCCGGGTCGGTCGGGTCAACCCGACCCTACCCGGGTTGGTTGTCTTCCTTACTTGACTCACCTGAGAACGAAACCCAAAAAAAAAAAAACCATTTCAAGCCTGCAACTTTGTCGATCATTTCTGGCTAATTTGACACGTGAAAATCGACTAGGCCAGCTGGAGAATCTCCAACTGGTACCAGTGAACCGATCTAACCGATCGGAAATCGGTTTTAATCGATTTTGGGCGGGTATTTTTTATCAACAAAAATCAAGAAAAAACGGAACATTGCGAAGGAACTGTTCGACGTATTGCCGAAGAGAGAGAAGAGAGAGAAATAGAGGGAAAGAGCTTGAATTTAAGACACAGAGAGAGAAAGAGCGAGAGAGAGAGAAGTAGAGATCCCAAGGTCGAGTAATTGGCGCCGGTCAATTGAACGGCGCCGGTCGATTGAATGGCGCCGGCAAATCGATCGTCTAGGGAGGATCTCCTCCTCGGGTGAACCAAAATAGAAGCTGACTCTAAACCTCTGAAAATCAAGCTCGACCGGCATGCTCAAAGCTTTTCTGGCGAAGCCAAGACCTCCAAGTGGAAGTTCAAGTGTCAAGGAACAACCCTATAGGTGCGGATCAATTTGACAATTTGTTCTGATCATCGAACGAAGAAGGTAAATATCGTTCATGATTATGTTTTTTTTTCATAATTCCAAAATAGTGTTTTAATTTGTTTCTGCATGTTTTTCTATGGTTTTACTATATTAGGTGCCTAAAATGTGTTCTAATCATGTTTTACTGGGTTTGATTGCATTTTTTTATAGGAAAACACGCATAAAATGTCTCGGTTGCTCATTAAATCACCTCACCAGAGATTGGAAATCCTCGCCGAAGTGTCACTGTGGCCTTTGGCCATTCAAGTTAGTCTTCCTTGATCTTTGCTTGATGTTTTGTTAGTGATTTGATTGCTAGAAAACAGCTAGGACGATCAGAACATGCGTGAATATTAGAAAGGTTGGAAAGGTCAGTTTTGAGTTGGTATTTTTAGGTTCGGTTTTCGCCGGCCGGTGAACGTCCGCCAGCGTTCCAAGTAGACTAGATGAAAAATAGAGCGTAGGGTCATCACCATGGTGCAATCAGGATGGTGAAATAGTCGTCAGAAGGTCATCAGCGATGGGCTCGAATCGGTGACCGCGAAAACGTTTAACACGGAACTACACCTACCAACCATTTGAGAAAATGGCTAAATGAAAAAATCCCTAAACGGCGGCATTTTTTGGGCATTGTGCTCGTCGGCTAAGACAACTGGCAACTGGCACCAGTAACGCCCTGTTCGGTCAGGCCGAACTGGGTTGAACCGGGCCAGTCCAGTTCGTTTTCCGGCGAGAATTTTAAAAAATAAATAGATAATAAAAAAATCTTTAAAAACATAAAAATTCAACAAAATTCCAAAAAATAAAAAAATTTCACAAATAAATAAATTAGAAAATATAAAAAAATTTAGAAATTCGAAAAATTTCAGAAAAAATAGAAAATTCATAAAAAAAAATTCAAAAAAAATTAGAAAATTCATAAAAATTCAGAAAATACAAATAAAAAATGTGAAAATTTTAGAAAATCTATAAAAAAATTGAAAAATTAAAAAAATTCATAAAAATATTCAGAAAATCATAAAAAAATAAATTCTCGGTTAATGAAATTTTCGAAAAATAAATTTCCAAAATTTTAAAAATTCACAGAATGGTCCAAAAACACCGTGGCCAACCATAAAAAGCGATATTTGAATTTTCGGAAGTGCCCAAGTGTCATTTTTAGAAAGTCCCAAATTTAGGGGTTATAACCCCTAGAAAACCCTAAAACCCTAAAAAATGTAAATAATGAAATGAATAAGGTTCTAGAGCTTCATTAGAGTTTGGATATTTTGATTGATTTTAATTTTTAGATACCCTTTTAGGGTTGATTGATCTGATTGACATTGATTGTACATTTAATACTTATTTGTTTTGTAACATCGTGAATTTCCGAATTTTTAGATACCCATTAGGGTTGATTGATCGAAAATTTACCAAATTGCCCATGGGCCCGTTTTTGGTGATTCCGAATTTTGACCATTGTGGGAAGTTAACTAAGGCTGATTAGGGCTAACTCAGGTCTGGTTAGCCCTTGGTTAATGGCTTTTGACCCATTTGCCCATGCATTATTGGATAAGAAACATTTCTAGCCCTTGGATGAGGGGCAAAATGGTCATTTTGGCTAAGATTTTGACACTTGGAACTCACTCACCAGACCTTTGACAAATTTTGACCTTTTCTCTCTCCTCTCCCCCTCATTTTCTTCCCGGTTTTCCCCTCTTCCTCTTCTTCCTCATTGTTTTCTCTTTACCGTGGGCACATTTCTGCTGGGTCTGGTACTGTTCACGCCGAAACAATACCCACCGCCGAAGCTACTAGCCACCAGCCACCACACGCCACCGCCTGGTACCACTACAGCCACCCACAGCCCCGTTCCAGCTTAAAACAATGAAGAAAACAGCAGCAAATTGTCGTTTTCGTCGTTGCCGTGACTGCCGGCTTGCACCCGGAACGCCGCCGTCAACCCTTACCCGCGTCGGTGATCGATTGCCCGTTCCCGTCGTCCCGAGTCGTTAATAGGCGAGTATAAACCCCTAAACCCCTAATTAGTTTAATTGTGCATTTTTAGGGATTGATTAGGCTTAATTGGGGTTTAATTAGGCTTAATTGTGTGTGGGATGTTTTGTATAGATCATTAGGCCCTAATGAGATGGTTTAAAGGTGGTTTAGTGCCTAAATGTTAATCTGCCCTGATACTATTCATTGAGTACCGAATTTGTGTAATTTTGTCTAAGTGTGGCACTAATTAAGTTCAAGTGTTAATGACTTGAAATTGGACTTTTAGAGGCTAATTTGGCTTATTTGAGGCCTAATCAAGTATATTTGGTTGTTGGGTGATTAGTAGTTGCGATTGGGGATTTATGGAATGGTTTAAACATGGTTTAAGGCTTATTTAGTGTTAAAACCTGGTACTGTTCATTCAGTACCGAAAATGCCTAATTTGTGTCCAAATTGAACATTTTAAGACTAATGGATTAATGACAAGAATTTAGGCATTTTTAGGGGTTGATTAGGGCATGTATAAATCCTATCGAATGACCCCGAAGTAGTGAGAACTATTATCGAGATTTATTTGCCCAAGGCGGGCCTTTAGCACATTGAGCTACCTTGGAATGAATATGGAGTTTATTGAGCTAGAAGGGTAATGATTTGATGATGCCGAGGGTGCGTTAGATTCATGGGCTTAGTAAATAACTATATTCGGCACGTAGGCTTGAGTATTGGTATAAATTTTCAAGTGTATCATTTGTATGCTAGGTTGTGATTAAATTGAAATTAAGTGTAATGATGTGCATGCCTGAGCTTTGTTCAAATGTTGGCCTTCGAGTCAGGCCTACGGGTCGTTATAATCACTTGTAACCTTCGGATCGAGCCTACGGGTCGATTTATCAAACTGTTGGCCTTCGGGTCGGGCCTACGAGTCGTTATATCCAAATGTGACCTTCAGGTCGGGCTTACGGGTCGTTTTAAATTGTGGCCTTCGGGTCGATTTAACCTACGGCCTTTGGGTCAGTTTAATCTATGGCCTTCGGGTCGGGCCTACGGATGGATTTATTTCTGAAAGTGGCCTTCGGATTGATATATCTGTGGCCTTCGGGTCGGTATATCTGTGACCTTCGGGTCGGAATAACTATACATATTTGATAAATCACACTTGGGTATTGTTGGTAAATGCCTAACCTGCAGGGCTATATTATGAATGACTTGAGCTTTGGGCCTATGAATTTATTGTGAATTAGTGGACACTAATTGGTGTGTTAATTTATCTGTCAGGAAGTGCATGTTAGCCTAGTTTAGAATTAGGGATTAATTACTTGCTGAGATTTATCTCATGGTTATTGAAAACCGACATTTTAGACCCCCGTCCGTGACTATGGCGGAGTTGCTCGTGCGTTTTGGGATTCCCCATTTTATCGAGAAGACTTTTTCTGTACACCCAGTAGAAGAGGGGAATTCGTATATCAGATATTATACATTAGTCTGGGTAGATGTCGAGGAGTTAGAGTCTGCAATCCATGAGTACATAGCTTGGTGTTATAGGACGCACAATGGGAAAGAGATCGGACCTCTTAGGACTTTTGATATTCCATTTAATGGACTGAATGGAGTGGATCCTTGGTGCCCCGACGGGCAAGTGGTAGACCCCAGCTCGTATGTTAAGGAGAGCGCGAGCTTAGAGGAGATACCGATGGTGCACAAGTCTGACAAAGGTGGATCAATAGACATGGATGAGAGCGATGAGGAGATGGAGCTGCAACTAGAGGAGGACCCTGATCCTAGGGCGATGGACTTAGAGGATGAGTTCGAGAAGGCTGAGTTTGAGCTAGACTCGTTAGATTTCGACGAGGAGCTACCTGATAGTTCCTCCTTGTCAGAATCTTCTGAGTCTGACCCAGACTAGGCTCCCTAGGATGACTCAGTTATGGATAGGAGGGGCCGTACCTTTTTGACTGAAGCCCGCTTTAGTCTACTAAACCCTGGCCACTAACCCTTTTTGATCTTCGTGGCTGTGACTCCCCCTTTTTGATTTGGGTTGTACTCCCCCTATAAATGGATAGTGTATTTACCCTTCTATATTAGTGATATGTGTATGTTTTTATGAAACCGTATTTCCCTACTTTGCTATTCGTGGTTGTCTTAAACTATTTGTACGGGTGTATATATATTATATTATATATATACATAGCTTTCGTTTGTGCTTTATACTCGTGGCGTTGGGTGTTTGGGTCGGCGACGCTTTATGAGATGTCGCAACAAATTTAACCTAGATGCGGGATGCTCGTGCTTCGTGGGTTGCGGGGCGTGACATGTTTTTTTTTCCTGTGATTAGAATGGACAGAATTAGAAAGTAAGCCTCATAAATTTGCATGATACGTTAGATATCATATCATTCTTACGTACCGAAAGGGCGTTAGGGATCTCGATTTGTGATCAATAACGTAATTAAATTCCTGTACTCAGAATCTCTGGTTTGATTATATTTCTAATTTACCTATCAATAATGACTAGTGGTGACTCCAAAATTATAAACCTATACTAAATAAGAAATTATCTTCCACTGTCACGTGAGGTATGGTATGGGAGAGACCCTTATATGGAAATACCTCCTTAATGCGCAAATCCCGAAAGCCCCCTAAAAAGCGCAGCACGACAACTCTCCCTCTAGAAAATTCTCTTTATTCTATGTTTCTCTCTCTTCGCTCTCTACGGCAATTCGTCGAACAGCTTCCCCTCTTTGTAATCAGTTTTTTCAGCTTTTTGTTCATTGATTTTTCCCGCCCAAAGTTTGTTCCTACGATTTCCGATCGGACAAATCAAATATCTGGTGCAAGCTAGAGATTCTCCAACTAGCCATCTTAATTTTCACGTGCTCATTTTCTCAAGGTAAGTCGGCCAAGGCGCAGGTTTGAACCGTTTTTCTGGGTTTATTGTGCATTCTGGGGTGAGTCAACTAAGGAAGAAGGGTAGCTAGGTCCGGTCGGGTCGACCTGGTAGACCCGGCAGGCCCGATTTTGTTTAAAAATCCAAATTAAGCCCAATTTCGATCGAATTTTCAAAATTAAACCCCTAAATTGAATTCCTCATCATATTTTGAACCCAAATATGTAATTTTTCCCAATTTTTGATAAAATCATGTCCGAGATTTTTAAATCTTTATATTTGGGTTATTGGGGTTTTGTTCAATTCGATGTCCTAAAGACCTGATTAGGTAAAATTGGTGCCAAACTTGAATTACCCACATCTGATTAACCTTAGAAACGATGGTCTCATGATTAGACAATTTCATATTGGGCACGATTCCCAATTTGGGCTCAAAATTCTTAATTTTCAATTGAATTTTGGGGTTTTCTGATTTCTTTGACAAATTGTGCAATTGGGCTAGCTATTATGTAATTAAAGGTCTCAGAATCATTTGTTGTGAAGATACTATGACTTAAAAATGACTAGAAAAGATTTAATTGCATTTTTGGTTCAATTCGAGTTTGATTTTGCCCAATTTTGGGAAAAACACATACCCGGTTGAAATTTTTCAAAATTGACGATGTATTAATGAAATTGGATTTAAAATAAGACTAATGACTATTTTTATGGAATTTCCTGATTCCATTTGCTATTTTTCTTGATTTTCTCACTTATTTTGAATAAAAGAAATTAAAGGAAAATGCAGGAAAAAGCTAAAAAAAAATTATCTTTGGTTTAGAAGTAGGTCTCTAGGCTTGGCCAAGATTCCTAGTTTTAATTTTGAGATTTTTGAAAATATAAAAAAAAGCTGAAAATAAAGTGTCAATATCGCCAAGCCTGTTGCACCGCGCTTTTTCGGGCTTTTGGAGTTTGCACATTAAGGAAGTATTTCCGTGTAAGGGTCTCTCCCAAACTATACCTCACGTGACAGCAGATGGTAATTTCCTATTTAGTCTAAGTTTTTTTAATTTGGAGTTATCATTAGTCATTATTGGTAGGTAGACTAGAAACCTAATCGGGATATTGGAGAAATTACACGATTCTTCAAACTAGAGATTCAGAGTACGGGAACTTGATTACGTTAATAATCCCAAATGGGGATCCCTAATGCCCTTTCAGTACCTAAGAACGATATGATATCTAACGTGTTATGAAAGTTTCCGAGGATTACCCACTAATTCGATCCATTCTAATCACGGGAAAATCAATCAATAATTAAATGCGCAATCAAAGTCAATCAAATCAATCAATTCTAAATGGTTTCTAAAAATGAAAATCAATCAATACATCAAAATCCTAATGAAGCCCTAGAAGTTTATTCATTTCATGATTTGCATTTTTTAGGATTTTAGGGTTTTTAGAGGTTATAATCCCTGAATTTGAGATTTTTTTAAAAATGCCACTTGAGCACTTCAAAAAATTCAAATTTCGCTTTCTAAGGTTGGTCACAGTGTTTTTGAACCATTTTGTGAAATTTTTTTTCCAAAAAATGAATTTCTAAGAATTTCATTAACCGAGAATTGATTTTTATGATTTTTTGAAAATTTTTATGAATTTTCGAATTTTCTAATTTTTTTTACATTTTCTCAATTTTCTGAATTTTTATGGATTTCCTAATAATTTTTGAATTTCTTATGAATTTTTTATTATTTTTATTTTACTGTGAAATTTTTTATTTTCCTAAAACTTTTTATGTTTTCCAAAATTTTTTTGAATTTTTATTTATTTTTCTGAATTTTTAGTTATTTTATTATTTTTTTAATTTTTTTTTATATTTTATATTTTATATATATTTTTTAATTTCCCACCTGATTAGTGAACTAGACCAGCATGGTTCGGCCAAGCCGAACCGGGCCTCACCGGCGCCGACGCCGATCGTCTCCTTTGTTGAGAAGCAGCGCCAAATGGCGTTGATTCCGGGGAATTTCTTTGAGGCGTTTCCCCGAGCACCTAGTGTGCATGGTTTCGATTCTAAGGTCTCAAGGCCGCTAGTTTGAGCTCGTCACCGACGAGTTTCCGACAACCTTTTCGCTTGATTTTTGATCTTGTGTCTTCCTTATATTGCCAACTATTAACCCTAACCTACGACCTTGCCATCAGACGTTCGCCGGTCGGCAAAAAATCGATTAGGAAAATCGAACCTAACACTGACCTAAAATAACATTTCCAAGTTTTAAATAACTATCCTACCCGCCTTAGCCATCTAACTCAGTTTCAACGATAAACAAAACATCAAACAAGAGCCTGGAATCACTGACTTGGATATCTTAGGACCAGAATGAAGCTCCGGTGAGGGGTCCTCGACCTTCGACGAGATGGTTTTGATAATGACTAACTCGGTTTATGCTCATTTAACGCCCAAAATGCAATCATATAACACAAAATATGATCAGAAACTCTTTACAAGCATTAACAAACTCATATTCGCAAAGAAATCACATAATTAGCAAAGTTTTAGTTCAAAGTCATCTTTTGGAATTTTGGAAAAATTGGTGAGTATGAGAGGATTTTACCTATTTCGTTTGATGATCAAATGGTGTTTCTAGAACAATCCCCAATCACGAAGCTCTTCCTGGACACTTTGTTTTCAAGATGTTGACTTTGGATTCGTCGGAATAGCTCGAGGTAGGTCGACTGAGCCTAATTTTCAAGCTCAGTCAACTAGCTTCAGGCCGCCTGCTCCAGGTGGGGAGACTCATCATTTGGGCTGATTTTTTGGTGCTTTTCTGGCCAGAAAAACACCGATCGCTCAGTCCGGGAAGCCTCAACTCACTCTCCCTTTAGAAAATTCTCTTTCTTTTGTGTTTCCCTCTTTTCTCTCTCTTCGGCAATTCGTCGAACAGCTTCCCTTCTTTGTGATCAGTTTTTTCAACTTTTTGTTCATTGATTTTTCCTGCCCAAAGTTTGTTCCAACGATTTTCGATCAGATGGATCGAATATCTGGTGCCAGCCGGAGATTTTCCAACTAGCTATCCTAATTTTCACGTGCTCATTTACTCAAGGTAAGTCGGCCAAGGCATGGGTTTGAACTATTTTTCTGGGTTTATTGTGTGTTCTTGGGTGAGTCGGGTAAGGAAGAAGGGTAGTCGGGTCGGGTCGACCCGGCTAACCCGGCAGGCCCGATTTTGTTTAAAAATCCCAATTAAGCCCAATTTCAACCGAATTTTCAAAATTAAACTCCTAAATTGAATTCCTCATCACATTTTGAACCAAAATATGTAATTTTCCCTAATTTTTGATAAAATTATGTCCAAGATTTTTATATTTTTGTATTCGGGTTATTGGGGTTTTGTTCAATTCGATATCATAATGACCTGATTAGGCAAAATTGGTACCAAAATTGAATTAACCACATCTGATTAACCCTAGAAACGACGGTCTCATGGTTCGACAATTTCATATTGGGCATGATTCCCAATTTAGGCTCAAAATTCTTAATTTTCAATTGAATTTTGGGGTTTTTTTATTTCTTTAACAAATTGTGCAATTGGACCGACCATTATGCAATTAAAGGTCCTAGAATCATTTGTTTTGAAGACACTATGACTTAAAAATAACTAGAAAAGATTTAATAGTATTTTTGGTTGAATTCGAGTTTGATTTTGCCCAATTTTGGGACAAACACATACCCGATTGAAGTTTTTCAAAATTGATGATGTATTTGTGAAATTGGATTTAAAATAAGACTAATGATTATTTTTATTGAATTTTCTGATTCCATTTACTATTTTTCTTGATTTTCTCACTTATTTTGACTAAAAGAAATTAAAGGAAAATGCAGGAAAGAGCTAAAAAAAATTTATTTTTGGTTGAGAAGTAGGTGTCTAAGCTTGGCCAAGATTCCTAGTCCAAATTTTGAGAATTTTGAAAATATTAAAAAATGAGTTAAAAATCAAGTATCAACATTGCCAAGCGTGTCGCGCAGCACTTTTTTTTTTTTGGACTTTCAGGATTTGTGTACTAAGGAGGTATTTTCATATAAGGGTCTTTTCTAGACCACACCTCACATGACGGCGGATAGTAATTTCCTATTTGATCTAAGTTTTTGATTTTGAAGTCGCCACTAATCATTAATAGTAGGTAGACTAGAAACCTAATAGGGGCACGAAAGAAATATCACGATTCTACGAACCTAAGATTCTGAGTACGAGGACTTGATTATGCTAATGATCCTAAATTAAGATCCCTAACGCCCTTTCGGTACCTAAGAACGATACGATGTCTAACATGTCATGCAAGTTTCCGAGACTTACCCACTAATTCTGTCCATTCTAATTATGGAAAAAATCAATCAAGAATTAAATGCTCATTCAATATCAATCAAATCAATCAATCTTAAATTGTCTCTGAAAATGAAAATCAATCAAAACATCAAAACCCTAATGAAGCCCTAGAGGCTTCTTCATTTCATGGTTTGTGTCTTTTTAGTGCTTTAGGGTTTTTTTAGGGGTATAACTCCTAAATTTGAGATTTTATAAAAATGCCACTTGGGCACTTCCAAAAATTAAAATTTCACTTTCTAAGGTTGGCCACGGTATTTTTGAACCATTTTGTGAATTTTTGAATTTTTTTTTGAAAATTGAATTTCTGAGGATTTCATTAACCGAGAATTGATTTTTATGATTTTTTTGAAAATTTTTATGAATTTTCCAATTTTTTTAGATTTTTCTGATTTTTTTTTACATTTTCTGAATTTTTATGTATTTTCTAGGAATTTTTGAATTTTTATGAATTTTCTTATTATTTTATTTTTCTGTGAATTTTTTTATTTTCCTTTAACATTTTATGTTTTCCAAATTTTTTCTGAATTTTTATTTATTTTTCTAATTTTTGATTTTTTTTATTTTATTTTAAATATTTTAAATAATTTTTAGATTATTTATTTCTTTATTTATTTTTTAAAATTTCCCACCGGATTAGTGAGCCGAACTGGCCCGGTTCAACTTGGTTCGGCTTGGCTAAACTAGGCCTCGTCGACGCTAATGCCGATTGTCTCCTCTGGTGAGAAGATGCGTCGAAACGGAGTCGATTCAGGGGAATTTCATTCGGTCATTTCCTCAAGCACCTAGTGTGCATGATTCTAGTTCCAAGTTCTCGAGGTCGCTAGCATGTTTCTTGCTCAAACCATCATTTCCTTTAACACATATCAAAATCGTGAAAAGGAAATCTTTCAAGCTTCTACGGGTCTCTTATCTCTATGGTTCATCTCACACATTCGATCTTGGTGTCGTTTCATGAATATTCGCGAAATTTGTTCAGCGATAAATCCAATTGAGCAATACATTCGTATCCAAAACAAATTACCCAAACAATCTTTTTTAGATTGGGCCAAATTCATTAGAGCCTTAATTCCTAATCAAATCCAATGACAGATCAATTGGCTAAAGATTGACAAAGCAAGGATTACAAAGCCAAGAAGGGCACGTGGTACCATTACTTGGGCTAAATGGGAGAACCGCATATTGTCCCTTGAGAGTTGTCAGACAATTTGGGATGCTTTAACAAGTCCCACTGGCATGGAACCTGAGGAGTTTGCATTTGACATCCCAAGTGGAATCATACTCGAAGAAGAGAAGAAAGACCTTCAAGCCAAGGTTCATAAAATTATCCTTTCTTTGGATAATTCACCTTCATAAGTAGTGGAATGACCAAAGAACTTAGAAGGAGACATGGAGATTTATATGGCATCCTAGGAATACATCAAGTGGATGGAAAGTAAACGACCAATTGATGTGGAACCATACGTTCTATTGAGCATTATAATGGATCCCGAGGAGGAGTATGTCTCGGAATGCATTGTCTCACACATGCCTGGAGTTGAGCCTTACATCCCCGAAGAAGTCATAATCGATGTCGAAGAATGGGAATTTCAAATCAAGAAATCAGAGGATTACCACGGGGCGGAAGTTACCTTAGTTAGCAAGAAGCCTAGAAATAGATGGTTTAAAATTCCCATTAGAGTTTAAAATCATTTTGTAAAGCAAACTTGGATTTTATATGAAATACTCATTTTTCAAAATCTATTTGGATAAACTCAAAGACATAATCACCATGGATTATAATTCTTTGAATGATATGATTCCTTGAGAAAAACATTAATGAGAAGTTTTATGCAAGGCTAAGGCTTGTGTAAAAGTCCTTATCCTTGTTAATCATAAGAAACCATACAATTAAAAGAATGTGAGTATTCATATTCATTCCACCAATTCTAATATCTCGACGGTTTTCATGAAAGCAAGTTTTCTAGCAACAGAAGGCAAAAGATCTTGAAGCCATTTACAAATTAAAATGGCCAAGGCAGAAACTCGTACTCGACTAGTTGAAGTTGAGAACCAGATGGCACAAATGGCTGCCATGATGGCAGAATGAAGGCCTTTATCATAGCTGCGAGGGGATCCTATCCTACTGTCTCAAATCCAAAAGCTACATCTAAAATAATGGATCTGAAAGAAGACATTCGGGTTAAAAAGACATCTAAAGATGAAGAGGAGGCCAAAAGATTGGCCAAAATTAAAGAATGCATTACAAGCCAAGGATATGAGCTTCAAAGGTTCACCATGTTGGTGAAGGGTGGTGAAAGAGTTGAATGATTGTTGAAAGAAGAGAAATTTCAAGAAATGACAACGCAAAGACCTTATCTTAGGAAGAAGGATAAAGAACCTGTGCGTAATGTGGCTATGGTGTCTAGCCTCAATGTTAATCAGGCTTCATTCCTAAAACAATCTAATGTCCCTTGGAGAAATCCAAAACAGTTTAAGCCAAAGAAAAGGCCCGTAAGAAAATTCACTCCGTTGCCACAACCCCTATCAAAGTTACTACCGATATTATTAGAAAGATATTTGGCGGCCAAAGAAGTGCCAAGAGACAATCTTACAAGGTTCCCCTGGTACGATAAGTCAAAGATTTGCACATATCACATGGGAGAAAGAGGACACAATGTGGACAATTGTATAGTCTTGAAATATAAAGTTCAACAACTCATAGACAAGAAGATTTTAAGTTTTCAAGAGCTAAAGTCAAATGTGCATCGGAACCCTTTTCCTCAGCACAATATGGTCCTTATTGAAGCAGAAATAATAAGGCCTAACGACGAAGATAAATATGAGGCCAGATTAAAGACTGCTCGACAAGGAGATGCTCGCTTTCGTCGTGAAGCATTCTTAAAAGGAGAAATTATAGACAACTTGGGAGAAGATTTTGGCAATACAACTTCCAGGTAAAGTATACTCCACCATCGTGGACTTTTAAAAGTGAAGTTATTGTGCCCGATGGTTGGGGTGGCATGGACGATGAGCTCAGAAGACAAAATGAGACTCCATCTGGTGATGAAGTGGATCAATTTGAAGAGTAAAAAGAAAGGATTCGGCGGGGTGAAAGGCGATTTACCCAAACATCACTTGAGCAAGGTGACACTGTAGACCTCTTTGGTCAAGATAGTGGAAAATACAACTTCCGTGTTAAGTACACACCTCCACCCTGGGCTTTTAAAAACGAAACTATTGTGCCTGATGGATGGAGAGGCATAGATGAAATCCCAATTAACGAATTAAGTTTTGAGGAGAAAGAAGATCAAGACGAGAAAATGAAGAAAAAGGCTCGCCATAGAGATAGATTCAAAGTCCTACTGGTAATCCCAGGTCCTATTTAACGAGGAGTCATTAGGTAATTTCAAGTTCTATTTGATGAAGAGTCACTAGGCAATCCTAGGTCCTATTGGCGAGGAGCTCCTAGGCAAATTCAAAGTCCTACTAGTAAGGAATTCTAGGAAAATCTAAAGTCTTACAGGTAAGGAGCCCCTAGGTAAATTTTAACTCCTACTGGTAAGGAATCACTGGGCAAATCTAAAATCCTTAGGCGAGGAGGCTTAGGTGTTCATGGTTCGTGGGTTCGTCCTTAAACCACCAAATCTGAATAACCATCATAATCATCACCTCTATCATTTCATACCCTTGGATAAGCAACGAAGAAACTCTCACAAACAAATAAGTTTCTCTCCCTCGATCATCAAGAATTTTTCAAGATGTGTTCCAAAAAGATAACCTTTGGATTAGATCACGAATTTCAAAAACAAAGACCCTAATCAATTGTTGTGAAATTTCTATCTTATCTTGTTCAGGGAGTCGACTAAAAATTCAGGTATCACATTGTCTTTGAGATCAACCTCTAACGAGCTCAATTTCAAAGATGGACAGCTGTTGACACCTAATTTTTAACTCATTTTTCTCAATTTTTAAAAAATTTCAAAATTAGGTCTAGGAATCTTGGCCAAGCCTAGAAACCTATTTCTAAACCAAAAAATAATTTTTTAGCATTTTTTGCATTTTTCCTTAATTTCTTTTGGTCAAAATAAGTGAGAAAATCAAGAAAAATAGTACATGGAATAAAAAAATTCCATAAAAATAGTCATTATTCTTCTTTTAAATCCAATTTCATTAATACATTATCAATTTTGAAAAATCTCAATCAGGTATATGTTTTTTTCCCAAAATTGGGCAAAATTAAACCCAAATTGAACCAAAAATGCAATTAAATTTTTTTCCAGTCATTTTAGGTCATAGTGTCTTAAAAAAAATTAATTATGGGACCTTGAATTGCATAATGGTTGGTCCAATTGCACAATTTGACATAAAAATAAAAAATTCCCAAAATTAGATTGAAAATTAAGAATTTTGAACCCAAATTGGGAATCGTGCCCAATATGAAATTGTCGAAATATGAGACCATCATTTCTAGGGTTAATCAGATATGGGTAATTCAATTTTGGCATCAATTTTGCCTAATCAGGTCATTAGGACATCAAATTAAACAAAACCCTATTAACCCGAATTTTAAAATGAGAAAATCTTGAACTCAATTATAATAAAAATTGGGGAAAATCATATATTTGGATACGGAATATGATGGGGAATTCAATTTTGGGGTTAAATTTGAAAAATTTGGTCGAAATTGGGTTTAATTGACGAATTTGTACCAATTCGGGTCTGCCGGGTCGGCCGGGTCAACCCAACCCGACCCGAATGGGTTGTCTTCTTCGCCTGACTCAGCCCGAAATGCACAAAACCCAGAAATACCAAATCAAACCCATGACTTAACCGGTCATTCTCGATCAAACTAGCACGTGTTAATTGGTTTGGCCAACTGGAAAATATCCAGCTGGCACCATTTAACCACCTCAATCGATAGGAATTTGGTTCCAACAAGTATTGAGTGGGAAATCGATCAATAAAAAAAAAAGAAGAAATATTGAAAGAGGGAGAGAACCTGTTCGGTGAAATGCCAGAGAGAGAAAGAGAACCAAGGGGCGAGAAAGCAAGAGTTTGAGAGTGAGAGGCATATAGAGGATCCCGGAATTGAGCGTTCGACGCTTCCTCCGGCGAGGAAACGTCGGCAAATCAGTTCAGAGAGTGATCTTCCATACTTGAGAATTCATAGATGAAGTTGCTCGTCAAGGCCTGAAAAATAGGCCTCGGTCGGCGCCTATTGGACTTTCCCAGTGAAGTGGCGACCATTGGATGATAGAGTAATCGTCCAGGAATCGCCCTACGGTTGTGGTTTGGCTCGGAAATTCCAATGTAACTTCAACGAAGAAGGTAAAATTTGCTCATGCTCACAGTTTCATGAAAATCCAGATTTCATGTTTCACTTTCATTAGGTTTGATTGTGCCATTTTCATCGTGATTTTGAATTCATTGATGATTAAAACATGTTTTTGAACATATTTCTCGTTGTTTGATTATATTTCGGGTCATTAAATGGCACAAACCGAGTCGACCACCATTGTTGATCATCACCGGAGCTTCACTGACCCCACTAGAGTGTTGATTGTAGCCAACAATCACTCAAGTTAGTTATTTCTATCATTGCTTGATGTTTTGATGATGAGATGATCGCAAGAAAACGGCTAGGACGATCAGAATAGGGGTGAATGTTAGAAAAGTTGAAAATGTTAGTTTCGAGTTGGCATTTTTAGGTTCGATTTTTACCGGCCGGTGAACGTCCGACGGCGATCTAATAGGACTAAATTGATACTAGAACAGGCAGACTTGATGATGGTACAAATGGAACGGCGAAATAGTTGCCGGAAGGTCGTCGGCGATGGGCATGAACCAGTGACCTCGAACAGATTAGACTTGGAATTGCGCCTACCACCTGTTCGCCGAAAATGCCCCAATGAACAGGGGAGCGAAATGACGCTGTTTCGGCGTCGTGCCCAAAATTAGAAAAATTCATAAAAATTCCAAAAATTCTCATAAAATTCAAATAAAAAATAAAAAAATTGAAAAAATTGGAAAATTCATAAAAATTTTCAAAAAATCATAAAAAAATCAATTCTCGATTTAAAAAATTTTTGAAAAAATATCAAAAAAATTGGAAAATTTACAAAAAGGTCCAAAATCATCATGGCTAGTCATAAAAAGTGAAATTTGAAATTTTGGAAATATCTAAATACTATAAAAAAAATTAAAAAAAATAAAAATTTTGAAAATTCACAGAATGGTTCAAAATCATCATGGTCAGTCATAAAAGTGAAATTTGAATTTTCAGAAGTGCCTAAGTGGCATTTTTTGGGAAATTTCAAATTTAAGGATTATAACCCATAAAAAATCCTAAAACCCTAAAAATGTGTAAATCATGAAATGAACAAGCTATTAGAGCTTCATTAGGGTTTTGGGTGTTTTGATTGATTTTTATTGTTAGTGGCCAAATTAGGGTTGCTATGATTGATTTGTCATTGATTAAGCATTTAATTCTTGGGTGCTTAATTGTTTTTTTTGGTAAAGGTAAATGTAATGGGTGCTTAATTGTTTGTTCATGATTAGTTAGTAAATTGACCTTAAGGATCCGTATAACGCATTAGACATGTCATATCGTTCTTAGGTACCAAAGAGCGCTAATGGTCTCAATTTGGGATCGTTAACCTAACCAAGTCTCTTATTCAAAATCTCTGATTTGTAGGATTGTAGTATTTCTCCCGTATCTCAATTAGGTTTCTAGTCAACTTACCGTAAATAACTAGTGGCGACTCCAAATTTAAATTTAGATCAAATAAACCCCGCTGTCACATGAGGTATCGTCTGGGAGAGACTCGTGTAGAAAAATACCTCCATAGTTAGCACGCAAGAGCGTGGCACGACAGGGTCGACTCGACTAATCCGGTAGGCCCGATTTTGTTTAAAAATCCAAATTAAGTCCAATTTCAATCGAATTTTCAAAATTAAACCCCTAAATTGAATTTCTCATCACATTTCCCCAATTTTTGATAAAATCATGTCCAAGATTTTTAAATTTTTGTATTCGGGTTATTGGGATTTTGTTCAATTTGATGTCATAATGACTTGATTAGGCAAACTTGATGCCAAAATTGAATTACCCACATCTGATTACCCCTAGAAACAATGGCCTCATGGTTCGACAATTTCATATTAGGCACGATTCCCAATTTAGGTTCAAAATTCTTAATTTTCAATTGAATTTTAGGGTTTTCTGATTTCTTTGACAAATTGTGCAATTGGACCAACCATTATGCAATTAAAGGTCCCAAAATCATTTGTTGTGAAGACACTATGATTTACAAATGACTAGAAAAGATTTAATTGCATTTTTTGTTCAATTCGAGTTTGATTTTGCCCAATTTTGGGAAAAACACATAGCCGATTGAAATGTTTCAAAATTGATGATGTATTAATGAAATTGGATTTAAAATAAGACTAATGACTATTTTTATGGAATTTTATGATTCCATTTACTATTTTTCTTGATTTTCTCATTTATTTTGACTAAAAGAATTAAAGGAAAATGCAGGAAAAAGCTAAAAAAATTATTTTTGGTTTAGAAGTAGGTTTCTAGGCTTGGCCAAGATTCCTAGTCCTAATATTGAGATTTTTGAAAATATCAAAAAATGAGCTAAAAATCTAGTGTCAACATCACAAAGCGTGTTGCGCCGCGCTTTTTTTTTTTTTTTTTGGACTTTCAGGATTTGTGCACTAAGGAGGTATTTCTGTATTAGTGTCTTTCCCAAGCCATACCTCACGTGACAGTGGATGGTAATTTCCTATTTGATCTAAGTTTTAGATTTTGGTGTCGCCACTAGTCATTAATGGTAGGTAAACTAGAAATCTAATTGGAGTACGGGAGAAATAACATGATTGTACGTATCAGAGATTCTAAATACGGGGACTTAATTATACTAATAATATCAAATTGAGATCCCTAACGCCCTTTCAGTACCTAAGAATGATACAATGTCTAACGTGTCATGCAAGTTTCCAAGGCTTACCCACTAATTTTATCTATTCTAATTGTGGGGAAAATCAATCAAGAATTTTTTTAGATTTTTCTGAATTTTTCACATTTTTTATTTGTATTTTCTGAATTTTTCTGAATTTTTTGAAAGTTTTTGAATTTTTATGACAATTTTTATTTTTATGTGGATTTCCTATTTTTCCTAATTTTTTGTTTTTTTTGAATTTTTCAAAATTTTTCATTGATTCTTTGGATTTTTTAGATTTTTATACATTATTTTTTTAAAAAAAGTTCCCGCTGAAGTGGTGAACCAAACCGACCAGATCCAACCCGGCTCGACTTAATCGAACCGGGTGTCGCCGGCATCGGTATTGACACTTGATTTTTAGCTCATTTTTTTTATATTTTTAAAAATCTCAAAATTAGGACTAGGAATCTTGGCCAAGCCTAGAAACTTATTTCTAAACCAAAAATAAATTTTTCAGCATTTTTCCTTAATTTTTTTAGTCAAAATAAGTGAGAAAATCAAGAAAAATAGTAAATGGAATCAGAAAATTCCATAAAAATAGTCATTAGTCTTATTTTAAATCCAATTTCATGAATACATCATCAATTTTGAAAAATCTCAATCGGGCATATGTTTTTACCAAAATTGGCCAAAATTAAATCCGAATTGAACAAAAAATGTAATTAAATTTTTTCTAGTCATTTTTAAGTCATAGTGTCTTCACAACAAATGATTATAGGACCTTGAATTACATAATGGTTGGTTCAATTGCACAATTTGTCATAAAAAATAAAACAATCCCCAAAATTCAATTGAAAATTAACAATTTTGAACCCAAATTGGGAATCGTGCCCAATATGAAATTGTCGAACCATGAGACCATCATTTCTAGGGTTAATCAGATGTGGGTAATTCAACTTTGACATCAATTTTACCTAATCAGGTCATTAGGACATCAAATTGAACAAAACCCTATTAACATGAATACAAAAATTTGAAAATCTTAGACACAATTATAACAAAACTGGGGAAAATTACATATTTGGGCTCGGAATGTGATGAGGAATTCAATTTTGGGGTTTAATTTTGAAACTTCCATCAAATTAGGCTTAATTTGCGAATTTAGACCAACCCAGGTGTATTGGGTTGATTGGGTCAACCCGACCTGACTCAGGTTCTTCATCTCCCTTACCCAACTCACCAGTCCGCATAAATCCCATAAAACAAACAGTTCAAACCCGCAACTTCATGAACCTTCCCCGATCGATTTAACACGTGCAAATCAAGTTGACTAGTTGGAAAATATCCAGCTGGCACCGGGGAGTCACTCTAACCAATTCAAGGTAGGTCAACAAAAAACTTTGGGCGGGAAATGACTGAGAGAGAGAAGAGAGAGAATTAGAGGAAAAAGAGATTTTTCTAGTGAGAGAGAGGGAGTTGAGGCTTCCTGGACCGAGTGCACGCTTTTCCCACTAGAAAAGCGCCGGCGAATTGGCCTAGGTGGTGAGCCTAGGGGATTGTCTTGGAAACGTTTTTTGATCATCAAACGAAGAAGGTAAAGTCCCCTCCTAGTCATGATTTTTTCCAGATTTGAGAAATTGTAAACTTGAGTTCAATCTTGCTAATTAGACATTTTCTTTCATGTGTCTGAGTTTTTCAATGCTCAAAATATGTTCTGACCTCATTTTCGTTGTTTGTTTGCATTTTGAATGATAAAAAATGCATTAAAACCGAGTCGGCCATACATTTGACCACTTCGCCGGAGCTTGAAGGACCCCGCCGGAGTGCCGCCGTGGCCATAAGCCACCCAAGTTAGCCTCCCTTAATCCTTGTTTGATGTTTTGAATCGTTATTTTGAACGATTTAGATGGCTAAGGCAATTAGATTAACCATTTGAGGTTTGAAAATGTTAGCTTATATTAGTGATGATCTAGGTTTTTCCGACTAGATTTTGTTGGCCGACGATGGTCCGACAAACACCTAATCAGTCTAGTTTGATAAAAGATGACATGAATTTGATAATGGATCAAAAGAAATGGTGAAATAGTTGTTGGAAGGTCGTCGGCGATGAGCTTAAAGTCACGGCCTTGAGAACTGTAAGACTTGGGTTATGCACATTAGGTGCTCAATCAAATGCCTTAATGGAAATGGCATTAAACGGCGCCGTTTTTGGGAGCTGAGTTCGCCGGAGAAGGTGACCGGTGTCGGCTTCGGCGAAGCCCGGTTAGGCCAAGATGAACCGAGTTGAATCGGGCCAGTCCGGTTCACCACTTTGGCGAGAAATTCAATAAATAAAAAAATCCAAAAAATAATAAAAATAAAAATTCATAAAAACATAGTATCAATATTGCAGATGCTCTTGTAACTTTGTCATCCTTACTACAAGCTGAAGATGGTATGGATTTAAAACTATTGAGAATCAATATTCTTAAACAACCAGCTCATTACACGATGGTCCAAGTAGAGTTCGATAATAAACCATGGTATCATGACATCAAAAGATATCTTCAATCGGGAGAATTTCATGAAGAAAGTTAACCAGGTGATAAGAAGATTATAAGGAAGATAGCCAATAAATTCTTCCTCAGTGGTCAAATCTTCTACAAGAAATTATTTAATTCAACCCTACTAAGATGTGTAGATGCTACAGAAGCTGAACAAATCATGAAAGAAATTCATGAGGGTAAATGTGGACTGCACATGAATGGACATCTTCTAACCCAAAAGATTATAAGGTTAGGATACTATTGGATGATGATGGAATCATATTGCATTCAACACGTGAGATGTTTGCATCAATGTTAAGTTTATGGAGACAAAATCAATGCACCGCCAAATGAGCTACATCAAATATCCGAGCCATGGCCATTCTCAATGTGGGACATTGATGTGATTGGTTCAATCAACCCCAAGGCCTCAAATGGGCATCGGTTTATCCTGGTTACTATTGACTATTTCACTAAATGGATTGAAGCAAACTCTTACACGAATGTTACTGCCATGAATGTTGCAAGATTCATTAGGCGGGACATCATTGCTAGGTATGAAATTCTAGAAGCAACAATTGTAGACAATAGCTTAAATCTAAACAATATGATCGTAGATGATCTACTTGAGCGCTTCCACGTCTGACATCTGAACTCATCTCTATATCGTCCACAAATGAATGGAGCAATTGAAGCAGCAAATAAGAATATCAAGAAGATACTAGCCAAGACAGCCGAAAATTATCGTGATTGGCACGAAAGGTCATCGTATGCTCTAATGGCATACCGATCATCAATTCGAACATCAACTAGAGCAACCCCATTTTCCTTGATTTATGGAATGGAAGCAGTGCTACTTGTTAAAGTAGAAATTCCTTCATTAAGAATACTATCCCAATTGAAGCTTTCAAAAGCTGATTGGATTCAACAAAGATATAAACAACTCAACATGATCGATAAAAAGAGATTGAGAGCTATATGCCATGGCCAAGCTTATTAGAGAAGAGTGGCTATTCCTTTAATCAAAAAGTGAAACCGAGGAATTTCAAAACAAAGGATTTAGTAGCGAAGAAAGTAATCTTCAACAATTTACATCCCCATGGCAAATTCACTGCGAATTATGAGAGTCCACATATTATCAAGAAAGTTCTTCCTGAAGGAGCATTGATTCTTGTAGATATGGTAGGAACAGAATTGGCCTATCCTGTAAATGTAGATGCTGTCAAGACTTTCTACCCATAAAATGAAGACGAACATTCAAGAAAGATCTAGGTCACTTTAGAACATGTGCAATATCGTGCATATCATGCATTATGAGCATGTTTATCTGTTTTGCAAAAGAAAGCAAAAAGAATCTGAACCAATTGATAATTTCAAAATCCTTAAGGGAGTTATCAAATAGTAAAGGGAAGTATTATTTCCAATTCGATTTTCCGTTTTTTTTTTTTTGGTAAAGACCAATTCGATTTTCCGTTGATATCTCCTAAATATGCTTTTCTTTTTATCATCCCCAGGGAGACAAAGAAAAGGGAGTGACAAAAAGAAAAATCCCTAGTGGAATCAAAGAAAAACATGCAAATAAGAGGGATCTTGGCAAATTGATCATATAGGTATCCCTAAATCGTGAGTGCATGTGTCGAAGAAGTTACCTTTCTAAGAGAAAATCGAACTTTTTATTTCCCAGGCGGAATGACACCAAAATTGAACAAAACAAAGCACAATGTTTTGAAAAGAAAATATCTCATAAATGTTTTAAATCAAAAAGTTTTGAAATATGCTTTCTTTGAAAATGCACTAAGCATCAAAATTCCCTAAAAGAGATAATTTGACAAAAAGGCTTTGAAAAATTTCGAAGAAAAAGTTTAGATTAAATCGAATGGAAAGACCTTTAAATGATGAAAGGTAAGCCATATCCAAATACGTCCCCTATACACTCAAAGTCAAAATAGAGAAGTGAGTGAGAAAAACTCATCCGAAAGAAATAGGGGATGTTCGCAATGATTACATGGATTGAAATGATGAAAGGCGGTCATTTCACTATCCCAAACACATGATTATCCTTTGCAAACCAAATTGGAGCTGAAATAGTGGATAAGCTTTTTCTAAAACAACCCTGTTAAGAACTACTCCACATTGGGGCAAATCAGAAAGTTTGTGATTAATAGCTATGGAAAATAGGATCAAGAAAGACTCTATTGCACACTCTCGCATCAATCTTTCCATAATAACTTCATATAAAATCATACGGAAGCTCAAGACATTTTAAGAAGAAGAAGAGTACTTCATTTCTTATACCCAAACAATTTGCCTTTGGTAAAGCCCAATTGAGCTTGAATATTCATTTCAGAAGCCTAAATTGGTGATCATCTCTTCATATTGGAGCATGAGCATATGATCCACTTTAATAGATAAGAAATAAAAGGGCATGACATGGAGTCCTTAGAATTCAAGAAGGTCAAAAACAAAAGAATTTGGGGCATGAAAAAGTAATGTGCCTGATAAAAGCAAGGCCGAATGCCCAAGAAAAAATGAAATGAGAAAGAAAAGAGTGTTCAAAAGAAACCTCGAAATGACAAAAAATTCATGACAAAGCAAAGTTAAGATCATGAGAGAGCGTAAAGAATAAGCAAAAGAAAAGATATTGTAATGAATGTCTAGAGGATTCTGATGTTCATGAAAAGAAAGATCCTTAGTAGATGAAAGAAAAGGTGGTGATGCCAAAAAGATCACCAATTTCATAAAAACCCTGAATTTAAATAAATGAGCCTTTTGAGCCTACCCAATACCAACAATATAACCTATCCCCAAAGACTCTTCAGATTAGGATGTTAAGAGTAGAAACATGACTTTATGACAAGAAGTCATCACTCAAAGAAGTGTATGTAATAATAACTTGTCTTGTCTTCGAAGTTCTGAACTTGTAAATCCAAAGTCAGATATGATAAAATCTTATTTCTTGGCCTCCGAATGCTTATCTTTTGAATAGCTATTGAGTAAGCTAATATTACAACCTTTTGAAAGATCTCATTGGATCAATTGGATTGTATACATTACGAACGTCTCCAAACACCCAAGGATTGGTTAAGAGAGATAAAATT
Source organism: Syzygium aqueum (assembly GCA_031216185.1). Taxonomy (NCBI): domain Eukaryota; kingdom Viridiplantae; phylum Streptophyta; class Magnoliopsida; order Myrtales; family Myrtaceae; genus Syzygium; species Syzygium aqueum. The sequence continues at coordinate 20,522,823 of CM062233.1, forward strand.
GAGGGATATCAAATAAGTCTCATTTAAATCAAATAAAGAAAAGACCAAGTTCATAAATTGAAACAAATCATTTCTAATGAAGGTCTTCCAAATGATCATTTCAAGCATTTCTTGAAAGATTGCAAGCATTTTGTTCAAATAATTCCTTAAAAAGGAAATTTAATTGTCTAAAATGTGTTAATGCAAATAATGCAAATTTCAAAACTACTTTTCAAAATTTTTTTGATCAACTTAAAACCAAGTTTTCAAACAGTTTGTGGTAAGCTAATAAAAAACCACATTTCAAACAGTTTTGATTAATTTCAAAACTACTTTTCAAACTAGTTTTTGGTCAACTAAAAAATCATACAAAGGTTAGTGAAACCTCAAAATCACATAATTCACGGTTAAGACATTCATTATTTGAAGTCTTTCTAAAGTCCTACGGGCGAGGAGCCACTAGGCAAATTTAAAGTCTAACTAGTGAGGAACCACTAGGTAAATTCAAAGTCCTACTGGTAAGAAATCACTAGGCAAATTCAAAATCCTACTGGTGAGGACCCAATAGGTAAATTCAAAGTCTTACTGGCGATGAGCTCCTAGGCAAATTCAAAATCCTACCGGTGAGGAACCATTAGGCAAATTCAAAGTCCTACAAATGAGGAGCCCCTAAGCAAATTCAAATTCTACAAGCGAGGAGCCCCTAGGCAAATTCAAAGTCTTACTGATGATGAACCACTAGGCAAATTTAAGTCCTACAGACGAGGAGCCCCTAGGCAAATTCAAAGTCCTACTAGTAATGAACCACTAGGCAAATTCAAGTCCTACAAGCAAGGAGCCCCTAGACAAATCCAAAGTCCTACGGACGAGGAGCCCCTAAGCAAATTCAAGTCCTACAGGTGAGGAGCCCCTAGGCAAATTCAAAGTCCTACAGATATGGAATCACTAGGCAAATTTTCAAATTCTCAGGTAAGGAGCCTCAGGTGTTGATGATTTGTGGATTCGTCCTTAAACCACAAAATCAGAATAACCATCTTAATCATCACCACCACCAATTCATGCCCTTGGATAAGCAACAAAGAAATGATCATAAACAGATAAGTTTCTCTCCCTCAATCATTAAAAACTTTTCAAAATATGTTCTGAAAAGAGAATATTTGGATTTAATCACGAATTTCAAAAGCAAGATTCCTAATTAGTTGTTGTGAAATTTCCATCTTATCTTGTTCACTGAGTTGACTAAAAACTCAGTTGTCTCCTTGTCTTTGAGATCACCCTATAACGAGCTCATTCTCAAATAGAGGCGGCGATTGACACTTGATTTTTAGCTCATTTTTTTACATAGTTTTAAAAATCTCAAAATTAGGACTAAGAATCTTGGCCAAGCCTAGAAACTTATTTATAAACCAAAAAAATATTTTTCAGCATTTTTCCTTAATTTCTTTTAGTCAAAATAAGTGAGAAAATCAAGAAAAATAGTAAATAGAATCAGAAAATTTCATAAAAATAGTCATTAGTCTTATTTTAAATCCAATTTCATGAATACATCATCAATTTTGAAAAATCTCAATTGGGCATATGTTTTTCCCAAAATTGGCCAAAATTAAATTGAAATTGAATAAAAAAATGCAATTAAATTTTTTCTAGTCATTTTTAAGTCATAGTATCTCCATAACAAATGATTCTGGGACCTTGAATTACATAATGGTCGATCCAATTACATAATTTGTCATAAAAATAAACAATCCCTAAAATTCAATTGAAAATTAACAATTTTGAACCCAAATTGAGAATCGTGCCCAATATGAAATTGTCGAACCATGAGACCATCATTTCTAGGGTTAATCAAATATGGGTAATTCAATTTTGGCATCAATTTTTTCTAATCAGGTTATTAGGACATCAAATTGAACAAAACCCTATTAATCTGAATACAAAAATTTGAAAATCTTAGACACAATTATAATAAAAATTGGGGAAAATTACATATTTGGGTTTGGAATGTGATGAGGAATTCAATTTTGGGGTTTAATTTTGAAAATTTGGTCAAAAATTGGGCTTAATTTGCGAATTTAGACCAACCTAGGTCTGCCGGGTCGACCGAGTCAACCCAACCCAGGTTGTTCATCTCCCCTACCCGACTCATCGGCCTGCACATAACCGAGAAAACAAACAGTTCAAACCTGCAGCTTCATGAACCTTCACCGATTGATTTAACATGTGCAAATTGAGTCGGCCAGCTGGAAAATATCCAACTAGCGCCAGGGAATCACTCTAATCGATTTAAGGTCAGTCAACAGCAAACTTTGGGGGGGAAATTGATCAACAAGAAAGCTAGAAAAACTAATCATGAAAAAGGAGAAGTGTTCGACAAAATGACTGAGAGAGAGAAGAGAGAGAAACAGAGGAAAAAGAGATTTATCTAGAGAGAGGGAGTTGAGGCTTTCCGGACCAAGTGATCGGCGCTTTCCGGCTAGAAAAGCACCGGCAAATCGGCCTAGGTGGTGAGCCTCCTCATCTGGAACAGTTGGCTTGAGGCTGGTCAACTGAGCTTGAAAATTGAGCTCGGCCGGTGTGTCCAGACGGTCTTCGGCGAATCTAGAGTGATCATCTTGAAGTCGAAGTATTTAGGAAGAGCTTCGTGATTGGGGATTGTCTTGAAAACGTCTTTTGATCATCAAACGAAGAAGGTAACCCAGTCACTATTTTTTCCAGATTTGAGAAATTGTGAACTTGAGTTCAATCTTGCTAATCGGACATTTTCTTTCACGAGTCCAAGTTTTTCAATGCTCAAAACATGTTATGACCTCATTTTCGTTGTTTGTTTGCATTTTGAATGATCGAAAATGCATTAAAACCGAGTCGGCCATACATTTGGCCACCCTGCCGGAGCTTGAAGGACCTCGCCAAAGTGCCACCGTGGCCATAAGCTACCCAAGTTAGCCTCCCTTAATCCTTGTTTGATGTTTTGAATCGTTATTTTGATCGATTTAGATGGCTAAGGCAATTAGATTAACCATTTGAGGTCTGAAAATGTTAGCTTATATTAGTGATAATCTAGGTTTTTCAAACTAGATTTTTGACGGCTAGCGATGGTCCGATGGACATCCAATCAATCTAGTTTGATAAAAGATGACATGAATTTGATAATGGATCAAAAGAAATGGCGAAATAGTCGCTGGTAGGTCATTGGCGATGAGCTCAATGTCACGGCCTTGAGAACTGTAAGACTTGGATTATGCACATTAGGTGCTCGACCAAACGCCTCAATGGGAATGGCATTAAACGACGCCATTTTTGGGCGTTGAGTTCGCCGGAGAAGGTGACTGGCACCTGCACCGGCAAGGCCTGGTTCGGCTAAGACGAATTGGGTTGAATCGGGCCAGTCCGGTTCACCACTTAGGCGAGAAATTCAATAAATACAAAAATCCAAAAAATAAAAAAAAAATTAAAAATTCATAAAAAAATTAAAAAATTTCGGAAAATATGTGAAAAATCAGAAAAATATAAAAATTTTCATGTTGACACCTAAATTTTGGCGTGTCATTTAGTGTAATTTGCATAGAAAATTAGAAATTAAATTTTAACCCCAAAACAAAAATATTTAAATCTCATAACATATAGTTTATGATCATTTTAATTAATCGCATTTTTTCATCGGATTGGCAATGGCGAATGAGCTTAAATTTTAGAGAAAATTAGAGAGAAAGAGAGAAGGGAGGGAGCCCGACAAGCCATCACCACGGGCATGCCGTCACCGCCGACACGTGCTCACCGCCGCTACTCCGCCTCAACCCGTTGCCGTCGGAGCCGCCCTCCTCACATGACATCGCTTCCCAGAGCAGCCCACCACGCCGACGTCGCCGTTCGCCGTGCCCCCTGACCGCCGTCTCTCCCTCTGCCATTGCTTATCTCTGCTGGAGCCGCCCCGCCGCTGCTCGCTGTAGATCCTTACTGCGTCGCCTGCTTTGGAGTCGCTGTTTCTTCCTCCGACGTCGCTTCCGCCAGAGAACCACCGATACCGCCTCTCGCTTGGATGTCCCTCGCTGTGCCTCACCGTGTCGGAGAGTCGTTGCCACTGCTTCCGCGCCAATTGCTGCTTCTGACGGACGCCACCGCTCACCTCCGTGCCAACCGCCGCCCTGCAGCCGCACCTTCACATATAATAGCCGCCCCTGCACCGCCGACGTCCCTGCCAGCCGCCAATCCCCGTACCGGACGCAGTTGCCGCTCGCCCAAGTTGCACCGCGCCGCCGTTGACGTCACAGCTGATCTTGACGCCACTGTCCCACCGCATGGACGCTGCCTGCGCCTCACCCACAGTAGCCATGATGCGCCGAAGCCTTACTGCCGTCTGCCCCTCTCTGGCGTCCACGGTTCAGCCGCCAGCCCCCTCACCGTGATGCCGTCCTCGCCGTTAAAGCAGCCACCCGCCGAGCCCACCGGAGCAACCCCGCCGTTGTTCGTGGTGCCGTCTCGATGCCGGAGCAGCCCCGCCGTGCTGCCGTGCCCCACCGTGTTGCCGTGCCTCGCCGTCGTCGTCGCCGGTTGTCCTGATCCTATCTGCAAACTCGATCCTGAAGCGATTCCAAATTTGGAAATATTTCAAATTAGGTAAGTGAACTTTATCCAATATTTTCAGAATATTTGTTTTCCTAATTTTCAGACGTTTGAATATTTTGTGAATGTTATCAGAATTGTTAGATATCATAGGATAATGTTTACGATATCCGCAATATTTTCAAATATTCAAAATTAGGAAAATTTCCTAATTTAGTAACGTATCTGGACGACTATCCGACCTTATCCCTAAGGTACGATACGCGGCGATACGGAAAATTATTATCCTATCCATAATCATTTGGATACGATAATGATTTTTATCTGCTTTCCAAATTTGAATGATCGACTTTTCGTCAACATCTATAACCCTATAGATATGACCGATAGTTCGATTTTTGTGCCTAATCCGAGTTTGAAACAAATTTGGCGGATCGCGTGGTCGTTTTGAATGTGGACGCTATCTCTGTTTAAATTGTTTTTCCCTTTCAAATAAAAAAGAAAAACCCCAAAAAATATCAGTTAGAATTTGAATTAGAGTTTTGCATGTTTAGAAAATCCTAGATATATCTAGAGGATAGAGTAATTATTTAATTTAAATTAGGACTTGAGATAATCTATTTCCTAGTTTAAACTAAGCAATATTCTAGTCTTAATAGATTATCTAGGTTATTTTTAAATTTCGAATTTTCATGAAAAAACCCAAAAAAGAGTCATCTTAGGGTAGATTAAATTAGGATAGGTTGCATTCTTAATTTAAGTAATTTATTATTTCGAATTTTCACAAAAATCCCAAAAAGAAATCATGTTAGGGTACATTAGGCCATCATAGGTTACAAGTTAATTTAGGCATATTTTAAATTTCGAATTTCATCAGAAAATACCAAAAATAAATCACTCGTCCGTCATTAGAAATAGGTCACGTCGTCGCACGACATATAGTTTGCATGTTAGGTTGCATTAATCGCATGTCATTTTTGTACGTCATTGCATATTTATTATATTTCATTTAAATAAGTGAAAATCCAAAAAAAAAAGAAATTGAGTGAACTGCTTGTTAATTAGAAATCATATTAGGATTGTTGATGTGATTTTCTAGCTAACAACGCAGATGCTTACGTTACTTCGAGGTAAGTCATCCTTCCAAACTTGCAATTTATTTAACGCTTTCTTGGATGTTAAATTGGTGGTTTGCGCACCCGCATGATCACCTCACATGTTAGTAATTAAGTTAAAATGGATCCAAACTGCTTGCGAAAATATTTTTAAAAAGAAAAGGTACCAAAAGGGCGTTAGACTAGATCTAGCGTAATCAAGTCCCCGAGCTTAGAATCTCTGGTTCGTAGAAATAAAACATATATCCCTATGTTTTATTTAGGTTTCTAATCGACCTAACATAAATTGATTAGTGGCGACTCTAAGCATGAAAACATTTGCATGTTAAAAACTTAAACCCTAAGTTGCGAATTGGTAGGGCTTGGGAGGGCCCGAGTTAAGATTAGTCTTAACAATCCATTAGCCCAAAAAAATGAAAAATTTTTAGGTCGCGACAGCTTGGCAACTCCGCTGAGAACTTGAGTTAAAACTCTTAGTGGACTTAGGCCAATTTTTCATTTCAAAAATAATTTTTATTTGGCAGTGAGGATTCCAGGTACGTCCCTAACATTTGAAGGTGTTAAATGTTCTTGCAGTATAGGAGGTAGAAGGGGAGGCGTGATTGTTAACCCTTGTTTTGCAGGGAGGTGTTCAGATGTATGGTTTAATTTATGCACGAAGCGCTGTTTGATATAACCTGTTGTGCATGCCCTACATTTACATTACACCGCACACACTACCCGTTGTCGGACCTGGGCAGCATAGGTTTAGGATGGTACCGAGATAGTGGATACCCCGACCAAAATCATGTGGTACGGGTTGCCCTTCTCGGTCCCGAAATTTTCTTTCATGGTGTCAATGAATACCCACCACGGTTGCGCCCTTTGCAACCCGGGTCGGCTTTTTGACTAAGCCGGAGTCAGGGGAATCCCAGCCTAACCACCACCATGACTGGTTTAGCTCGGTATCCTCGCGTCTCCACTTTGCAAGCTAGAGTGTAGATAGAAATCGAACCTCACATTTCATGCGTATGTCTATGTGATTGCCATTTTCCTACCCGGTGAAGTAAGTTTTCTGAATCTCTATCTCGCAATTTATTTATGTTTTGTCTTTTTCTTTGGTCGGTCCATGACATTAGGTAAGTCGTGAGTCTTGGTCTACACACTATGGGAGGGGCAGACATCCGGATTCTTAATGCTCTTAAGGACGAGCTCCGTGCCTGGTGGAACCTACTCAATCTGACCAACCGCAAGCTAGTCGAGGGCCACATCGGAAGGCTCCTCCCCCTACTGGAGGTCAAAGTCCGTACCGGTCTCGTTCGAGCATTAACCCACTTCTGTTGTCCCGAGACATCCACCTTTATATTCGGTAAGCATGAGCTCATCCCGACTTTGGAAAAATATAGTGTGCTTATTGGAAAAGCTTTAGAGTCGGAGCTAGTTACACCACCTTTAGGAATCGATTCCACTCTAATGTTGTCAGAATTTTTGAATGTCGGAAAAGATGAGTTAGGAAAAGTTTTGAAAGCAAACCGTGGGTCATGTCCTTTTTCATTCCTGAGTCAGTGTTTTGAAAAAGCCACGTCCTTTCAAAAGGGCAGAATCTTCTTGTTAGCATTCTTCAGGTTCGTGATTTTTCCTCATTGCAAGAATGCATGTAATCCATCAATTGCATGGTTGGTCCAACAAGTCTGTCTCAAAAAGAATTTTGTCAACACCATTTTAGCCGAGACTTTCATTTCTCTCACTAAATTCAAGCAAAATGTTGACAAAACATTTCATACACCCCTTGAACTATTGCAAATCTGGTTTTTGTCTCACATAAAAGGGTGTGGCGATTTACTCAAAATTTCTGAACTTAGTGATTCCAGTCATCCCGTTTTAAGTTATAAAGAAAAACAAAGCAATGCATCCAATTATCATTACTCCGAATGGATCATTTTCATGAAAAACGCTAGACCCCAAGGTTTCCAATGGCATGCTAGTTGGTTCAATGTCGAGAAAGCTCGGCTTACGTGTAATGGTGTTGGACCGGTACCACTTTTGGGCTTCACTGGCGCAATCAAATACTACCCTGCCAGAGTGTCCCGACAGTACCAGATTCTCCAGGGGCTCCCTCCGGCGTTGCAACCGGAGCTCCTCCGTGTCGATTTCTCTGACGAGGGTGAATAAGATGTGGAAGAAGTGTTGTCTCCTAAAGATAGCCCGACCTGAAGGAGAACTAAAAAGGGAGCAAAAGTCCTACTTCACAATGGCCAAGTACATTCGACGGCACAAAATCCCGCGGGAGTTACTCCCGAAGATACCCAAGGTGCCTCTCAAGACCGCCAATCGTTCATAGAACAACCGCCTAAAAAAAAATGTCGAAAAAGTTCAAGAAAAGACAGCCAAGATAGCTCGAGCTTATGAGCAGCTGAAGAAGGAAGTCGCCTCCCATATGTCTATAGATCAAGCTAAATAAAAAGCTTGAAGTTCTTTTCTCATTTCAGTTTCAGTTTGTTTAGGAATTGAGTCATTTGTCTTTATATTCAGTTCAATTTCAAGTTATTAGTTGATGTAAAAATTTTCGTCATTTTAATAAAGAGGTTTTTTCAATTCAAAGTGGTTAAACCAATATCATGGATCGGCGTATGATTTTGCTTGACACTTATGTATGCCTGCTTCATTTCAAATTAGGTAACTACGGACCAATTACGATCACCTATTCGTACACGGTCGAGAGCCAGAATGGCCGATCAAACCGACTTACAAGAGCGTGTTGTTGGTATGGAAGACCAGATGAAGCAACTCGTTATCGCAATGCAACAAATGTCCGCTGAAATCAAGACTCTTCGGTCAGCCCCCGTTCCAACATCCCTCGAGGCATCAGCTCCAAAGCATAAAGGTGGAAAGAATGTTGATCTTGAGGAAGATGACGATATTCCTGACTTGGAAGATGACCCCATTCAGATTGTCGCCAACAAACCCAAGCCTGATGAGCGAGTCAACAAACTTGAGGAGAGAGTGAAGCAACTGGAGAGTTCACAGGATTCACCCTCAATTGATCTATCCATGTACTCACAGATCAAAATTCCAAAGAAGTTCAAGATGCCGGACTTTGACAAGTACAATGGCACCACTTGCCCAAAAGCCCACCTACAGTTGTACCATGTACAGATGACCTCGTACGTGGATAATGAACTCATGATGATGCGTTTCAAGCAAGTTTGACGGGTCTTGCTTTAGCCGGTATCTAATGAAGAAGATAAATAGCCTCAAAATCTGGAGGCTAGTGAAGCATTTCTAAAGCAGTACAGGTCCATAACAGATATCACCTCCACCCGCGATGACCTCGAGCGTGCTCAGATGAAAAAGACCGAGTCCTTCAAAGACTATGCCATCAGATAGAGGAATCTAACCACTCAAGTCGTCCCGGAACCCATAAACAGTGAGTTGAAAAGGATGTTCATGAAAACTCTCCCGTTTGAGTACCGTAATCGGATGGTGGCCATTCCGACTGACAACTTCATCCAACTCATCCCCATAGGCAAATAGATCGAGATAGGGCTGAAGGATGGGTGGTTTGTGGAGCCATCTTCGTCGACCAAAAGATTTAGTGCAAGGAAGGAGAAGGAACCGGCAGCGAAAATGAATGTGACGTATAACCATCAGAGCCGGCGGAATACTAACCCAGTCCCAGCAATCCAAGTAGCAGAAGCTCAGCACCAAAATGCGGGTCGTCAACCTTTTCAAAGGAGGAACAACAAGAGGCAATTCATCCCCCTCCCCAGATCGTTGTCTCGAGTATTGGCAATGCTCCGAAAGAAAGGCTTGCTTATTGCCGAGCCAAAACGGCCCAATCCTGAGTAATTCTATAACTACGACCCATAAAAAAATGCGATTATCACATGGGTGAACCGAGACCCTAAACCAACGATTGCTTTATCCTCAAGCATTGAATCTAGAACCTCCTGGATACTAAGGCTTTCTCATTCTAACCCGCTAAGCCGAATGTTTAGAGTAACCCGCTCCCTGATCACGCGGGTAATATGAATGCCATATTCAGTTTCGATGCTGGTCAAATTAAGAACGTCAAGATGTACACTGTTGACGTCTACGGCGAGTTGGTAAAAGCCGGTTATTACCTGAGTAATGAAGTTCTTTCCCTGGCCATCATGAGAGAAAGAATCTCAAGGATGGTAGAGGCTGGGTTGATCGTTTATGCTGACCACACCGGCATCATCTCTACTATCTCTGAGGTCGTTATTAACTGGGACGAAGAGTTTGCTACGTTAAACACCGGGAAGGACAAGCTCGATCCTTTGCCTGAAGACATGCCTCCGCTCGAAGAAGCGACCGATGATGAAGAAATCGTGATAAGCACGCCTGCAGCTAATGAAGGAATAGTCATCGAGATATCTCAACCGTACCAGTACTTTGATGATAAGGCAATCCCTTGGTCCTACAGTCTCGATGTCAACTTAGTCACCAGATCTGGACGTACCTATGGCCAAGCAAATGCTCAACCTGCAAAACCTGTCACGGATGAAGAAGCCAAAGAGTTCCCGACCGAGATTAAGGCTAGTAAGTACCGCATAGTCGAGCAACTGCACATCATGCCTGCGCAAATCTCTCTGCTTGAACTATCCAAACATCTGTCAAACATCAAAAGGCCCTGATGAAGGTGTTAAGTGAAGTCCATGTACCAGAGACGATCGATCATGAGAAACTGGAGGAATTTGTGGGTTCCATACTCCTCAAAGACCTTATAGCCTTTTCGGATGAGGAGTTCCCTCTAGAGGGCAGAGGACATACCAAAGCTTTGTACATTTCAGTCAAATACAATGCCTCCCACGTAGCCCGGGTACTTATTGATAACGGATCAGCCTTGAACATCTGTCCTCTGGCGACTTTACACCGCCTCAAGATAGATCCGTCTAGAATAAATGTTGCGAAAACCTCCGTGTGAGCCTTTGACGGAACGAATAAAGAAGTAATGGGAGAAATCCACCTTGACATACAGATAGGGCTAACAACGTTTAACATCCTATTCCAAGTCATGGACATTCCCACCGTATTCAATTTCCTATTGGGACGTCCATGGATTCATACTGCTGGTGCTGTACCATCCGATCTATATCGAAAGGTGAAATTCGATTTGGAGAGAAAGTTAGTCACGGTCCACGGTGAAGAAAAGCACCCGATTTATCAGGCAACGGCTATCCCCTATATCGAGCCGGATTGCAAAATAGGATCGAGCTATCAGTCGTTTGAGCTTGTATCGACCATTCATGCGTCTAGAGGATCATCACCGCCAGTTCCTGAGGTGTCAAATGCTGCAGTGATGGTTGGAAGAGTAATGGTATCCCATGGCTTCATTCCGGGTAAAGGCCTTAGCAAGGGTGGTCAAGGTATCCGCCAACCGGTAGAAGTCTTTCAAAGGCCCCGCGCTTCCGACTTAGGGTAGCAAGGTCCAAGTGTTCCAAACAATGGGGGACGTGGACGTGGATATGGACGTGGTCGAGGTCGAGAAGAGCCAAATGATGAAGAACGTGGCTGTGGGATTATTCAAAATAATGAAGAACTCGGGCGTGGTAGGTTGTTTCTATACATCCACACCACATTCCCGGGCCCTGCAAGAATGATGCATGAAGATAAGGAAGTGATTGACACTCTGGGGCAACCAAGCGGCAAGTTCGACTATTATGTGAAGTACTCAGCGTCCCCGAGCTTCTATGTTAATCCCCGTGATATTGTCCCTGACGGATGGGGAGGTATGAATGATTCAACACCTCCAATGACAGCAAATTCTGATGACACAATGGAGGGAATCACTGCCCTGTTCGATGATGTCTTCATTAGAGCTATCGAAGAAGAACCGTTGGAGGGAATAGGCATAGGCCCACAAGAGTAAAACTTTTACTTTTTCGCATACTCCCCTGCGTAGGAACTTTTACTGCTTTTTTAGGACTTGCCCCGTCTCGGGTGCTGCTTTCCATTTTCTTTTCTAGGATTTGATTATCGCAATTTACATTCAATAAATGTAATTCATTTCGAGATAATCAATGAAATTACAAGATATTTTCATTTTTTGAGAGCATGTTGAGGTATATCAAACTAGCCCGGTGATGATACCCAACCGATAAAAGAAAATATAGTCCAAGGAGAATTCTGAGGCCTGGGCTTCTTCATGCTTTCTCATGTTAAAACCTTTTCGAAATGAATTTCAGGAAAACAACAAAAAAAAACACAAAAAGATTAATTAACAAAAAAATTTTACAAAAAATGCAATGTTTAGCTCTTTTTGTCCTTCTGAATCCATTACTTTATGTTTCAGGGGCAATCTTGTGACACGTAAGGGTACGAGAACGGTCTAATCCGATGAATTATGTGTCGCCGAGCCTGATCTTGATGATACCAACGAATTCGACGATTCATCGGACCTTTAGCGCGACTTAGAGCTTCATGAAAGACCTAAAGTCCTGACGATAGATCAAACTATCACTATCAACCTGAGTGATTCCGGAGAACCCAAGGAGGTGAAAATAGGGGCAACCCTTCCCGAAGGTGAAGCCAAGCGCCTGGTCCAGTTGCTGAAAGATTATCAGGATATCTTTGCCTGGTCATATGCCGATATGTCGGTTTTAGACTCGTCTATTGTGGAGCATAGCTTGCCTACTAATCCCAGCATGCCGCCCAAGAAACAGAGGCTACGAAGAACCAAACCTGAGCTTACGAAGAAAATAGAAGAAGAGGTCATGAAGCTCTTGAAAGTCGAATTCATCGAAGTCACCCAATACCCTACTTGGGTGGCCAACATCGTGCCGGTCATGAAGAAGGACGGCCGAATTCAGGTTTGCATCGATTATCGCGACCTGAGCAAGGCTAGCCCTAAAGATGACTTCCCATTACCGCACATAGACGTTCTGGTAGACAGTATTGCTGGATTTGAACCGTTTTCCTTCATGGATAGTTTTTCGGTTTATAATCAGATAAGATTGAAGGATGGCGACAAGGAGAAAACAACGTTCATCACTCCTTGGGGAACGTTCCACTATAAGGTCATGCCTTTCGGTCTTAAAAATGCCGGGGCAACATATCAACGGGCAATGGTGACTCTTTTCCATGACATGATGCATAAGGAGATCGAAATCTATGTTGATGACATGATTGCTAAATCTCGATCCGGAGAGAGTCATGTTGATACCCTGAGGAAGTTGTTCCATCAACTGCGTGAGTTTAAACTCCGTCTCAATCCAGCAAAGTACATATTCGGGGCAACGTCGGGCAAACTACTCTGGTTTGTAGTGAGCAGTAAGGGCATTGAAGTCGATCCCTCCAAAGTGAAGGTCATATGTGAGCTGCAACCCCCATCGACCGTAAAAGAAGTACGGAGCCTCCTGGGTAGATTGAACTACATAGCCCGTTTTATTTCCCAGCTCTCCGAAACGACCAAACCGTTCTTCAAACTTTTAAAGAAGAATGCTCAAGTGGAGTGGGACAATAATTGCCAGGAAGCGTTTAATGAACTGAAACAGTACCTGATGAAACCACAAGTGCTAGTCCCTCCGATGCCAGGCTAGCCTTTGATCCTTTACCTAACTATTCATAGTGAGTCTATAGGTGCGATGCTAACCTAGAAAAATCCTGAAGATGGAAAAGAGCGAGTTATTTATTACTTGAGTAAGAAGTTTACCATCTCGGAGTTGAACTATCTTGAAGCCGAGAAGACTTGCACTGCACTAGTATGGGTGCTCCATAGGCTGAGACAGTATACATTGCATCACTAGACTTTGCTGGTGACTGAGAATGATCCCATCAAGTATTTACTTGATCAACCAGCCTTGGTAGGGAAGCTAGCCAAATGGTAAATTTTGATTTCAGAATTTGATATCCAGATGATGCCACATAAATCAGTCAAATGCCGAGTAATTGTTGATATGTTAGCCGAGAATCCTAGAATTTCCGACGATGATAGATATTCCCCAGAAGATCGCATTCTGGTAATAAAGGAAGATACATGGATCATGTTCTTCGATGGAGCCGTGAACTTGGCTGGCTTCGACACTGGGGCAGTTTTGATATCCCCAGATGGGCAATATTATCTGGTGGCAGCAAAGTTGGTGTTCCCGTGTACCAACAACATAGCAGAGTATGAAGCTTGCATCCTCGGACTCCAAACCGCAGTGGAAATAGGGATAATCAAGTTGAAAGTATTTGGTGATTCCGCTCTGATTATTCTACAAACTGTAGGAGAGTGGAAGACGAGAGACACCAAACTAGTGCCATATCATGAATACCTCGAAGAAATCATGGAGAAATTCGAAGATATCTCCTTCGAGTACTTGTCAAGATCCCATAATCAGTTTGTTGATGCACTAGCTACATTATCATCCATGCTGCAAGTGACTGGTGGAGTAGAAGTAGAGCCTTTGAAAATCGAAGTCCTAACGAAACCGGCTTATTGTATGGTTGTGAACGGAGAACTTGACGAAAAGCCATGGTATTACGATATCATGAACTACATTCAGAGACAAGAATTTCCTGAGAGAAGCACTCTAGCCTATAGGAAGTACATAATGAAAATGGCTTCAAAATTCTTTGTCAGTGGTGAAAAGCTATAAAAAAGATCTTATGATTCAATCTTGCTGAGGTGTGTAGAAGTAGCTGAAGCTACCAGAATCATGAATGGCTACATATTAGCCAAGAAGATCATGAGATTGGGCTATTTTTGGCTCAGTCTTGAAAGTGACTGCATCCAACATGTTCGAAGATGTCATCGCTATCAGGTTCATGGAGATAAAATAAATGTTCCCCCTTCGGAGTTACATCAGTTATTCGAGCCATGACCTTTTTCAATGTAGGGCATCGATGTGATTGGCCTGATCAATCCCAAGGCATCGAATGGACACCAATTCATCTTGGTTGCAATTGATTATTTCTCCAAGTGGATTGAAGCCGTGTCTTATGCCAGCGTCACTGCAAAGAATGTTGTAAAATTTATTAGGCGAGACATAATCGCTCGCTATGGTGTTCCCGAGGCTATTGTCACCGATAATGAGATGAATTTGAACAACAAGTTCATGGATCAGTTGTTCAATGAGTTCAAAATCCAGCATTTAAACTCATCTCCCTATCGTCCATAGATGAATGGAGCAGTTGAAGCCGCTAACAAGAACATTAAGAAGATTCTGGCCAAAACAGCTGAAAATTATCATGACTGGCATGAGAGATTGCCATTTGCACTAATGACGTATTGAACTTCCATCCAAACCTCTGTCGGTGCGACCCTTTTTTCCCTAGTATATGGCATGGAAGCAGTCCTGCCTGTTGAAGTAGAAATCCCTTCCTTGCGAGTTTTATCCCAAGTGGAGTTGTCTAGAGCGGAATGGATGCGACAAAGGCTTGAGCAATTGAACTTAATTAATGAAAAGCGGTTGAGAGCTATTTGCCACGGTCAAACCTATCAGCAGAGGATAGCTAGATCCTTCAACCAAAAGGTGCGTCTAAGGCACTTCGAGGTAAATGATCTAGTCCTAAGGAAGGTGCTGCCAATCTTCCCTGTTCCCAGAGGTAAATTTGCTCCAAACTACATCGGTCCATATGTGGTTAAGCAGGTGCTTCCCGGAGGTGCCCTGATTCTCGCAGAAATGGATGGTCGTGAGTTCTCTAATCCTGTTAATTCTGATACTGTAAAAATGTATTATTCTTGATAAAACCTGACATTTTGCAGTAAAAATTTTCCAGTGTTCGTTTTTATGTTCTGAATTGCGAACATTTCACTGATGAATAAATGGTTTCAATCAATTTCAAGCTAAAGATGTTTGCATTAGCTTTAATTTCTGCATGGTTATTTTGTCAATCAGTATCATTGATTTCAAAGGGGAAGTCTATTTAGATAATTTGATAACTCATGTGGAATGAATTGAATGTGTCGAATGAGATACATCGGGATGATGAAAGGCAAGCCCTATCCTACACACAGTCCCATGCACTAATCTTCAGTGAGTTGAAAAAAAAAGATTCCATGTCTACAAGGTAAAGAGTTCTCTCGCAAAAGGTACGGCGACCGAAATGACAAGAGGCATTTCATTTCTCTACCTTAAACACTACAAATTGTCCATTGTTTCACCACTTTGAGCCTAAACACTTAGAGAAATTCATTCAAATTACCCTGTCAAGAACCACCCCACATCGGGGCAAACTGGAGGTAAGTCAGCAACATAAGGTGAAAAATGTGTAGAAATTTTTTTGCTCTCACTTGCATCAATCTTCGAGTGTTGCTTTTTCAAATGAATTCACGCGAAGTTCAAGTACCTTAGGATTAGTGGTGGCCACGGGCCGGTTTGGCTCGGAACCGACCCGTAACCGGACCGGTCAAACCCGGGTCCGGAACCGTTGACCGGGCCCGCGGTTCGGAATCGGAACCGGCCCGTGGCATACGGGCTCGGTTCCGGTTCCCGAAAAATTTGAACCCGCCCGGAACCGCCGGTTCTAGGCCGGTTCTACTAAATAAAAAATAAATAAAAAATTTATAAAAAAAATAATAATAATGAAATTTTTTTAAAAAAAATTCATTATTTAATTTTTTTTATAAAACAAATTAAACTCTAATTGCCATGCATTGTAAGTGCATTGATTTTCAATTGCAATGCTCGGCTTGGGCGTATTGAACTCTAATTACAAGGCTTGGCTTAAGTTTTATAAACAACCCCTTTGATGATCTCTTCATTCCCATTCGATGTGGGACTCTCGGTTTGCCTTGAACGCCTTCAATATGAGACTTTTGGCTTTGTCTTCATGCAAATGCCAAGAGTCCCACATCGAATGGGAATGAAGAGACCATCAAAAGAGTTGTTTATAAAATCCAAGCCAAACCATGAGAATGTGAAGTTGTATGCCTTTTGTGGCTACGATCCTTTGCTAATTAAGAGCAAAGGGTTTTATTGGACCACCTAGAATCGGACCGGACCAATGGTCCGGTTCTCAGTTCTATGGTTTGCCGGTTCGATTCTTAGTTCTAAAATTAAAAGACCGGTCTTACCGGTTCGGTTCCCGATTCCGATCGGGAACCGATCACCCCTACAATTTTCATTTTGATTATAATTTATATTGAATAATTCATTATTTCATATTTTTATAATTATTTTATTTTTTATTTTATAATTTATTTTTTAAAATTTTAAATCATGAATCGGAACGGGCCGGTTCCGAACCGGAACCGGAACGGGCCGGTTCACATGTGGCCACGAACCGGAACCGGCCGGTTCCGAACCATGGCCACCACTACTTAGGATGACGAAGAGCATTTCTTTTTCTATCCTATACACATTTTACCATTTGCTAAGCCCAATTGAGCCTGCAAATTCGTTTTATATAAACCCAGTTCGTGATCATCCCCTACACTGGGGTAAGGCAAAAGGTTATCATTGTTCAAGCAGTGTATCCGGAGTGTCGATTGAAGACGAGAGGCTTTTGAGTTCAAACAGTAAGCCAATCAGTCAGATATAGTTAGCTAGTATTTACATTGTAAGAGGCATGTGTAAAAAAAAAAAGCAAAGCAAAATGGGGCAAGAAAAAGCAGTGTGCTTGGTAAAAGTAAGGCCAATGCCCAATGAAAAATGTCAGGATATGACATATCAAAATCATCCCCAGTAGAGCAATAGTCCTACAAGTCTCAAAGGAATCAAGTGATGAACTTTTGATGCCAATAGAGCATTTACCGAGGAGACAATCTCTAGTGAAGAAGAAGACCAGTGACAATGCCAAGATGATCACCAACTTATTCACCCTAATCATACACATTTTGTGCCTAATGATCTATTCATTTCTCAACCCATAAACCTAGCCTACGTTACGTCCCTTGCAAAGTCTCTTTAGATTAGGACACTTGAACTAACGTAGAGTTTCTGATGTTTACAAGCTTAGCTCGAAGAAGTGCGAGCAAGTCCATTTGTATCTCATTTTGCAGGGTTCTTGACTTGTAAACCCGGAGATAATCGCAAAGTATTTTCTTTCAATAGCCTCGACTCAAAGAGTCTCTTTTGCTAAGTCATTGACCAAGCCCATGTTATAATCCCAACAAAGACCTCTTGAATTGGTGAAGTTGTACCGCTTGCGAGAATACTCGGACTCTTATTGACGTGATGATGGTGAGATGGAGAGATTCTCATAAATTAGCTTTTTTGATGAGAATGAGAAAAAGCCCTTTCGGATCGAAAATCCCTCATTCGACATTTGCAAGGCACCCACTTATGATTTCAGATTGTCTTGTTATGATTTTTCCCCAGCGGAGTTTGTAATGCCAATTTGACAAAACCATCGTGCATAACCAGTTGAAATCATGGTGCATGTGTATGTGTGTTCTTGATAGTGCGCGAATGCATATTACATCTTGCCTAAAATCATGTCTAGCAGGAGACGCACCCTCAAGAGTCGGAGATATCGCCAGGTAAGTATATCTCTATCCCTTGGATGTCTATGACTATTCGGGTATCCCTAACCTGTTCGAGCAATCGTCAGGCCCCCACATTTGATCTTTTTATTGCTATCTCTAGATGCCTTTGATGATGTTTAGGTGTTTATTGATCAAGCCCTTTTCAGATACCTCCGATGATGTCCAGGTACTTTGTCAAGGAACCCTCGAACATTCGGGCTAGCTCCTTTGTTCACCAAATCACAGATTTTTAAATAATCTCGAGAAGATTCCATCGTGATTCACCTATGGAGATATATAGGTGAAATGGCCAAATTTTTACAAGTATCTATGGAGATGTATAGGTATCTTGTAAAGGTTGGAATAACTCTTTAATCTCAGGTATTCCCCCACGACATGCCTATGGCGATGTATAGGCGTAGCAAT
The DNA here is from genome assembly GCA_031216185.1 of Syzygium aqueum. NCBI lineage: Eukaryota > Viridiplantae > Streptophyta > Magnoliopsida > Myrtales > Myrtaceae > Syzygium > Syzygium aqueum. Next base: position 20,541,297 of record CM062233.1, read on the forward strand.
CAAATCTTTATAAGTATCTATGGAGATGTATATGTATCTTATAAAGGTCGGAATATTCTCCCCATCCCGGATATTCCCCCGCGACTTGCATATGGAGATGTATAGGTGAAGCGGCCAAATCTTTATGAATACCTATGGAGATGTATAGGTATCTCATAAAGGTTGGAATATTCTCTCAACCCTAGGTATTCCCTCGCAACTTGCTTATGGAGATGTATAGGTGAAGCGGTCAAATCTTTATGAATACCTATGGAGATGTATAGGTATCTCATAAAGGTCGGAATATTCTCTCAACCCTAGGTATTCCCCCGTGACTCACCTATGGAGATGTATAGGTGAAGTGGCCAAATCCTTATGAGTACCTATGGAGATGTATAGGTATCTCATAAGGGTCGGAACATCCTTTTGAAGTTCCCTCGTGATGCACCTATGAGTGAAAAATATAGGCATAGCGGCCAAATCTTTACAAATACCTATGGAGATGTATAGGTATTTTGTAAAGATCGGAACGTTTTTACATTTTTTTAAAAAAAAATTGCTCTCGCAAATCCAGATGATGATTGGATACGTCGAGCTTTCTTCGTGTGTTTTGACTTAATTGCAGATCACCGAAGTTCATCAACGTGTATCAAGCAATATTTATAGGACTAGGCCCAAACATTTGCCAAACAGCATATAAAGTCAGAGTCATGCCTCGAATTGCATTATCTCGCTTCTGTCAGGTAAGTAATTCCAGGTACGTTTTCTATTCATGTTGGCATGCACCATTCTTAATGCATTAAAAAATGGGACTCATAATCCCAACAAAAATAATATTCATTACATTTACATAGTTGAAATTTAGGTATCATTTAGTCTTTGAATGCAACCTTTGTGAGCTCACCTTCAAAGAGGGGCAGCTGTTGACACCTAAATTTTGGCGCGTCATTTAGTGTAATTTGCATAGAAAATTAGGGATTAAATTTTAACCCTTAAACAAAAATATTTAAATCTCATAACATATAGTTTAGGTTCATTTTAATTAATCGCATTTTTGTATCGGATTGGCAATGTTGAATGAGCTTAAATTTCATTGAACTAGACTCGGCTCGCTTGGAATGCAAGGACTGGGATTTATAATTTAGATGGGCTCAGTTGTTTTAATTTGAGCTTAATTCAGCCCATTGTGCTTAATTAAATGAAAGCCCAAGTTAAATCAGCCCATTTAAATTGAATTAGAGCTTAAGCCCAAGTCTAAGCCTATTAGGATTAGCAAGCCCATCTAATTGACCTAGGTTAGCATTATATAAACATGTTTAGGTCAGATTTTAAGAGAGAGAACACGCAGAATTCAGATCAGAAATTTTAGAGAAAATTAGAGAGAAAGAGAGAAGGGAGAGAGCCCGACACGCCATCACCACGAGCACGCCGTCACCGTTGGCACGTGCTCACCGCCGCTACTCCGCCTCAACCCGTCGCCATCGGAGCCACCCTCTTTGCACGACACCGCTTCCCGGAGCAGCCCGCCACGCCAACGTCACTGTTCGCCTGCCTCCTGACCGCCGTCTCTCCCTCTGCCGTTGCTGATCTCTACCGGAGCCGCCCCGCCGTTGCTCGCCGTAGAACTTTGCTGCGCCACCTACTTTGGAGTCGCTGTTTCTTCCTCCGACGTCGCCTCCGCCGGAGAACCACCGACACCGCCTCTCGCCTGGACGTCCCTCGCTGTGCCGGAGAGTCGCTGCCGCTGCTTTCGCGCCAATTGCTGCTTCTGACGGATGCCACCGCTCACCTCCGCGCCAACCGCCGCCCTACAGCTGCACCTCCACACGTAATAGCCACCCCTGCACTGCCGACGTCCTTGCCAGCCGCCAGTCCCCGTGCCAGACGCAGTTGTCGCTTGCCCAAGCTGCATCGCGCCGCCCTTGATGTCACAGCCGATCTCGACGCCGCCATCCTATCGCTTGGACGCTGCCTGCGCCTCACCCACAACAGCCACGATGCGCCGAAGCCTTGTCGCCGTCTGCCCCTCTCCGGCATCCACGGTTCAGTCGCCAGCCCCCCTCGCCGTGACGCCGTCCTCGCCGTTGAAGCAGCCGCCCGCCGAGCCCACCGGAGTAGCCCCGCCACTGTTCTTGTTGTTGTCTCGACGCTGGAGAAGCCCCGCCGTGCTGCCGTGCCCCGCCGCCGTCGTCGCCGGTTGTCCCGATCCTACCCGCAAACTAGATCCCAAAGCGATTTTAAATTTGGAAATATTTCAAATTAGGTAAGTGAACTTTATCCAATATTTTCAGAATATTTGTTTTCCTAATTTTCAGACGTTTGAATATTCTGTGAATGTTATCCGAATTGTTAGATATCATAGCATAATGTTTACGATATCCGCAATATTTTCAAATATTCGAAATTAGGAAAATTTCCTAATTTAGCAACGTATCTGGACGACTATCCGACCTTATCCCTATGGTACAATACGCGGCGATACGGAAAATTATTATCCTATCTATAATCATTTGGATATGATAATGATTTTTATCTGCTTTCCAAATTTGAATGATCGACTTTCCGTCAATATCTATAACCCCATAGATATGACCGATAGTTTGATTTTTGTGCCTAATCCGAGTTTGAAACAAATTTGGCGAATCGCGTGGTCATTTTGAATGTGGATGCTATCTCTATTTAAATTGTTTTTCCCTTTCAAATAAAAAAGAAAAACCCCAAAAAATATCAGTTAGAATTTGAATTAAAGTTTTACATGTTTAGGGAATCCTAGATATATCTAGAGGATAGAGTAATTATTTAATTTAAATTAGGACTTGAGATAATCTATTTCCTAGTTTAAACTAAGCAATATTCTAGTCTTAATAGATTATCTAAGTTATTTTTAAATTTCGAATTTTCATGAAAAAACCCAAAAAAGAGTCATCTTAGGGTAGATTAAATTAGGATAGGTTGCATTTTTAATTTAAGTAATTTATTATTTCGAATTTTCACAAAAATCCCAAAAAGAAATCATGTTAGGGTACATTAGGCCATTATAGGTTGAAAGTTAATTTAGGCATATTTTAAATTTCAAATTTCATTAGAAAATACCAAAAATAAATCACTCGTCCGTCATTAGAAATAGGTCACGTCGTCGCACGACATATAGTTTACATGTTAGGTTGCATTAATCGCATGTCATTTTTGCACGTCATTGCATATAGATTATATTTCATTTAAATAAGTGAAAATCCAAAAAAAAAAAAGAAATTGAGTGAATTGTTTGTTAATTAGAAATCATATTAGGATTGTTGATGTGATTTTCTAGCTAACAACGCAAATGCTTACGTTACTTTGAGGTAAGTCATCCTTCCAAACTTGCAATTTATTTAATGCTTTCTTAGGTGTTAAATTGGTGGTTTGCGCACCCGCATGATCACCTCGTATGTTAGCAATTAAGTTAAAATGGATCTAAACTGCTTGCCAAAATATTTTTTAAAAGAAAAGGTACCGAAAGGGCGTTAAACTAGATCTAGCGTAATCAAGTCCCTGAGCTTAAAATCTCTGATTCGTAGAAATAAAACATATATCCCTATGTTTTATTTAAATTTCTAATCGACCTACCGCAAATTGATTAGTGGCGACTCCAAGCATGAAAACATTTGCATGTTAAAAACTTAAACCCTAAGTTGCGAATTAGTAGGGCTGGAGAGGGCCTGAGTTAAGATTAGTCTTAATAATCCATTAGCCCAAAAAAATGAAAATTTTTTAGGTCACGACAGCTTAGAAATTCAAAAAAGTTCATAAAAATAAAAAATTCACAAAAAAAAATAAAAAAATTCATAAAAATTCAAAAATGTTCAGAAAATTCATAAAAATTTAGAAAATTTAGAAAATACAAATAAAAAATGTGAAAATTTAGAAAAATTCATAAAAATTGAAAAATTCATAAAAATTTTTAGAAAATCATAGAAATCAATTCTCGGTTAATGAAATTTCCAAAAAAAAATTAAAAATTTTAAAAATTCGTAGTATGGTCCAAAAATACTGTGGCGAAACATAAAAAGTGGGATTTGAATTTTTGGAAGTGCCCAAGTAACATGTTTAGAAAATCTCAAATTCAAGGGTTATAATCCCTAAAATGCCCTAAAACCCAAAAAAAATGTAAATCATGAAATGAATAAGCTTCTAGAGCTTCATTAGGGTTTAGATGTTTTGATTGATTTTTATTTTTAGAAACTATTTAGGATTGATTGATCTGATTGACTTGATTGTACATTTAATACATGTTTGGTTTTTCCAGCGATTAGAATGGATAGAATTAATGGGTAAGCTTCGGAAATTTGCATGACACGTTAGATATCGTATCGTACTTAGATACCGAAAGGGCGTTAGGGATCTCGATTTGGGATCAATAACATAACCAAGTCCTCGTACTCAGAATCTTTGGTTCGTAGAATCGTGGTATTTCTCTCGTACCTCGATTAGGTTTTTAGTCTACCTACCAATAATGACTAGTGGCAACTCCAAAATTATAAATTTAGATTAAATGGAAAATTACTATCCGTTGTCAGGTGAGGTATGGTCTAGAAGATATCCTTACACGGAAATACCTTCTTAGAGCGCAAATCTCGAAAGCCCAAAAAGTGCGGCGCGACAGCTAGTCGCAGGTCGTCCTCTTCGGCGAGCTCAATCGCCAAAACGGCGCCATTTTGGCCCTTTTCATTGAGGCATTTTGTCAAACATGTAGTGTGCATGATTCTTTATTAAGCATTTTCAAGGCCGCTGGTTCAAGCCCATCTTTAGCGATCTTCTGGCGAATGTTTTGTCATTTCTTTTGATCTATTACCAAGCTCATATCATCCTTTATCGAACTAGACTAACTGGATGATCGTCAGGCCATCGTTGGCCGGCAAAAATCTAGTATGAAAATGCTAATATACTACTAACCTAAACCATCATCATCAAAATCTCTAAATCTCTATTCTACTCACCTTAACCATCTACACCGATTCTAATCACTAACAAAACATCAAGCAAAGATCAAGGTAGACTAACTTGAATGGCCTAAGGCCATGGCGATACTCCGGTGAGGACTCCCGCTCTTTGACGAAGTGGTTTAATGAGCAACCAAGACATTTTAAGCATGTTTTCCAATAAAAAATGCAATCAAACTAAGTAAAACATGATTAGAACACATTTTAGGCACCTAATATAGTAAAACCATAGAAAAACATGCACAAATAAACCAAAACACTATTATGAAATTCTAGTAAAAACGTGATCATGAGCGATGTTTACCCTCTTCGTTTGATGATCAGGAGGAATCGTTGAGCTGATCTGTGCCTATGGAGTCGTTCCTTGACACTTATACTTCAAGAAAATAATTTTGGCTTTGCCAGAGAGGCTCTGGACACGCCAGTCGACGGTGATTTTCAAACCTTTGTGATCAGGTCTTCACTGGCCATTCAAGGAGGAGATCCTCTCTGGACGATTGATTTGCTAGCATCGGCCAACTGATTGGCGCTGATCACTCGATCTGGGGATCTCAACTCCACTTCTTCTCTTTGTATTTTGCCTTCTTTCTCTCTATATATATCTCTCTCTTCTCCCGGTAATTTCGTCGAGCAGCTTCTCCTCTTCAAAATCAAGTGCCAATACTCTTAGACTCTGGTCCAAAAGGTAGGACAAGTCTAGATACCAGCATTTAGATTTGAGACACTTCGGGTTGAAACCGAAGCCCTTAAGCCCATACCCATATGCTACCATCGATGTCTTGCGTAGAAACCCACAGGGTCTCTCGGGTCCAGCAGCCTAGTTTTTCAAACCTAGGAACATGGATTGAAGTCTAGGCATTCAGATAGCTAGTTCGGCCCAGTTATCCTGGTTTCGGGGCACTAAGGTTTGAAGTTCGGTCCGTAGGGTCCTACTAGCAGGCATTATGGTCCAAGTCTTGGGTTAAGTCCTGCGTTTGGCGGGTGCCAAGGTCTCAAGCTTGCCACCAAAATCCATGGTTGAGGTGCTCAAGTCTTGAGGCTAGATGAAGTGAATGGTAACGGCGGTGGAAGTGGTCATATTGCATTTTCACGAAATGAATTATGGTTTTTAAGAAACATAAAATGGTTCTTTTGAAATTGAGATAATGACACAAATAGTTCCTAAACTTTAACCCAACGTAAAATGTGGTCGTTGAATTTTTAATTTATTTAATATAATCCTTAAACTTTTGGTATATGTTCAAACTAGTCCACGTCCTATATGAAAATGTTCAATATTATTCCTGAACTTAAATTAATGGATGGACAACATTGATTATTTTCATGTAATCCATGTAATAGTTTGAACATGTACAAAAAAATCAGAAATCACATAAAAAAAATTAAAAGCTCAGAAATCATATTACACATTGAGTTAATGTTCATGAACTATATTAAATAAATTGAAAATTTCATGAACTACACTGCATATTTGATCAAAGTTGATAAATCATATGTGTCATTTTTTATGTGGGATTTGAGCGTAAAACTTCCTTCATTATGAAAATATCCAGCATTTATCTAATTTATGAAGCGACGTTGAACGGTACAAACACGAGTTACTATTTTTCAAAAAATAAATAGTTCTTAAAATTTGATAAACGTAACTGTAAAATTCCATCACGTCAACAACTATGAATCAGGAGAAAATAATGGGTGCCCCCAGTGATTCCATCGTGGAATCGTCACGACCCTGAGGTGGCGACACGTGTCCGAGGGGCCCACCGTGTGTCAGGAAGACTCCACGGTGGAATCACTCCCGCGGGAGAGAAAATTTTTGAACAAAAGGCCTCGTCCTCTCTCTCCACTTTCTCTCTCTGTCTTTCGCGCTCCCCGGATCTCCGATTCTCTCTGCACTCCGTCTCCCTCACGCCGACGCCGACGAGCGGCGAGCGACGCCCTAGCCTCCGCCTCCGCTGCCTCCGACGCCTCCGACGAGGAGACGCCCTGACGCTGACGCCGCCTCCGACGAGCTCCCCCCTAGCCTCCGACGCCGACGCCGACGCCGACGATGCGTCCGACGAGCGAGGTCTGCCGCTGCCCACGAGCGATGTCCGATCGACCGCAACTCTCTCTCTCTTCTGCTTCTTTCAAATGATGATTGCCCTCCTCACCCACGGCCACCGGCTCCACCATTGCTTCTGATCCCTTTCGCCACCGCTGCTACATCCCTCTCTCGTTCAGTTGCAGACAGACGTCGCGTGTATATGCACGACTGTCTATGCTCCGCCGAGGTTTCACGCTCATTATCCCGTTTGCTGCAGTCTCGGACAACGACCTGGAAGGAAGATGGGCGAGTCATCTTGGCCTTCTGACGCGCAGGTAATCCCTCCGCAGTTTGCGAAGGAGACGGAGTCGTGAAGATGGAGGAGGTCCCCGAGAGGGCGGTCCACATGTGGGGCTACCTGCCTGGAGCTCTGCCTCAGAGAGCGCCGCTCCTGTCGCTGGTGCCGGTGAGGACCGCCGCCGCCACCGGCGGCGATTGTGGATTCGCCATGGCCATTTCAGGTTCTCCCCCTCTCTCTCTCTCTGCGCAGTGTGAGGATTAACAGCTTCTTCGCGGTGGTAGTCAATGATATATTGGAGGTGGAGGAAGACGAATCTTCTTAATTGGTTCTTTTTCTCTCTGTCTTTTCTCCTTTGGCATTTGGTTCTATAGGAATTTGATTGCTGGGATATGGGGAAGAAGCTGCAATAGCTGATTTTTGGAGATTTTCCCCTTTCGGGAGCCCACATTTCTGATAAAGTGATGATTTTTTTACTTTGCCCGTGACTCTTCCGCTGAGGATTAGTTCCCGAACTGTCAATGCGGAGTTTCTTTAACTACACAGTTTTCTCCGTCTACTTTGGCTCTTTAGGAAGTTGCTGATTTCGTTTTTCGTTGTTTGCATCGTCAATGACCTTTCACGGAAGTTGGTCACGTGAATTGTGTCTGTTCCCCAATGTCTGCTTCTGTTTTATGATTTGAAGTCCCATCGGAAACCGACTATTTCTACCTAGCAGGCCTTACTTCTTACTTAGTTTGGTCAACCTCCCTAATTCTGGTCAATTCTGGTTGATGAGATTTTGGACCATGTTCTGAACATCTTCACAAAAGGGTGCTTCGGCTCGATTCTTGGATTTCTTCTGAGTAAGTTGTGTTGTTTCTTTCGCACATTTTTCATTTAAGCAGATTCGGGGAAGCTTATAACGTCGGGATCCACAGATGATCTCGGTCAGAGCTATGTGACATCTGGGAAGCATGGGGTATTTAAAGCGAATGCTTGATGCTCTAGTTCATTGACTTTAATCTTTGATTTCCTGATTATCTTAAGACTACATTTCTGCTATTGTATTCGAGAAGGAAGCGCCAGAGCCTTTTCCTCTTCCTACTGATGCCTCTGTAGTAAATGCTGCAGCTGGTTGGGCACACTGTGTTGCTGTTACAGGTAATAACTTTTTCTCCCTTCTTGTTAGTCTAGTATATTTCAGATATTTTCAAAAAATATCAGGCAAGCCACCAGGAGTTTTGGTATATGAGTAGTTTCCAAATATTTGCTTTTTTGATTGCCCTGTTTCTTGGTGTTTCTTATGTGCGCAGTTCAGTTCATTAACATCTTAAGCTGGTAAGCGCAGATAGTGGAGAAGTTTATACATGGGGGTGGAAAGAATGTGTTCCTTCCAGGAAGGTTTTTGGTGACCCAACACTTGGGGGGAACCCAGAAAAGGAAGCTCTAGAGAGGCAAACTTATTTTTTGACTGAGCAAGGTGATTTCTCTGTCAGCACAATCAATCTGTTTATGGATTGTTATATACTAATATTTGGTTTGACGCTTTTTAAGTGAGTGAGCCCTCGATCTCAAGGCTGTTGTTTGGTTGGTGCTGGAACATTTGCAGACGATGTGCTGCGTTTGAGCGTTTCTTCCTTTCCTTTCTATATTAGTCGCCTCAGGCTAGTCTTGATTTGCATCTAGTGCCCATGTTTTCAGATTAATACATACGGGCAATGCATCGGTGAAAAATTTGTTTTACAGTATTGCAGATTAATACATATGGGCAATGCATCGGTGAAAAATTAGTCGCCTCAGGCTAGCCTTACATTTCGTTGTTTTTACTTGTTTCAGGGTTGTCATGATGGATGAAGCACACGAGAGATCACTAAACACTGATGTTCTCCTTGGGATATTGAAAAAGGTGGTAGCTTGACGTCGCGATTTTAAGCTCATTGTAACATCTGCTACCCTGAATGCATAAAAATTTTCGAACTTCTTTAGTAGGTAATAATCACATTTGTCAGAAGCTTATGCAATGCGAATGTTGATGCAAGACTAAATTAATTTAAATTGTTTACAGCGTACCCATTTTTCACATATGTCAAGGGCTTGCGGAAGGCTCGAGAAGTGAGATCTCAATTGCTGGATATTCTCAAGAAGTTGCGAATCCCATTAACTTCAAGTTGGCCAGACACAGATGTCGTTAGGAAGGCCATCTGTTCTGCATACTTCCACAATGCAGCGAGACTGAAGGGCGTTAGTGAATACGTGAATTGTCGGATTGGGATACCTTGCCATTTGCACCCGAGCAGTGCTCTCTATGGCATGGGACACACGCTCGAGTATGTTGTCTACCACGAGCTGATTCTAACAACGAAAGAGTACATGCAATGTGCCACCGCTGCAGAGCCACAGTGGTTGGCTGAACTGGGTCCCATGTTTTTCTCCATTAAGGACTCCGAAAAGTCTCTGCTGGAGCACAAGAAGCAGGATGAAGAGAAGACAGCCATGGAGGAAGAAATGGAGAACCTAAGAAGATCGCAGGCGGATGCAAAGATAGAGATTAAGGCGAAGAGAGGGAGAAGAGGGCAAAGCAACAACAGCGATGTGCCTTATTCTATCACAAAAGCTCCGCCTGCAATTCGTGAAGATGACATGAGAAATGTTAAGTATTTACTTGAGCATTTAAAGGATAAATTCAAGAACACTGATGTGAATGGATTGAGGCATAATGTGTACCATTTAAATGTCTTGCTACTTTTTATTTGTCTATTATTTGTTATTCTATTTGGAATACTTTTCTAGAGAAAGTAGATGGTTCAAACATTGTGTTGTGTTGGCTCTAATGGACACAATCGCGTTATCTTTTTGTGATCTTTCTTCCTCTCTACACGGTGATTGGAGGTGCAAGCACCCTTCACAAGATTGTTGGATATGTAATTGTTCAAGACGTGAGTTGACATCGCGGTGTTGAGGACCGATAAATAATTAGAACAGTTAATAATTTTAATAACTTTGTCCAAAGCCTGTTTAAGCGCAAAGTTACTCACTGGATAAGAAAATTGCTCAATAGCCTAAACGGACCACCCTTTTCCCAATCAACATTGGACATGTTGTCCAAATGAACCTTTGTCAAAGATTATAGACCCTACTTTCGATTGTTACCCTAAAATCTATCATGACGTGCAGTTGTTTCAAAGCTGTAGAAAAGTACACTCTGAACGAGACATAAGACATTGGAAGCAAAGAGAGAGAGAGAGAGAGAGGAAAATATAAGCACGAAACACATTGCACTCGAAATCAGAAAATTACACAAAGTGATGGGAGAGAGAGCACAGTGAATGGTCAAAAAGCACATCAAGTTCCTAGAAAGTTGAGAAACTAACGAGCCCAAAATCACAATATATTTTATTTTGCTCATTCACTTTTGACATCCTGCAAGCTCCATTGATTGCATAACTGGACAATTATAAAGTATTCCAAGAACCAATCTGTTACAACCAAACTAATTGAAAAAAGGGATGAACAAAAAAGACGATGCATTTCGTCAGAATTCATAAGGTAGCAAGGGCAGGTTGTGGTGGTGTTTGCTGCAAAGATAATGGCATGTTCACAGGATTAGCTTGAATCAACTGGCTGAGTAAATAAAAGATTAAGAAAAATCAGCTGTTTAATTTATCTATATTAGGACAGAAAATATTAGGTTCAAGTACAAAGGTACACGAGTCCTCATTACCCTTGACGATCTTGGTGATGGCTGCCCCATCATTACTTCAGAGTTTACAATGTTTAGACAACCACCAAGAGTGGGCTGTAGCTATGCATTTCTCTGCTGCAAAAGTTGTAATTGCTGTATCTGAAGCTGTTGTTGTTCCCTACCCTTTGATTGCTGTTCATGAATTTCACAAACTGAACAGTCATTCAAACTCAAAATTTCTGCATGTTCAGGAAGTACCGTCTCATGGATGAGCGGAAAATGGTGCAGGAACTGTGGACCAAAGAAAAACCTCAATGTAAGCTGCAGCAGCATCAAAATGCTTCGCATTTGTCCTTGCAATGAAAATGTCCTAGAAGACAGACCACCACTCAAAGAGAAATAATCCTCCTGGTGCATCAATAGCTACACATTTAAAAAGCTAAGTAATTAGCACAAAGTAGACCATGATTTTGAGAGATCATATATCACTATCTTCACAGAGTAAAATACACAAGTTAGACTTCAAAGAAAAAAGAATTGCCTATCGGGGTCAGTGGCAACTTTTCCTTCCACCATAAAACCTTTAGCAGAAGCATGCAATTTTCTCTTCAACATATATTCGTTGTCTAAGTTTGGGTCATGATTCCAATATTATCCCCATGCCTCATTACCCAATACCAGCATTAAAAGAATACCTATGGCTAAAAACATACATAACCTAGACTCTTATAGCAGACATTCGTGACTCCACATTACCCATCCGATTTGGAAAGAGAAATAAAGGCTGATCAAGAGCAGCTACATGTTTATTTAGAACTACAAACAAGCACAAGTCTCCTTGTTAGCCTAAAGCTAACACTGACCAATCTTCATATTAGTACATAGAATTTTAAATATAGAATTATCTTATCAGACCAACAAGATCAAACAAACCAAGAAAATAACCAAAAAAATGGATGTTCCTGAATATACAGCCAGAAATCTGGAGCTGCAACAATGGCGGCAGATTATTTCTAGACTAGGCATAGAGCTCCATCACAAAGGAACGAATTTTAAATCCATTCTGTAAGCATTTACTTTCATCAGAAAGAATGACATTCCATTAAGCTGGTAAGTGGATAACAGCTTGGCAGTACATGAAGACCAACCCTTTCATTATGAAGTCGTCGATTTCCATATGCAGCACCTGCTAAGTCTCTGTTAGATGAAGTTAATGAGACCAAAAGTGTTCTTCCAAAAAGTCGTAGACTACATTACAAGAATCTAGCTAGGTGGGATGAAAAGGTACATATCGGATCTCAAATGTCAAGGAACAATGTGCAAGCAGCAACTATTGCAAAAGAAATATGCTCCTAGAAAGACAAAAAATTAAAAAAAAAAATTTAGGCCACAAGAAATGGCAAATGATCTTTCTCACCTTGGTCATTGTTTACGCCATCTTCCTCAGGTGGAGGTGGTTCATACAACTTTGTTGGATCCCCACCATTGGCAACTCTCTCCCTTAATTCTCTGATGCATTTCTGCCAAAATATTGAACAGAGAATCATCAAAAGGATTATTCACTGAAAAAATGTACCCAGTCCACATTTTTCAGTTCATTCACTTTTCGTTCTAGATATCACTATCACTTGCTTATCCTCAAGCTATCTCCATACATATTGAATATTAGATCTGTCATCTGAAAGTCCACAAGATTGAAGTCCCTTCCATGCACGGATTTTATAAATCACATTAGAGAGGCTGATGTAACAGAAGCATTAGATTCATGATCACAATTCATCACACAGTATCACCAATAGTGGTTAATCTGCAAGAATTGGCTAAAGGTAATCAGTGAAAGTACATTCCCAAGGGATAGATGATCTTAGCCAAAAGGTGGACAGGAATTACCAAGTGATGGAACTGACTAAAGGGAAAATGATTTTCTTATTTTTTGCCTTTTACTACAATATTGACACTTTGAAGAAATTTAACCCATATTAAGCATTGAAATCCTGATGTGGCTCAAAGGAGACAGAGATATCCACTTAAATAAATTACAAGCTCAATAGTCACTCTTAAGCCTGGCGTCTAGCCTTCACTGGACCAACTGCATATGTGATAGTCATCATCTCTTCATATTAGAGGTCATAAGTCAGTTATTTCTTGCAAAAAGAAAGAGAAGGAATTGAAATAAAGCATCAAGTAGGCAATGGCGTATCATCTATACAGGATATCAACCAATATATGGAAAATTTCTTTGCTTTTCTTTTTTCTTGATCAGTCACAAATAGTATGAATGCCCATAACAAACAAAACAAATCTCGTCTTCATAGTCCTTGAAAGTCCTATTTCTATAACCAAGCCTTGCTCTTATTAGAGATCCTAATGTACTATTTATTGCCTTGAAAAATATATATGTAGCTATATTTTTAGATAACAAAAACAGAACTTAAGGGAATATATAAACCTAAAAGTAGAACAAAAGTTTCAGGACCATAGAGGAAAACACAATCAAATCAATTATGTTCATTACAGCCTCTGACTATGCTCACATTCCTTCATTATATACAAACCCCACATGTTAAACCTAGACAAGCTATACAGTGAAAACCGTAAAAATGAGATGGAATTAAGCTAAAAGAAGCATTATACAGTATGTGTATTTGAGACAATTAGAGAAAGAAGCATGTTTGGGGAAAGGAGGAAGAGGAAAGACAGAAGCTTAACCCATCAACATAAATGTAACTTAAGCCCTGAATTATACTTTTTAACCTACATCATTTGATCTAAGCACAACCAAAAACAGATGATAAAGACAATCAAAAAATGTGAAGAAAGCGAGCTATTGCACATAATGAATTAGAAGCCATGACTTTAATTAAACTGTGAAGTTAAAGAAACTCCGCATTGACAGTTCGCGAACTAATCCTTAGCGGAAGAGTCACGAGCAAAGTAATCATCACTTTATCAGAAATGTGGCTCCCGAAAGGGGAAAATCTCCAAAAATCAGCTATTGCAGCTTCTTCCCCATATCCCAGCAATCAAATTCCTATAGAGCCAAATGCCAAAGGAGAAAAGACAGAGAGAGAAAGAACCAATTAAGAAGATTCGTCTTCCTCCACCTCCAATATATCATTGATTACCACCGCGAAGAAGCTGTTAATCCTCACACTGCACAGAGAGAGAGACAGAGAGAGGGAGAACCTGAAATGGCCATGGCGAATCCACAATCGCCGCCGCAAACGTCCCTCCAGGCGGCGGCGGCGGCGGTCCTCACCGGCACCGGTGACAGGAGCGGTGCTCTCTGAGGCAGAGCTCCGGGCAGGTAGCCCCACATGTGGACCGCCCTCTCGGGGACCTCCTCCATCTTCACGACTCCGTCTCCTTCGCGAACTGCGGAGGGATTACCTGCGCGTCAGAAGGCCAAGATGACTCGCCCATTTTCCTTCCATATCATTGTCCGAAACTGCAGCAAACGGGACAATGAACGTGAAACCTCGGCGGAGCATAGACAGTTGTGCATATACACGCGACCTCTGTCTGCAACTGAACGAGAGAGGGATGTAGCAGCAGTGGCGAAAGGGATCAGAAGCAATGGTGGAGCCGGTGGCCGTGGGTGAGGAGGGCAATCATCATTTGAAAGAAGCAGAAGAGAGAGAGAGAGTTACGGTCGATCGGACGTCGCTCGTGGGCAGTGGCGGACCTCGCTCGTCGGACGCGTCGTCGGCGTCGGCGTCGGAGGCTAGGGGGGAGCTCGTCGGAGGCGGTGTTGGCGTCGGCGTCAGGGTGAGGATACGGACCTCGCTCATCGGAGGTGTCGTCGGTGGCGGAGGCGGAGGCTAGGGCGTCGCTCGCCACTCGTCGGCGTCGGCGTCGGCGTGAGGGAGACGGAGTGCAGAGAGAACTGGAGATCTGGGGAGCGCGAAAGACAGAGAGAGAGCGGAGAGAGAGGACGAGGCCTTTTTGTTCAAAAATTTTCTCTCCCGCGGGAGTGATTCCACCGTGGAGCCTTCCTGACACACGATGGGCCCCTCGGACACGTGTCGCCACCTCAGGGTCGTGACGATTCCATGGTGGAATCACTGGGGGCACCCAATATTTTCTCATCAATCAGAAGCCTTTCTCAGGTGAGCGGACCAGTCAACTTCACATGGAGATTGATATTGGTCAAAAGGTACTTCCACGTGGCACGTGGCAGCATTGGTCGTGCATTCCTTTCGCTTGAATCATACCAACTACTAAATGACAAAAAAAGATTACAAAACCGGAATTTAACTTCAATTATTTGAAAAGTTTATCCGACCGTCCATGGACCAGGGGGACACGGCTTCTACGCGGCTAGGGTTTTTCGGACATTTCACTCCCTACTTTGTGATGCCAATTCCTATGATACTCTAATTTATAGAAAATAAAAACAAAAAGGAAAATCATCTGCCGTCCATCGATTGAGGAATTTCAATGCGAATATGAATATTTCACTTTGGATAATTGTCCTGCGTTGATTACACCGTTCGGATGGAAAGAAGGAGTCAATGATTGGTGTTCACACTGGCATGACTTACATAACTAGTTGGTGTTCAGACATTTAAGTTCCTGTTACATGAGATTACTAGTCAAGTCGCCCGTCTGTTTGTTCTCCTTTTTGAACTTTTATACGAAATACTACTAAAAAATAAATAGTTCCTTTAAAGTTTATATCCCGTTTATATCATATATATATATATATATATATTAGAATAAATTCTTAAAAAAAGCAACTATTTTTAGTCTTTTTTTCTATCAGAGAGGCTCCCATTAGGGACCTTATTAATTTGTAAGATTACATATTTTTAATCATTACTGTTGATCATCGATAAACATAAAAACATTGAGGGATAATAATCACCACTAACATATGAATAGCATAGAGAGAATGCATATTAAATTACAATAATCAACATATGATCTAGATTTATTATCGGGATAAATGCACCAGAAGATGAAAATATTATTGTTTGTTATATAGGCAGTTCATTTTATGGCAAACACGTTATTTCTTATTTTAACCAGCAAACATATCCCGGAAAGATACAGTTAAATAATGTCATTATTGTTTCTAGATAAAATAATGCCATGATACGGTTCGAGATAGCAAATTCATCCTCGCATCGCAGCTGCAGTTGGGACTAATTCATTACGCAAGCTGGCACGGTTTGGTTGACTTGGGGGCATTCATGCTACCGATGACGCGAATCCCAAATTGCCCCTTTATTTTTTTTGCATGATTGAGGTTTTGATTACCTAGTCCTGTTCGTGAATCTCTCACATCATGAACAATAATGGTATTTCATATATCCTCCAAACATCTTAAGGAAGTTGCCCATCAGAAAGTTCAACGGAGGAGAAATCACTTGCGATAAATCCGATGACAATGTCTACTATTTCTTTTTAAAATCGAAGTTAGGGCATTAAATTGTTATTTACTGAATTATTTGGAATCATAAATGACTGGAGAGGTGGAGCCTAGACAATAATGTCATTATTTAATCTCCCATTTATATACTACACTAGATTCTAAGGATAAGGTACATTTCTCGTACATGTATATATATATATGCAATTATTTTTCAATTGACCATACTTTTCTATATCATTGGTATAACCTCTAGTAGTAACTGTACTCCGCGCGGAGCCCATGTGCAAGTTAGATCGCCAACCTCAAATCATTGGGTCGTGAGTGGTGCAGAGTAATTTTGATTTAATTAACCCAAATTTGTCTTAACAGGTGTAAGACCATTGTCATAATACACTACAAAAAAACATGTAATTTGCGACGGATTATATTTTCCGTCGCAAATTAGTGACGAAATTTGCAACGGATAAAAATTCCGTCGGAAATTTGCGACGGATTTTTTATCCATCGCAAATTTGCAACAGAAAAAAAAAACCGTTGCTAATTCCGTTGCAAATTTCCGACGGAAAAAAAAACCGTCGCCAAATCCGTCGCAAATTTGCGACGGAAAAAAGTTCGTCGCAAATTTGTAGTTTATCAGCCCGTGATATTCCAACCCTATCGTTAATTTTTCTCTCTCTCTCGCTCTTTCTCACTTTTCTTCCTCTTTCATATGTCTGAAATCAGCAAAATCTGCGCACGCACATATTAATCTCAGTAAAGCTTTTGTACCGGTAATTATCATAGCTAACTATTTGGGTAAGTCTTCTTTACATGGCAATTTTTTCTATTTTTGCAATTTCATATTAATTGTTGCGTGAATAACAAAATTATAATTTTCAAAATTTTATGGTTTTAATTAAGAACAATAGATATGCTATTTTAAATATTTTACCAGAATTTTTTATTTTAATACAGACACAATGCAAAGAGAAAGGGCTTGGATGTATAATAAGAACTTACCTGGACGTCGAGGATTGACAAATGAGTTTCATACTGGGTTGGAACTATTTTTAGACTTTACTAGTAATAAATATGAGTTCATGGATGGAAATAAGTTAAGGTGTCCGTGTAAAAAGTGCGGTAATGGTAAATTTCTTGTGTGTGATAAAGTTAGAGAACACCTTACTAGATTTGGGTTTACTCCGAACTATTATAATTGGACTTCCCATGGTGAACCATTTATATCTGATGAAGGATATGGAAGAAATGATCAATTTTCAATTAGGGAAGAATGTAGCTATTATGAGCAATTGAACCCATACGAGAGGATGGTGATTGATGCAGCTAGTCAGAATTTTGTCACAGAATCGAATCATGCAAGTACTAGTTTTACTCCTACACATGAATAAGTGGGTACTAGTCATGCTTCACAATTGGAAGATATAGGAGTAACGGGTTTTGATAAGGATGTCTATAATGAAACTTTTCAATCTAATCAGTTCTGGGATGTGTTGAAAACAGCAGATGAACCTTTATGGGCAGGTTGTGAGGACCACACTAAGTTATCGGTAACAGCTAAACTGTTACATATCAAGGCAGAGCATAATATGTCTGCGGATTGCTTCAACTCTTTTATTTAAGTAATGCGGGAATCATTGCCTCGTGATAACATCATGCCAAGTGATTTTTATGATATGAAAAAGTTAGTGGATAACTTAGGTCTTTCGGTTGTAAGGACTGATACATGTAGTAGGGATTGTATGTTATATTAGAGAGATGATGAAAATACATAATCTTGCAAATTCTGTAACCAACCTAGGATTCAAGATTAACAGGAGGTCGGGTCATAATCGAAAGCGTAGACTATGCAAGCAAATGTTTTATCTGCCCTTAATTCCTATATTGCAAAGGCTTTATGCGTCTAAAGCCATTGCTGAACACATGACTTGGCATGTAAATCATGAAACAGAAGAGGGTCTAATATGTCATCCTTCAGATGCAGAGGCATGTCAACATTTTAATAGAACATACCCTGAGTTTGCGATGAAGCCTCGGAACATCAGGTTAGATCTCTGTGCCGATGGATTTGCTCTATTTAGGAAAACAGGGAAAATTTATTTATGTTGGCCAGTTATTTTAACGCCGTACAATCTTCCACTTGGTGTATACATGAAGATACCTTATATGTTTTTGTCACTGCTGAACACGTGACTTGGCATGCAAATCATGAAACAGAACATGGTCTAATATGTCATCCTTCAATGCGGAGGCATGGCAACATTTTGATGGAACATACCCTGAGTTTGCGATGGAGCCTCGGAACATCAGATTAGGTCTCTGTGCCGATGGATTTGCTCTATTTGGGAAAACAGAAAAAAGTTATTCATATTGGCCAGTTATCTTAACGCCGTATAATCTTCCATTTGGTGTATGCATGAAGACACCTTATATGTTTTTGACATTGATCGTGACAGGGCCGCAAAATTCGAAAAAGTTGATAAATGTTTATATGTAACCATTGATTGAGGAGTTACAACGGCTATGGGTTGAAGGTGTCTCTACATATGACATTTCTACCGATCAAATATTTGTAATGAAGGCTACCCTTCTTTGGACAATAAATGACTTTTCAGCTTACGGAATGCTATCTAGATGGAGTACAGCTGAGATCTTAGGATATCCGATATGTTTGGAGAGGTCAAAGTCATTTAGATTAAAACATAGAAAGAAGCCCAGCTATTTTGACTGTCACAGACAATTTTTACCGCTAACTCATCCATTCAGAAGGAATAAAAAAGAGTTCATTAAAAATAGGACTGAAAAAATGCGTCCACCATTGAGGTTGACCGGCGATCAAATTTGGGAGCGTGTGCAGGACTTTCCAACTCTTGTTGAGAACCCGCACGGCACGACTTTTGCTTACGGAAGTACACATAAGTGGACAAAACGCAGTATATTTTGGGATCTACCATATTGGAAGGCCCATCTTATTCATCATAATCTTGACGTCATGCACATAGAAAAGAATGTTTTCGACAATGTCATAAATACTATGATGGATGTCGTTGGAAAAACAAAAGATAACTTGAACCCAAGAAAAGATATGAGTGATATTTATGATCGGCCAATACTAGCCGTAAATGCAAGCAGCAGGGGATCAAAACCGAAAGCAGTTTATACATTGGATAAGGAGCAGAGGTGAGTTGTTTGTCAATGGTTGAAATCTATACGATTTCCTGATGGATATGCTTCGAACCTCGGGAGATGTGTGTGATTTGAATGAATGCAAGTTGACAGGTTTGAAGAGTTATGATTGTCACATCTTGATGGAAAGACTAATTCCAATAGCTTTCAAGGAAGTTCTACCGAACTTTATATGGGGCGCCATTACAGAGTTAAGCAATTTCCTGCATGATATTTGCTCGACATTGTTAAAAGCATCGCACATGGAAAAACTAGAGAGAGATATTTCAATTATTCTTTGCAAATTAGAAAGGATATTTCCTCCAACGTTTTTTAATTCGATGGAGCATCTCTTAGTTCACTTGCCTTATGAGGCCAAAGTTGCAAGTCCCGTCCAATTTCGATGGATGTATCCATTTGAGAGGTAATGTTTTTTTTTTTAAATACAGTTCAAATTACTTTATCATATAATACATTCCGATAAGTTTCTTTCTATTTCAACTAGATTCTTATATCATTTGAAGAAAAAAGTGAAGAATAAGACACGTGTTGAAGCTTCAATTTGTGATGCATATATTGTGGAAGAAGTGACAACATTTGCATCACACTATTTTGGGCCGCACGTTCAATGCAAGAGGCGGAGAGCAGGCAGAAATGATGAGATTCCCATTGATCCCAATTGTACAGCATTCTCTATTTTCAATTATCTGGATCGACCAAGCGGCACATGTCAGTTTCGTTACTTATCAGGCGAAGAATTTCATGCAGCCCATACTTATATTTTACTGAACTGCCCAGAAGTCGAGCCATACTTCAAGTAAGTGTAAATTTGCAAATATATGTTTTGTGTGTCAAATATTTACTAATATTTAAATGGTTTTTAATATTAGGATTTTCTAAATTTCAATGTTTGGACTACAACTAAATAAGTTGGACCGTTTGTGCGATGAACAATTTGCAGCATGGTTCAAGACATATGTAAGTTGCCTATGGACCAAAATCAAGTTTTTAAAATTTTATACATCATTTAGTAAAATATATATTATTGACTTTGCATATGTAACATCATGTTCACAGTAATCATGATGAACTTGGAGGGCAAGGATTGCTATATTATCTGTCATGGCGTCTACAGTTAAGAGTTCGAAGTTGGCCAGCATATTTCATAAATGGATATAATTTTCATACTCAAGAATATGGAATGGGAAAATCTACAATGAATAGTGGTGTATCTGTTCGGTCATCCAATGGTGATAGTTTAGAAGATGATTTTTATGGCTTGTTGGATGAAATCATAGAGATGGAGTACCCTGGACCATTAATGATGCGGGTTGTGTTATTTAAGTGCACGTGGTTCAACCTTGTCAAAGGAATGAAGGTGCATACGAAGTTCAATTTGGTTGAAGTAAATCACAAGAAAATGTTTATGAAGTATGAACCATTTGTCTTGGCATAACAAGCAATTCAAGTATGTTATGCATCATATCCTAGTTTGAAACGTGACAAAGTTGATTGGTGGGCTGTATGTAAAATCAAAGCACGAAGGAAAATCAAGGAACACCGGAAAGATAGAGCCACCAACAAGAGGAAGTGTGTAACACGGTTGAAATTGAGGAATATAACATTCCAACTTTATGATATCCATGTGGAGCAGCGATAGATGTGGATCCAACTGAAATTTGCGAATAAAATGTACAAGAATGGTCAGAATCTGATTTTCGGACAGATGATGAAGACAAAGAAGAAGACGAAGACGAAGACGAGGACGAGGACGAAGACGGAGACGAAGATGAAGATTAAAATTTTTGTCATAAAACACTATTGATGTGTAATTATTAATGCGATAAGTGCTATTTTGGTTGTTATCATTATTGTTCTTGTTATTATTGTTATTGTGTTTTTTATTATTGTTATTGTCGATTATTCTTATTATTTTAATTGATCGTCCGAAATTTTGTCGCTAAATGACGACAAGTCAAATATTATTAATGTACCCTAACATTTCCGATATTCTAATTTCCATTGCAAAATTTGAAATGCCAAAATTTTGGATTGAAAAAAAGACGTCGCAAATTTAAGACCTAAATAAATGAGATGCAAAATATTTGACCGAAAAAAAGACGTCCCAAATTTACAACGGTCATTTAGTATGTGCATATTTACGACGGACTGTAATGGTCCATCGCAAAATTTGCGAGGGAATTTTTGCCGTTCGAAATTTGCGATGGATTTTTTTTCAGTCACAAATCCGTCGCAAATTTGCAACGAATTTTTGTTTCCATCGGAAATTTTTTGTCGGTCGAAAATTTACGACGGAGCACGAAGGTCCGTCACAAATTTGCGACGGTCAACACAATGTTCGTCGCAAATTTGTGATCGACATAAAAATGTCCGTCGCAAATTTTCGACGGATCGCTTGTGTCCATTGCAAATTTGCAACAATTGTTGTGTTGTCCGTCGTAAAATTTGCGAGGGACTTTTTTCTGTTTGAAATTTGCGATGGACTATTTAATCCGTCGCAAATTTGCGATGGATTTTTTTTTCCGTCGCAAATTTGCCACGGATTTTTGCTTCTGTCGAAAATTTTTTGTCGGTCAAAAATTTGCGATGGAGCATGAAGGTCCGTCACAAATTTGCGACGGACCTAGAAATTCCGTTGCTAGTTTGTGACGGCCACTTTAAGTTCCTTCGCAAATTTGCGACGGACATTAGGTCCGTTGCAAATTTGCTTAATTTCTGCATCTTTTTGTTCCTCCTCTTCCTTCCCCAACGCCGCCGACCACCAGATCTGCGCAGCTCCCCCGTCGTCGTCGCTACCCAACCTCGCACCCGCCCCGCAACTCCCCCCGCCGATCGCCGGTCACCCCGCAAGCCCCCCCACCCGTCACCGATCGTAGGCCAGTCGCCCCGTAGCCCCCCCGGCCGTCACCGAGTCACCTTGCAGCACCCCTCGCCATCGCCTCGCACGCCCGCCCCCGCCCGTCGCGCCGTCACTCGAGCACCTTCCCGCCTCGCCTCGCCGTGTCCGAGCAACAGCCCGAAGCCTTGCCACCGATGACTAACGAACCGAGGCCGTCAACGCCCAGCCTCGCCACCCTCGCCTGCCCGCCAGCAGCAGCCCCATGCCGTTACCGCCCACCACCAGCCGACCGAGGCTCTCGCCGAAACAACCCCCCACCCGTTGCCGCCCTCACCGGAGCACTGCCACCGAGCTACCGGCTAGCCGCCGCTGATGCCATCGCCGCCGACCGGCCGACGATGCCGCCGTACAGTCGCTCGCCATCGGTCAGCCGCCAATCCGCCGGCCAGCTACCTCCCAGCCGCCGGTCGATGCCATCACCGCTGAGCTGCCACCTGACTCGGTCGCCGCCGAGCAGCCCCCCGATGTCGTTGTTGCCAACCGACACCGTCGCCGCCGAGCTCTGCCGTCGTTCGCCTGGCCGTGGCCGAGCACCTGGCCGACTAGCCACCATTTGGGCCTACGCTCGCGCCGTGTCCGCCACTATTTGATCGGTCAGTTTTTGTTGTCTCCAAACCAAGTAAGCAACTCTCTAAACCCTACTTAATATAATTAGGTAATTAGTCGGACTTATTTAGGGATTATTTAGTGTCGGATTCGTTGGCTAAGTTACGGGTCGATTTCAGGATTGCATGTGGCTTTGATCGATGTTCGACTAGTTAATTTGACTATTATGTGGATGATTAAGTATTAAATGACGATCGGGTGATTAATTAAGCGTTTTCACAGAAAATACTTGAAAATTGAACAATTCTATAAAAATTCATGAAAAATTGCGGAAAATTAAAAAAAAACGTTATATTTTGGCAACAAATATGAAATTCGGTGCTAAAATTGTTTTAAAATTTTAAAAAAACCAAAATTTCATAATATTACATAATTGCAAAAATTAATTGTGACCACCAATTTTGAGTGAAATTTTAATTTTTTTACGTTCCCAAAAAAATTAAAAAATTAAAAATTTTCATAACCTTATAAAATGGCTTAAAATACATGTAGCCACACATTGTGAGGGAAATTTTTATTTTTTTGGGTGAATAAAATTAAAAAAATATAAAATTTCAAAACTTCACAGAATTGCCTAGAAAACATGTGGCCATCAACTTTAAGTGAAATTTATATTTTTTTAGGTGGCAAAAAAAAATTACAATTTAAAAATTTTCAAAACTTCACTGAATGACTTTTAATACTTGTGGCCACCCACTTTTAGCTATATTTAATTTTTTTAACGTGCCCTAAAAATTATAAAAATAAAGAAGGACAAAAATTTGTGAAACTTTACATAATAGCTTAGAATACCTGTGGCCACCCAATTTTAGTATGGAAATTTTTTTTATTTCACCAAAAAAATTTTATATAAAAAAATAAAAATTTTTAAATTTCAAAACTTTACAGAATGTCTTAGAATATCGGTGGCCACCAACTTTTAGTGAAATTTTATTTTTTTAGGTCCCCATAAAAATGAACAATAATAACAATTTTTCTCCTATAAAATTTTACAGAATGACTTAAAATACCTGTGGCCACCCACTTTTAGTGAAATTTAAATTTTTGTACGTGGTCAAAAAAAATTTTATCAAAATGAATGCGATTCATATATTGATGTTTGATACCTGTGGCCACCCATATCGTGCTTATATATTGATGTTTGATATTAAAATGAATGCGATTCATAGTATATTTGTTCGTAGGAAATTGCACGTCATAAACACTCGACATTGGCTCATTTCAAGGAAACATTTTCTCAATCTTTCCATCAAAATGGTAAGCTTCGTCATGTACATCATTATGTGTCCGCAATACGTATCAATAGTTCTTTACATATTCGTCTAACCTTCTTACTTGTTGGTACAAACGTGAAGGTCACATGCATAGAAGACCAGCTGTGTCACATCCCGATTTTTGGGCCTGGGAAGCCACAGGTAAATTGTAATATCCTCAATTTCAATCCCCTAGAAAATGATTATGGGTTAAGTTTGGTAGTTTTCCAATCAGAATTAAATTGTTTTATCTTGTTTTGGAAAACCCAGTTTTGGATCATTTGTACCCCTTCGTTTTCTTATTTTTGGGGAGACTTTTGTGGTTCGAATTTTCAAACACTTTCTTCTTGAAAGTTGTTCCAAACATCTTGAAGTTTTACATACTTTAATTTCATAATTTTTGGAGTTAATATGAGTGGCGCGATGGCCCGATTTTTGGACCGCATGAAACTGCCTAGAATGGGTATTTTGGTGATGTTTATATGGTCTTTATTTTCTTCGAGCTTTTTTGGGCCAATTTTAGAAAAATTTCCTTCACAAAAGTTGTTGAGAACGTTCTTTTCTACAACGTACATAAATTTGGGAATTTTACGAGATGATTTGGATTCGAGACATAGCTTGATTTGATAAACAAGAATGCTATTCCAGTGAACTGTTTTTAGTCTGTATTTGAGCTACTAAAAATGGTGTTTATGGAAAGATTCCAAATTTGTGTTCTTCATGAGAAATGTTTGTTAAGTCTTGTTTATGACATATTCAAATTTAAGAATTTTCGGAGTCCATTTACTATGCTTTCAAGTCCGATTTCGTGAACAGTGCAAAACTGTCCGATTTTGTCAGATTTCAAAGATTTAGCATTTTCTATATGAGAACATTGGAATTTCGACTTTGTGTCTTCTGGTGATTTAAAGTACACATTCTGAGCTTTCAAATGAGATATGTTATGCTTTGATTGGAGGTCGGCTCATGGGGAAAACGAAAAAGAGAAGTAACGTTGGAATTAGAGAATTCTAGAGAAAGTCAAACTTAGGGAGTAAGTTTTGACTAGACTAGTCCAAGCTTGTCCAAAAAGCTTAATTAATGGCTTGTATTGATTGCTTGTACTTTGGTGGCCCTTCATGATGTCATGCATTAATGAATCAAGACTTTAGGGCCCTTCATCATTATTCTTGACTTTTGGACTTAGGCCATTAATGGGTGGATGACACGCGCGCTTACCTCATCGCCCCGATGACACGTGCACTTACCTCATCCAAACTTTGACCCCAAGTTTTATCTCTCTATAAATAGAGAAAGGCCATTTAGCCAAGGAGAGAAAGAAATAGAGAGAGAAAGAGAGAAAGAAAGAGAGAGAGAAAGAAAGAGAGAAAAAGATTACCGATTAGCCCGTGTCTTTCTTGTGGTTTGATCGAGCGAGGAATCCACGTCAGAGGCCCAAGTGTTCATGAATCGCCCGAGAGTCGCCGAGACTCGCGTGTCTTTCACACACCTCGTTTTCTCTAGTTCTTGTTAATTGTTGTGTAAGTGAATTTCTTAATATCGGGAAAGGATGTTGAGATGCGTTGTGACGTGGTTTGCTTGGACTGTTTGTAACATCCCGAAATTCGACTCAATCTCTGGAATGAATGAAACGAGCATTATTCGATATTTCATTTTCGTAAGTCTCGCCCGGAGCTGATCACTCACGGGATACTGACCAAATGGGAATGGCCAACTAGGAATAGATACGTGGACCATGGACCCAGTTGCGAATTAAGCCTGACTTAGGAGAGTGCTGAGGAAGTATTTTGGGCCAGTGTGAACCGATCTCCCGAAACGGACGATCGTGTCATCGGAACTAGTGATAATTCCTCTCGCTCCCTCTCTCGAGCTCACCGCGATTCGGACAACCCGAGGTCGATACGTTTGAATCCTAAACGGCCGCCCGTTAGTAAGAGATTTGGAGCATGAAATTCGACAAATTCAATTGTGAAATTTAGCCCGGACTTTGAGGTCGATTTTTGGGAATTACGGGAATGATTTTAATAGGACGAGGTCAAATTAAGCTGGCCATTTATATATAAGGCTTGTACGGTCGAAAAATTGGCGATTCGACCCGGTACCGAAACTTTATGTCAGTTTTGCCCTCATGCCCTTTCTAATTCCGAAAATTTGAATTCCTAGAACTAGCCCTAGGTGTGACACTTGTCACTCTAAGTCTTCCCCATGCATGTCATGATTTGAGCCTAATCCTCACTCAACCTCTTGAGCTCCCCCATGAAACCCATCATCACACACATCACTTCATCCCTTTTCTCTCTCACTCTCTCTCTCCCCTCTCACCCGGCCTCACTCTCTCTCTCTCACGCCCTCTCTCTCAAACCCAGCCGGTCTCTCTCTCCCTCTTTCCTCTCCGGCGACCTCTCTCTCTCCCGTCCGCTCGGCCTCACGCCATTCACCGCCCGCCGGAACAGCCGCCACCAACCAGCACCACCATTGTGCACCGCTTCTCCCCCTCGCTTCACCACCTCCAACCGGCCGTCCCTCTCTTTCTCTCCTTCCCTCTCTCGCTGTCCCGACCGGCCGAGATCAGCTCAGCCCGTCGCCGTCCCGCCAAGGCCGCCGCTGTTGGCCGCCGTCGCCCCCTTGCCGTCGTTCCTCCCTCCGTCTCCTCTCATTTCCGCCTGCATGCAGCAAGGATCGGCGCTGGTCAGCCAAGGAGGGACAAGCTGATCGTCCGCCACTCGCCAGGAAGCACCGTCGCCGCCGTGGCACCGTGACCGCCGCTGCTGTTCCCTCGCCGCCGTCCCTTCCTTCCCGGTGCATGCACAGTTGAACGCCGACCAGCCACGCCACCAGCCCTCGCCGACGTCTCTCCCTCTCCCTTTCTCTCTCCTTCCTGTCCGTCCCACCAAGACCGAGCCAGCCGTCTCTCTCCGCCACCGGACTGCTCGTTGTCTGCCGCCCGCCGTCGAGACCGTCAACCGCCGTGCACGCTGTGAGCAGCAACCGCCCGGGGCCACTTAGCCACTCGTTCGGTCCCCCCCTCGTCGTGAACAGCAGCTGCGTCGACTGTGGGACGCCGCCGTAGTTGCTGTGGATTGCCGGACCGCCGGCTACCGCTCGCCGTCGCCCTGGGGACTTGTGCCGCCTGTTCTACCGTTCACCGGTGATCGGCCGCCATTCCCCGTCGCCCAAGCTTGGAATTGGTGGATGAAAATCTCTAAACCCTAATTAGGACGATTATGCGTTTTAAACGGGCTTAGGGTGTGTCGGTTAGTCGATTAGCGCCAATTAGGACTTGTATGGATTTGCATGCTATTGGTGGGTGTCGGGAAACTAGTAATGGATGACAAAACAGAATTTGGAAGAGAATTAGAGGTTGAAATAAAGAAGATTAGTTGCTATTCGTGTCGGGATTCGGCGACCAAACTAACGGTAGGTAGCGGATTCATTTGATTGGAGTGCCGGGATGGCCGGGATGGTTGAATTGTGTGCTGGAGTGACAATCGTGAGGAATTGAGGCTACCATGTCGCATGTTCGTGTGATCGACCAATATGGAACGTGATTGGTGAATTATCGATGTACGTCATAGTGCCGTATTCACATGTGATGCCCCGAGTTATTGATTGGGCTGACTAAGCATATGACGTGGATCATCGAACATGAAATTGTGGCATTGAATTGTGTGGACATTCTGCCGTAGTACATTGCACCAACATTCGTATGCGGAATTGCATGGCTACACATTATGCATGCCGAGTATGAGGCTTGTCGAAATTGTGCGAGAATGCGTGTGTGCCATGGACATGTCATCACCTAATTATGCCCTGATGCGTTTACGCGGGGTTCAGATAAAAACCGGTTGTGTGAATGTGTGATCACCTTCGCCCTGATGCGTTTACGCGGGGTGTGCCGTCCTCATGCACTTTAGAGCAGGACGATGTCCGGTACGTCCGGAAAACAACCATCCTGATGCGTTTACGCGGACTCTGGTTCGTAAGGAGATCAATGTTGGGCCTGATGCATAAGGACGCGGGCTAGAGACACTGGGCTTGGGGCGTCTCTACGCTAGCCATGGAGTGTTGTGATTGGTCTTTGGACTGGATCTTCGGATCGGGCCTTCGGGTCGGGCCTTCGGGTCGAGTTAATGAAATAAATTGTTAACGTGTGATGCATAGTGTCTGATTATGTGATGGAATCCGCTGGACATGGTATAGGACGTGTCTAAGTAGATTCTATTCTATAATCGGAACACGAATGGAAATTTGTGCAGGGATGCCATAGGAGTTTGATTGTGGGCATGGCGAGTTAGTGGCATTAGCATGCATATGAATGCATGAGTTAGTATGCGGAATTGTGTGACTCGGTGATCTCTACTCGGAACTGTCACTAAAGATTTTGAGCATACGTATGACGTACGCATGATCGAGAGTGCCACTCGTGTAATGTGATATTATGGGATTACCTAACTTGCAGGATCATTGAAATGCCGATTTGGGCCTACGGGCCTAAGTCATCCTTATATGTGTGTGGTTTGTCTTTCCCGTCAGGAGATGCATGTTAGCCTAATTTAGGTTTAGGAGTTTACACTCACTGAGATGTGTCTCACAGTTTTTATAACCCAACCTTTTAGACCCGTGTCCATGACGAAGCCACCTGTTCCGGTACGTTTTGGGATTCCCCTAGAATACGAGCATATTATGACTGCACATCCGGTGGGGAATGGAGAGGTGTACTTGAGGCATTACTCTGCGATTAGTGTAGACGTAGGTACGACACATCCTGAAGTTCATGAGTATGTAGCCTGGTGTTTCCGGGACCGTTTTGGAGACGAGTTTGGACCCCTTCGTACGATGGATGTTCCGTTCACCATAGAGGGCCAGCTTGACCCGCAGTGCCCGAGTGGTGAGATTGTGGATTCCGAGATGGATTCGGAGGAGACTATAGGTCCTTTCGCTTGGTACAAGCCTGTCGAGGACGAGGAGCTAGGAGGTGTAGATCACGAGCCAGTAGTGGAGGACCCAGTGGTGGAGCCAATGGAGGTCGACGAAGCCGAGCCGATGGATACCGAAGAGTCCGAGGAGGAGGTTCCTAGCGAGGATTCAGAGATACCCGAAAGTTCGTCCGAGTCCAATGGCTCAGATCCGGATTGGGTGCCCTAGGCTAGGCTTAGTCTTTTTGTGAGGGTAGACACTTTTTGGATTTCGGGCCCTCTACCTTTTGGCTGTTGACTCCCTTAGCTCTTAGCCCCTTTTGACTTATATGTCAGTACTCTCTTTGTTGCACTCTATTTCGATTGTTGTTTATTTAGATTGATGTGAGGATGTTTCGGGCAGTTTTTGATTATGGATGTGTACGTTGCCTCAGCTCTCCTTATGTTGCTTTCCTTGGTTCTCATTTTTATTCTGTACGGGTGCTTTAAAATTTTCGCTTCCGCATGTGCCTTATGTTCTGCTTTGGGAAACGAGTCGATGACGATGCATCTTGGGACGTCGTACTACTGTATCGACCACCCAGTGGGGTGTCGCGTGCCGCGGAGGTCCGGGCGTGACACCGTTTCTCAGTTGTTTGGTTGGTCGTGGTTGATTCATTTCCTTGGTTTGACCATGTTTCATGTTTGATGTTGTTTTGAGATAGAACCGAGCCTTGGTTGGTAACCGAGAGTTGGCTGGTAAAGTGCACATGTTATAGCCGTGCGTGATGTTCTCTTGTTTGAACTTTGCTATTGATTTGCCATCGATATGGGTGTAGTAAGGGCCGACTTATGTTAACGGCGATCGATATATCCTCGCTTGATAGTAGTGTTTTTACTTATTGAGTCTCCTCGACTCATCCCCCGTTTTTCCCTCTCAGGTCCATAGGATGGTCAAACGAATGGCGGCGGCAAAGAGAGTTTGAGCCATGTTGGAGTTCGGGAAAAGCTAGGAGCTGTGAATCCGAAATAGTGGGCTTAGGACACCCAAGCCACTTGTTATTGTGTGTAAATGGTTAAAATTGAATAAGTTGACTTGTAAAATATGTTTACGTGTCCTGTAAATACAAGATTTGCTCATGATGCTATTTGTCTTAATCCCGCTGTTGTTTTTCATGTGATTGTCCCGAGATATGCTTTCGCTTGTGTTTAAAGAAAGATAATAATTAACGGGACGTCACGTTTATGACCCCAAGGTTGGGGGCATTACAAGCCGCTTCCTTGTTCTCGTCCCCGTCCCTTTCCTCTTCCCCTGTCCCGTCATCTAACCCTCAACCACAATATGATCCGTCACAATATGAACACGTTGGCCCTTCCTCCAACACTCAAGAACATGTTACGGGACTTGGCCACATGCGAACTGAATCTCCTTCAGTTCAATCTCCTTTAGCTCCCTCTCCTTCCGTTCCACCTCATTATTTGGTGGAACAATCGAATAATGATGGAAACACATGTTAAGTAGATAACCGATTCTTCATATGCCCATTTGGAGATTCGTAAGTACTTCATTTTTATTTTAGTATATGTAATATTTAGGGCTTTAGATATTGATGTTAACTGAATTGTCGATATTGCACAATATCCGTATGATTGCAGATTCACGGATGCTTCGTTTGTTGTGAGGGAAATGAACAAAATAGTAAGACACTTTTGGATGTGATAGTATATTACTTACAGAAGTGTTCCACAAGAAGTAAAAGAAATGTAGTGGAATGAGTTCAATGTAAGTTTTACATATTTTATTTTCTCACCAACTAAATTTGGTGTAGTATATTGATGGTCAAGAATGATATAAAGAGATCAGAACAACTCTGTAGTTTTCGATACCTAAAGGACCAGATATATTCTCCGAGATGAACTTTACAAAATCTGTCTATATTTGTTTGGTGCATGGTTATGGATATGTGATCATCATAATAACTTTCAATTTGTGTTTTTACTCATTGCAGCGGAAGTTCAGGTGGGAGGAAGCGGAAGACAATGAAATGAGAAGAATTTTTCATAAGAAAATCGGTGATTTTATGCGAAATATGATGATTAGAGCGAAGATTAAGCAAGTGAAACTGTCTTTCATTACAACTGACAATTGGGCGGCAATTAACAGATTTTGGGCATCTAAACAGAGTCGGCAACTCTGTGAGCAGAATAAGAAGAATCGATCTTCTAGTTCTAGTGATGGGTCAGCCACATATGCTGGAGGCTCTATCAACATTGGGGAGCATCGCAAACGACTGGTAAGTCTGTTAAATGAGTTATAAGTTAATTTAATTCAATTACTCATGTTTACATTTTGTAGGCACAAGAATTAGGGACGAAACTGACATTTGCAGCTACATTTGAACGCACATTTCAAAAGAAAGATAAGACATGGACCGGTGATCGAGTAAAAGCTGTTAATGTATGTAAGGTTATACTTTGGGTTATATGGAAACTATAATGAAAACTGTGAATGCTTTCAATATTTATGGTAGATATATATATAGTGATTTTATTTTCATTTACATTGTTAATGTGGGAAAAATATGATGAACTTTTAATGAGCAGTGCTAGTGGTTGTGATGATTGTCCTGCGTCCGAGCCATCAGTTGACAATATGGCATTATGGATGGAGGCAACGGGTGGAGTGGAAAAAGGGAAAATATTTGGGATGGGATGTGATTGTTGTCAAGGATGTACATGCCGAATCATCCTGGAAGTTCATCATCCAATGCGATTGGTCGAAGGAGGTCACGACATGACGAGCAATTGACTCAAGAAGTGCATCATCTGAAAAATGTACTTGTTCAGAAGGACGAACAAATAAATAACTTGCAATAACAAATGAAACTCATTATGCGACACCTTAACCTCAATCGCTATGAGGATCATCCTGTACCTCTAGCCAATCCAATAGGTGATGGGCACAATGATGACCAACACATTGATGCTGAGAATGCTGATGATGATAATAATGATGATTTTCTCCATACTTTCTAGTTAAAATTCTCAAAATTGAGGGTAAGCTTGCTTCATAATCTTGATGCTGAGAATGTTGAAACGTTTTTTTGTTAACCCTCTTGTTATTTTATACCTAGTTCCACATCCATGCATAAACGCTTCTTTTATATTTTGGACTGATTTATGTATCGACATTTCATCAGGTGTCGACAAAAGTGACTATTTTTGGTATCCTGCCATCTTACCAAAGCTGCGTCTTCTTGTGTATAATTTGTCGAATTTTGTTTTTCAAGCAGAATCTATGGTTGTCCCGCTTCTTAGTTCATGTTTTGAATGTATTATAAGATTGGATATCAAATAGCATCATGTCAGACTCTGCAACTTTCCTTTAGTTATTTGTTTCAATTATATGTCATTGTGGCTGGTTTGTCAGAATCTATGGTCTATTCGTTTTCTGTTTCAATTATATGTCATTGTCTCCTTCGTTTGATATGGACAAGAATTTATGACCAAAATGATGTAAAAATAGCGACGAATATTTTAAGATGAATTTTACGATTATTACAGTTCGTGGCTAATTTGCGACAAATACATTTTGCAACGAATTTTGCGACGAATTTTTTGACGAAATTTGCGACGAATTTTCCGACTAATTTTGTGACAAATTTTCCGACAAATTTTGTGACGAAATTTTCGACGAATTTTGCGATGACTTTTTTGCGACAAATTTTTCGACAAATTTTGGGACGAATTTTGCGACGAAATTTGCTACGAATTTTGCGACGAATTTTGCGACGGATAGTGTTCATCGCAAATTTGGGACGAATTATTTGCGACGGATTGTATTCGTGGCTAATTTATTTTCGTCGCAATTTTGTGACAAACTTTTAAATTTTCCGTCGCAAAATTTTGCGACGACCTAGTAGCGACGGAATTTTTTCCGTCACAAAATTCATCGCAAATTCGATTTGCGACAGATTTTTCCAAATTTTCCGTTGCTAATCCAGTGTTTATTTGTAGTGATAGCTCGAAGAGGAGTTAGTCTTGATTGTCCCTCCTAGCTCCTTTTGGCCAATCATATGTAAGCTTGATGCCCAAGTCATTTGGAATTTCAATTTGTCGTCCGCATGCTTCTCAATTGAGCAAATGCAAAACTCTCACGCTTAGTGATTTCAAATGATAGACTTTGTCTGTTTATAAAGAGGACGAATAGATGTCCATGTAGGCAATCTCACTTGGCCTCGTCACCAATGTTGACTAATACGTTATGCAATTCATTATTTGTTGGGAAAATCCCCTATATTAATTTGAAGATGACAAAATAATCAAAAGGTATTAATGTGAGTATTGGTTGAGTAGTGCTAGATGATACATACACAAGTCACTATGCAGATGGTGTCCTAATCATGTGATTCTAATATGAGAAATGCTCTGCTATTGTCAATAGTGCTTTGTTGATATCGAAAGATCGCTGCCGATATCAAGGTTGAACTAGGTATTGGGTGTTAAGATATTTACAAGCGGGAAGCACCTTGAGATAAGTTAAACACATGAAAGGACTTTGATCGAGGGTGAACAAGTTGAGTAGAATGGGGATGTTCGCTATAACTTTAAGGTACTAAGATCTGGTGAATAGTTGGATGGATCCGTTGATGATGAACAAGCTCAGAACGAGGATGTTCGATAAAACTTGGAAGAACCATGAAGGTTAACCTCTTGGTGGACTCATAATCGCCAATATGCTTAGAATGACAAGAAGATAGAGGATTTAATGGTTATTAGGAGTAACAGATCGTTATTGAGAGTAGTAGATTATTGGCAAGAGCAGTTGCCTTAATCAGATTAGGTGGAAGACTATGATGATATTGATAACCTATGTGAGTTCACTAAACACTGATGAAGACATTGATAAGAGGAGAACAAGTCTAATATGATGAGGATTTCACGAAGACTTAGAGGTACCATGGTCAAACTTTCATCAACTAGAAGTCTTTGGAAGTTGACATACTAAGAAATATTATTGGCTAATTGATCGCAAGTCATACACACCTAATTTTTAGTTAATTTTTAAAATTTTCTTAAAAATAAAAAAATTAGGATTAGGAACCTTGGCCATGCTTAGGAACCTAAACCAAAAATAATTTTTTATAATTTTTCTGAATTTTTTTCTTATTTTCTTTTTGCCAAAATGAGTGAAAATCAAGAAAAATACCAAATGGAGTTCCAAAATTCCATAAAAATAGTCATTAGCTTTATTTTAATTCCAATTTTATCACTACAGCTTCAATCTTGAAAAATTTCAATTGAGGATATGTTTTTCCCAAATTGGGCAAATTCAAAACCAAATTGAACGAAAAATTCAATCGAGTCATTTCTAGTAATTTTTAGTCCATAGTGTCCTCGCAACAAATGATTCTGAGACTTTGAATTGCATATTGGTCAGTCCAATTTTTTAATTTAATAAAATAATTTAAAAACCCCAAAAAAATCAATCGAAAATTATGGATTTTAAGTCCAAATTGGGGATCGTGGTCAATTCGAAATTGTTGAACCAAGGTAGCACCATTCCTAGGGTTAATCAGTCATGGGTAATCCAATTTTGGCATCATTTTTGCCCAATCAGATCGTCTGGATACTGAATTGAACAAAAGTCCTATTATTCGAATTTAAAATTTGGAAATTTTGGGTTTAATTGTAATAAAAATTAGTACAATCTCATATTTGAATGCAAAATGTGCTGAGGAATCCAATTTTGGGGTTAAATTTGAAAAATTGGGTCAAAATCAGGCTTAATGTGCAATTTTAGACCAACCTAGGTCTGTCAGATTGACCCGACCTGACTCAGGTTGGTCATCTTCTTTACTCGGTTCAACCCCACACATGAAAAAATCTAAACAATATCTTCCCGACCCACTACTTTGCTAACTTACCCATACCATTTGAGCATGTAAAAAACAATTTTACCAGTTGAGGAATCACCAATTGGCATCGGAGATTCGATGTAACAAATTCGGAGGTCGGTGGGAATGAATCTTTAGTAGGAAATCGAGCTAGAAAAAGGAAGAAAAACATCATCCTGCATACAGAACATGCTTGACGGAATTTTTGAGAGAGAGAAAGAGAGTTAGAGAGAGAAAGAGAGAGATTTAGAGAAGGGAGCGAGTTGAGACTCCCAAGACCGAGCGATTGGCGCTTTTCGGGCCGGAAAAACGCCGGCAAATCGGCCTGAAACGTAAGTCTCCTCACCTGAATACCTGAGTTAAACTTGATCGCTAAGGCCTGAAAATCAAGCTCGGCTGGCGAGTCCAGACCTTTCTCAGCGAGACGGCGACCATGGCTTGAAGAACTAACATCAATAGATCGTTTTATAGACATCGTTAGGTTCGAAAACTCCATTTTCATTACTATCAAAGCAAGTAAAATTTCATGTCTATCACGGTTTTCCAAAATTCCAACAAATGAGTTTGAGTTTAATATGAATGATCATCGGATTTCCTTGATGATTCTGAGTCCTTTGATGTCTAAAAAATATTTATGATCATATTTGTATTGTTTGATTGCATTTTGGATCGCTAAATGTGCATTAAATGAGTCGGCCACCATTGTTGAACCTCGCCAGAGCTTCCTTGACCTCGCTGGAGCGTCTCTCATAGCCATAGGCCACTCAAGTTAGTTGATTCTCACCTTGATTAATGTTCTGATGTTGATTTGGATTGGTTTAGACAATAAGGGTGATTAGAATAAGGATTTGAAGCTTGGAGAAGCTTGTTTAGATTAGTAATGACTTAGGGTGTTTAGGTCAGTTTTTTCGTCGGGCGATGACGGTATGATGGCGAGTTAGTCACGCTAGTTTGATAAAGATTAACATGGACTCAACACTGAATCAAGTGGAATGGTCAAAACATCACTGGAAGGTCGCTGGAGATCGATCCAAACCGACGGCCTAGAAAACACTAAGCTTGAAATTGTGCCCACCAGTTGTTCGACAAATTGTCCGAAAGAGAAAACCTCGAAACGACATCGTTTTAATACTATGTCTTGCTGGGGCAGTGGCCAGTGTCGGTGCTAGCCGATTTAGCTTGGCCGGATCAGTTTGAACCGGTCAGCTCGGTTCAATCCCTTGGGCGGGAAAATTTAAAAAAATAACAAAAAAATAAAAAATAAAAATATTCAGAAA
This sequence comes from Syzygium aqueum, assembly GCA_031216185.1. Classification (NCBI taxonomy): domain Eukaryota; kingdom Viridiplantae; phylum Streptophyta; class Magnoliopsida; order Myrtales; family Myrtaceae; genus Syzygium; species Syzygium aqueum. The sequence goes on from CM062233.1 coordinate 20,577,630, forward strand.
ATTCTAAAATATTAGAAAAAATTCATAAAATTTTAAAAAATTCGAAGATCAAATAAAAAATTTCAGAAAATCATAATTTATTTAGAAATTTGGAAAATTAGAAAATTCATAGAAAATCCATAAAAATTAGAAAATTTCCAAAATTTCATAAAAAATTCTTAGAAAATCCACAAAAATGAGAAAAATTTAGAAAAATCCATAAAATTTTTCAAAAAATAAAAAAAAATCAGTTTTCAAAAAACAAAATTCTCAGAAAATTTTTTCTAAAAAAATAAAAAATTTCAAAAATTCACATAATGACCTAGAAATCTTGTGGCCACCCATTAAAAGTGAAATTTGAATTTTTTGAAGTATCTAAGTGGCATAATTGAGAACTCCTCAGTTTAGGGGTAAAAAAGGGTCTTAACTCCTAAAAAACCCTAAAACAACACAATTCATTGAACAAATAAGCCATTAGGGCTTCATTAGGCATTGAATGTTTTGAATTGCCTTCCTTTTGGAGAGAACTTGGGATTGCTTTGATTGATTGACATTGATTGTCCAATTATTGATTGACTGATTGATATCCCACAATTAGGATGGTTGGAATTAGTGAGTAGACTTTGGAAACTCCTGTGACATATTAGACACATCGTATCGTTTTAGGTTCTGAAAGGGCATCAATGATCTCGATTTGCGATTATTAACGTAACGAAGTCTCCTTACTTAGAATTTCTGGTTCGTAGAATTGTGGTATTTCTCCCGTATCTCAATTAGGTTTCTAGTCAACCTACTAATAATAACTAGTGGCGACTCCAAATTTAAAATTAGACTAAATAGAAAGATAAAAAAAAATCACAACTCACTGTCACGTGAGGTATGGTCTGGGAGAGGTCTCTGTTTGTCTAGTGATGGAATGTTTGTGAGAAGTTTGGGTGAAATATCCGTATCAGACCTTAGTAACTCATTCGGGAACAGTTTCCTCATTTGTGACAAATGAAAGTACCTCTTTAGCGTGCAAAAGCGCGGCACGACAGGACAATACCAATAGACAGATGATAATGAACACATTCAAATTATGAGTAATGGACTATGTTGATATTAAGTCCTAGAATGTGTTGATCACGTGCTCATCTGATCGGAACATTGATTAAGATGGAAATAGCCATTATAAAGGCTTGGAATTTGTAAAAGGAGCACTCGAGTTGATCATGAGCAATTTGAGCAAGAAACAAACTTTGACAAAAGCTAACTGACACCATTTTTGGAAATTGCCAATGTTTGGGAGACTATCGGACGATTTTAAGCATAAGATGTTCTACAGCTGATACGATAGAACCAATGGCTATTTGAGGGATTTGAGTTAAAAAAAAAGGTCATATGAGATTGGATGGCCATAAATTCAATTCAAGAGAAGTAGTAGGGTTGAGTGGAAACAAACAAAACCAATCTAGTGCTTTTGAGTGTTCTTCTTTGCTCTGTTATTGTTGATAATGTCTGTGTATTGCTGGTTATTCTTTACGTAGTGTACTTACTAGTTATAATCGTGATAAGAGCAAGTGTACAAGAGTGATAGCAGTGCTTGCGTTCAGATATTGTGATCTATCGGTTGATAGGAATAGTGCGTACTGATGGTAACTTGCTTTCAAGATTACTAGTATATTCTAGCCTTATTGTGGCTGTTAGTTGCAAAGAGTGGATGTAGGCTTGGTTATAAGCCGAACCACTACAAATCTTTGTGTGCTATCTTTTACTTGCTTGTTATCATCTATACTTTTCTAATAGCACCGCGCATAGTTGTTATTATCTGCATCAACTGATTTCCAAAGTGTTGACACTTGATATTCATCTATCTATTCTTGCTTGCTGTATCTCCCTTCATTTTTAGCATATATTCATTAGTAGTACATGCACTTGATATCTATAATCTGCTTCTATTGCTATTGAAGTTAAAGTTGTTATATTCCGCAAAAGTTTCTTATAATTTTCATACAACATATCCACCTCCTCTAGGTTGTATTGTTAGCCCTAACAATTAGTTGAAGAGTTTCATGACTTGTTACTTGAAGTTTTTTTACTTCTCAGCATAAACATCCTTTATGGCTAACGTTATGGAAATTTCTTTTCGTGAAGGACCTCAATTTTTTTTATCTCCCTTGTCTGATGGAACTGACTATGGTTATTGAAATGCAGGATGAGAGTTTTCATTAAATCCATGGATTATGACTTTTGGATTTTGATCGGAAGAGCTCCATATCCAACAAGAGGAAATGCAATTCACGTAAATGTAGAAGAAATGAGATGTTTCACTCTAAACTCTAGAGCTATAAATTTTTGGCATTGTGGTTTATCCAATGCCGAGTTTGATAGAATTTCATCTTGTAGCTAAGCAAAGGAAATTCTACACAAATGAGGAACATACAAACAAAATTTTTCGAGCATTACCGAAAGAATGGGTTCATGTAAAAACATCAATCATGTAGCTCAAAGACTTCAACCTTGACTTGAATGAGCTTAACAGAACGCTCATGTCTTACGAATCCGAATCCAATAATGAGCCAAGTAAATACAAAGGTGAAAAGTCCATTGCATATAAAGCTAACTTTTTTCAAGAAGATTAAGAAGGATTGTCCTCCGACGATGATGATAAAGACGATGAGGATATGGTTTTGTTGGTTCAAGAACACATAAGGTTCTTGAAAGGAAAGAGGAAATCCAAAGGCAATAATACCGTGCATCCGAAGCTCAAAAAGAAGAAATAATATGGAAAACAAAAGCTTCGAGCGAATCAGAAATGGAGTCACCTGACAACTCGAGTCTATATCTATATTTCATTGCATTTTGGTGTTTATAACCACTAGACATCCGACCTAGTAATGGAGTCAACTAATATCAGCAACCAACCTAGACAACACTAGAAGGAGATAGATAAGAGCGCTGCTGATTATCTAGAAAGGATTATGACCAAATCTTATCCTAGCCAAATCCTGATGCTATCAAAGAAGGATCTCAAGTAAGGATTGATAAACATCAGTTCCAAAGGTATGATACTTGTTAAATTTCTACCTTGAATAGGAGAATCAAATTTCATGATTATCCTCTAACGTGCCTCACAAATCTTTAGATGGATTTATTATGACTCTTAATGATAACAGTTTTAGATAGTTGCTAAAGTATTGATGATTCATATTGATTTTATTTCATGTCGTAAGTATAAGGTATAACATGCATTTATTGCAAAACATGGCATGTGTAATGCTTGTATACGATAGGAGCATCGATATCTCCTTTTGCAATTGCTACATGTTATATTCTCAATGCATTTGAGATTCTTTTTGCTTAAGAAAAATCCCTTGATGTTGAAATCAACCATCTCATGCTTTCATGTATTTGGATGCAAGTGGTTTATTCTCAAGAAAACACTAATGATAATGTTGGTAAGTTTTGAACCAAGGGCTAATAAAGGTATATTTCTTGATTATTCTTCTCCTAGTAGAGCATATACTATATTTTCTTGTGTTTGACTGAAATCTGAAAATGAATTGAAAGTAATTTTCTATTATTTGAAAAGGAAAATTTGCTTTTATTTTCCTAAAGATATATGCATTTTTCGTGTAATATAAGGGCTACACGTGTTTGTGTATTAAATTAGGGTGTGTTTATTTTACCGAAAACTTCTTGTCATTGGAAATTGTTTTCAGGAAATTCAATTTCAGGGAATATAAATCATTTTCTGGTGTTTGTTTGTGCCGAAAACAAGTTGAAAAAAATTACTTTCATGGCATTTGATGATAAGAGAATCCATTAGAGGCAGCTTCTATACTTCAAAATTATAAAAAAATGATTCCTTCAGGAAAGTTATTTTTGCCAATTTAAACTTATTATTTTAAATTCAGAAAAAATGCTTTCCGTTGATCGAGTAGTTTTCCCTCATGCAAACACTGAAAACTGTGGAAACAATTTCTCAAAAATGGTTTTTCATTAAACAAACCGATCCTAAAGAGCAAAATGGTCCACCATGATACGCGGAGACCACACGCTAAGAGGACCCAAGCCTATGTTGGCGATTGAGACTGAAGCATATTTCTAAAATTTGATTGATATATAACCTATCTCACTACAAAAAAAGTTGGTTTTAGCCACGAATTTTGCCACGAAAAATTTGGCAAAATTCGTCGCTAAACGAATTTGCGACGAAATTAGCCACGGAAAAAAATTCGTCGCTAATAGGTCGTCGCAAAATTTTGCGACGGAAAATTTCAATTTTCGTCGCTAATTTGCGACGAAAAAAATTCGTCGCAAAATTCGTGGCTAATTTGCGACGAACAAAATTCGTGGCAAAATTCGTCGCTAATTATTCGTGGCAAAATTCGTCGCTAATTATTCGTGGCAAAATTCGTGGCTAATTTCATAAAATTTTTTCGTGGCTAATTTGCCACAAACTTTTTTCGTGGCAAAATTCGTCGCTATTTTTTTCAAAATTTTTTTTGTTGGTCATGAAATTGCGACGAAATATTTTCGTGGCAAAAATCGTTGCTAATTATTCGTGGCAAAATTTATCGCTAATTTGCAACGAACACATTTCGTAGCAAAATTCGTGGCTAATTTGCCACCAAATTTTTTTTGTCAATTTTTTGCGACGAATTTATTCGTGGCAAAATTCGTGGGTAATTTAAATTACCCACCAAAATGAATGTATTTCATTTTCTTATTAGATTTTAAATGTAATTTAAAGCAAAATTAATTTCTCGAATTTGTATTTAACATTGATTAAGCACTTAATAACATCAAAATATTATAATAATATGAAAATGAAATACATTCATCTACATTTTCCATGTACTTGAACATATAGCTCAATGTGATCAAACTATTATAATAATATGAAAATGAAATACATTCATTTACATTTTCCATGTACTTGAACATATAGCTCAATGTACTTGAACATCCTTGGCAAATCTCCCCCTCCGCATATCAACACATAGCTCAATGTACTTGAACATAATCCTCTCAAGGGTATTTTGCCATGCTCGGGATCTCTTTGAGGTAACAAGATCGTGAAGTTCTTGCGGAGCATCTTGCTTCTTCTAGGATAATATTTGGTAATAAAAATCAAGCTCCCCTTCCGTGTCGACGGAAAATCTTCAGTTAAAATTAGAATTTGGATTTCTAAGACTCGAGGCATGTGATCCCAAGCCCATCTTCCCACTAGCTGTTTCCTTGTAGTGGTAGGAAGCAAGTGCTGGAAGAGCTCTCAGACACATGTTAACCACTTCTGAATCCTAAATCATGTGGAGAAAGTAACATTTTCACATTACAGAAAGATATAAAGCCACAAACCAAAGTAAACGCTTATCAACTAAGCACCATGGAGAAGAATGCCAATTTTGATGGTGCCATGAGCAATAAAGAAACATATATGAGAAACAACTTTTCTCCGATTGACTCGTCAACTTATAGCCACTAAAGGACTGAATATCCTTTCACAAAGAAAAGCTGAAAGCATTACCTGATGATGCAGACCAAATTCAAGAGTCTCAAGAATATGACTAAAGGCTTCATTGTTTAGTTGTCCCACCATTTCAGGATATACTTCCAACATATGTGACAGCAACGAGAAGTACTGCAGTTATCAAAAGAAAAGAGGGGGAGTAAACATCAAGCAGAACTCAAAGAAAAAAAGTCCCAAGTCCATTTCTTGTATGATGTGAATGACTCAACTCACATCACGACAGAGCTTGGGGTACTTCAGCCGCTCCAAAGATATCAGAGGAGTGACTATGTGAAGACCATAGAAGACAACCTGCAAAGTCCAGTATTCTAGTCATGTAGTCTGGATCAGTAAAAACTTCCGGCTGTCTCTCACCTTAAGCTTTTCACAAATGTCCAATATTCTAGTTATGCAATCTGGATCAAGACCTGCAGCATCAACAAACCCCCTCAACACAAGAATCAGGTTAACATGCCAGAGGTAAAGGATCATGCCGACACCCCCAGCATTTTTCATTATCATGAGAAACACGGCAAGGGAGACTTCAAACTGCAGGAGATTATATACAGTCTACAAGCACAGGAATACATAGATTCAAATTCAGGATGATTACATCAAGACAAACGATGAAAAGTGTCAATGCACTTCCAATCGCATACATTAATATGTGCCATTGCAAGAAGCAAGACTTCTGGACAGTATTTGAGAGGGTATTCAAGCATTGCGTGAACAGATCCAGCGTAACCAGCCTCAGCAATTTGACACGACACATCTAAGAGGTCAAGGCACAACCAAGCATGATTTGCATGTCCAAGCTGGAGCTTATGACCATTTATCGCATCAACATAAGCCTACACAGAATTTTACCATATAATTAGAACCAAATAAACAATAAAGGGAAGGATTACAAGTTCTATAGCACATACCAGCTGCCTCGCAGAATGAGCAAAGGTAAATGCTTCAGGAGGAGCTGACACAGCATATTTTAAGAATGATATCTGGCCCTCAATATTCTTCCAGACAGACCCCACATATGGCCTTGAGAGAAAAAGGATCCTGCACAACCCAAGTTCAAGATTCCATAAACTTCAGCAGATAAGTTGCTAGGGCTCATTATAGAACTTCATGTTCAGGCAAAATAATTTCCAAAAACCAGACAAGACATGCAAACACAACTGACAAGCACATTGATAAACAGACATGAGGAAAGAAAATGCTTCCTCATTAGGCAAGTAGAATCCTTCATAATCCAGGCTTTCAATTACTGATAACCAATTGATTCCAGGCGCCTGTATTCAAAGAATTGCTTCTAAAAGTGTACTATACGCATACCATTAAAGCCAAAGATTGAATCAGAAATGTTAAACTCACAAGCTGCTTGATTGAATCTACGAGAATATCAATGTTCCAAGAGCTTCGAGACGGAAGATCAGACCAACTGCTGTTGCCAAGTGCCACAGCAAAACTCGAAGCTGTGCTGTGATTATCTTCGAGACCAACATGAGTACAGGCAAGTGATTCTTTCTGTAGATCATTTAAAGTCTGCCGGCTCACCAGCACTTGAAATAACCAGTTCATGGATAGCAAGTGATTCTTTCTGTAGATCATTTAAAGTCTTCAGTTGAAGCTTTTCTGAGAGCCGTTTCAGTACTGCTAGGTCCGGCTCCTTTTCCTTTTGAGCTATATCTAAGTCCATCACCAGCTGTAAATCAGGCGAGTCCATTATTCCATTTGCCCTTTTAAATTGGGCATGCACTAGTTCAATCTGCACAATGTAAAAGGAAATTTGTTTTAAAATTCTATAAATCAACATACGTGAAGAATGACTTTTTGCACAATCATTCCCAGTTTTCCATGTTGCATCACAACAGTAGGGGGAATGCTACACCATTTCCTCCATTTTCGCCCAAGCATTAAAAATCAGTGTGCTGTACGACTCGATCACACATCCAATTCATGAAAGAAAATAAATCAGACGAAGCAAAATAAGATGCGCTTCACTTCATATGTTACAGCAGGAAATCTCACCTGTTCTCGAACTTCCTTTGATATATCTAGTCTCTCGTAAGGGATCATACTCAAAGCAGCTTCAATTTGTCCCGTCAACTGATGGAATTTCGCAGCACTCTTGTCAATTTGAAAAGCCTGGAGCATGATGTATAAAAAAGAAAAAGAAATGCTTAGCGAGAAAGAACAACCTACATCAACTGAAGATTTAATTTCGGTAACCGAAAAAAAACATCTATGGTTGCTTATGATAGTAAAATACTCGAGTTACATACGAATCAATGGAGCAAAAGAAGCAAAACATAATATGATATGACATCCTTAGTTTTCTCATAGCATGAACATTGTAGCTGGTAGAAAATGATGTCCCTATGTTCAATCTGAGAATAATATCTAAAATGCGCGGCAAGCAACTAATCATCACGAGCTTGCACGCCTACTCTCTTCCTTAGCCTCAGAGGTAAAGGAATTAAGGTTCAAAAGTTCAACGGGGTACCCAAATTCGAAATCTTTTCGCATTCTCATCCACAAAAAATGAAGCATCTCCATCTCCGCACACCGTCGAAGCACACGAACTAACTCCAATCAAGCAATCACAAAACCAGGCCTAAATGACCCAAGCTCAACTAATAAGCCTTGCACAGCCGCTCGCGAAGCCTCGATAAAGCTAAAATTCAAATCCCACGCGTCCAAATCAATCGAAAAAACTCAAAATTCACCGGCCAAAACCATCACGACCAAGCCAATTCATCCATATCGGAACAATCCCTCAAACCACGCACCGCTCGGGAACAAACGCGCCCCCTTACCTGGTACAGCTTACTCCCTTGATTAACCGATCTCAGCGCCGCGACGGCAGAATCCAAAGCAGCTCCCAGCATCTCGAACCCTCTCCGATCTTCCTCCTCCTCCTCCTCCTCCTGCTCCTCCCCGCCGCCGCCGCCGTCCCTCAGCTCCTCGAAGAGGGGGCTCAGCAGCTTTATCCGGCGCACCAGGTTGGCGTACATCTTCCGGCAGCAGTTCCTGCACTCCGGCAGGCTCGCGATCTCCCTGATCGAGATTCTGAGCAGCGCCGTAAGCGCTGAAGATGAGCAGGAACCCGCAGCTCAGGATATGGACATCACGGGCATGGCCCCTCGGAGGCGACGGAGCCGGCGAGGCCTCGGCGGCGACCAACGGAGCCTCCTCGTCGCGGCGGGAATCTGCGGAATCCATCTCTCCCTCCCCGAACCCTGACTTCGCTGTCGCAGCGACCGCCTATTTAACCGCACGGGCGCCGGGTAAGCGTGGAGGAGTCGCGGGAGGAAGTGCGAGGGAGAAGGGGGTAACTAAAACCCTAGCGAGCGCGAGAGGTTAGGGAGTGTGGGGGGGTGTGGGGGAGAGGGAAGAAGGAGAAGGAGAAGGAGAATGAGAAGTGGAAGCAGATCTGATTTGATAGAGTCAAACAAGAGAGAGAGAGAGAGAGAGAGAACGGCGGGAGAGGACGAGCAAATTGGGACTAAGGGCGGGGAACTCAAAATTTGCCACGGATTATTTAAAATTCGTGGCAAAATTCGTGATAAATTTAATACGGATTTTACCACAAATTTCATAAAAAATGAATTGAGGGCATGTGTATGGGCATTTTTTAAAATTCGTGGCTAAAATCCGTGACAAATTTGCCACGGATTTTAGCCACGAATTTCATAAAATGCCAAAAATTCATTTTTTTTATGAAATTCGTGGCTAAAATCCGTGACAAATTTGCCACGGATTTTTGCCACGAATTTCATAAAAAATGAACGTACGCATGTGTATGGGCATTTTTTAAAATTCGTGGCTAAAATCCGTGGCAAATTTGCCACGGATTTTTGCCACGAATTTCATAAAAAATGAACGTACGCATGTGTATGGGCATTTTTTAAAATTCGTGGCTAAAATCCGTGGCAAATTTGCCACGGATTTTAGCCACGAATTTCATAAAAAATGAACGTACACATGTGTATGAGCATTTTTTAAAATTCGTGGCTAAAATCCGTCGCTAACTCCGTCGCAAATTAGCAATGAATAATTTTTCGTCGCAAATTTCGTTGCAAATTAGTGACGGATTTTTTTCGTGGCAAATTTCGTCGCAAATTAGTGACGACATTTTTTTCCGTCGCAAAATTAGCAACGGAAAAATAATTCGTCGCAAATTCCATCGCAAATTTGCCACGAATTATTTTTCGTGGCAACTTCCGTCGCAAATTTGCCACGAATTTTTTTTCGTGGCAACTTCCGTCGCAAATTAGCCACGCATTTTTTTTCGTGGCAACTTCCGTCGCAAATTAGCCACGAATTTTTCTTCGTGGCAAATTCCGTCCCAAATTTGCCACGAATTTTTTTTCGTGGCAAATTCCGTCGCAAATTTGCTATGGATTTTTTTTGTCGCTAATTTGCGACGAAAAAAAAATTCGTCGCAAATTCCGTCGCAAATTAGCCACGAAAAATTATACGTTGCTAATTTCCGTGGCTAAATCCTTATTTTTTTGTAGTGTCTGTACGATGGAGATGCCATAAGCAAAAACTCGGTTCTTTTTGTTCCATGAAAGGAACCAACTCTTTAGAACAAGTATTGATGCAAAACTGGGGATGGAGGATGAAGGAACCAGACAAGAGCAGGAATCTTAACGTCATAACATAATAAGAAAAACTTAAAGTGGTTCCAATCTCACATTTTCCCCATAAATTCCAGAAATCCATTTTGAATCATAAGCACATTATACCAATTGAGTCACAAATTGTGCTTTACATGTAAACAGATAAGTCTCTACAATTTTAAATCATGATTCCTTCAAGTTAAGGGGGTGAGGTGGCGTGATTGTGTATCATATAATTTGTTCCCTCGCACGATGTGGGCTCTCTTTGTTTTGCTATTTATTTATTTTTATAACCCAGGATTTCAATTGTAATTGGTCGGCTACCAGGAGGGGAAATAGTATAACAACGTACCTTAAACGCCGCCCCCCAAACATTGGGAAATTCCTTGAACCTTAGTTTTTTTGAAAAATATTTTCCACTAAATCTCACTTTCCCCGGGGTTAATTCCAATAAAAATCCTAAACCAGTACTCTCGACTCAAAACTATTGTGTTAGTATGTCATTCCATATATTGTTAAAATGCATACGTGTGACGTGGAGAATTACGAATCCAACATGAAAAATTCATATGTATTGACGCGTATACAGTATAATAGGATATATTTGGGTTAGGGGTACCGATTAACAATTTGTTGTTAGAAGAAAATTAATTTGAGATAAATCTATCATGTTGTATTAATTATGTATCAATTTGAGATTTTTAATGATACTAACCCTTTTTCGTAAAATAAACGCCTAAAAAGATTTGGGTAAAGCTGCAAATGAGTACTCAGGAGTTTTGCAAAATTTAGGTTATTTGATGATCCATCCTTAAAACTCTAAACTGGTACATCCGTCAACTATCACATGTTATTCAACTTAGCAATTTGATGATAAAATTTAACGCAAACTAATGGATGGTAAATTTGTCACAAGTGTACAGATTTGGAATTTTTAGTGGTCAAAAAATTAGTTTGAGGTAAAATTTATCACAAGTGTACCGGTTTAGAATTTTTTGTGGAATTAACCTTATAAGACTAACTTATTTCACTTTAAAAAACAAGTGAGGGTTGACGAAGGAAATTCGCGTGGGAATCTATAGAGGTGAGCGACCACAAACCCAGAAAAATAAACCGAAAATTTAGAAAGGGCGGCTAAGGGGTAACGCATTATTTAATGGCCGAATCTGCCTCTCTTTGACGGTAGTTAGTCTCCAGATGTCAAAATCTCATTGAATTACACCTCAACCTCCTCTGGTTTGAAGTTTGAACCGACCTTCCTAACCTTCCTTACGAGGACGCCACGGATAACTCTCTCCTTTTGACGCTTTGCGGATTCTTTCCATCGCCAAATTAGAAAATGTTAGAGGTGTCCAAGGAGACATCTGTACCAAGTGGACCTCTTTTCACTCTTGTGATTAGACGGCATGGACAACCTTTCCTCCGCGTGCACCGGACTTTCTTTTTTCCATACATAATCTAGAAGTATGGAAGTAGATGTGCCGTTCTTTAGAGGCTCATAAAAACACATTGTTGGTTCTATAGATCAGTTAAGTCTAGACGTTTGATTTATATACATGGCCCATATCCATAGCAATTTGCATGAAATTGATAGGATTCGGACAGATAACTTCTCGTTCTTGAATTGAAAATTTCTTAACACACCCGATCATTTGTGAACCCCAAATTGACTATCTCCTTTATTAGTGGACCCTAAATTGACCTAGGCTGGACATGCTACTGTAGCACTCTACATGGGAACCCAGCACTCATGCTGGGGACCACGGCGAACGTCCCATGATGCCCAGCAATTGAGGTCAGGTCACTCGAGGCCGGGCCTAGGTCCCCTAAGGCTGATCCATGTACCCAAGGACTAGGCTCGCGTCTCGGTCGGCAGGCTTGATCTCATGCACTAAAGCCCCAATGCCCAACACTCGAGCCCGAGACATAGGGTTGTACTAGAGATGTTTTCTTCAACGTTTATTCGATAAATTTTCTGTAATAGATATAAGAAAATTACTTTCATATTATTCACCATATACAACCATACATAGAAAAATTCCTTGCAAATTTGTTTTTAGAAAAAAATATTTTCCAGCAAATCACATTTTCCGTCAAACAAATTCACAAAGATTTGGGTAATGCTGCATTTGTATACTCAAGGTTTTTTCAAAATTTTTTTTTTTGATTAAGGTAAGAATTGGTATTACTTTTCATAAACACCATATACAAAAGAGGTAGGAACACCTAGCGACTCAAAGGAGACAAAGGATGTCCATATGGGGACAAGGGTTGCTACGCAACCTATACAAAGCCACAAAGAGAGAGGCAAAAGAACCTAAACAAAAGCAACAAAGAGAGCTACACGCTCAAAACAAGAGGAACAAAAGACTAAGAAGGAGCTGAGTCAACTTCAAAGATTGTTGGAGGTAGACCCCATCTCCTTTGTATCTAAATTTTGGCTTATTGACTATCCATAATACACGTGTATGTACACCAGGTTGACTCTCTCCTTTATATACACCTCCACCGCCCCTGTTAATTCTCGCAACAAGAACAGTTTCGTTCCTGTACCACAATAACTAAAAGCGATGAGCCTTCCTTGTTTAGGCAAAGAAGTTGTGCGTCATTGTAGTGCTTCATGGCTCAAACTAGCCCGCCTCTGCAGGTCCTTTTGCTTCCTCTTTTCTTGCATTTACCGCTTCCTGCTCCTCCGAGTCAACTCTTTTTGCATCCAAGTTTTCTACTTCGTTTTCCTCTCGTTCCTTGGCTTCTGGGTCCTCAAGGACTTAAGGCCACGGATCGATTCCTTTAGGCCTAGGGATTTGGATCTGTTCTTCACCTCTGTCTCCGCGGCAACCGTCTCGAGCATGTCCACGGTGGAGATGGAAGTCTTCTCCAACTCCCAGCTTGTTGTGATGATCGTCCTGATGTTCATCGGAGGGGAGGTCGTCACTTCCCTCATCGGGCTTCACTTTAGGAAATTGAAACTGCGGTGGCTCATCAAAACCGAAGAAAAAGTCGCCTCCGTCAATGTCAATCTCTGCCCTTTGAACCCAACAAACGACATTGTTAACCACATAGAGTTAGGTGTAGTAGCGAATTTAGATTGCCAGAACTCACAAGTGGAGCCTCAATTGTACGGACCGCGAGATGAGCCCTTAGATCTTGACCATTTGAAATATTGTTCTGTTAGGTTTTTGTGTTTTGTAGTGTTAGGTTACCTTATAGGAGTCCATGTTCTTGGCCTTGCCGCAGTTTCGCTCTATATGGCACTTATTTCTAGCGCAAGAGACGTGCTAAAGAAGAAGGGTCTCAAAATGGTGACCTTTTCCATCTTCACCGTCGTGTCGACCTTTGCTAGTTGCGGGTTTGTCCCGACGAACGAAAACATGATCATCTTCAGCAAAAACTCCGGCCTCCTCCTAATTCTCATCCCTCAAGTCCTTCTTGGGAACACACTGTTCCCGTCGACCTTACGGTTCACGCTTTGGCTCATGGGGAGATTCAGCGAGAAAGCAGAAATCAAGTACTTGTTGAGCAGAACAGGTGAAGTTGGTTACAAGCACTTGCTTCCGAGCGTCTACTCGTCGCTACTGGTGGTAACGGTGTTGGGGTTTATTGGAGTTCAGTTTATCATGGTTTGCTCGATGCAGTGGGATTCGGAGGTGTTGAGTGGACTGAGCACGTATGAGAAAATCGTGGGCGTGATCTTTCAGTGCGTGAACAGCAGACATACGGGCGAGACGATCGTCGATCTGTCCCAAGTTGCTCCTGCCATCTTGGTGGTAATCGTCGTCATGATGTGAGTCTCTCTCTCTCTCCCTCCCCTAGCCATTCACGAATAGGAAATTTGGCTGGCGATTAGGAATAGTACAAAGGAATGTACATAAATTCGTGTCTATGATAGCGACCCCCACGGCATTTAAACTTATAACCTTTTACAAAAGAGTATGTACATATATTAAATTTTGCAAATTAATCTTATAATAACAAATTAGATGGGCATCTAGAGATGTGAAACATCGTCCAATTTGATTCTCGAGACGGGCAATTTGCTGTGAAATATAAGCAAATGGTTTGGATGCATTTGAAAATGACCGCATCATCACGATGTCAACATAGATTTAATTTGTTCGTACATTAACAAAATATTCTCTTTAGGAAGTTTGCTAAACTAATTGCATTATTGAAGGATGTATAATTTAGAGCATTATTCTGCGGCATTATTGAGGTCCCTTCTGTGGATTTGGCGCGTTGTCCGAGGTTTCTATGCTCATTCCGTAATAGGTCGAGTCATATGTATCAACTAGTCTCCATTCATATTCGAATTGAATTACACTTCGAAAACGCTCGAGGTTGAATATTTGACAACGACAAGAAGCTCCAAGTAACGAGTTTTCTCAAAACCGTGCCCTCTGATTTCATCGCCGAGGTCCTTTCCAGACAACTTACGAAAACTTTTAATAATGAATTCTCCCATACTAGGATGCCCCAACACGTAAAAACGCCCGGGTCAATCCCGTGATGTGCTTTACTAAACCGACGGATTTTCCCGACACATGATTTCAGGAATCGATGAATAGGGACTTCACTGAAATAGATTGATTTAATAGAAATGCCGTTTTCTTTAACATATGGGTCATCCAATGAGTGTTTCCGAAACTCTCGTCAAATTGTTTAGTGATTTACTGTCGAAACATCAATCAAACATAACAAGAGAACTATTGGTGTATGGCGGGCGAGTTGTGAATTCCTTCACGCAATTCAATTAGAACTCTGTGTAACTAGCCAATTGGAGACCTTCCTTTTAGTCACAGACGAAGGGCTGCAATTAGAGGGGAATTGAATATCAATTCCCGGTGTCCTGAGTTAGAACTACAAGAAATAAGGTAGTTGCGTTTCAATTGACTCGTCTAAAGAGTGCACTATACAATGAGTATTTACATAAAGGAGTGTACAAAAGCCGGCATCTACCTCGTAAAGGCATGCTTCTTTCCAAATCTACCACCATGCCTGATAATAATCATCATCCATCAGATCATTGTCAATTGTTCTAAAAGTTTAAATTGATAATATGTAATCGAGGAGGCAAATAGAGGCTCGAAAGATTCGAACTCATAACTCTAATATCATGTGAGATTGTGAGATCACTGTTAACTGTCCTAAAAATTTAAGCTGTTAGATAAATGTGCAATTTCATATTATTTTATTTAACACCATCCACTAAGTATACTTATACGTGTATGGTCTTCAGGTACCTTCCGCCTTACACGTCGTTTCTACCGGCGAAAGGTGGTGAGAGGCTTCCGGGAAAAAGCAAAAGAAGAGAGCCGAAAAGGAGTTACAAGCAATTGTGGGAGAATCTCAAATTCTCACAGCTCTCCTACCTGGTCATCTTTATCGTCATGGTCTGCATCACGGAGAGGAAAAAGACGAAGGAAGATCCCCTCAATTTCAACGTCTTGAACATCGTGGTGGAAGTGATCAGGTAAAGCATTTTTGTTTCCCTTCCTCTCCTTTTCGTCCCGTCTTTTAAATTTAAATGCGGATAACCATATTCATAGATGGTCATACAGAAATGGCACGTGGTGCAAAATGATTTTTAAATTCCAGCACCGCAAATTCTACAAGTTTCAAGATTTTTCAGGCATGAATGAAATAGGGATAAATGCATTGGAAGTCCTAAAATTTATCATAAAAGTGCAATTGAGTCCTAAAACTTTCCAAAAGTGTAATCAAGTCCTATAACTTATTATGTAAATGCAATCGAGTCCTAAAATTTATCAAAAAAGTGCAGTTGAATCCTAAAAGTTTTAAAAAAAATGCAATCAATAGAATGACTTGATTTGAGTAATTTGAGAAATTTAGAACTTGATTGCACTTTTTAAAAGTTTCATGCCCCAATTGCACCTCATGACAAGTTTTAAGACTTAATTATATTTTTTGAAGGTTTTATGATTCAATTGTACTTTCGTGACTAGTTTAAGGACTTCCAATATACTTACCCCAATAAAATAAAAGGGAACCGGACAACCGAAATTATTTTTTTTTTCAATAGGATGGAATCGTGAGGCATTGCTTTTCACTAGTTGAGTATTCTTATGGTTACAAAGCACCATCCCTCGTTATCACCTCCTCAAATTCCTCACAAAACGTCCACGAATAGTGGTCCATCGTACCCTCCCATTGGAAGCCACTCTATCTAGGCATGTGAATGCACGTTTCCTCACACGTGCTTGACCGTTAGCTTGAGTCAAGGACAATGCCTTTCGAGAACAAGAAACAACGTTGACATTTGGTTCCGCCTGAGAGCTTTGCTAGGATGACCAATCATGATCTCCCCCATCTCTACATGAATTTTTTTGGTGATAATCAAACATTTGATCCCGCATGCCTAGGAAGAAAAGAACTTGCGTGATTTTCGTAGGTGATGTCCGGATATTGTCAACATTTTCAACATCTCAATTATTGGATTAAACTATGTTGCGCGACTAACATCACCTATATAGCCTAGGGCGGTGAATGAAACCAAAAGTAAAACTTCTCTCCTTTTGTTTGGTCAATAGGCACGCCCCCTAAGTGTGACCTCTTCAAATCACACCAACATATCAGTGTAGTGTCAATCACACGTACGAAATACAGGCAAATTCATAGGTGCATTCAAGTCATAGAGTTGATGGGCATATGTACACATAACATGAACAAACTTGTGTAATGAAATCTTGGTTTTTGAAATTGTAGTGCATACGGGAACGTGGGGTTCTCGACAGGTTATAGTTGCGAACGACAGCTAAGGCCCGTCGAAGGCTGCGAGGACAAGTGGTACGGATTCTCCGGGAAATGGAGCGATCAGGGCAAAATCATCCTCATCGTGGTTATGATTTTCGGAAGATTAAAGAAGTTCAACATGAAGGGTGGCCAAGCTTGGATACTCTTGTAAGAGAGACAAGGGACCTCTTCACGCTCTACGAGCAAGCAAAGGGAACATCAATAGGTTTAGAGACAAGGGCAAATCATCCTCATTGTCTTCATGATTTTGCTCCTCCAACTGTTTTTTTCTTGTCCGGTACACTAGGTGTTCTAACTGTGAAAATTAACATCCCAAGACCACAAGGTAGATATCCCGTGCCAATATATTGCATGTAAGACTTGACCATAGTGGAAAATTCTTCAGCTTTTCGCTAACATCTTTTTGAGTTATTACATTGTGCAATACGGCGGAATTCGATTCAACCGTCGGGGCACTCTATATGGAAATTTCTGGTGGTGTTGATATAGGTACCACAAAAATGAGACAATACCGATGCTGCCCATATATGTAAAGTCCAATAGCTTGATAAATTGTTACAAAAAAATTATAGGATGGAAGAAAACAATAGCATGGAATATATGACAGTGAGCATAAGCGTGAGTTGCTTTTAGCTAGGTGCAATAATAAGTGTAACTTGGCGGTACTTTAAGATTGATCTATTTAAAACAAACAGGAGGGACAAAAACCATAGCAAGCCAAAACTTGAAGTGATCTGTATGCCAAACTCGAGGGACTAGATGCCTAACTTGAAGTGGGTGTGGGGAGATTTGGTATGAGGATATGATTCCCCATATTATCCTTGGAAACAATCTATTTAAGGAAAGTTAGCCTAGTGTTTTTGACTCATTAGGCGCCACATAAGCTTTTTCTTGGCCAATAAACTTTTGGGTTGTGATAAAATGTTCTAACAAGACCCAGTAAACTAGAACAACAAAATCTGTTGATTGCAAGAATATGATGACCTAATTGAACAAAATAAAAATTTAACGGCCAAACTGAACAATGACTAAGAGTGTGAAGACTATTTGGACATTGTCCCATATCATCATCGTCATTTCAATGATCATGCATGTTTTCGTTCTAGCCGGTAGCTCCACTGTTTTTTCACTTGTTCAAAGAGGTTATCCAAATATGAATTGAACTATATGTCAGCTGAGAATTGGAATCCTTTCACGGTAGGGCCTCTATATCACTCCTTGGAAGAATGCCCGACCAAAACACTTTTCAGACATTTTCAAATGTTATTCAATTTCCCATTCCTTTCCCTTTCTACACTTGATTTTTATCTTCTTTTCTATTACCTTTATTGTTTTTTTTTTCACGGGAATCCAAATAATTACATTGAAGTGCGATAGTCGCCATTTTGCCTCCAATCACCGTTACCACCACTAAAGCCTCCATCCCTCGGTCCATCTCTCCAGGCTAGCCATGGCCACGGTTCGGAACTGGCCGGTTCCGGTTCGTGGCCAGATGTGAACTGGAACCGAAACCGCCCCTAGCGGTTTCGGTTTCGGTTCCGATTCATAATTTAAAATTTTTAAAATAAATTATGAAATAAAAATATAAATAATTATAAAAATATAAAATAATGAATTATTCAATATAAATTATAATCAAAATAAAAATTATAGGGGTGATTGGTTCCCGGTCGGAACCGGGAACCGAATCAGTAAGACTGGTATTTTAATTTTAGAACTAGGAATCGAACCGGTAAACTATAAAATCGGGAACCAGATCATTGGTCCGGTCCGGTTCTAGGCGGTCCAATGGAACCCTTTGCTTTTAACTAGCAAAGGATCGTAGCTACAAAAGGTATACAACTTCACATGCTTATGGCTTGACTTGAATTTTATACATAATCCCTTTGATGGTCTCTTCATTCCCATTCGATATGGGACTCTTGGCATTTGCATGAAGACAAGCCAAGAGTCTCATATTGAAGGCGTTCAAGGCAAACTGAGAGTCCCATATTGAATGGGAATGAAAAGACTATCAAAGGAGTTGTTTATAAAATCCAAGCTAAGCCTTGTAATTATAGTTCAATACACCCAAGCCAAGCATTGCAATTGGAGATCAATGCATTTACAATGCATGGTAATTAGAGTTCAATTTGTTTTATAGAAAAAAATTAAAAAATGAAAATTTTTTTTAAAAAAAATTTCATTATTATTATTTTTTAAAAAAAATGATTTGAAACCAGAACCGGGCCCGTAGGCCATGGGCTGGTTCCAGTTTTGAACTGCTAGCCTGGTCAATAGGCTGGGCTCGGGTTTGACCGGGCCGGTTCGGGGCCAAAACCGGCCCGTGGCCATGACTACTCCAGGCTTTAACTATTAATGTGAGGTAGTTAGATTCAAGGGCTTTGCTAGTATAACGGTCTTTGAGCTATTGTCACACTAACGGCATTTGTGAACCACAAATTCTTGAAAAAGTGGACCACAAAATAATTTCTAATTATTTATTATTTATTTTTTTTTGTGGCCCAAAGTAAGTTATTATTTTTACAGTAGATTAAGGATAGTCATATAAGCATTACTCTAGATTGAATCAATGATGCACCGAGCCTGGGGAGGCTAAAACGCATAGGCCAAATTCAAGAATGAAATTTCTTTGCCCAGAGCCACCCACTTTGATCTTGGACCAACCCCAGCTGGGCCTTGGGGGCCTCCCACTAGCTAATCTATCCTACTCACAGTTAAGCCTCCTAAAAATTAGAGTTTCTAACTTCCGGCATCTTGGTATATAAGATTGCCAATTAGCCCGGTAACCTCAGCTTGGCTTTGAGGTGGTCATTGACAGATGCAAGCATGCATCATCAAGGAATTACGATATGGGAAAAACGAGCCCATTGCAGTATCATATCCTCACTGAAGATGGACTTGCGCCAGAAACATCGACTTCCTTTCTAGAAGGTGATTTCTGTAAAGTGGGACTGAAAATTACTTCTAGCTGGTGAACTCTTTGAATCGCCTCTGCCAGAAGCCAGAGGCCACGCAGCAGTAGAATATCAATGCATTTTATTCACAAAAACAGAGAACCATTTTGAAGCATGAAAAACTGTAGTAAAGACACAAAATACTCTAGTAAAGTGAACTTCTACAACGATTGGCAAAAGCTAGTGTTCTTCATAAAGTCATTTTCTTCATCTGTATCAAAATGAGAAGCAAAGTATGAGTACACAGACCGAAGATCCAAATGAAACCTGTGCAAAATCAGTAAATCAAAGAAAACCTTGAAGATTAGTAAACAACAGTTGAACCAAATGGAAAGCTTAGACGGCGCTTGCTCCAAGAAGCCTTTTGAAAAAGAGAAGCAGCGAAGTACGTTGTGGAAGTAGACCAAAGAAATGATGGCTGAAGAAAACGCAAAAATCAAATGGCGGCACCTCTCATAATCAGTAGAAGTGGAATGACGATCATCCTCCTTTCACTACCACTTGTGACTCGGTTGCTTAACCTTGGTGCAAATGATCTTTAACCATTCCTTTCCACGTAAAAAATAATTTTTGATATGAAAATGATTGATTCACGACGATCCTAGGTAGCCTAAAACGCAGAGGCCGAATTCAAGAATGCAATTTCTTGCCCAGAGCCACCGGTTCTGACCTTGGACCAACCCAGGCTGGGCCTTGGGGGCCTCCCACTAGCTAATCTATTCTACTCACAGTTAAGCCTCCTAAGACTTAGAGGTTCTGATTTCCGGCACCTTGATATCTAAGATTGCCAATTAGCCAGGCAACCTCAGCTTAGCTTTGAACTGGTCATTGTGACATTCTAAATTTTGACCCACTTGGTATTTATGAAATGCTTGATTTCAATAATGCACTTGTAGTAAATCTCGCCCAGACTTGATCACTCTTGGGACACTAACCAGTAGGAAAAGGCTAATTAGGGATCTAGATTTGCGCGACGATAAAACCTGACTATGGATTGACTTTCGACCATAAGGATTGCCAATGTGATATTTTGGGCTAATAGAGACTGATCTAAGGATGGTCATGGATCGATTCGCCAATGCAGTATAATTGGATCGTGGGTGATTTCGCCTTGCCCGAATACGAAATTTGCGAATGAACCCAAACCTATTCCAAACGATCACGTTCTTCAAAACTAGTGATTGATCATTGCAATTACATGACAATCGAAGTCGCCGTGGTTCAAGTGAACTTAAACGTGGCTCGATTTAGTATTGACCACGGGTTAAATATACAAATTTTCCCGAAAGCCACCCGTTAGTTTGAGATACGTTCAAGTTGCGTTATTTGGATTTAGTCATTAATTAGAGACCAAGTTTGGGTATTGAAAATTTCGAAAGTCATGACAGAATAATTGGACGATGTTGTTATTAGCATAGTCAGCCTCAGATTTGTTCGGATTAGTCAGAAAATTGAAATTTTGGTAGGAAGTGAAAAATGACCGTTTTGCCCCTAGGACTTTGTTCAAGCCAAGTATAAAATGAGAAGAGCATTTTAGACATTTCACCCCAGTTTAGAAACCACAATTTTTGGACAATTTTGCACCTACTCTTTTTGTTTAATTCCTATTTCACCCTTGGATATTTTTGATGGGGATCGATCTGGGCCGTTGATTTTAAGATAAGATTGAATCGTGGCTGTCATATGGAAAGTAGAGAGGAGGGTAACTTAGTCATTTTGGCTTGGGGTTAGGTGCACCAATTATTCGTGTCACCTATTTAATCCTTTTTTATCTTTTTTTTTTCTCTCTCTCTCTCTCTCTCTCTCTCTCTCCTTCACTTTCTTTCCTCATTTCTCACGCCTACGCCATCATCTTTCATTTTCCTTCCCCCTTGGCCAAACCATCTCTCTCTCTCCCCCTTGGTCGTGTGATTGGCCGGAGCCGTGCCGGATCGCCGTTCGCTCGCTTGCTTTCTCGCCGTCCACCGGACCGCCGTGTCCGCTGCTTCCTTGCCGCCTTGTTGCCCCCTTGCTAGGTTGTTCTTGCTTAGAATTTCCAATTAAGTGACACCCTATTTTCTATTTACGATATCGGGTATTGACGGTCTCGTGTAGGCACGATTTAGTGTAGTTTTGTGGGCTGTTTTGGACGAGGATTATTATGGACGAAATTCTGGTGATTTGGTGAGTAATTAGAAGCTAAATGAGGGCTGAGAATGGTTGATTCAAGTGCTACAAAAATTGTTGGACAAAGGTTTTATTCATCCAAGTGCAACCCCATGGGGAGCGCCGGTGTTATTTGTAAGGAAGAAAGATGGGTCGTTGAGGTTGTGTATCGATTATAGGCTGTTGAATCAAGTGACCATCAATAATAAATATCCCCTGCCAAGTATAAATGATTTGTTTGATCAGTTACAAGGAGCTTTAGCATTTTCTAAGATTGATTTGAAGACGGGATATCATCAGTTGAGGATTAGGAAGGAGGACATACCGAAAACGACGTTTAGGACAAGGTATGGACACTATAAATTTACGGTAATGCCGTTTGGGTTTACTAATGCCCCCGTTGCTTTTATGGATTTAATAAATTGAGTGTTTAAGGAATTCTTGGATCAATTTGTGATAGTTTCATAGATGACATATTGGTGTACTCGAAGAGCTCGGAAGAGCATGAAATACATTTAAGTAAAGTTCTACAAACCTTAAGAGAACACGCATTGTATGCCAAGTTTAGTAAGTGCGAATTTTGACTCAATCGAGTAGCATTTGCTTGACACGTGATCTCTGGGGAAGGAATCTCAGTAGATCGAGCAAAGATTGAAGTTGTAATGAAATGGCCGAGACCAACGACGGTAACAGAGGTCCGAAACCTTTTAGGTTTGGCAAGATGTTACCGACATTTCATGAAAGGGTTTTCGACAATAGCAACACCGTTGACACATTTGTTGAAAAAAAGAACAAGGTTTGAATGGACCGACAAATGTGAAAGGAGTTTTCAAGAACTAAAGCATAGATTGACAACGGCGCCGGTGTTGACCATTCCATCAGGACCAGGAGGATATGAAATTTATAGCGATGCGTCGTTAAAAGGACTGGGGTGTGTACTCATGTAAAATGGACGAGTAGTGGCCTACGCATCAAGACAATTGAGACCGCATAAGTTGAACTATCTGACGCATGATTTGGAATTAGCCGCAATAGTATTTGCCCTTAAGATTTGGTGACATTACTTATGCGAAGAAAAGTTTTAGATATATACGAACCATCAAAGTTTGAAATATCTGTTTTCTCAAAAGGAACTTAATATGAGACAGCGTCGTCGTTGGATGGAGTTACTTAAGGACTATGATTGTGATAGTTAGTATCACCCTGAAAAGGCCAACCGGGTAGCTGATGCGTTAAGTCGGAAGTTGAGTATCGCATACTTGTTAGTTAAGGAATGAACCTTGTTGGAAGAGGTGCGAGACTCGAAATTTAGACTTGAAGTAAGTCAAGTCTCGAGTTTGCTCGCCACATTAAGAATTGAAGCAGAAATTCAAACTTAGATCAAGGCCTTACAATCTACGGACCAAGAGATTCAGAAAATTCTAGAAATGGATGTTAGTGAGAGGAAAGCAGACTTTCAAGTATCCGAAGATAGGATCTTGAAGTTCCGAGGAAGGTTGTGTATGCTCGATGATATAGAACTTAAGGAGGAAATCTTATCGGAAGTACACTGTAGCAAGTATAGCATCTATCCTGGTAGCACGAAAATATATTAGAACCTTAGACAACATTATTGGTAGAATAGCATAAAAGTGGATGTAGCTAAATACATAACTAAGTATTTAACATGCCAGCAAGTGAAAGCGCAACATTGTAAGCCCGGAGGATTGTTGGGACCTTTGGAAATCCCTAAGTGGATAGATTAACGAAGTCGGGACATTTTCTAGCTGTATGAAAGGATTTTAACTTGGAAAGGTATGCCGAATTGTATCTAAGACAAATAGTTCGTCTACATGGAGTGCCGGTGACAATTACTTTTGATCGTGATCCCAAGTTTACTGCCAATTTTTGGAAAAGTCTGCAGACGGCATTAGGAACAAAACTGTAGTTTAGTACAGCTTACCATCCACAAAGGGATGGCCAGTCTGAGAGGATAATTTAGACTCTAGAAGATATGCTTCGAGCATCTGTATTAGATTTTCAAGGCAAGTGGGAAGAACAATTACCCTTAGTGGAATTCGTATACAATAATAGTTTTCAACAGAGTATCAGAATAGTGCCATTTGAAGTGCTGTATGGCAGAGCATGTAGGACGTCCGTATGTTGGGACGAAGTTGGAGAAAGGAGTATAATCGGGCCAGAATTAGTTCAACAGTCAATTGAGGCAGTTACGATCATTCGTGAAAGGTTAAAAACAACGCAAAGCCGTCAAAAGAGTTATGCATATAGAAGGCGATGACTTTTGGAATCTCAAGTAGGGGATCACGTATTTCTCAAGATATCACCAATGAAAGGATTGTCTCGATTTGGTAAGAAAGGGAAATTAAGTCCACGGTTTGTGGGGCCTTTTGAGGTGTTGGAAACGATTGGAGATTTAGCGTATCGACTCGCCTTACCGCCAAACTTATCTCAAGTACA
Organism: Syzygium aqueum; assembly: GCA_031216185.1. Lineage (NCBI taxonomy): Eukaryota > Viridiplantae > Streptophyta > Magnoliopsida > Myrtales > Myrtaceae > Syzygium > Syzygium aqueum. The sequence goes on from CM062233.1 coordinate 20,602,058, forward strand.
CAATGTATTCCACGTGTCGATGTTGAGGAAGTATGAACCGGATCTAGCTCATGAACTCAATTATGAGGAGATAGAAGTGGATGATAGAGTGTCATACGTGGAAAGACAGGTGCGGATTGAGGATAGGAAGCAACAAGTCTTAAGCAGCAAGACAATCCCGCTGGTCAAGGTGATTTAGGAACATCATGGGACTGAAGGTGCTATTTGGGAAAGCAAGGAGCTGATGAAACGTCATTACCCCCAGTTGTTTGAATAGTTTGGTTTTGATTGTAAATTTCGAGGACGAAATTTTTATAAGGGGGGAAGAGTTGTGACATTCTAAATTTCGACCCACTTGGTATTTATGAAATGCATAATTTTAATAACACACCTGTAGTAAATCTCGCCCAGATTTGATTACTCTTGGAATATTAACCAGCAGGGAAAGGCTAATTAGGGATCTAGATTCGCGCGACCATAGAACTTGACCATGGATTGACTTTCGACCATAAAGATTGTCGAGGTGATTTTTTGGGCTAATATAGACTAATCTAAGGATGGTCATGGATTGAATTGCGAAGGACGTATAATTGGATTGCGGGTGATTCCGCCTCGCCAGAATACGAAATTTGCTAACGATCTTAAACATATTTCAAACGATCGCATTCTTTAGAACTAGTGATTGAACCTCGTAATTACATGACAATCGAGGTTGCCATGGCTCAAGTGAACTTAAATGTGGCTCAATTTAGTATCGACCATGGATCGAATATACGAATTTTCCGAAAGCCACCCATTAGTTTGAGATAAGCTCAAGTCGCGTTTATTTGAGTCTGGCCATTAAATAGAGATTGAGTTTGGATATTGAAAATTTTGAAAGTCAAGACAAAGTAATTGGATGACGTCGTTATTAATGTGGTTAGCCTTGAATTTGTCCGGATTCGTCAAAAAACTGAAATTTTAACAGGAAGTGGAAAATGACTGTTTTGCCCCTGGGATTTTATGAAGACCAAGTGTAATGTAAGAAGGGCATTTTGGTCATTTCATATCAACTTTAGAGATAAAAATTTTTGGACGATTTTGCCCCTACACTTTTTGTGAAATTCCTATTTTACCCTTATAGTATTTTTGGTGAGAGTTGATCTTGGTCGATGATTTTTGGATAAGATTGAATCATGGCCGTCAGATGGTAAGTAGAGAGAGGGGCAATATGGTAATTTCTCCGAGGTAGGCTTAAACTAGCCTTTTTCTCTTCTTTTTATCTCTTTTCTCTTTCTCTCTCTTCCCTCATTTTCTCACGCCTCCCTCTCTCTCCCTCTCTTCTTGGCCGAATTCCCCCTCCCTCTCTCCCTCATGTGAAAGTGGCCAGCCGGCCACGCCTTTGGCCGCAGTTGCAAGTCCGTTTGTGGTTGCCGTGAGGTCGTCGGCACCCCTCGCTGCTCGTTGACGCCGCCGTTGCTATTTTTCCCTTGTTCTGCCACCCTTGGTTGCTAAATCTAGTTTAGGGCTCCGGGTAAGTGATATCTTAAACCTCGCCAGGATAACGGGTAATTTCGGGATAGTTCGGATGCATTTTGTTGAGTTTTAGGGGTTATTCATAGAGAAATTGGTGGACTGAGTTGGCTAAATTGTTTGGATGAATTTGTAAAAATTTTAGAGGCGGAATTAAGGTTAGAATTGATTAAGTTGGTGATCGAGATGATTACAGATGATTATTGGGAATTATTGCATGAAAAACGGGCTTAAATATGATGTTTTAGTGATTTTTCTGTGGTGGCTAAGTTAACGTGCATATTGTGGCTGAATTGAGGGATGCTAATGTTTAAATCATTATATGTGGTGAATCGGGATTTGTGGCATGAGTGTGACGCCCTTGATTTGTCAAAATTAGCCTAGAATATGAAAATTATGTTAAAATGAGCTTGTGTAAGTCGAATTGATGAATTTGTGGGTTAATGTGGCTTGTTGGTGATTTGAATACTTTGGGTGTCGTGTGCGAGTTGATCGTGTGAGGTTGATATGTGATTGGGTGATTTACGTGTTGTACGATCATTAAATACCCTGAGGCGTTTTTACGCCGGGTCCAGATAATAAATGGAAAATGTGTGCACGTGTGATAACATAATCCCTTATGCATGTTACATGGGTTGTATTATAAAAAGGGAGATGGTGCTGCGCCTGAGGCGTGTACGTTTACACGGGCTAGAGACACCGAGCCTGAGGTGTATTGACGCGGGCTATAGAAGTGTTGTTCAACCTGATGCATGTTACGTAGGTTGTGTTATAAAAGGGAGATGGTGTTGCGCCTGAGGCGTGTACATTTATGCGGGCTAGAGACATTAAGCCTGAGGCATGTTGACGCGGGCTATAGAAGTGTTGTTCAACCTGATGCATGTTACGCGAGTTATGTTATAAAAAGGGAGATGGTGTTGCACCTAAGGCGTGTACGTTTACGCGGGCTAGAGACACTGAGCCTGAGGCGTGTTGACGCGGGCTATAAAAGTGTTGTTGGACCTAAAGCGTGTTTATGCCGATCAGAAACGAATTGGATGCGTGTGCTCGAGTGAAATAGGAATCGTATGATGTTGTATTTGTTATGCGAATGCGAGCATGGATATGGTTGGATTGGCATTATTGAGTGCGACATGGTATCAATTTCTAGCAACAATGTTTGAATTCGCATGTAAGATTTCGTGTGTATCAAGGTGAGACATTTGTGCCTGCTATTGTTTTGACTTGATAGTTGTGTGATTTGTGTGCTCGAACATGCCTAGAGATACGTGTTGGTCTAGGTGGGGTTTAGGGTTTCGCTTATTGAGACTTGTTTCATAGTTGTATAATTAACATTTTTAGAACTCCGGCCTGAACCATGAATTCTCTACCGCTATCGCCTCAACATTTTGGCATACCTGTGCACACGGATTATGCAATAGTAGAATACCCTATAAATGACAATATGGCTTGGATTAAACACCACAGTAGTCTGGGTAGATATAGAACAATCCCTTTGGCAAGCCCATAGTTATACAGCCTGGTACTTTCGGGAGGGAATGGATGAGTTCGGTTTGGTTCATGGTTTCGATGTCCCTTTTGATGGAGTGGAGATTAGGATCCATCGGTTATACCTCCTCCTGATGGTGAGATGACTAGCCTCGACACTAGTTTAGCACAGTCAGGTTTTCAGCCTGTACCTATCGAACTTGAACACACGGTGGTTGAGCCTAATCGGAAGCCGGAAGAGTCACAAGCAGGGTTCAATCCGATGGACGTAGATTTAGGAGAAGAGCCTAAGGAGGAACCCGAAGAAGAGGAGCTTGAAGAAGAACCCAAGGGAGAACCCAAGGAGGAACCAAAAGAAGAGCTAGAGGAAGAACCAGAGGAGGTGTCACACCCTGAACCTTATGGTGTGTGACAACCCCTTCCTTGGTCGAATTAGTGCGACGTCCCAAGACGCGTCGCCGACCCAAGACCCAAATCCGAGAATAATGCACATGCGGAAATGATCAAACACCGTTACTTAATAAAACATCACCATGGATAGCAACGAATATCATAAATACAAGTTTACATTAATACAAGGGGATTTACAATATCCATTATAGAGATATACACAGACCAAAACGGGTCAGCAAGCCACTAACATAAAAAGGGGTATGTGGCTCGGGGCGATCAAGGACTAGATCTAATAAGGGCTCATACCAAAAAGTGTAACAGCTCGAATTTCGATGTAATTCCGAGATCAATGAAATTAATATTATTCCGCATTTCATTTTAGTAAGTCTCGCCCATAGCTTATCATTTTTGGGATACCAACCAATAGGGTATGGCTAATTAGGAAGTGGTACGTGGATCAGGGACCCGATTGCGAATCGGATACCGATCTCGAGAAGTAATGAGAAAATATTTTGAACCGATATAAATCGATCTTAGGAAAGGCAACGGATTGAGTTTGGCCAATGCCAACGATGTGCAATCGGATCGCAGGTCATTTTGCAAGACCGAAAGTATACGTGGCCAACCAGTCCTGAACCTGAACCACATGATCGTGATTTTTGGGACTAGTGATAGTTTCTCATTCTCTCAAAGGACGGAACCGTCGCGATTCGGATAACCCTAGGTCGATATGCGTATACTCTAAACAGCCACCTGTTAGTGAGAGACCCTAAAATCGGAAACCGAGTGAGTTTTGATCAGGAAATTAGGCTTGGATTTCAATGTCGATTTTCGACGGCTTAATAGACTAATTTTGGAAATCTGACGTCATATTACGTTGGCCATGCACATTTTGAGCAAGTATGGTTAAAAAATTGGATTTTCGGTTTGGGGGTGAAAAATTACGGATTTGCCCTCGGAGTGCCGGTTTGAGATTTTGAGGCCATTTGAGGTTATTTTTCGAAGCCAGTGTTATTTTGGAGTGGCCATGTACATTTGGAGTGATTTCGGTTGAAAATCAGAATTTTGGCTCGGAAGTGAAAAATAATATTATTTTATTTCGGAAACTTTGTAGTCAATTTCCGAAGGCTTAAGAAGCTATTTTCACGATTCCGACACCATATTATGTTGGCCACGCTCACTAAGAATTGATTTAGCCAAAAATTGAAATTTCGACCCGGGACCGGAAAAAATGACAGTTTTACCGTAAATAGATTAGTGGCGACTCCAAGCATGAAAACATTTACATGTTAAGAACTTAAGCCCTAAGTTGCGAATTGGTAGGGCTTGGGAGGGCCCTAGTTAAGATTAATCTTAATAATCCATTAGCCTGAAAAATTGATAAAATTTTTTAGGGTCGCGATAGCTTGGCGATTCCACTGGGGAATTGAGTTAAAACTCTTAGTGGACTTAGGTCAATTTTTCTTTTGAAAAATATTTTTGTTTGGCAGCGAGTATCCCAGGTACGTCCATAACATTTTAAGGTGTTAAATGTTCTTGCAGTAAAGGGGTATAAGGAGAGGCGTGATTTTTAACCCTTGTTTTGCAGGGAGGTGTTCAAATGTATGGTATAATTTATGCACGAAGCGCTGTTTGATATAACCTGTTGTGCATGCCTTACATTTACACTACACCACACACACTACCCGTTGCCGGACCTGGGTGGCATAGGTTTAAGATGGTACTGAGATAGTGGATACGCCGACCAAAATCATGTGGTACATGTCGCCCTCCTCGGTCCCGAAGGTTTCTTTCATGGTGTCATTGAGTACCCACCACGGTTGTGTTCCACTCAACCCGGGTCGGCTCTTTGACTAAGCCGGAGTCAGGGGAATCCCAGCCTAACCACCACCTTGACTGGTTTAGCTCGGTAATCCTCTTGTCTCCACTTTGCAAGCCAGAGTCTAGGTGGAAATCGAACCTCACATTTCATGCGCATGTCTATGTGATTGCCATTTCTTTCCCCGGTGAAGTAAGTTTTCTGCAACTCTATCTCGCAATTTATTTATGTCTTGTCCTTTTCCTTGGTTGGTCCATGACATTAGGTCGGTCGTGAGTTTTGGTCTATACACTATGGGAGGGGCAGACATCCGGATTCTTGATGCTCCTAAGGACGAGCTCCGTGCATGGTGGAATCTACTCAGTCCGACCAACCGCAAGCTAGTTGAAGGTCACATCGGGAGGCTGCTCCCCTTATTGGAAGTCAAAGTCCGTACCGGCCTCGTTCGAGCATTGGCACACTTCTGGTGCCCCGAGACATCCACCTTTATATTCGGTAAGCATGAGCTCACCCCGACTTTGGAAGAATATAGTGTGCTCATTGGAAAACCTTTGGGATCAGAGTTAATTACACCACCTTTGGGAGTCTATTCCACTCTAATGTTGTCAGAATTTTTGAATATCGGAAAAGATGAATTGGGAAAAGTTTTGAAAGCAAACCGTGGAACATGTCCTTTTTCATTCCTGAGTCAATCTTTTGAAAAAGCCACACCTTTTCAAAAAGGCAAAATCTTTTTACTAGCATTTTTCGGGTTCGTTATTCTCCTTCACTGCAAGAATGCATGCAATCCGTCAATTGCATGGTTCGTCCAACAAGTCTGTCTTGAAAAGAATTTTGTCAACACCATTTTAGTCGAGACTTTCATTTCTCTCACTAAATTCAAATAAAATGTTGACAAAACATTTCATGCACCCCTTGAATTATTGCAAATCTGGTTTTTGTCTCATATTAAAGGATGTGGCGATTTACTCAAAATATCCGAACTCAGTGATTCTAGTCATCCCATTTTAAGCTATAAAGAAAAACAAGGGAATGCACCCGATTATCATTACTCCGAATGTATCATTTTCATGAAAAATGCTAGACCCCAAGATTTCCAATGGCATGCTAGTTGGTTCAATGTCGAGGAAGCTCGGCTTACGTGTAATGGTTTTGGACCGATGCCACTTCTGGGTTTCACTGGCGCAATCGAATACTACCCTGCTAAAGTGTCCCGACAGTACCAGATTCTCCAGGGGCTCCCTCTGGCATTACAACCCGAGCTCCTCCATGTCAATTTCTCCGACGAGGGTGAAGACTACGAAGGGACTGTAGCTCAACTCATGAAGATGTGGAAGAAGTGCCGTGTTTTAAAGATAGCTCGACCCGAAGAACAACTCAAGGGGGAGCAGAAGTCCCACTTCGCGACGACCAAGTACAGTCGACTGCACAAAATCCCGTAGGAGTTACTCCCAAAGATACCCAAGGTGCCTCTCAAAATCGCCAATCGCTCAGAGAACAACCGCCTCAAGAGGAAGGTCGAAGAAGCTCAAGAAAAGGCAGCCAAAATAGCTCGTGCTTATGAGCAGTTGAAGAAGGAAGTCGCCTCCTATATGTCTATAGATCAAGCTAAATAAAAAGCTTGAAGTTGTTTTTTTCATTTCAATTTCAGTTTTAAAATTTTGTTTAGGAATCGAGTCATTTGCTCTTTCGTTCAGTTTAAAGTCATTTCAAGTCATCAGTCATTGTAAAAATTTCTCCTCATTTCAATAAAAAGATCTTTTCAATTCAAAACGGTTAGGCCAATGTCATGGATTGGCGTGTGATTTCACTTGACACTTACATATGCCTGTTTCATGCAAATTAGGTAACTACGGACCGATCACGATCGCCTATTCGCACACGGTCAAGAGCTAGAATGGCTGATCAAACCGACTTGCAAGAGCGTGTTGTCGGTATGGAAGACCAGATCAAGCAACTTGCCGTCGCAATGCAATAAATGACTGCTGAAATCAAGACCCTTCGGTCGATCCCTGTTCTAGCACCCCCTGAAGCATCAGTCTCGAAGCATAAAAGTGGAAAAGGTGTTGATTTTGAGAAAGATGACGATATTCTTGACTTAGAAGATGACCCCGTCCATATCGTCGTCAACAAACCTAAGCCTGATGAACGTGTCAACAAGCTTGAAGAGAGAGTTAAACAGCTGGAAGGTTCACAGGATTCACCTTCGATCGATCTGTCTCTATATTCACAGATCAAGATCCCAAAGAAGTTCAAGATGCCGAACTTCGACAAGTACAATGGCACAACGTACCCAAAAGCCCACCTGCAGTTGTACCACGTACAAATGACCTTGTACGTTGATAACAAGCTTCTGATGATCCATGCATTCCAAGCGAGCTTGATCGGCCCTGTTCTAAATTGGTACCTCATGAAGAAGATAAACAGCCTCAAAACCTGGAAGGAAGCTAGTGAAGCATTTCTGAAGCAATACAGGTTTATAACGGACATCACTCCCACCCACGATGACCTCGAGCGTGCTTAGATGAAAAAGACTGAGTCCTTCAAGGATTACGCCATCAAATGGCGAAATTTAGCCGCTTAGGTTGTCCCAGAACCTATTGACAGTGAGCTGAAGAGGATGTTCATCAAGACTCTCTCGTTCGAGTACCGTAATCGAATGGTGGCCATTCCGGCTGACAACTTCAACCAACTCATCCCAATAGGCGAACAGATCGAGATAAGGCTGAAGGATGGGTGGTTTATGGAGCCGTCTTCATCGACCAAAAGATTTGGCGCAAGGAAAGAGAAAGAACCGGCAGCTGAAGTGAATGTGACGTATAACCAACCGAGCCGGCGGAATACTAACCCATCCTCGGCAATCCAAGTGGCAGAAGTTCAGCACCAAAATACAGATCGTCAACCTTTTCAGAGGAGGAACAATAGGAGGAACAATCCAAGGCGGAATACTAACCCCCCTTCTCAGGTCGTTGTCTCAAGTATTGGCAGTGCTCCGGAAGAAAGGCTTGCTCACTGCTAAGCCAAAACGGCCCAATCCTGAGCAATTTTATAACTACGACCCATCAAAGAAATGCGATTATCATATGGGCGAATCGGGACACTCAACCGACGATTGCTCTATCCTTAAGCATCGAATCCAGAACCTCCTGGATACTAAGGCTTTCTCATTCCAACCTACCAAGCCGAATGTTCAGAGTAACCCACTCCTTGATCACGCGGGCAATGTGAATGCCATATTTTGTTTCGATGTTGGTCGAATCAAGAACGTCAAGGTGTACACTGCTGAGGTCTACGGTGAATTGGTGAAAGCCCGTTATTACCCGAATAATGAAGTTCTTTCCCTAGCCGTCATGAGAGAAAGAATCTCAAGGATGGTACAGGTTGGATTGATCGTTTATGCTGACTACACCGGTATCGTCTCTACTATCTCCGAGGTTGTCATTAACTAGGACGAAGAGTTTGCTACGTTAAGCACCGGGAAGGACAAGCTCGATCCTTTGCCTGAAGACAGGCCTCCGCTCGAAGATGCGACTGATGATGTAGAGATCATAATAAGCACGCCCGCAGCCGAGGAAGGAATAGTGATCGAGATACCTCAACCGTACGAATACTCGGATGATAAGGCAGTCCCTTGGTCCTACAGTCTCGATGTCGACTTAGTTACCAGATCCGGACGTGCCTATGGCCAAGCAAATGCTTAACCTGCAAAACCCGTCACGGATGAAGAAGCTAAAGAGTTCCTGGCTGTGATCAAGGCTAGTGAGTACAACATAGTTGAACAGCTGCGCAAGATGCCTGCGCAAATCTCTCTGCTTGAACTCCTCTAGACGTCTGTCAAATACCAAAAAGCCCTAATGAAGGTGTTAAGTGAAGTCAATGTGCCTGAGACGATCGACCATGAGAAGTTGGAAGAATTTGTGGGTTCTATACTCCTCAAGGACCTTATAGACTTCTCGGATGAAGAATTCCCTCTAGAAGGCATAGGACATACCAAGCCTCCGTATATTTCTGTCAAATACAAGGCATCGCACGTAGCTTGAGTACTCATCGATAATGAATCAGCCTTAAATATCTGTCCACTGGCGACTTTGCACCGTCTCAAGATAGACCCGTCTAGAATTAATTCTGCGAAGACTTCCGTGCGAGCCTTTGACGGAACGAAAAAATAGGTGATGGGAGAAATCCACCTCGACATACAGATAGGGCCAACAGTGTTCAATATCCTATTCCAGGTTATGGACATTCCCACGGCATTCAATTTTCTGTTGGGTCGTCCATGGATTCATACTGCCGGAGCTGTGCCATCCAGTCTACATCAGAAGGTCAAGTTCGTTATAGAAAGGAAGTTAGTCACAGTCCACGGTGAAGAAGAGCATCCAATTTATCATGCAACGGCTATCCTCTATGTCCAGCCGGACTACAAAATCGAATCGAGCTATCAGTCGCTTGAGCTCATATCGACCATTCATGCGTCTAGAGGATCCTCCCCGCCAGTTCCTGAGGTGTCAAATGTTGCAGTAATGGTTGGAAGAGTTATGGTGTCCCATGGTTTTATTCCGAGCGAAGGCCTTGGCAGGGATGGTCAAGGTATCCGCTGACCGGTCGAAGTCTCCCAAAGACCCCGCACTTTTGGATTGGGGTATCATGGGTCAACCGCGCCAAACAATGAGAGACGTGGATATGGTTGAGGTCGAGGTCAAGGATTTGATCAGGATAGACAGCAATCCAATGAAGGGTCGAACAATGAAGAGCCTGGGCATGGTAGATTGCCTCCACACATCCGCACCACATTCCCAGGCCCTGCGAGAATGATGCACGAAGAAAATGAAGTGATCGACACTTTAGGGCAGCCGAGCGGCAAGTTCGACTATTATGTGAAGTACTCAGCGCCTCCGAGCTTTTATGTCGATCCCTGTGACATTGTCCCTGACGAATGGGGAGGTATGGACGATCCAACACCTCAAATGACAGAAGATTCTGATGATGCTATAGAGGGAATCACTGCCCTGTTCAATGATATCTTCATTGGAGCTATCGAAGAAGGACCGTTAGAGGGAATGGGCACAAGCCCACAAGAGTAAAACTTTTACTTTTTCGCATATTCCCCTGCGTGGGAATCTTTGCTGTTTTTTTTAGGACTTGCCCTGTCTCGGGTGCTGCTTTCATTTCCGTTTCTAGGTTTTGATTGTTGCAATTTCCATTCAATAAATGTAATTCATTTTGAAATAATCAATGAAATTACAAGTTGTTTTCAGTTTTTGAGGGCATGTTGAGGTATATCAAACCAACCCGATGATGATATCAACCGATAAAAGAAAATATAGTCCAAGGAGAATTCTGAGGCCTGGGTTTCTTCATGCTTCCTCGTGTTAAAATCTTATTGAAATGAATTTCAGAAAAACAAAAAAGAGTAAAAAAAACCAAAAATTTACAAAAAAAAAATGCAATGTTTAGCCCTGTTTGTCCTTTTGAATCTATTACTTTATGTTTCAGGGGCAATCTTACGACACATGAGGGTACGGGAACGATCCAACCGATGAATTATGTGCCACTAAGCCTAATCTCGATGATACCAATGAACTCGACGATTCCTCGGACCTTCAGCGCGATCTAGAACGACATAAAAAGCCCAAAGTCCTGACGGTAGATCAAACTATCACCATCAATCTGAGTGATTTCGGAGAAGCCAAGGAGGTGAAAATAAGGGCAACCCTTCCAGAAGGTGAAGCCAAATGCCTGGTCCAATTGCTGAAGGATTATCAGGATATCTTTGCCTGGTCATACGCTGATATGCCAGGTTTAGACCCTTCTATTGTGGAGCATGGCTTGCCTACTAATCCTGGCATGCCACCCAAGAAGCAGAGGCTACGGAGAATCAAATCTGAGCTTTCAAAGAAAATAGAAGAGGAGATCATGAAGCTCTTGAAAGTGGGATTCATCGGAGTCACCCAATACCCTACCTGGGTGGCTAACATTGTGCCGGTCATGAAGAAAGACGGCCAAGTTCGGGTTTGCATCGACTACCACAACATGAACAAGGCTAGCCCTAAAGATGACTTCTCGTTACCGCACATAGACGTTCTGGTAGACAGTACTATCGGATTCGAGTTGTTTTCCTTCATGGATGGTTTCTTGGATTATAATTAGATAAGAATGAAGGACAGCAATAAGGAGAAGACAGCGTTCATCACTCCTTGGGGCACATTTCACTATAAGGTCATGCCCTTCGGTCTTAAAAATGCCAGGGCAATGTACCAACGGGCAATGGTGACTCTTTTCCATGACATGATGCACAAGGAGATCGAGATCTATGTCGATGACATGATCGCCAAGTCTCGACCCGGAGAGAGTTATGTTGATACCCTGAAGAAGTTGTTCGACCGACTCTGTAAGCTATATGTGAGCTGCAACCCCCATCGACCGTGAAAGAAGTACGGAGCCTCCTGGGCAGATTGAACTACATAGCCCGTTTCATTTTTCAGCTTTCCGAAACTGCTAAACCGTTCTTCAAACTTCTAAAAAAGAATGCTCAAGTGAAGTGGGATGATAATTGCCAGGAAGCGTTTAATGAACTGAAACAGTACTTGATGAAACCACCAGTATTGGTTCCTCCAATGCTAGGCCAGCCTTTGATCCTTTACCTCACTATTCATAGCGAGTCTCTGGGAGCGATGCTAGCCCAGAAAAGTCCTGAGGATGGAAAGAAGCGAGCCATTTATTACTTGAGTAAGAAATTCACCATCTCGGAGTTAAACTATCTTGCGCTGAGAAGACTTGCGTTGCACTAGTATGGGTGCTCCATAGGTTGAGACAGTATGCACTACATCACCAGACTCTCCTGGTGACTGAGAATGATCCCATCAAGTACTTACCTGATCAACCGGCCTTAGTAGAGAAGCTGGCCAAATGGCAAATATTAATTTCATAATTTGATGTCCAGATGGTGCCACAGAAGTCAGTCAAAGGCCGAGTAATCGCCGATGTGTTAGCCGAGAATCCCGAAACCTCGGATGATGATAAATATTCTCCAGAAGATCGCATTCTAGTTATAAAGGAAGACACGTGGACCATGTTCTTCGATGGAGCTGTGAACTTGACTAGTTCCGGCACTGGGGCAGTCTTAATATCCCCAGATAGGCAACATTATCCAGTAGCAGCAAAGTTGGTATTCCCATGCACTAATAATATAGTCGAGTACGAAACTTGCATTCTCGGACTCCAAGCCGTAGTAGAAATGGGGATATCTAAGTTGAAAGTGTTTGGTGATTCCGCTCTAATTATTCTCCAAACTGTAGAAGAATCGAAGACGAGAGACACCAAACTAGTACTGTATCATGAATACCTCAAAGAAATCATAAAGGAATCCGAAGACATTTCCTTCGAGTACTTGTCGAGATCCCACAATCAGTTCGCTGATGCACTAGCTACGTTATCATCCATGCTGCAAGTGACCGGTGGAGTAGAGGTAGAACCCTTGAAGATCGAAGTCCTAACGAAACTGGCTTATTGTATGGCTGTGACTGGAGAACCCGACGAAAAGCCATGGTATTACGATATCATGAACTACATCCAGAGACAAGAATTTCCTGAAGAAAGCACTCCGGCTGACAGGAAGTACATAATAAAGATGGCTTCAAAATTCTTCGTTAGTGGTGAACAGTTGTACAAGAGATCCTGTGATTCGATCCTGCTGAGATGTGTAGAAGCAGCTGAAGCTACTAGGATCATGCAAGAAGTACACAAGGGGATATGTGGTCCGTACATGAATGGCCATATGCTAGCCAAGAAGATTATGAGATTGGGCTATTATTGGCTCAGTCTTGAAAGTGATTGCATCTAACATGTTCGAAGATGTCATCGCTGTCAAGTTCATGGGGATAAGATAAATGTTCCCCCACGGAGTTACATCAGGTGTTCAAGCCATGGTCTTTTTCAATGTGGAGCATCGATGTGATTGGCCAAATCAATCCCAAGGCATCGAATGAACGTCGATTCATCTTGGTTGCGATTGATTATTTCTCCAAGTGGATTGAAGCCGCGTTTTATTCCAACGTTACTGCAAAGAATGTTGTAAGATTCATCAGGCGAGACATAATCGCTCGCTATGGTGTCCCTGAGGCTATTGTCACTGATAATGGGACGAATTTAAACAACAAGTTTATGGACCGGTTGTTCGATGAGTTCAAGATTCGGTATCTGAATTTGTCTCCCTATCGTCCACAAATGAATGGAGCAGTTGAAGTCGCTAACAAGAACATCAAGAAGATCCTGGCCAAGACGGCTGAGAACTATCGTGACTGGCACGAAAGATTGCCATTCACGCTAATGGCGTATCGGACTTCCATCCAAACCTCTGTTGGTGCAACCCCTTTTTCGTTGGTGTATGGCATAGAAGCAGTCCTGCCTGTCGAAGTGGAGATCCCTTCCCTGTGTGTTTTATCCCAAGTGGAGTTGTCTGAAGCGGAATAGATGCAACAAAGACACGAGCAGCTGAACCTGATTGATGAAAAGCGTTTGAGAGCCATTTGCCACGGTCAAACCTATCAGTAGAGGATAGCTAGATCCTTCAACCAAAAGGTGCGTCCAAGATACTTCGAGGTAAATGATCTAGTCCTAAGGAAGGTGCTGCCAATCTTCCCAGTTCCCGGAGGGAAATTTGCCCCAAACTACATCGGTCCGTATGTGGTTAAAAAGGTGCTTCCCGGAGGTACCCTGATTCTCGTAGATATGGATGGTCGTGAGTTCTCAAATCCTGTTAATTCTGATACTGTAAAGATGTACTATCCTAGATAAAACCTGACATTTTTTAGTAAAAGTTTTCAAGTGTTTGGTTTTATGTTTCGAATTGTAAACATTTCACTGATGAATAAATAATTTCGATCAATTTCAAGTTAAGATGTTTACATTGACTTTAATTTCTGCATGGTTATTTTATTGGTCTGTATCATTAACTTCAAAGGGGAAGTCTATTTGGACAATCTGATAATTCGGATGGAATGAATTGAATGTGTCGAATGAGGTACATCGGGATGATGGAAGGCAAGCCCTATCCTATATACAGTCCCATACATTAATCCCCAGTGAGTTGAGTAGAAAAATTCCATGTCCACAAGGTAAAGAGCTCTCTCGCAAAAGGTACAGCGACCGAAATGACAAGAGGCATTTCATTTCTCTACCTTAAACACTATAGGTTATCCATTGTTCAACCTCTTTGAGCCTAAATAGTTAGAAAAATTCATTCAAATTACCCCTATCAAGAGCCACCCCACATCGGGGCAAACTAGAGGTAAATCAGTGTCATATGGTGAAAAATGAATAGAAATTTTCTTGCTCTCACTTGCATCAATTTTTGAGTATTGCTTTTTCAGATGAATTCATACGAAGTTCAAGTGCCTTAGGATGATGAAGAGCATTTCTTTCTCTATCCTATGCACATTTTATCCTTTGTTAAGCCCAATTGAGCCTGCAAATTCGTTTTATATAAACCCAATTGGTGATCATCCCCCACACTGGGGCAAGGCAAAAATCATCATTGTTCAAGCAGTGTATTCAGAAGTGTCGATTGAAGACGAGAAGCTTTTGAGTTCAAACAACGAGTCAATCAGTCAGATTAGCTAACCAGTGTTAACATGTGTCAAAAAAAAGGGGAAAGGGGCAAGAAAAAGCAGTGTGCCTGGTAAAAGCAAGGCCAATGCCCAATGAAAAAAATGACAAGATATATCAAAATCATCCCCCAGTAGAGCAATAGTCCTACAAGTCTCAAAGAAATCAAGGGATGAACTATCGAAGCCAATGGAATATCTACCGAGGAGACAATCCCTGGTGAAGAAGAAGACCAGTGACAATGCCGAGATGATCACCAACTTATTCACCCCAATCATACACATTTTGAGCTTGACGATCCATTCATTTCTCAACCCATAAACCTAGCCTACGTTACGTCCCTTACAAAGTCTCTTCAGATTAGGGCACTTGAACTAACGTAGAATTTTTTATGATTATAAGCTTAGCTCGAAGAAGTGCGAGCAAGTCCATTTCTATCTCATTTTACAGGGTTCTTGACTTGTAAACCCGGAGACAATTGCGGAGTATTTTCTTTCAATAGCTTCGACTCGAAGAGTCCCCTTTGCTAAGCCATTGACCAAGCCCATGTTATAGTCCTAGCAAAGACCTCTCAGATTGCTAAGGTCGTATCGCTTGCGAGAATACTCGGACCCTTATCGACATGATGATGGTGAGATAGAGAGATTCTCCTAAATTAGCCTTTTTCAATGAGAATGAGTAAAAGCCCTTTCGGATCAGAAATCCCTCATTCGACATTTTCAAGATACCCGCTTGTGAGTTTGGATTGTCTTGTCATGATTTTTCCCCAACGGAGTTTGTAATGCCGATTTGACAAAACCATCGTGCATAAAAACAAGTTGAAATCATAGTGCATGTGTTTATGTGTTCTTGATAGTGCACGAATGCATATTACTTGTTGCTTAAAATCGTGTCTAGCAGGAGACACACCCTCAAGAGTTGGAGGTATCATCAGGTAAGTATATCTCTATCTTTTGGATGTCTATCCAGGCATCCCTAACCTGTTCGAGCAATCGTCAAGCCCCATATTGAATCAGTTTGTTATCATCTCTAGATGCCTTTGATGATGTTCAGGTGTCTATTGATCAAGCCTTTTTTAGATACCTTCGATGATGTCCAGGTACTTTATCAAGGAACCTTCGAGCATTCAGGCTAACCCCTTTTGTTCACCAAACCACAGATTTTTACAATCTTGAGAAGATTCCCCCGTGACTCACCTATAGCGATGTATAGGTGAAGCGGCCAAATCTTTACAAGTATCTATGGAGATGTATAGATGTCTTGTAAAGGTCGGAATTCTTCTTTAATCTCAGGTATTCCCCCGCGATACGCCTATGGCGATGTATAGGCACAGCGGCCAAATCTTTATAAGTATCTATAGAGATGTATATGTATATTATAAAGGTCAGAATACTCTACCTATCCTGGATATTCCCCCGCGACTCACCTATGGCGATGTATAGGTGAAGCGGCCAAATCTTTATGAATACCTATGGAGATGTATACGTATCTCATAAAGGTCGGAATATTCCCTCAACCCCAGGTTTTCCCCCGCCATTCACTTATGGAGATGTATAAGTGAGGCGGCCAAATCCTTATGAATACCTATGGAGATGTATAGGTATCTTATAAGGGTCGAAATATCCTCTTGAGTTCCCCCGTGACGCACCTATGGCAATGTATAGGCGCAACGGCCAAATCTTTACAAATACCTATGGAGATGTATAGGTGCTTTGTAAAGGTCGGAACGTTTTTACATTTTTTTTCTTTCTTTCTAAAACTACTCTCGCCGATCTAGATGATGAATGGATACGTAGAGCTTTCTTCGTGTGTTTTGACTTAATTGTAAATCACCGAAGTTCATCAATAGTTTATCAAGCAATACTTATGGGATTGAGCCCAGACATTTGCCAAACAACATACAAAGTCAGAGTCGCGCCTCGAATTGCATTATCTCGCTTCTGTCATGTAAGTAATTCCAGGTATGTTTTCCTTTCATGTCAGCATGCATCATTTCTTAAGGCATTTCAAAAATGGGACTCATAATCCCGACAAAAACAACATTTATTGCATTTGTATGGTTGAAATTTAGATATCATTTAGTCTTTGAACGTAACCTCTGCGAGCTCACCTTCAAAGAGGGGCAGCTGTTGACACCTAAATTTTACCGACCATTTAGTGTAATTTGCATAGAAAATTAGGGATTAATTTTTAACCCCTAAAAAAATATTTAAATTACATAACATATAGTTTAGGTTCATTTAGTTTAATTGCATATTTTCACATCAAATTGACGTTGGCGAATGAGCTTAAATTTCATTAAACAAAAATCGGTTCGCTCGGGAATGCAAGGGCTGGGAATTTCAAGACGAACGGGTTCGGTCGTTTTAATTTGAGCTTAATTCAACCTAAGTTAAATCAGCCCATTTAAATGTTAATTAAAGCCTAAGCCCACGCCTAAGCCCATTAGGACTAGAAAGCCCATCTAATTGACCTAGGTTAGAACTATATAAACATGTTTAGATCAAAAATTAGGGGGGGGACAGAACACAATTTGGAGACAACACAATTCAGATTAGAAAAATCAGACAAGAGGGAAACACGTGAGAGAGTGAAGGGAAGAGAGGCCGGCCGGCGAGACCCCCCACCGCCCGCCGTCCGTCACGCACTACGCGCCGTTGCCCGCCGTGCTGCCTCAACGGAGCAGCCACGCCCACGCCGGAGCTCGACGAAGCTGCTGCCTCGCCGTGCCTGCTCACCGTTCACAGCCACCAGCAAAGTCGCCGTCCATGCCTCTCGCAGCCATATGCCGCCGCCTTGACGTCCACAGTGCCGCCACGCACATCGACGTCCCTGTGCCGTGCCGAACGCCCACATCGCCGCGCTCTCTGCTGCCTTGCCAAGCAGTTCGCTAACTAGCCCCACCGGAGCTGCCCTTCCTCGCCGTGATGCCACCGTTGCCCGGAGGAGCTTGCTTTGCCGAGCCACTTGCTTCCACGGCTGCACGCCGGAGCTACGCCGACGTCTACAGCCATTGGTGAATCGCCAGCGTTCTCGAAGCACCGCCGCTGACCGGAGCTCCGGTCCACAGTTGCCCCCTGCCAAAACAGCACCCAAGCTGCCTGGACCGCTGCGCCGGACGCCCACGCCACCGCTGCATCGCCTTGCTCTGGAGACCATCCCATCGTGCCGGAGCTGTTGTTGCCACGCTGCAAGCCATTGCCGTCTCGCCGTGAGCCCACCGGTGTTGCCGTGTCTCGCCGTCGTCGTCGCCGGTTGTTCGATCCCGATCCACAAGCCCGAGCTCGATCCAAGTCCAAATTTGGAAATATTTCAAATTAGGTAACGATCATTATCCGATATATTTTCAGAATATTAAGTTTCCTAATTCGCATGTTTTGAATATTTCGTAAATATCGTGTGGATATTTAGATATCTTAGGATAATGTTTGATATATCCACAATGTTTGAAATATTCAAAATTAGGAAAATTTCCTAATTTAGCAACGTATCTGGACGACTATCCAACCTTATCCCTAAGGTTCGATACACGGCGATACGGAAAATTATTATCCTATCCATAACCACTTGGATACGATAATGGTTTTTATCTGCTTTCCAAATTTGAATGATCGACTTTCCGTCGATATCTATAACCCTATAGATATGACCGATAGTTCGATTTTTGTGCCTAATCCGAGTTTGAAACAAATTTGGCGGATCGCGTAGTTGTTTTGAATATGGTCATTATCTTTGTTTAAATTGTTTTCTTTCCTTTTCAAATAAAGAAAATTAAAAAAAAATCTGTTTTGTTATTTGAATTAGAGTTTTTTGCATGTTTAGGGAATCCTAAATATATCTAGAAAATAGAGTAATTATTTAATTTAAATTAGGACTTGAGATAATCTATTTCCTAGTTTAAATTAGGTAATATTCTAATCTTAATAGATTGTTTATGTTATTTTTTTTAATTTCGAATTTTAACAAAAATCCCAAAAATAAGTTATGTTAGGATAGATTAAGTCATCATAGATTGCATGTTAACTTAGGTATTTTTGAATTTCGAATTTTAATAGAAAATACCAAAAAGAGAAGTCATTAGGTTGCATGTTAATTTAGGGATATTTTTTATTCCGAATTTCATTGATAAAAAATACCAAAAATAAATCATTCGTCTGTCATTAGAATTAGGTCACGTCGTCGCATGACATATAGTTTGCATGTTAGATTGCATTATTTCACATGTCATTTTTGCATGTCATTGCATATGGATTAGATTGCATTTAAACAAGTGAAAATCCAAAAAATATTGAGTGAATTGCTTGTTAATTAGAAATCATATTAGGGTTGATTGATGTGATTTTCTAGCTAACAATGCAGATGCTTGTGTTGCTTCCAGATGAGTCATTCTTCCGAACTTGCAATCTATTTAATGCTTTCTTGGGTATTAAATTGGTGATTTGCGTACTAACATGAACACCTCACATGTTAGTAATTAAGCTAAAATGGATCCAAACTGCCTGTCAAGATATTTTTGAAAAGAAAAGGTACCGAAAGGGTGTTAGACTAGATCTAGTGTAATTAAGTCCCTGGGCTTAGAATCTCTGGTTCGTAGGAATAAAACATATCTCCCTATGTTTTATTTAGGTTTCTAATCGACCTACCATAAATAGATTAGTGGCAACTCTAAGCATGAAAACATTTGCATGTTAAGAACTTAAACCCTAAGTTGCGAATTGGTAGGGCTTGGGAGGGCCCGAGTTAAGATTAGTCTTAATAATCCATTAGCCTGAAAAATTGATAAAATTTTTTAGGGTCGTGATAGTTAAATTGATTGTTGATTTATAAAAAGTATTTTGGGCCACACGGTATTGATTGGCCAATTGAGCTTGTTGTTTGTGAATTAGACACTCCTTGATAATATTAAATTAACTGAGTGTCTGTGTATACTTCATGCTCATGATGTACTGTAAGATATTGCTTGGTTACACATTTCGTATGCCGAAAATGAGGCGTGTACTGATGTTATGCAGGAATGCGTGCCTGACATGAGCATGTGATATAATTGCCCAATGCGTTTACGCTGGGTTCAGATAAAATGGGCCGTATGTCGTGTGATCATAATATGGTCTTCGAATCGTGGCCTTCGGGTCGTGCCCGGTTCGTCCGGAAGACGGCATTGTCCGTGAGGAGATCGGTGTTGCGCCTAGAGCGTTTCGACGCGGGCTAGAGACACTGGGCCAAAAACGCTATATGCGGGTCGTGAAGAGTTGTATTGGCCTTCGGGTCGGGCCTTCAGGTCGTGGTCTTTAGATCAGGTCTTTGGATCGTGACCTTCGGGTCGAATATTAATAATGTAAATGTACACCGAGCTAGTATGCTGTGTGATTAAGAATGAGATTATAGCACTTGAATGGCATTTACATGCATAGGATTGAGTTAATCATCGTATTAATGCGTGAGATTCGTTGTATGATTCGAGATACTAGCACAATGAAGTGTGAGCATACGTGTGGCATACGTTTGACGAGGTATGTCACGTATGTGCCATGAATATATTATATTTAACTATTTAACCTCTAGGGTCAGTACGATTACCGGTCTAGGCCCGAAGGCCTAGGCATTGTTTGTGTTTTATGTTGTTGTTATTGGTCAGGAGATTGTATGTTAGCCTAATCTAGATTTAGGAGGTCTTACTCATTGAGAAGTATTCTCATTGGTGTTTCAACCAAACTTTCAGACCCTCACTCTTGAAATGCCGCCACTACCTACACTTTTTGGGATCCCGACGCAAATAGAGCAGTTCGTGAGTGTGTTTCCTACGGGCAATGGAGAAGCATATGTTAGGTATTGTTCTGTAGTTTCCGTGGACGTGGGAGAATTCGCTAATCAGACCATGGAGAAGCTTATGATGAAGCAATGGATAACGAACCCCATATGTTAGCGAAGGATCAAGACTAGATGGTGGACGAAGCCGAAGTCCCGAAAGCCATGGACGAGGATAAAGTTGGGAATGGAGGAGTTGCAGAACTGGATGACGATGAGGAACTTGGGCTATACCTTGATCCAGAGTTAGAGATGGATTCAGAGGATGAGAGAGCTGTAGCGTTAATTACGGACTCGGAAGAGTCCGAGCCCTAAGAGAGCTCTTCGGAGGAATCCGATCCTCAGGGAGATTCCTCAGACTCTAATCCGAATTGGGAGCCTTGATCTCAGTCCTAACTCCTCTGATGTAGATACCCTTTTTGTTAGCAACCTAACCTAGCTTGTAACTCTCCACCTTCTCCCAGCCAATGTCCCTTTTTGTTGTAATGGCTGCTAAGCATCGGTTTTTGTTGTTTCATAGTGTGGCATGTTTAGAGCATAGTATGTATTATTATAGTACTTGTTGGTTGTAAATATTTTTATGGCAATATAAAGATATGTTTTTAAATTGATTGATCTTTATTGGTTGTTCTATCCATGGTTATTATTTTAATTGTACGGGTGTATATATTTATTTATATACGTGATTCCGTATGTGTATTATTCTCTGTGTGTGTGTTGGGTCGGCAATGCATCTTGGGAGCGTTGCACTAAGATAGACTAGAAGGCGGATGATTGCAACCCGAGGAGGTCGGGGCATGACATCCGCTCTGTTTAATTGGTATCAGAACAAGGTCAGCTTGGTCCATTTCGGTCGAAACTTGGAGTGATAAGGAGTGATGAGACCATGGGTAGTCCTTAGAGTGACCTCGTGTGCTAATTACATCTCCTGATAGTTTGTGTTTGAGTGGCTTGTTGTGACCCGTATTATTGCAGGTGCGACAGGACCCGAGGTATGTATGTTGGTCTCCTTGGGTGAAGTCTGTGTTGTTTGTTTTGAAACGCATGCTAAGTGCTAGCTTGTTGTGCTAAATACCTGCCTAGGACTTAGACTGAGATAGATTGGCTGAGTTTAAGTCTTTAATTCCTCGGTAAGATTATAGCAGGTAGTTGAGTCGAGTAGCCAAGTCTTTAAGGATGAGTAGGAGAAAGGGAAAAGAGCCTTAGGGTCGGTCTAGTGAAGGGGTACAAAAAGCCAGAGATCCGAGGTTTGACGATCTAATGGATACCCTGCGAGAAGTGGAACACATATTTGGTTTGCAAGCCTAAGAAAGGGCCGCAGCTTACACCCAAGCTGCTGAAGCCACTCCAGTTGTTGGCAATGAAGGTAATCCAGCCTAGCAAGGTCAGGGTCAGTAAGTGGTAGTCTGACATATGCCTCAGTTGATAGAACAGTTTTTAAAGATGAAACCGCCAAAGTTTAATGGTAAGGGTGACCCCGAAGTAGCCCTAGATTGGATCGATGAGTTAGAAAAGGCATTTGACGTACTAGGGTGCACAGATGCAGAAAAAGTGGCATTAGCAGCATATCAGTTACAGAGTGGGGCAAATGATTGGTGGAAGGCCACCAAGGGTAAGGTATTTTCGGAAGGCACCGAACTGAATTGGGTTGTTTTCGTTGAGAGTTTTTATGGAAAGTACTTCTCTGAAGTTGCCCAAGAGAGGAAATTGATGGAGTTCCTCAGGTTGCGTCAGGGTCAGATGACCGTAGATCAATACGAAGCTGAGTTTGCAAGGTTGGCTAAGTTTGCACCGACCATGGTTGAGAACCCGCGAGATAAAGCTAGGAGATTTCGGGATGGTTTGAAACCGCATCTTTGAAGTCAGATTCTGTCGCTTAATATCAAGGATTTCGATGAAATGTATGAGCGGGTACAGATAATAGAAAGGGATCAACAAGAAAGAGCAGCCGCTGGATCGCGGTTTGCCCAAGGCAGAGATAACCGTCGTTTGGGAAAGGGCCTATGTCAAGAAACAGGCATTTCGTTCCACCCGCAAAAAGGAATATAGGAAAGCCGAGTCCCCAGCAAGGTAGATTTGGGGCATGTTTCAGGTGCGGGAATCTGGATCATCAAATCAAGAATTGTCCACAGCAGCATTCCTTAGGACCGTCCAGACCCGTACCACCGCCTAGAACCGAGAATCAAGTCGGACCTCCTCCACCGGCTATTCAGGGACGACTACCAGCACAAGGACGAGTCTATGCCATGGCGCATAAGGAGGTAGAGAACACGCCAGACGTAGTCACAGGTACCATTTCTCTCTATGGTCATGCAACTTATGCGTTATTTGATCCGGGAGCGACCCATTCCTTTATTTCAAAGCAGCTTGTTACAATGGTTGGTTTAGAGCCTATGTTGCTTGAGACTATGCTTTATGTGTCGATGCCTATGAATGATAAGATGTTAGTCTCTTTTGGATGCCCTAACTGTAAAATCGTGATTGGGGACAGAGAAGAAAGTATCGACTTGGCAGTGTTAGCCATGTTCGATTTTGATGTGATAATTGGAATGGATTGGCTAGTGAGCCAGAAGGCCGTCATGGATTGCGGCAGTAGGACAATCCAATTTAATCTAATTGGACGTCCAAGGTTTGAGTTTCAGGGAAATCGAGGAGGAACCTTAATCCCTTGGATTTCTTTGCTCAAAGTAATAGAATTGTTGGACAATGGATGTGAAGGATACCTAGTAAATGTCGTGGATTCAACAATGGCGGAACCTAAGTTGGAAGAGATACCTGTAGTGTGCAATTTCCCCGAAGTTTTTCTTGAGGAATTGCCTGGTTTATCGCCAGAGCGAGAAGTGGAATTCGTTATAGAGTTGGCACCAGGAATCGAACCGATTTCGAAGGCGCTATATCGAATTTCGTTAACGGAATTGAAAGAATTGAAAGTTCAGATGCAAGAGTTGTTGGATAAAGGTTTCATTCGTCCTAGTGTGTCTCTGTGGGGAGCACCAGTCCTGTTTGTGAGGAAAAAGGACGGGACTTTGAGGTTATGTATTGATTATAGACAGTTGAATCAAGTGACGATTAAGAATAAGTATCCACTGCCAAGGATTGATGACTTGTTTGATCAGTTGAAAGGAGCGTCCGTGTTTTCCAAGATTGATTTGTAGATAGGATATACCTAAGACCGCATTCAGGACGCGGTATGGGCAATATGAGTTCACAGTGATGCCCTTCGAATTAACAAATGCCCCTGCAGCCTTCATGGATTTAATGAACAGGGTGTTCAAAGAGTTTTTGGACAGATTCGTCATAGTGTTTATTGATGACATTTTGGTGTATTCAAAGAGTACAGAGGAACATGAAATACATTTGGCCGAAGTACGATGGACCTTGAGAGAACACGCACTCTTTGCCAAGTTTAGTAAGTGCGAATTTTGGTTAAGTAGAGTGGCGTTTCTTGGATACATAGTATTGGGAGATGGAATTTTTGTAGACCCGATGAAGATTAAAGCAGTAATGAAGTGGCCAAGACCAACCTCAGTGACAGAAATCCGAAGTTTCTTGGGATTGGCTGATTATTATTGACATTTTGTAGAAGGATTCTCATCGATAGCTATGCCAATGACGCGATTGCTTAAGAAAGAATCTAAGTTCGTATGGGATGATAAGTGTGAGAAAAGCTTTCAGGAACTGAAGCATAGGTTAACGACTGCCCCAGTGTTGACCATTCCATCCGGACCAGGAGGGTTTGAGGTTTATAGCGACGCATCATTAAGAGGACTTGGATGTGTTTTGATGTAACACGGGAGAGTGGTTGCATATGCGTCACGCTAGCTGAGATCGCATGAATTGAACTATCCGACGCATGATTTAGAATTGGCAGCAATAGTATTTGCCTTGAAGATATGGAGGCACTACTTGTGTGGAGAAAAATTTCAGATTTATACATATCATCAAAGCCTCAAGTATCTGTTTTCGCAAAAAGAATTAAATATGAGGCAGCGCAGATGGATGGAGCTTCTGAAGGACTATGACTGTGATATCATGTATCATCCCCGGAAAGCAAATCGAGTAGCGGATGCGCTAAGTCGTAAATCAAGTATGGCACACATTGGAGACGTCGACCATTGGAGTTTCAAGTTGGAGATCATGTCTTCCTCAAGGTGTCACCTATGAAAGGATTGTCCCGATTTGGCAAGTTAGGAAAGCTCGGTCCGAGATATGTTGGGCCATTTGAGATTTTAGAGAAAGTTGGGGATATGGCTTACAGTCTTGCTTTACCGCCAAACCTATCCTAAGTACACAATGTTTTCCACGTGTCAATATTAAGGAAGTACGAACTAGATCCAACCCACGTTCTAAGGTATGAGGAAATAGACGTGGACGACCGAGTGTCGTATGTAGAAAGGCCAATCAGGATTGAGGATTGGAAAGATCGTGTGTTGAGAAATAAGACTATCCCGATAGTTAAAGTCGTCTAGGAGCACCACGGGACCGAAAGAGCCACTTGGGAAAGTGAAGAAGCCATGAGACGTCAGCACCCCCACTTGTTTGAGTAGCTAAGGGTAGATTGTTAATTTCGAGGACGAAATTTTTGTAAGGGGGGAAGGATTGTAACAGCCCGAATTTCGATGTAATTTCGTGATCAATGAAATTGACATTATTCCGCATTTCATTTTAGTAAGTCTCGCTTAGAATTGATCACTCTTGGGATACTAACCAATAAGGTATGACTAATTAGGAAGTGGTACGTAGATCAGGGACTCGATCGCCAATCGGATACCGATTTCGAGAAGTAATGAGAAAATGTTTTGAACCGATATAAATCGATCTTAGGAAAGGCAACGGATTGAGTTTGGCCAAGGCCAACGATGTGCAATCGGATCGCAGGTGATTTTGCAAGACCGAAAGTACACGTGGCCAACCAGTCCTGAACCTGAACCGCATGATCGTGATTCTTGGGACTAGTGATAGTTTCTCATTCTCTCAAAGGACGGAACTGTTGCGATTTAGATAACCCTAGGTTGATACGCGTATACTCTAAATAGCCACCCGTTAGTGAGAGACCCTAAAATCGAAAACCGAGTGAATTTTGACCAGGAAATTGAGCCCGGATTTCAATGTCGATTTTTGACGGTTTAAGAGACTAATTTTGGAAATCTGACGTCATATTATGCTGGCCACGTACATTTTGAGCAAGCATAGTTAAAAAATTGGATTTTCGGTCGGGGGTGAAAAATTACGGATTTGCCCTCGGAGTGCCGGTTTGAGATTTTGAGGCCATTTGAGATTATTTTTCGAAGCCAATGTTATTTTGGAGTGGCCACGTACATTTGGAGTGGTTTCGGACGAAAATTGGAATTTTGGCTCGAAAGTGAAAAATAATATTATTTTATTCTCGGAACTTTGCAATCGATTTCCGAAGGCTTAAGAAGCTATTTTCACGATTCCGATGCCATATTATGTTGGTGACACTCACTAAGGATTAATTTAGCCAAAAATTGGAATTTCAATTCGGGACCGGAAAAAATGACAGTTTTGCCCCTGGGGAAATTTTGGTCCGAATTTTTGGGATATTATTTGGGACAATTAAGTGTGCTTATCAGCTGCAATTATTGGGCCGGATGACTACTTTGCCCCTCAATTATTTGGGTTGACCGGTCTTGGACCGTCGGATTGAAAGATAAAATCGTCAAACTCGCGGATCGGTGACACTTGTCGCCCTTAGCCCTCCTTTTTGACCACTTGGACCGGCCCCTCTCTCTCTCCTCCTCCCCATTTAGTCGGCCCCCCTCTCCTCACCCGAATTCTCTCTCTCTCTCTCTCTTCCCCCTTGGCCGAGCACCGCCGGAGCCACGCCAGCCGCCGTACGCTGGTGCCGCCGCCGCCGCCGCTCCGCTTCACCTCCAGCAGCCACCAGCCTTGCCACCCTCAACCGCCTCCCTCTCTTTCTCTCTCTTTCCTCTCTTTCTCTCTCTCGGTCGGATCACCGCCGGAGTTCATCGCCGTCGTGCCAGGGCCCGATTGGCCGGAGCTGCTGCCGGCGTGACCTCCAGCTGCCCATACGTCGCCGTACATAGCCGTCCGTACAGTCCGTACGGCCATCCGTACACCGTCCGTACGGTACTGTCGGGAATGCGCCGCTGGTTTTACTTTTCACCAGTAATTGGCCGCCGTTCCATCGTCATCGTGGACTAAATTAGGTGAGTAAACCCCCTAAATCCTGATTAGGACTGGCAGTACATTTTTCCTAGACCGGATTAGGTATTATCGGTACAATTTGGACTGGCTTGGGTAATTTTAGTACATGTTAGGAATAATTGTTGAACTGATTGATGAGAATTAATACCCGAATAATATTGGTGGATTATTGTGATTAAATTGGGGACCAAAAAGGGATCCCGGGGCGATGTAGAGTGGCTGCCCGCTTAGGGGCAATTGGACTAGAATGGCTTAATTGGGAAAATTATTAGTATAATTGATAGGATCGCCCTGGATTAATTGAATTGGCACTCATTTGGGGTTAATTTCAATATTCCCGTGTCACGTGCGAATATGGGCAAATTGATTGTTGATTTATAAAAAGTATTTTGGGCCACACGGTATTAATTGGCCAATTGAGCACGTTATTTGTGAATTAGACACTCCTTGATAATATTAAATTGACTGAGTGTCTGTGTATACTTCATGCTCATGATGTACTGCATGATATTGCCTGGTTACGCATTTCGTATGCCGAAAATGAGGCGTGTACTGATGTTATGCAGGAATACGTGCCTGACATGAGCATGTGATCACCAAAATTGTTCAATGCGTTTATGCTAGTTCAGATAAAATGGGCCGTATGCCGTGTGATCACAATAAGGTCTTCGGATCGTGGCCTTCGGGTCGTGCCCGGTTCGTCCGAAAGACGACATTGTCCGTGAGGAGATCGGTGTTGCACCTAGAGCGTTTCAACGTGGGCTTGAGACACTGGGCCAAAAATGCTATATGCGGGGCGTGAAGAGTTGTATTGGCCTTCGGGTTGTGGTCTTTAGATTGGGTCTTCGAATCGTGGCCTTTGGGTCGGGCCTTTAGGTCGAATATTAATAATGTAAATGAACGCCGAGCTAGTATGCCGTGTGATTCAGAATGAGATTATAGCACTTGAATGGCATTTACATGCATATGATTGAGTTAATCATCGTATTAATGCGTGAGATTCGCTGTATGATTCGAGATACTAGCATAATGAAGTGTGAGCATATATGTGGCGTACGTTTGACGAGGTGTATCACGTATGTGCCATGAATATATTATATTTAACTGTTTAACCTGCAGGGTCAGTACGATTACCGGTCTAGGCTCGAGGGCCTAGGTCATTGTTTGTGTTTTATGTTGTTGTTATTGGTCAAGAGATTGTACGTTAGCCTAATCTAAGTTTAGGAGGTCTTACTCATTGAGAAGTATTCTCATTGGTGTTTCAACCAAACTTTCAGACCCTCGCCCTTGAAATGCCGCCACTACCTACACTTTTTGGGATCCCGATGTAAATAGAGCATTTCGTGAGTGTGTTTCCTACGGGCAATGGATAAGCATATGTTAGGTATCGTTCTATAGTTTCCGTGGACGTGGGAGAATTTTCTTATCAGACTCAAGAGTACGTTGCTTGGTGTCTCCGAGATGTAGATGGGAACGTAGGTAGACCACTTAGGTCTTTTGACTCCCCTTTAGACGAGCACGGCTTGATGGCACTGATAGTTGTTGACTGTGAGGTAGTGGATCCTCAGGATGAGACAATTGGAGAAGCTTATGATGAAGTAACGGATAACGAACCCCATATGTTAGCAGAGGATCTGGACTAGATGGTAGACGAAGCCGAAGTCCCGGAAGCCATGGACGAGAATGAAGCTGGGAATGGAGGAGTTGCAGAACTGGATGACGATGAGGAACTTGGGCTATACCTTGATCCAGAGTTAGAGATGGATTCAGAGGATGAGAGAGCTGCAGTGTTAGTTACGAACTCGGAAGAGTCCCAGCCCCAAGAGAGCTCTTCAGAGGAATTCGATCCTCAGGGAGATTCCTCAAACTCTGATCCGAATTGGGAGCCTTGATCTCAGTCCTAACTCCTCTAATGTAGATACCCTTTTTGTTAGCAACCTAACCTAGCTTGTAACCCTCGACCTTCTCCCAGCCAATGTCCCTTTTTGTTGTAATGGCTGCTAAGCATCGGTTTTTGTTGTTTCATAGTGTGGCATGTTTAGAGCATAGTATGTTTTATTATAGTACTTGTTGGTTGTAAATATTTTTATGGCAATATAAAGATATGTTTTTAAATTGATTAATCTTTATTGGTTGTTCTATCCATGGTTATTATTTTAATTGTACGGGTGTATATATTTATTTATATACGTGCTTCCGTATGTGTATTATTCTCTGTGTGTGTGTTGGGTCAGCAATGCATCTTGGGAGCGTTGCACTAAGATAGACCGAAAGGCGGATGATCGCAACACGAGGAGGTCGGGGCGTGACAAAAAGTGTCGGCCCTAAACCCTAGCTATGGTCAGGCAAACCCCTATGGCACCCAGTCCGGGTCGAATCCCGAAGACTCGGATGAATCATCGGATGACTTGGACTCGAAATCCATAAACTCCGGCTCGAGATCAAACTCTCACTCCATCGGCTCTTCTCCCTCAGAATCAGAATCCAACTCGAAGATGATTGGCCAGTGGTTAGAATCCTTAGACCCAGCGTCGGGACTTACTAATTCCCCATCAGCTGGATGTGGGTCCCACTGGCCTAACCCGTCGAACGGGATGTCGAAGGTCCTAAGGGGTCCATAGAATCCAGTCTTATCCTGGTAGCACCAACCGAGATAGGGATGGGCCTTGAGCTGTGGCCCACCCTTATCGACCCAAACGATAGTATAATATTTAATATATACCTCCTCGTTCCAACCGAGGTACTTGATCGCTGAACGGTCTATACAGTCCGGGATCCCAAAACGAAGTGGTACACCTGCCATCCTTAAGACTGAGGGTCTGAAAAGTTGGGTTTTAATAACCGAGAAAATAAATCTCAGCGAATAGGCCCCTTAAACCTAAACTAGGCTAATATGCACTTCTAGATGAGCTACTAACCAAACAAACAGTCTAGCATTCAAATGACTTAGGCCCGTCAAACATATGCTTGACCTTGTAGATTAGTATTGACACCTAATTTTTGGCTCATTTTTTTTAATTTTTCAAAAATTTCAAAATTAGGTTTAGGAATCTTGGCCAAGCCTAGAAACCTATTTTTAAATCAAAAAATATTTTTTTAGCATTTTTCTGCATTTTTCCTTAATTTCTTTTAGTCAAAATGAGCGACTAAATCAAGAAAAATAGCAAATTGAATTAGAAATTTCCATAAAAATAGTCATTAGTCTTCTTTTAAATCCAATTTCATAAATACATGTCAATTGTATAAAATTTCAATCGGGTATATGTTTTTCCAAAAATTGGGCAAAATTAAATCCGAATTGAACCAAAATGAAATTAAAGTTTTTCTAGACATTTTCAAGTCATAATGTTTTCACCACAATTGATTCTAGGACCTTGAATTGCATAATGGTTAGTCCAATTGCATAATTTGGCATAAAAATAAAAAATCCCCAAATTTGATTGAAAACTAAGAATTTTGAACCCAAATTGGAAATCGTACCCAACATGAAATTTTCGAAATATGAGACCATCATTTCTAGGGTTAATCAGGTGTGCGTAATCAATTTTGCCTAATCAGGTCATTAGGACATCAAATTAAACAAAACTCTGTTAACCCGA
The DNA here is from genome assembly GCA_031216185.1 of Syzygium aqueum. Taxonomy (NCBI): domain Eukaryota; kingdom Viridiplantae; phylum Streptophyta; class Magnoliopsida; order Myrtales; family Myrtaceae; genus Syzygium; species Syzygium aqueum. Next base: position 20,632,445 of record CM062233.1, read on the forward strand.
GTATAAAAATGAGAAAATCTTGAGCTCAATTACAATAAAAATTGGGGAAAATTATACGTTTGGGTTTGGAATATGATGGGGAATTCAATTTTGGAGTTTAATTTGAAAAAATCGATTGAAATTCAGTCCAATTTGCGTATTTGTTCAAAATCAAAACTACCAGGTCGGGTGTAACATCCCGAAATTCGACTCAGTCTCTGGAATGAATAAAACGAGTCTTATTCGATATTCCATTTCCGTAAGTTTCGCCCGGAGCCGATCACTCTCGGGATACTGACCAAATGGGAATGGCCAACTGGGATTAGATACGTGGACCAAGGACCGATCGCGAATTAAGCCGATTTAAAAGAATGACGAGGAAATATTTTGGGCCAGTATGGACCGGTCTTCGGAACTCGAGCCGGATGATCGCGTTCTCGGAACTAGCGATAATTCCTTCCGTCCCTTGACAATCGAACTCGTCGCGACTCGGACAACCAAGGTCGATACGCGTAAAATCCTAACCGGCCACCCGTTAGTGAGAGAATTAGAAAATGGGAAATTAGCGAATTCGATCGTGAAATTTAATCCGGACATCGGGAGCGATGTTTCGCGAGTCTCGGGATAGTTTTTATGAAGACGACGTCAAATTAAGCTGGCCATATGTATAAAGGGCATGTACATTCGAAAAATTAGCGTTTCGACCCGGTACCGGAACTTGATGCCATTTTTACCCTTTTGCCCCTGGGAGTTCCGAATTTTGAATCTCTTGTGGGGTGTGACACTTGTCAACACCCCCCTTCCCCATGCATGTCATGATGTGTACAAAGTCCACACTCCACCTCTTTGTTTCTCCCATGCAAATCATCACCTCTCATCACATCACCCTCTCTCTCTTTCCCCTATTCTCTCTCTCACTCTCTCTCTCACGCTCTCTCTCTCGCCGGCCACTCCTCCTCCCTCTCCACCGTACGCCTCTCTCCCTCTCGGCCTCACGCCGCCGCCCACAACCCGCCGGAACCGCCGGTCCGCCGGAGCTGCAGCCGTGAGCATCCCCCCTCTCGTCTCACCGCCAGCCGGCCGACCACCCCCTCCTTCCGCCCTTGCTGTTCGCGACCAGCCGAGGCCTCACGCCGAGGCCAGCACGGCCGCGCCTCCGCTGAGCCGTCGCTGCTCCGCCAAGGCCACCGCCGTGAGGCCACCGTCGCCCCTCACCGTTGTCTCCCTCCGTCCGACCTCTTCCTTTCAGCTGCATGCAGAGGAGTCCGGTGCCGGTCAGCGAAGGAAGGGGAAGCTGACTGTTCGCCTTCCTCCGCTGTGCACTGCCGGCCGCCGCCCGCCGTGCGCCGCCGTCGCCCTCTCGGCTGTCTCTCTCCCTCTCGGTTGCATGCAGCAAGGTGGACCGCCGGACCAGCCGCGCCACCAGCTCGCCACCGTTCCCCTCTCCCTCCTCTCCGACGCGGCTGCATGCACGGTTGAGCCACCGCCGGAGCTGCTCACCGCTGCACGCCGTCGCCGGTCGCCTCCGCCGTGGCCGTCCGCATCGCCAGCCCTTGTCGCCGTTGTCCCTCCCTCTCTCTTCTCTCTCCGCGGCCGCATGCAGAGGTAAACCCCCGCCGGAGCCGCTCGCCGCTGCACGCCGCCGTTCGCCGCCACCGTGGTGGCTGTCCGCCGTCGTTCCCTTCGCCGTTCCTCTTCATTTCCGCCCGTCCGTCCCTGTTCCGTTCCCTCTAGCCGGAGCAAGCCGCTGTTCGCTGAGACCGAGCCAGCACCGCCGCGCCGTCACCGGACTGCACGCTGTTCGTCGCCACCGCCGTGCACCGCCGTGGGCAGCAGCCGTCCGGGGACCGCCCAGCCGCTCGTCCGGTCCTCCTTTGCCGCGAACAGCAGCCCCGCCGGTCGTGCACCACCGCCCGTGGTGGCTGTGAACCGTCGGACCGCCGTTCACCGCCGACGGACAGCTCGCTACCCGCCGTCGCCGCCTCAGCCGGGCCGTCCTCTCCCCCGCCGTTCACTGTTCTGTGCCCCCTTTGCCGGAACAGTCCACCGCCGCCGCACGCCGTCGCTCGCCGCCGCCTCCTTGGGAAGTGTGCCGCCGGTTCCACCGTGTACCGGTGATCGGCCGCCGTTCCCCGTCGCCCGAGCGTTGGATCGAGGTGGGTGGAAACCTCTAAACCCCGATTAGGACAATTGTGCGTTTCTAGATGGGCTTAGGGTGTCGGTTAGTATTGATTAGAGTTCGTATAAATTTGGGTGTTAATGATAGGTGTCGGGAAATTGTTAGTAAGTGTCGAAGCATGTTTAGAAGAGAAATTAGAGCTCGGAATGACTGAATTAAGTTGCTGTCCACATTGAATTTATCGGCTAATTGGATGGTAGATTGAGGTTTGAATGGACTTGAGTGCCGGGATTGCCGGAATGATTGAGTTATGTGTCGGGTTGCCGACTGTGGTGTAATCGAGTCTACCATGTCGTGTGTCCTTATGGCCGACAATCGTGGAATGTGAATTGTAGTTTGCCAATGTACATAATGATGCCCGAATACGTCATGAGTGCTAATTTCACATGTGATGCCCCGAATTAATTGATGAGGTCGATTGAGCATATGACGTGGATCATTGATCATGATATGTTGACATTGAATTGTGCGGGACATTATGTCATGACACATTGCACCAACATTCGTGTGCGAATTGCATGGCCACGCATTATGCATGCCGAGTATGAGGCTTGTGGAAATTATGCGAGTATGCGTGTATGCCATGGACATGTGATCACCTAATTATGCCCTGATGCGTTTACGCGGGGTTAAGATAAAACCGGTTGTGTGAATGTGTGATCACCTTCGCCCTGATGCGGAATACGCGGGGTGTGCCGTCCTCATGCACTTTGGAGCAGGACGATGCCCGGTACGCCCGGAAGACAACCATCCTGATGCGTTTACGCGGGCTCTGGTTTGTAAAGGAGATCGGTGTTGCGCCTGATGCGTAAGGACGCGGGCTAGAGACATTGGGCCTGGGGCGTCTTTACGCTGGCCACGGAGTGTTGTGATTGGTCTTCGGACCGGATCTTCGGATCGGACCTTCGGGTCGGGCCTTCAAGTCGAGATAATGAAATAAACGGATAACGTGTGATGCATAGTGTTGGATTATGTGATGGAATTCGCTGGGCATGGTATGGGACGTGTCTAAGTAGATTTCATTCTATAATCTGAACACGAATGATAGTGTGCCGAGATGCCATAGGAGTTTTGGATTGTGGGCATGGCAAGTTAGTGGCATTTGCATGCATTTGAATGCATGAGAAATTGTGCGGGATTGTGTGACTCGGTGTACCATATTTGGAAGTGTCACAAAAAGGTTTTGAGCATACGTGTGACGTACGCCTGGTCGAGGATGCCGCTTGTGATTTGTAATATTATGGAATTACCTAACCTGCAGGGTCATTGATATGCCGATTTGGGCCTACGGGCCTAAGTCACTGTTATATATGCGTGCTGTTTGTTTTTCCCGTCAGGAGATGCATGTTAGCCTAATTTAGGTTGAGGAGTTTTCACTCACTGAGAAGTGTCTCACGGTTTTCATAACCCAACCTTTCAGACCAGCGCCCATGAACCGACCGCCCATTCCAATTCGCTTCGGGATCCCTTTAGAGTATGAGCATATGGTGGTTGAATTCCCGGTGGCGAACAATGAAGTTTACATAAGGCATTACACCATGATTACCGTAGATGTAGGTACGACACATCCCGAAGTCCATGAGTATGTAGCCTGGTGTTTTCGAGACCGTTGGGGAGACGAGTTCGGACCCCTCCGCACAATGGACGTTCCATTCACCATAGAAGGCCAGCTTGATCCACAATGTCCGAGCGGTGAGGTCGTGGATTCCGAGACGAGTGTGGATGAGACTATAGGTCATTTCGCCTGGTACGAGCCTGCCGAGGATGAGGAGTTGGGTGGTATAGATCATGAGTTCCCGATGGAGGATCCAGCAGTAGAGGACCCGGTAGTGGAGCCTATGGAGGTTGACGAGGCCGAACCAATGGACACCGAGGAATCCGAGGAGGAGGCCCCTAGCGAGGATTCAGAGATACCAGACAGCCCATCCGAGTCCGATGGTTCAGATCCAGATTGGGAACCCTAGGCTAGGCTTAGTCGGTTTGCAAGGGTAGACACCTTTTTGGATTTTGGACCCTTTTTGTTTAGCCGTTGGTCCCCCTTGTTACTAGCCTCTTGACCCACCAGCAGTACTCTTTTATCGTGCTTGTCTCAGTTGTTGTTGTTGTTTTTATTTTGAATTATTGTAAGGATGTTTCAGGCAAATTTTGGGATTATGGATGTGTACGTTACCTCAGTGTTCTCCGTGTTGCTTCCCGTGTTCTCAGATATATTGTCCGGGTGATTCTCTCTAATTTTGCTTCCGCATGTGTATTATGAATTGTTTGGGATTTGGGTCGACGACGGCATGTCCTGGGACGTCGTACTATATCGACCATCGTGAGCGCGGGTTGTCGCGTGCCGAGGAGGTCGGGGCGTGACATCGGGCTGGTCAAGCCGACCTTACCCGAACAGTCTTCTTCTTCACTCGACTTTGCCTGAAGCGCGTTAAACCCAAAGAAACCAACTCAATCCCAAAACTTTGCCAATTATTTCCTATTAATTCAACACGTGGAAATTGATTGGACCAGTTGGAAAATGTCCAACTGGCACCAGTTAACCATCCCGACCGATTACAATTCGGTTTCAACCAATTTCGGGTGGGATTTTTAATTAACAAAAATGGAAGAAAATTGATGGAGGAAAAGAGGAACCTGTTCGAAAAAATTCCGAAAAGAGAGAAGAGAGAGAAAGAGAGAGAATTGAGCGAAATCGGAGAGAGAGAATCGGAGGAGAAGGGTTAGAGGTCCCCCGACGAGTGTCCGGTGCCGCCCTAGATGGCGGGGCGCCAGCGAATTGTGAGCTGGTTGTGATCTCCCCTTACTGTTCTAGCCGAGAGAAGCTGATCGATTAGACCTGGAACTAGGCATGTTCCGGCGTGTCCATACTTGCTCCGGCGCAACCGAGACTACCAAGAGGAAGTGTAAGTGTCAGGGAACAATCCTTGGGGCATAGATCACTTCGACAATTTCATTTGGACATTGAATGAAATAGGTAAAAATCGTTCATATCTCAGTTCTTGTGATTTTTCCAGAAAATGTGATTTGATTCGATCTCATTGTCTTTGTGATTGTTGTTGTGATTTTGTGTTTCTGGATGGTCAAAATGTGTTCCTGATCATGATTTATGTTCATCGATTACATTTTGGCCACAAAAACCGCATGAAATCCCCTCGGCTACCATTGACAAAAACCTCGCCGAAGCTCGGGAGCCTTCGCCAGAGCATCACCGTGGCCTTAGGGCATTCAAGTCAGCCTCTCTTAACCTTATTTGTTGATTTGTTAGTCATTAGAATCGTGTTAGACAGCTAGGGCGATGCAGAATGGTGATATAGGTTCTGGAAATTCCATGTTTAGTTAGAAATGAATTAGGCTTTTTTGGACAGAAATTTTGTAGGTCGACGAACGTCCGCTAGCATTCCAATTAGTCTGGATTGAAAATAGAATACATAGGCTTCACAATAGATCAATCGGAGAGGCAAAATAGTCACTAGAAGGTCGTTGGTGATGAGCCCAAATTGGTGCCTTTGAAAACGCAAAACATAGAACCATGCACATCAGGTGTTCGGGGAAATGTCCCAATGAAGTCCCTTTGAAATGGCACCGTTTTTGTGCTATGCCCGCCAGAGAAAATGACCGGCGCCGGCACCAGCGATGCCCGATTTGGTCTCGGCTGAACCGGGTTAGACCGGTCCGGTCCGGTTCGTTTCCCCGGCGGGAAATTCAAAAAACAAAAAATAAAAGATAAGAAAAAAAAAGAAAAATTAGAAAATTCTAAAAAATCTAAAAACTAAAAAAATAAGAAAAAATCGGAAAAAAAGAAATTAGGAAAAAATCATAAAAAAAATTAAATTTTTTTAGAAAAATTAGAAATTTCGAAAAATTTACAGAAAATTCAGAAAAATCCAAAAAAAAATTGGAAAATCCATAAAAATTCAGAAAATTTAGAAAATTCGTAAAAAAAATTTGAAAAATTTGAAAAATCAACAAAAAATTGAAAAATTGGAAAATTCATAGAAATTTCCGGAAAATCATAAAAAATAGGTTCTCGGTTTAAAAGTTTTTCCGAAAAAAAAGAAATTTTTTTTTGAAAATTCATAGAAAGGTCCAAAATCATCATGGCCAGTCATAAAAAGTGAAATTTGGATTTTCTAAAATGCCTAAGTGGCATTTTCGGGAAATTTCAAATTTAAGGGGTAAAACTCCTATAAAACCCTAAACCAAAAAATGTACCTTGAAATAAACAAGCTATTAGAGCTTCATTAGGGTTTTTGTGTTTTACTGGATTTTCATTTTAGTGGCCAAATTAGGATTGCTAGATTGATTTGCAATTGTTTATGCATTCAATTCTTGGGTGTTTAATTGTTTGTTAATGATTTGATTAGTGAATTGACCTTAGGGATTCGTGTGACACATTAGACAAGCCATATCATTCTTAGGTACTGAAAGGGCGTTAATGGTTTCAATTTGGGATCGTTAACGTAACCAAGTCCCTTATTTAGAATCTTTGGTTTGTAGGATCATGGTACTTCTTCCGCATCTCGATTAGGTTTCTAGTCAACCTACCGTAAATGACTAGTGGTGATTCCAAATTTAAATTGAGATCAAATAAACCCCGCTATCACGTGAGGTATGGTCTGGGAGAGGTCCGTATAGAAAAATACTTCTATTCTAGCACGCGAGAGTGTGGCGCGATAGTTAGGCACATAATAATAATACTGAACCCAACAATGGTACATACACATATCAATTGGCCATGATCACTTACCATGCATGTGCTAGCACTCAATAATGCACACTTCGCACACGTGCCAATTTCTCAATTAACTTATGACCCGCGTTAAACGCATTAAGTCTGATCCGTGTTAAACACATCAAGTCCATTGCTTTCCAATCAATCTTTGGCCCACGTTAAACGCATCAGGCCCATGACATAACTTGCGTGTGTGGGACGCCTCAAGTTGGCCATCTTCCGGTAATCCGGGCATCGTCCCGCGTTAAACGTCTCAGAACGAGTTCATTACCTCGAGTAAACGATGCCTCAGGGTTTATGTGATCACACGTACACAATTCATCAATTATTATCTGAACTCCGCGTGTGGGACGCCTCAGGGCATTTTAGGTGATCACATGCTCTATGCTATGCGTGCATACTCACATGATTCACATGTTATGCCAACACTTAATAAGCACAATTCATGGCCATAACATCCAACACTCAGGCATTAATTGAACTCACAATAATTACTCAATTCGATATATCAACATGCCCAAGTAACCCAATAAATCAAATCAACCACGGCACATAATTGGCACACGAAATCACGCAATTAAGCCATTAAAATTGTATGAGCCTATGGCCCACAAAGCCTCTCATCATTCGGCCACACCAAGCACCAATTTTAATCTCCCAAAATTATTCTCGGGTCATATACAATCAGCCACTTCACGGACAATTCGAGGCACATGTGGCAATTCACTATTAAACCATAAATTAGCCGTACAAAGTCCAATCAAGCCCACAATGATCAGACACTAACCAGGCCATTCTAGGCCTTTAATCCACCTTCAAATCATCACATTAGGCCACCATAATCATTTCATTATGAAGCCTAATCACCAGCCACTTAAACAACCATAAAATACCCTAATTAACCCTAAACTTGCCTAAAAATGCACATAACCCTAATTAGGATTTAGGGTTTCCACTCACCAAGGTCCTAAGCTTCAAATAAGGACTGAACTAGGGGAGAAACGGACTGGACGGTGGTTGGTTCACACCGGGCTGACGGGTGCTCCGGCGGCTCCACTGGCAGCGTACAGTGGCAAATGATGGCTGGTGGCTCACAGCTAAGTCGGATGGTGAGGGAGGATGCTGGTGATGGTGGTGGGGTTGTGGAAATGGGGAGAAAAAGGCTGAGGGTGGCAGTGCTAGTGGTGAGATGGTCACGGACCTGCAGCAGCAGCGCTCATACGGCAGTGCACAGCCAAGGCAGGGGTTGGTCTGTAGTGGTGGTGGTGGTGATGACGATAGTAAGAGAGAGAGAGAGACGGACAAGTGGTGATGGTGGTGGTGACGGGTTGGTCGCGTGGATGGCGGCGGTGCTCGGGCGGTAGCAGCTTGGCCGCGGCGGTGGTGCTCTGGCAAGGCTGGCTTTAAGTGGCCAAGGGAGGAGAAAGGGAGAGAAAAATGGAGAGAATGAGAGGGAGAGAGTGGCTTGAAATGGGGAAGTGAGGGGAGAGAGAAAGAAAGAGTGAGTTTTGTGTAAAACCTTGAGTGGGGGTGGTTGACCAACTCCACTCATAATGTCCAACCTACCCACCCCACTCACAAGTTGATCCATTGGCCACAATTCAAAGGCCAATCAAATCTATCCAAGATCAAAGGTCAAGATTGATTCTTGCACAAAAAATCTAAGGGCAACTTGGGAATTAACAAGGGTGATGGGGGGCTCATTTGTCTAAGATTTTTGGCACTCAAGGGGGCTGGTTAAGTCCAATTTGACCTCCAAAATTCGGAATTAATGCTTAGGGTCCAAGGGCAAAATGGTAATTTTTCACTCTAGGTCCAAAATTCCATTTTTCGACCATACCGATCCCAAATATGATTGGGCATACTAATATGACATCGTCCTTGCCAAATAGTTGTGTATGTCCATGAAATTCGACACTCAAGTCCGAATTCAATTCAACGATCAATTTCGCTCAAATGCGATTTTAGCATCTCTCACTAACAGGCGGTTGTTTAGGGATTACGTGTATTGACTTAGGATCATTCGAGTCGTGACGGTCTCGATTTCCAAGACAATGCGAGCATTTATCGCTAGTTTTGGGGGTCACGATCGTTCGGAGTAGGTTTAGGATCGTCCGCCACGTATACTTTCAGTTGTGCGGAATCACCCGTGGTCCAATCGTACGTCGTTGACAAAACCAAATCTGTCACCCTCCTTGGATCAGCCCATATTGGCCCAAAATATTACCTCATCGTTCTTCGGAATCGGAGCTCGATTCACGGTCGAGTTCTTAAGTCCACGTACTGTTTTCCTAATTAGCCATTCCTTATTGGTCAGTATCTTGAGAGTAATCATTTTCGGACGAGACTTACTAAAACGAAATGAGAAATACATGTCCATTTCATTAATCCCAGAAGTGGGTCGAATTCAGAATGTCACATCTCTTCCCCCTTACAAAAATTTCGTTCTCAAAATTTACAACCCAAACTCGTTTACTCAAACAAATGGGAGGGTTGTTGACGTCGCATTGCTTCTTCGCTCTCCCAGGTGGCACCTTCCGTTCCATGGTGCTCCCAAATGACCTTGACCATCGGGATCGTCTTATTTCGTAGCACTCAATATTTCATATCCTTGATCCTCACTGCCTTTCCACATACGACATCCTATTGTCCACGTATATTTCTTCATATCTCAGCACGTGGGTCGGGTCTGGCTCATACTTCCTTAGCATTGACAAGTGAAACACGTTATGCACTTGGGACAAGTTAGGCGGCAAAGCGAGTCGATAGGCCAAATCTCCAATCTTCTCCAAAATTTTGAATGGACCGACATATCTCGGGCTCAATTTTCCCTTCATGCCAAATCGGGATAGTCCTTTCATTGGCGACATCTTGAGAAAAACATGATCGCCGACTTGGAATTCCAAGGGTCTCCATCTCCAATCGGCATAGCTCTTCTAACGACTTTGTGCTGTCTTTAATCTTTCCCGAATAATCCCGACTACCTCAACTGTCTGCTGCACTAATTCTTAGCTCGTTATACTTTGTTCTCCAACTTCGTCCCAACATACTGGCGTCCTGCATGCTCTGTCATATAATGCCTCAAACGATGCCATCTAAATACTTTGTTGATAGCTGTTATTGTAGGCAAACTCAACCAGGTGTAACTGCTCTTCTCATTTACCTTAAAAGTCCAACACACATGTACGTAACATGTCTTCCAAAGTCTGGATCATCCTCTCCGACTAGCCATCCGTCTGTGGATGATAAGCTGTACTAAACTGAAGCTTCGTCCCTAAGGCCATTTACAGACTTTTCCAAAAGTTGGCAATAAATCTGGGATCACGGTCCGAAGTGATCATCACTGGTACTCTATGCAGTCGGACAATTTGTCGTACATACAAATCTGCATACCTTTCCAACTCAAAATCTTTTCGCACTGCCAGAAAGTATGCTGACTTAGTTAGTCTATCTACTATCACCCATTTCGAATCATGCCCTCTCTGGCTTCTTAGTAACCCCGTGACAAAATCCATCGTGATATGCTTCCATTTCCATTCGGGGATCTCTAATGGTCACAGCAGTCCTCTAGGCTTATAATGATGTGCCTTTACTTGTTGACATGTTAGACATTTCGCCACATTACTTGTTGACATGTCAGATATTTTGCCACATGTTTGGCCACATCCATTTTCATTCCATTCCACCAGTAATGCTGTTGCAAGTTCTGATACATTTTTGTACTACTCAGATGAATGCTATAATTACTGCGATGGGCTTCCTTCAAAATTTCTTTCTTGAGTTCCATATCATCGGGTATGCATAATCGTCCACGGAATTTCAAGATCCCATTCTCAGATACTTGGAAATCCGATTTTCTCTTAGCAGTATCCATTTCTGCTATCTTCTGAATTTCTTGGTCCGTAGATTGCAGTGCCTTAATCTTAGCTTGTATTTCCGATTCGATCCTCAATGCGGCAAGTAGATTTGACACACGGCTCATTTCAAACTTGAATTGTGAATCTCTTATCCTTTCCAGTAGAGTCCATTCCTCGACTATCATGTGTGCCATGCTTGACTTTCGACTTAATACATCCGCCACTCGATTTGCCTTCCTAGGATGATACAAGATGTCGCAGTCGTAGTTCTTGAGGAGTTTCATCCAACGGTGCTACCTTATATTCAACTCCTTTTGTGAAAATAGATACTTGAGGCTCTAATGATCCGTATAGATCTGAAACTTTTCTCCGCATAAGTAATGCCTCCAAATTTTGAAGGCGAAGATGATTGCAGCCAATTCCAAATCATGTGTTGGACAATTCATTTCGTGCGGTCTCAACTGACGTGACGCATATGCCACTACCTTTCCATGTTGCATCAACACGCAACCAAGTCCTCTCAACAAAGTATCACTATAGACCTCAAATCCTCTCGGCTCGGATGGAATGGTCAATACCGGGACATTCGTCAATCTATGCTTCAGCTCCTGAAAACCCCTCTCACACTTATCGTCTCATTCGAACTTCGTTTCTTTCTTGAGTAATCGCATCAAAGGCGTGGCTATCGATGAGAATCCTTCTACAAAACGTTTGTAGTATCCGGCCAAACCCAAGAAACTTCGAATCTTTGTTACTGACATTGGTCTTGGGCACTTATGTCACGCCTCGAACCCCACGGCACGCAACATCCCTACCTTGGTCGATATGTTTGCGACGTCCCAGGAAGCGTCACCGATCCAATGCCCAAAATAGAGAATCATTGCACATGCGGAAGCAATAAACATACAATACCCGTACCAAATAATATGAGATCAAGGATAGCACATCAACAAAATACCATTATCAAAATATACACTTGTATTACCACTAAAAACCTTTTTACAATATTCATTTATACAACGAAGCGTGTAACAAAAGATACAATCAACCGCTACCACTGGTCAAAAAGAGATAAGTGGCTAGGAGGGTTAACTACAAAAAGAAAGGAGGGCTACAATCCAAAAAGTGTCAGCCCTCGCAAAGCTGGGCTAAATTCTAACCTATGGTGTCACGCCCCGGACCCCACCGGGCTCGCGACACCCCTTCGATGGCCGTAATTAAAATGCAACATCCCAGGACTTGTCGCCGACCCATCTCCCATAACAAATCATAAGGCACATGCGGAAGCATTAATTAAAACACCCGTACGAAAACAATACATGACCAAGGGTAGTAAAACACTTGAACAATTGAACCACATACTTCATTCAACGGCACGTACTTACAAAATCCAACCTTACATACAAAGGCCACAAGGGTTAAAACAACTATCATAAAAGAGGCAAGTGGTCAGGTAGGTTAGCCTAGCTATACAAAAAGGGTCCACCAACTCCATGGGCTCATCTTCGGGATCTTGCTCCATCGGCTCTTCCTCGGGATCCTAGAACGCGGTGGTAGACCGCTCATGGTCGGAGTCGGGGGTCTGAAATGGTTATATAATAACCATGAGAACGAGTCTCAATAAGCAACACCCTAAGCCCTACCTAGGCCAATGCGTACCCAGACAAGTCATACCCAAACACATAACAGAACAACCACACGACTTAGGCCCTCGGGCCCAAATCAAACATATGTTAACCCTGCAGGTTAGGCACATAATAATATCACGTCACATACGCAACATCCTCGATCACACGTACGTCACACGTATGCTCAAAACCTTTAGTGTCAGTTCAAAATGTAGATCACCGAGTCATACAAAATTCACACACTGACCCATGCATTCATATGCATGCAATTACCACTACCTTGCCATGCACGCGATTTAACTCATACGGCATTCCGGCATAAGATTCCATTCGTGTCCCGATTATAAAATAGAATCCGCTTAGATACGTCCCATACCATACCCAGCCGATTTCTATCGCATAATCAGGCACTATGCATTACACGTAACAGCACAGGATTTCGCGCGTGTTCCGATTATAAAATGGAATTCGCCTGGACATGTCCCATACCATGCCCCACAAATTCCATTGCATAATCAGGTACTATGCAACATACGTAGTTGATTATCTTGTCAATTTGACCCGAAGGCCCGACCCGAAGGCCCGATCCGAAGATCCGATTCGAAGACCACGACCCGAAGGCCCGACCCGAAGGTCCGATCCGAAGATCAATCACAACACTCCGTGGCCAGCGTAAAGACGCTCTCAAGCCCAGTGTCTCTAGCCCGCGTAAACGCATCAGGCGCAACACCGATCTCCTCACGAACCAAAGCCTGCTTTAGGATGGTCGTCTTCCGGACTCACCGGGCATCGTCCTGCTCCAAAGTGCATGAGGACGGCACGACCCGAAGGCCACGACCCGAAGGCCTTAAGTGATCACACGGCACACTGCCAATTTTTATCTGAACCCCGCGTAAACGCGTCAGGGCATGATTAGGTGATCACATGTTCATGGCATACCCGCATTCTCGCATAATTTCCATAAGCCTCATACTCGGCATGCATAATGCGTAGCCATGCAATTCCGCACACGAATGTTGGTGCAATGTACCACGGCATAATGTTCCACAATGTACAACACGATTCAATGTCACGAATTCATGCTCAACAATCCACGTCACATACTTGACTAGCCCAACCAACACCATGGGGCATCACATGCGTATTTGGCACTTATGACGTATTCGGGCATTATGATGTACATTAACAAATCATCAATCGCACTCCACAACGGTCGGCCACACGAGCACATGGCATGGTAGACCCAAGCCATCACGATTGCCAAACCGACACCCACAATTCAATCACCCGGCAATCCCGGCACTCCAATCAATTCAATCATCAAACTACCGTGGAATTGGCCATAAAAAAACCCAAGGTGGACAGCAGCTAATCCTCATCATTTCGACCTCTAATTCCCTTCAAATTTCTGTTTTGTCACATACCAATAGTTTCCCGATACCCACTAGTAACATACAAATTCATATGAGTCCTAATCGACACTAATAGACTAATCGACACACCCTAGGCCCGTTTAAAATGCATAATCGTCCTAATTAGGGTTTAGAGGTTTACACCTACATATTAGTCGTACAAGGCCCAATGAAATTCGCAATGGACAGCCACTAATCAGTCCAAGAGAGAAAAACCAAGAATATACAAAATTGGGTCTAAACTGGGCAGTTACACAGTGATAGAAATCCATTTGAAATAAATAGCAAATCAATTCCAAAATTTATGAAATTTGGATATGTTATACAAAACATCTTGATAAACATTTTCTGTGAAGAACGCGAAATCCAATTCCAATCATAAGCACCTCGTTTTGACACTCAAAGCCGGACAGAACCCGGTTCGCTCAAACAGCCTCTCAGACCATCAAAAATACAACTCATTCAGTACCCAAATCATTTTGGAAAGCCCTGAAATTTTTATATGTCATAGAAAAACGTGTCTTTAACAATTTTTGTGAAGGAAGTTTGTTGAAATAGGGTCTGGAAAATTTTATAAAAATTCGGAAAAACAGAAAGGTCGGGTGAACAGTAAATCGGACAGTTTTGTGACGGTCTGAAGACTGACCTCCGAATGGCCCTAAACAAACTCCAAAAATTCTGAATTTAAAGTATGTTATACTTAAAGATGTTGGGAACAAATTTCATGAAGAACACTTCTTCAGATTCGACCCACAATGATCACTAAACAAATAACAAAGCACAGAGGTACAGTAACAACTAGAAATCCGAGAATCATAAATCTTGCACCATTAAGCAAATCAAGCTTATCCAACCACAAACCAACCATGCACAGCCCCTAATCCATCCCTAAACATGCCATTAGTAACCCACTAGCCTAACCAAGGATTAGGATGTCACTTACTCTTAGCCTAAGCAAGAAAACCGAGCAAGAGAGCAAACGAGAGCCTTGGCACGGCAACGGCTACTCCGGCGAAGCAACGGCGAGGGTGGACAGCGGATGGCAGCTCAAGTGGTCGGCTGATCCGGCATTTTCCCTATTGCATGCAGCCGAAAATGAGAGGAAACGAAGAGGGATGGCGGCTCACGGCGGCGGCGCCGGTGGGCGGTGGCTCCGGCGGGCGGCGAACGGCGGCGTGAGGCCGAGAGGAGGAAGCTCACGGGAGAGAGAGGGGAGAGGAGTGGTGGCCGGCTGAGTTGAGAGGAAATGAAGAGGGGAGAGAGAGAGGAGAGAAAGAGAGAAAGAAGTGAGAGGGAAAAGAGGGAGAGAGAAATGTGATGATGACTTGCTTAGGGAAGATCAAGAGGTAGGGTGCAAGGTTGGACAACAATGATGGCATGCATGGGGAAGGGTTTGGGTGACAAGTGTCACCACCCTAGGGCTGTCATATCACTACAAAAACCAATAAACAAAACCCCTAAAAACCCTAAAATTCGGAATACTAGAGGGCCCAAGGGTAAACTCGTCATTTTCCTCCGATACCGGGTCGAATTGCCATTTTTTTGACCGTATAAGTCCTATACATAAGTGGCCAACATAATTCGATGTCGTCCTTATGAAAACCATCCCGTAACCCACGAAAATCGGTCTCGAAGTCCGGACTAAATTTCACGATCAAAATTGCCAAATTTCCAATTTTCAAATCTCTCACTAACGGGTGGCTGTTTAGGAGTCACGCGTATCGACCTCGGGTTGTCCGAATCGCGACGATCTCGATTGTCGAGAGAACGAGAGGAATTATCGCTAGTTCCGGAGACACGATCGTTTGGTTTAAGTTCGGGACTGGTTGGCCACGTGTATTCTCGGTCTTGCAGAATCACCTGCTATCCGATCATACATCGTTGGCCTTGGCCAAACCGAGTCCGTTACCTTCCGAAGATCGGTCCATACTAGCCCAAAATAC
Source organism: Syzygium aqueum (assembly GCA_031216185.1). Lineage (NCBI taxonomy): Eukaryota > Viridiplantae > Streptophyta > Magnoliopsida > Myrtales > Myrtaceae > Syzygium > Syzygium aqueum. The sequence goes on from CM062233.1 coordinate 20,648,172, forward strand.
TTCCTCGTCTTTTCTCGAAATCAAGCTTAATTCGCGATCGGGTCCCTGGTCCACGTACCTATTCCTAGTTAGCCATTCCCACTTGGTCAGTATCCCAAGAGTGATCAGCTCCGGGCGAGATTTACGAAAATGAAATATTGAATAAGACTCATTTTATTCATTCCGGAGATTGAGTCGAATTTCGGGATGTTACAATTCTTCCCCCCTTATAAAAATTTCGTCCTCGAAATTTGTAACCCATACTAATCTACTCGAACAGTTGGGGGTGTTGACGTCGCATGGCCTCTTCACTTTCCCAAGTGGCACCTTTCGTTCTGTGGTGCTCCCAAACCACCTCGACCGTTGGGATCGTCTTATTTCTTAGCACGCAGTCCTTTCTGTCCTTGATTCTGATCGGCTTTTCCATGTGCGATACTTTGTCGTCCACGTCTACTTCCTCGTATCTTAAAACGTGAGTCGGGTCTGGTTTATATTTTCTTAACATCGACACGTGGAAGACATTGTGAACTTGCGACAAATTTGGCGGCAAGGTGAGACGATATACCAACGTTCCAATCCTTTCCAAAATCTCAAACGGGCCTATATATCTTGGACTCGGCTTTCCTTTCTTGCCAAATCGAGACAGTCCTCTCATCGGTGAGACCTTAAGGAATACATGGTCGCCAACCTGAAACTCCAATGTCTGAATAGTCCTCTCAAATTGGCCATTTGTCTGAGGATGATAGGCCGTACTGAATTGCAACTTAGTTCCCATGGCCAATTGTAGACTTTTCCAAAAATTCACGGTAAATTGGGGATCACAGTCCGAAGTGATTGACATTGGAACTCCATGAAGACGGACTATCTGTCGCACATAAAGATCTACGTACCTTTCCAACTCGAAATCCTTTCGCACTGCCAGGAAGTGTGTTGACTTGGTCAGTTTGTCCACTATCACCCAATTAGAGTCGTGTCCCCTCTGGCTTCTTGGCAGTCCCGTTACAAATTCCATTGTGATATGCTCCCATTTCTACTCTGGAATTTCCAATGGCTGCAACATTCCTCCAGGCTTACAATGTTGCGCCTTCACTTGCTGGTACATCAAACACTTGGCCACATGCTTGGGCATATTCACTTTCATGTTGTTCCACCAATAATGTTGTAGCAAGTCCTAATACATCTTTGTGCTGCCCGGATGAATGCTATAATTACTCCTATGAGCTTCCGACAAAATCTCTTCCTTAAGCTCCAAATCATCGGGCACACACAAACGTCCTCGAAACTTAAGAATTTCGTCCTTGGACACTTGGAAGTCTGGTTTCCTCTTACTATTATCCATTTTCTGAATCTCAGGGTCCGTAGACTGTAACATCTTAATCTTGGCTTGCACTTCTGGTTTAATCCTCAACGTTGCCATCAGACTGGAGAGGTGTCCTACCTCAAACTTAAATTTCGAGTCTCGTGCTCCTTCCAACAAAATCCATTCTTTGACTATTAATTGCGCGATGCTCGATTTCCTGCTCAAGACATCTGCTACCCGGTTGGCCTTTCCAGGGTGACGCAATATGTCACAATCGTAGTCCTTCAGCAGTCTTATCCAGCGCCTCTACCTCATATTCAGTCCCTTCTACGAAAATAGATACTTGAGGCTCTGGTGATCCGAGTAAATCTAAAACTTTTCCCCACACAAGTAGTGCCTTCAAATCTTAAGGACAAATATAATTGCGGCCAATTCCAAGTCATGCGTTGGATAGTTCAGCTCATGCGGTCTCAATTGTCGCGATGCGTATGCCACCACCCTTCCATGTTGCATTAGCACGCATCGTAGTCCCTTTAGCGACGCGTCACTGTAGATTTCATATCCTCAAAATCTGACAGGACCGTCAACACTGGTGTGGTCGTCACACTCTGTTTTAATTCCTGAAAACTCTTCTTCTTTTTTTTTCACTTAGCCGTCCGTTCAAACTTCATTTCCTTCTTTAGCAAATGTGTCCACGGTGTAGCTAACGCTAGAAACCTTTTCACGAAACGTCTGTAATAACTTGCCAGACCCAAGAAACTCCGAACCTCGATTACCGTTGTCATTCTTGGCCAATTCATGACGGCCTCGATCTTTGTCGGGTCCACTGCAATTCCTTCCTCGAATATCACATGTCCTAAAAATGCCACTCGACGAAGCCAAAATTCGCACTTACTAAACTTAGCGTAGAGTGCATATTCCCTTAAAGTCCATAGAACTCTTTCCAAATGTAACTCACGCTCGGTGGAACTCTTTGAATACACCAGGATATCGTCTATGAATACGATCACAAACTGATTCAGAAATTCCTTAAATATCCAATTCATTAAATCCATAAAGGCTGAGGGGCGTTCGTCAGTCCAAACGGCATCACTGTAAACTTGTAGTGCCCATACTTCGTCCTAAATGTCGACTTCGACACGTCCTCCTTTTTGATCCTTAATTGATGGCAACCAATCCTCAAGTCGATTTTAGAAAACATCGATGCCTCTTGTAATTAGTCAAGCAGGTCATCTATCCTTGGAGACGGGTACTTATTCCTAATGGTAACTTGATTCAATTGTCTGCAGTCAATGCACAACCTGAACGATCCGTCCTTCTTCCTCACGAATAAAATTGGCGCTCCCCATGGAGACACACTCGGACGAATGACACCTTTATACAATAACTCGTACATTGAACCTTCAATTCTTTCAATTCTGACAGTGACATCTAGAAGGGCGCTTTCGAGATCGGTTCCGTCCCTAGGGCTAATTCAACCACAAACTCCACTTCCTCTGTTTTTTAGGTGGCAATCCCAGCAATTCCCGAGGAAAGGCATCTGGAAGATTACACACCTCGGCTATGTCCTTTAGCCTTGGTTCCTCAACCAACTAGTTAGTCGCAAAATAATTATCTTTCTATACCTCAAAAACAAAGCTCAGTCCATCTGATTTCAGTCCAAGGGTCTCCCAAAAACAATCACATCGGTTCTTTACAAAATCTGAAATTTCTAAGCAACACTCATCCTTCCAACCCGTCCAAGAGTATCATCAGCAATCCATGAATCCTTAAATAGATTGCGACTAATCACCATAAAATTGATTATAAGTCTTACATGACCGCTCAAGCGATAACTTCAAAATCATCTCCTATTGTATCCAATATCATCTCATAACGCATCTAGACTTTCAAGGTACATCCTCAGCTTCCTTCTCAGCCACAACATACACTTTTCCTTACGTCTTTAGCCGATTCTAATTATTCTGTAGGGCAGCTCTCGCTTAATGTCCTACCTACGGTCGCCACGATTACATCAGTGGTCTAACTTGTCGATTTGGCAATTTCTCACTTGATGACCTTATCGTCCACATCCACAACATGCTCCACTTCTACCTTGGCAATGGCCATTCTTATGCCTCTTTCCACAAGATCGACATGCAGAGCTGGAGCAGTGGTTCGGCTTTCCAAAGTTCTTACTTACTGGAGGGATAAGTCTCCTATTCTCTGCCACAGATTTTTTTCCAAGTTCCTATTGTCCCTAACCGGCGCGCACCACAATCCAGAAGCGGCAGCCCTTTCACTCAGATCCATTTCAACCATTGAGCCCTCTCATACAACTCATTGTAATCCCTTAAGACTCAAGAGTACTAACTACTGCGGAGTTTCGATTTCAATCCATCCCGGAACCTTCTTGTCCTATCCATATGGTCCTTTATCCATCCTTGGTGCACACTTAGACAACCTTACAAACTTTACCTCATACTGATTGACTGATATCCGATTTTGGCAAGGCCGAAGAAACTGTCTTTTTCCATTTTCGCGCACACTCCGAAAAGTACTTCCCATTGAAAGTCTCGACCCAAGCACCCTAATATCTCAAAGCCTTTTTCTAACTCTTATATCCAAAGTGATGTAGCCTCGGGGTCACTTTCCTCATCAAACTTTAGAGGTTTCAATTTCAAAAATTGCTCCACCAGTTATTGCATCTGTCTGACAGCATTAACTTACCCTTAACCTTGGTTCCCATCATTCCCATTAAAATTTCAACTTCTACGAATGCCCTCAAAATTCCATCCACTCTGGGATCCTCTGCAACTCTAACTTGCGGACCTTCACGACCTCGACCTCAACCTCTTCCTCAGCTACTCATGCTCACAGAGTTCACACCACTCACCTACCTGCTATAATTCCCCTCTGGAATTAAAGACCTAGGCCAACTATGACAGTCTAAAGCCCTAGGCAGTGAATCACACGACAATTCACTCAGCAGGCAGCCAATCGCAATGTCACTCAATCACAACCAACGGGATTCGTGCACTTACCTCAAGTCCTGACGCACCTGCACTTCATACGTTATTGCATAACATCACTCAGCAATCACAATCAAACAATCTGGGATACGCATGGCACACAAGTCTCTCTAACTAACTACCCCAAAGTCATCGCTCCTTGTCACTCTAGGGTTCGACCAACTTGGATCAAGCTAACCATGCTCTGATACCAAATCAAGCGGGGATGTCACGCCCCGGACCCCACCGGGCTCGCGACACCCCTTCGATGGCCGTAATTAAAATGCAACATCCCAGGACTTGTCGCCGACCCATCTCCCATAACAAATCATAAGGCACATGCGGAAGCATTAATTAAAACACCCGTACGAAAACAATACATGACCAAGGGTAGTAAAACACTTGAACAATTGAACCACATACTTCATTCAACGGCACGTACTTACAAAATCCAACCTTACATACAAAGGCCACAAGGGTTAAAACAACTATCATAAAAGGGGCAAGTGGTCAGGTAGGTTAGCCTAGCTATACAAAAAGGGTCCACCAACTCCATGGGCTCATCTTCGGGATCTTGCTCCATCGGCTCTTCCTCGGGATCCTAGAACGCGGTGGTAGACCGCTCATGGTCGGAGTCGGGGGTCTGAAATGGTTATATAATAACCATGAGAACGAGTCTCAATAAGCAACACCCTAAGCCCTACCTAGGCCAATGCGTACCCAGACAAGTCATACCCAAACACATAACAGAACAACCACACGACTTAGGCCCTCGGGCCCAAATCAAACATATATTAACCCTGCAGGTTAGGCACATAATAATATCACGTCACATACGCAACATCCTCGATCACACGTACGTCACACGTATGCTCAAAACCTTTAGTGTCAGTTCAAAATGTAGATCACCGAGTCATACAAAATTCACACACTGACCCATGCATTCATATGCATGCAATTACCACTACCTTGCCATGCACGCGATTTAACTCATACGGCATTCCGGCATAAGATTCCATTCGTGTCCCGATTATAAAATAGAATCCGCTTAGATACGTCCCATACCATACCCAGCCGATTTCTATCGCATAATCAGGCACTATGCATTACACGTAACAGCACAGGATTTCGCGCGTGTTCCGATTATAAAATGGAATTCACCTGGACACGTCCCATACCATGCCCCACAAATTCCATTGCATAATCAGGTACTATGCAACATACGTAGTTGATTATCTTGTCAATTTGACCCGAAGGCCCGACCCGAAGGCCCGATCCGAAGATCCGATTCGAAGACCACGAACCGAAGGCCCGACCCGAAGGTCCGATCCGAAGATCAATCACAACACTCCGTGGCCAGCGTAAAGACGCTCTCAAGCCCAGTGTCTCTAGCCCGCGTAAACGCATCAGGCGCAACACCGATCTCCTCACGAACCAAAGCCTGCTTTAGGATGGTCGTCTTCCGGACTCACCGGGCATCGTCCTGCTCCAAAGTGCATGAGGACGGCACGACCCGAAGGCCACGACCCGAAGGCCTTAAGTGATCACACGGCACACTGCCAATTTTTATCTGAACCCCGCGTAAACGCGTCAGGGCATGATTAGGTGATCACATGTTCATGGCATACCCGCATTCTCGCATAATTTCCATAAGCCTCATACTCGGCATGCATAATGCGTAGCCATGCAATTCCGCACACGAATGTTGGTGCAATGTACCACGGCATAATGTTCCACAATGTACAACACGATTCAATATCACGAATTCATGCTCAACAATCCACGTCACATACTTGACTAGCCCAACCAACACCATGGGGCATCACATGCGTATTTGGCACTTATGACGTATTCGGGCATTATGATGTACATTAACAAATCATCAATCGCACTCCACAACGGTCGGTCACACGAGCACATGGCATGGTAGACCCAAGCCATCACGATTGCCAAACCGACACCCACAATTCAATCACCCGGCAATCCCGGCACTCCAATCAATTCAATCATCAAACTACCGTGGAATTGGCCATAAAAAAACCCAAGGTGGACAGCAGCTAATCCTCATCATTTCGACCTCTAATTCCCTTCAAATTTCTGTTTTGTCACATACCAATAGTTTCCCGATACCCACTAGTAACATACAAATTCATATGAGTCCTAATCGACACTAATAGACTAATCGACACACCCTAGGCCCGTTTAAAATGCATAATCGTCCTAATTAGGGTTTAGAGGTTTACACCCACATATTAGTCGTACAAGGCCCAATGAAATTCGCAATGGACAGCCACTAATCAGTCCAAGAGAGAAAAACCAAGAATATACAAAATTGGGTCTAAACTGGGCAGTTACATAGTGATAGAAATCCATTTGAAATAAATAGCAAATCAATTCCAAAATTTATGAAATTTGGATATGTTATACAAAACATCTTGATAAACATTTTCTGTGAAGAACTCGAAATCCAATTCCAACCATAAGCACCTCGTTTTGACACTCAAAGCCGGACAGAACCCGGTTCGCTCAAACAGCCTCTCAGACCATCAAAAATACAACTCATTCAGTACCCAAATCATTTTGGAAAGCCCTGAAATTTTTATATGTCATAGAAAATCGTGTCTTTAACAATTTTTGTGAAGGAAGTTTGTTGAAATAGGGTCTGGAAAATTTTATAAAAATTCGGAAAAACAGAAAGGTCGGGTGAACAGTAAATCGGACAGTTTTGTGACGGTCTGAAGACTGACCTCCGAATGGCCCTAAACAAACTCCAAAAATTCTGAATTTAAAGTATGTTATACTTAAAGATGTTGGGAACAAATTTCATGAAGAACACTTCTTCAGATTCGACCCACAATGATCACTAAAAAAATAACAAAGCACAGAGGTACAGTAACAACTAGAAATCCGAGAATCATAAATCTTGCACCATTAAGCAAATCAAGCTTATCCAACCACAAACCAACCATGCACAGCCCCTAATCCATCCCTAAACATGCCATTAGTAACCCACTAGCCTAACCAAGGATTAGGATGTCACTTACTCTTAGCCTAAGCAAGAAAACCGAGCAAGAGAGCAAACGAGAGCCTTGGCACGGCAACGGCTACTCCGGCGAAGCAACGGCGAGGGTGGACAGCGGATGGCAGCTCAAGTGGTCGGCTGATCCGGCATTTTCCCTATTGCATGCAGCCGAAAAGGAGAGGAAACGAAGAGGGATGGCGGCTCACGGCGGCGGCGCCGGTGGGCGGTGGCTCCGGCGGGCGGCGAACGGCGGCGTGAGGCCGAGAGGAGGAAGCTCACGGGAGAGAGAGGGGAGAGGAGTGGTGGCCGGCTGAGTTGAGAGGAAATGAAGAGGGGAGAGAGAGAGGAGAGAAAGAGAGAAAGAAGTGAGAGGGAAAAGAGGGAGAGAGAAATGTGATGATGACTTGTTTAGGGAAGATCAAGAGGTAGGGTGCAAGGTTGGACAACAATGATGGCATGCATGGGGAAGGGTTTGGGTGACAAGTGTCACCACCCTAGGGCTGTCATATCACTACAAAAACCAATAAACAAAACCCCTAAAAACCCTAAAATTCGGAATACTAGAGGGCCCAAGGGTAAACTCGTCATTTTCCTCCGATACCGGGTCGAATTGCCATTTTTTTGACCGTATAAGTCCTATACATAAGTGGCCAACATAATTCGACGTCGTCCTTATGAAAACCATCCCGTAACCCACGAAAATCGGTCTCGAAGTCCGGACTAAATTTCACGATCAAAATTGCCAAATTTCCAATTTTCAAATCTCTCACTAACGGGTGGCTGTTTAGGAGTCACGCGTATCGACCTCGGGTTGTCCGAATCGCGACGATCTCGATTGTCGAGAGAACGAGAGGAATTATCGCTAGTTCCGGAGACACGATCGTTTGGTTTAAGTTCGGGACTGGTTGGCCACGTGTATTCTCGGTCTTGCAGAATCACCTGCTATCCGATCATACATCGTTGGCCTTGGCCAAACCGAGTCCGTTACCTTCCGAAGATCGGTCCATACTAGCCCAAAATACTTCCTCGTCTTTTCTCGAAATCAAGCTTAATTCGCGATCGGGTCCCTGGTCCACGTACCTATTCCTAGTTAGCCATTCCCACTTGGTCAGTATCCCAAGAGTGATCAGCTCCGGGCGAGATTTACGAAAATGAAATATTGAATAAGACTCATTTTATTCATTCTGGAGATTGAGTCGAATTTCGGGATGTTACATATGGTACCCAGTCTGGGTCGGAACCCGCAGACTCTAAAGAACTCTCTGGCAGCTCTGGGTCCTCGTCAAAACTCATCTCCTCAGACTCCTCCATATCCATCAGCTCAGCTGACTCCTCGTCCCCCAGTTTTGGGGCCGGATCTACCACTATAGGCTCTTAGTCAACTCCCCCTAACTCCTCGTCCTCATCAACTACCTCGTGATCACCATCGAAACTCAAACTCCACTCCATACCTATTTCCGGATCTAAGATGTCACCATCTGGACACTATGGGTCTAACTCGCCTTCCTTGTTGAATGGGATATCCACCGATCGAAGAGGTCCAAACTCAACTCCAAAACGGTCTCGAAAACACCAAGCCACATACTCGTGGGTCTCATAATGCATCGTACCCACATCTACCCAAACTAGAGAATAATGCCTGAGTTACATTTTCCCATTCCTTACGGGGTACACAGATATAGAATGCTCTATCTGACTGGCGATCCCGAAGCGTACTGGGACCTCTGGCATCGTCACGGTCGAGGGTCTGTAAAGGTTGGGTTATAAAACCGTAAGACGAATCTCAGCGAGTGTAAACTTCCTAAACCTAAACTAGGCTAACATGCATCTCTTGACGAATAGAACAACACAACACGCAAACAATGACCTAGGCCCTTGGGTCCAAATCGATAATTTCAATGACCTTGCAGGTTAGCTAATCAAATAATATCACAACACATACGCGCGTACTCTCGGTTACACGTACGTCATACGCATGCTCATACTCTTTCGTGCTAGTCTCGCATACGATTCACCGAGTTACACATGCTCGCACATCTATCAATGCATAATCAGGTACTATGCAACACTCATGCTCAATTATTAATTTTCTCGATCTGAAGGCTCGATCTGAAGATCCGATCCAAAGACTACGACTCGAAGGCTCGATCCGAAGGCCAATCACAACATTTCGTGACCAGCGTAAAAACGCCCCAGGCTTAGTGTCTCTAGCCCACGTCAAAACGCATCAGGCGTAACACCGATCTCCTCACGGACTAATGTCGTCTTTCGGACGAACTGGGCACGTCCCGTAGGACTTATAGTGATCACACGACACACTTTCAAATTTTATTTGAACCCGGCATAAACGCATCGGGTATTTATGGTGATCACATGCTCATGTCAAGCACGCATTCTCGCACAATCTCAATGCATATCTCATCGTCGGCATATGTAATGCGTGTCCAGACAATGTCACACAACACACCACGAGCATCTACATACAGGTACTCAGTTAAAACCATGCCACCACATAATGCTCAATTCACACACAATAAGCTCAATTGGCCAACTAATACCGTGCGGCTCAAACCTCAATATATAATTTGGCGTCCAAACAGCCATCGATCAGTAAGTCGCAATCCGCACAATTCGGCCACACAAACATGTGACATGGTATGTCACAATCAACCACAACGAAGTTGCTAAACAACCCATCCAGTAAATCCGGTAATTTCTAACCACATGAACCTCAAATAGCCAATCTCGGCCCACCGATCCCAACTCCGGACAGCCACCATTTGGTGTGTTCTTGGCCTCAATGCCACCCTCAATTCGGCCCCTAATTCCATCATGAACCTCACGTCTACAACTTCCACCAATCGACTCGTCAATTTCTATGGATTACCCTAATTAATAACCCGAATATCCAATTTGTCTAATCCTTCTAGAAAGAGCACAGTTAGTCCTAGTATGGGTTTAGAAAGTACACTCACCTAATCCAAAGTCTCGATGACGAGGAACAGCGGTCGATCACCAGTGAACGATGAAACCGGCGGCGGCGTTCCCGGGCGAGTGACGGCGAGTGGCGGTAGCGACTCATGGCACTCGGCTCACGGTGGCAAGGAGGCGACGGATGGGAGAGAAAGTCGGTCTGCGGTGGTGGCGAGATGGTGGGTGAGCGACGACCGGCGGCGGACGGCGGCGCGAGATAGCGGGTTGCCCGGCGGTAGTTGGCGGTCGGCTTGGTGGTAAGGGAGAGAAAGGGTTGAGTGAGAGGCACGGCAATGGCGACCACGACAAGTCGGTGGTGGTGATGCTCCTCGACGTACAGCGGACGGCGGTGCGGCTTCGGCGGCGATCCGGTGGCAGTGGCCTCCAAGCGGCTGAGAGAGGGAGGATCGGAGAGAGAGAAAAAGATAGAGAAAATAAGGGGGTTTGCTGGTGGTGGTGGTGGACGGCATGAGCGGCGGCGGCACAGTGCGGCCAATATGAGGCGGCGGCGATGTGGTCTCGATGGTGGCTGGTGTGGCTAGCGTAAGGGAGAAAGGGAGACAGAAGATTTTGGCTTGAAGGAGAAGTTAAGTGAGGAGAGAGAGAGAGAACAAATGGGAAGTGATGGGTATTAATGGGGGGTTTGACTAGTGGGATCCAAGTGTCAAAATCCTCGGCCTTGTCCACCATTGCCCTTGATCTAAAGGCCAAGATTCAATGTCCTCCAATAATTGATGGCCACCTTGGTAATTCTCCTCCTCCATTAATGATTTGGCATTATCCACATAAAATCCATTAATCAACTCCTCAAAAATCTTTAAAATTCGGAACACTTATTAGGCTTAGGAGCAACTTCGTCAATTCTTTCCGATACCGGGTCGAAATTCCCTTTTTCGACCTTTATATAATTGGCCAACATATTTTGACATCGTCCTTGCGAAAATAAAGCTGTAAGCCCACAAAAATCGACCTCGAAGTCCGGATCAAATTTCGATATCGAACTTGTTAAATTTCAAATTTTCAAATCTCTCACTAACGGGCTGCTGTTTAGAGGTTATGCGTATCGACTTAGGTTATCCGCGTCACGACGGCCTCGATTTTCAAGAGAACGAGAGAAATTATCACTAGTTTCGAGGATCATGACCATTTGGTTTAAGTTCGGGATTAGTTGCCACGTGCACTTTCGATCTCACAGAATCACCTGCTTTCCGATCGTACATCGCTGGCCTTGGCCAGACTAAGTCCATCACCTTCCGAAGATCGGCCCGTGTTGGCCCAAAATATTTCCTCGTCGTTTTCTCGAAATCGGTGCCCAATCCATGATCGGGTCCCTGGTCTACATACCATCTTCTTAGTTAGCCATTCCCATTTGGTCAGTCATCCCGAGAGTGATCAGTTTCGGGCGAGATTTACGAAAATGAAATAATAAATAAGACTCATTTTATTTATTCTAGAAATTGAGTTGAATTTCGGGATGTTACAACTTAGTCAGTGCCTCAATCTTGGTTGGGTGTATTGAAATTCTATCTCCGGAAATTATATGTCCAAGAAATGCCACTCAGTTAAGTCAGAACTCGCACTTACTAAACTTGGCGTAGAGTGCGTGTTCTCTTAAGGTCTATAGTACTTCAGTTAGATGTACCTCCATGCTCTTCTGGGCTCTTCGAATATACCAATATATCATCAATGAAGACTATGACAAACCGATCCAAAAACTCCTTAAATGCCTAATTCATTAAATCCATAAAGGCAGCAGGGGCATTAGTTAATCCGAAAGGCATCACCGTGAATTCGTAATGCCTATATCTCATCCAAAAGGCCATCTTAGGTATATCCTCTTTCCTAATTCTCAATTGATGATACCCCGTTCGTAAGTCGATCTTTGAGAATACTGAGGCTCCTTACAACTGATCGAACAGGTTGTCTATTCTCGATAGTGGGTACTTATTCTCTGACCGTCACTTGGTTCAACTACCAATAGTTAATACACAATCTTAATATCCCGTCCTTCTTCCTTACAAACACCGGCGCTCCCCATGGAGACGCACTTGGGCAGATAAAACCCTTGTCCAACAATTCTTGCATCTTGACCTTTAACTCCTTCAATTCTGATAGGGACATCCGGTACAGTGCCTTCGAGATCGGCTCAGTTCCTGGGGCCACCTCGATTACAAATTCCACTTCTCTTTTTGGTGGCAAACCCGGCAATTCCTGAGTAAAGACTTCGGGAAAATTGCACGCCACGGGTATGTCCTCTAATCTTGGTTCCACAACCGTCGGATCAACCATGTTTACTAAGTACCCTTTACACCCCTCGTCTAACAACTTAGTTACCTCAAGTGAGGAAATCCAAGGGATCGAGGTTCCTTCTCGATTTTCCTTAAACTCGAATCTAGGGTGTCCAATCGGGTTGAATTGGATCACCCTATTGCTACAATCCATCATGGCTTTCTACTTAACCAGCCAATCCATTCCAATAATCACGTCAAAATCGAATATGGTCAAAACTGCCAAGTCTATCCTTTCTTCTCTACCCCTAATAACTATCTTACAGTTAGGACACCCTAACGAGACTAACACCCCATCATTCATCAGAGTCGTCACACAAAGCATTATTTCAAGCATAACCGGTACAATTCTGGTAAATCTAACAAACTGCTTTGATATAAACGAGTGTGTAGCTCTCGGATCAAACAAGGCATACGTAGTATAATCACAAAGAGAGACTGTACTTGTGACCACGCCTAGCGTACCTCAGCCTCTCTTCTTGCCATGACATACACCCATCCTTGGGCTGGCGATCTACCCTGAATAGCCAGTGGGGGATTTCAAGTCTGATTTCCAACCGGGGGCTACTGTTGTTGCATCAGCGGTCCTGTTGGGCATTGTTGAAGGCAATGTCTTCTCTGGAGATCCATGCTTCCACACTTGAAACATGCCCTAAATAGGTTCTGCGAGTGGTTTGGCTTCCGATATTCTTCTTGACGGGAGGGACAAATCGCCTATTTCCCGCCATCGGTCTCTTTTCGAAGTGGCAGTTGTCCTTAGCCGGGGCGAACCGCGATCCAAAAGCGGCGACCCTATCCATCTGATCTCGCTCTATAGCCTGAACTCGCTCGTACATTTCTCCGTAGTCTCGGATGTTCAGCGAGATCATCTGGCTTCGAAGGTCCGGTTTCAGTCCATCCGGAAACCTTTGGACCTTATCTATTAGGTTCTCAACCATCTTAGGCACGAATTTCGATAGCCTTGAGAATTTCACCTCATATTGATCCACTGTCATTGATCCTTGATGAAGTCTCATGAACTCTGCTAACTTCCTGTCCCTGGCACTCTCAGAAAAGTACTTCCCGTAGAAGTTCTCAGTAAACACGGCCCAAGTCTAGATGGTACCCTCGGGAAATACTCTTTCCCTGGTGGCCTTCCACCAGTCATTGGCATTCTCCTACAACTAATATACCGCTAAAGTCACATTCTCAGCCTGGGTGCACCTTAGAACTTTAAATGCTTTCTCCAGTTCTTCTACCCAATGCGGTGCGGCCTCTGGGTCACCCTTCCCATCAAACTTTGGCGATCTTAATTTCAAAAACTATTCTACCAGTTGGTGCATCTGCCCATGGTTGGCTTTATTCCCATTAGCTGCAGCAGCTGTAGTGGCCTTAGCAGCTTGGGCGATATTGGCAGCCCTTTCTTGTGCCTGCCTGCCTATCAAGTTCCAGATCTCCTGTAAGGCTTGAATAACCCCATCAACCCTCGGGTCTCTTGCCTCTTGGCCTTTTGTACTCGATTGTCCTTGCGTCCTTATTCCTCTTCTCATCCTTACGGGTTTCTCACTACTAACCTACCTGCCATAGTTCCACTCAAGAATTATAGACCTAGGCCAAATTATACTAGTCTAAGGTCCTAGGAAAATAATCATTACAATCATCCACGCAATAGGTGGCTAAACACAACTAGCATGGGGTTTCAACTAAAGGAATAGGTGTACTTACCTCAGTCCTGCCGCACCTGCACTTTACGAGTCATTTACTGTCACGCCCCAGACCCCACTGGCTCGCAACACCCCTTCAGCGGCTGTATTGAAAATGCGACGTCCCAGGACTCGTCGCCGACTCATGCGAACATCAAAACATAAAACGCAAGCGGAAACGATTAAAAGCACCCAGACAAGAACAAAGACCAAGGGTAGTAGAACACTTGAACAAATAAACCACATACTTTATTCAACGGCACGTACTTATAAAATCCAACCTTACATACAAAGGCCACTAGGGTTAAAACCACCATCATCAAAAGGGGCAAGTGGTCGGGTAGATTAGCCTAGCTTATACAAAAAGGGTCCACCAACTCCATGGGCACCTCTTCGGGATCTTGCTCCATCGGCTCTTCCTCGGGATCCTAGAACGCTGTGATGGACCATTCATGGTCGGAGTCGGGGGTCTGAAATGGTTATATAATAACCATGAGAACGAGTCTCAATAAGCAACACCCTAAACCCTACCTAGGCCAATGTGTACCCAGACAAGTCATACCCAAACACATAATAGAATAACCATACGACTTAGGCCCTCGGGCCCAAATCAAACATATGTTAACCCTGCAAGTTAGGCACATAATAATATCACGTCACATACGCAGCATCCTCGATCACACGTACGTCACACGCATGCTCAAAACCTTTAGTGTCGATTCAAAATGTAGATCACCGAGTCGTACAAATTCACACATTGACCCATGCATTCATATGTATGCAAATGCCACTACCTTGCCATGCATGCGATTTAACTCATATGGCATTCTAGCATAAGATTCCATTCATGTCCCGATTATAAAATAGAATCCGCTTGGACACGTCCCATACCATGCCCCGCAGATTCCATTGCATAATCAGGTGCTATGCTTCACACGTAATAATTCGCACGTGTTCCGATTATAGAATAGAATCCACTTAGATACGTCCCATACCATACCCAGCAGATTCCGTCGTATAATCAGGCACTATGCATCACACGTAATCATTTATCCATTAATTCGACCCAAAGGCTGTCACGCCCCGGACGCCACCGGGCTCGCAACACCCCTTCGATGGCCGTATTGAAAATGCGACATCCCAGGACTTGTCGCCGACCCATCTCCCATAACAAATCATAAGGCACATACGGAAGCATTAACTAAAACACCCGTACAAAAACAATACATGACCAAGGGTAGTAGAACAATTAAACCACATACTTCATTCAACGGCACGTACTTGCAAAATCCAACCTTACATACAAAGGTCACGAGGGTTAAAACAACCATCATTAAAAGGGGCAAGTGGTCGGGTAGGTTAGTCTAGCTATACAAAAAGGGTCCACCAACTCCATGGGCTCCTCTTCGAGATCTTGCTTCAACGGCTCTTCCTCGGGATCCTAGAACACGGTGGCGGACCGCTCATGGTTGGAGTCGGAGGTCTGAAATGGTTATATAATAACCATGAGAACGAGTCTCAATAAGCAACACCCTAAGCCCTACCTAGGCCAATGCGTACCCAGACAAGTCATACCCAAACACATAATAGAACAACAACACGACTTAGGCCCTCGGGCCCAAATCAAACATATGTTAACCCTGCAGGTTAGGCACATAATAACATCACGTCACATACACAGCATCCTTGATCATACGTACGTCACACGTATGCTCAAAACCTTTAGTGTCAGTTCAAAATGTAGATCACCGAGTCATACAAATTCACACACTGACCCATGCATTCATATGCATGCAAATGCCACTACCTTGCCATGCACGCGATTTAACTCATATGGCATTCTGGCATAAGATTCCATTCGTGTCCCGTTTATAAAATAGAATCCGCTTAGGCACGTCCTATACCATACTCAGCAGATTCCATTACATAATTAGGCACTATGCATCACACGTACTAATTCGCGCGTGTTCCGATTATAGAATAGGATCTGCTTAGATATGTCCCATACCATACCTAGTAGATTCCATCACATAATCAGGCACTATGCATCACACGTAGTCATTATCCATTAATTCGACCCGAAGGCCCGATCCGAAGATCCGATCCGAAGATTAATCACAACACTCTGTGGCCAGCGTAAAGACGCCCCAAGCCCAGTGTCTCTAGCCCGCGTCCTTACGCATCAGGCGCAACACCGCTCTCCTTACGAACCAGAACCTGCGTAAACGCATCAGGATGGTCGTCATCCGGACGTATCGGGCATCGTCCTGTTCCAAAGTGCATGAGGACAGCACACCCCGCGTAAACGCATCAGGGCGAAGAGTGATCACATATTCACACAACCGGTTTTATCTGAACCCCGCGTAAACGCATCAGGGTATAATTAGGTGATCACAATCCATGGCATACACGCATTCTCGCACAATTTCCACAAGCTACATACTCAGCATGCATAATGCGTAGCCATGCAGTTTCGCACACGAATGTTAGTGCAATGTACCACGGCATAATGTCTCACACAATTCAATGCCACAACTTCATATTCAATGATTCACGTCATACGCTTAATTAGCCCAATCAACGCCTCGGGCATTACATGCGAATCTGGCACTTATGACGTAATCGGACATTACGATGTACATTGACAAATCACCAATCACATTCCACAACGGTCGGTTCACACGAACACGCGATATGGTAGACCTAATTCATCACGATTGACCAACCGACATACAATTCAACCATTCCGGCAATCCCGGCATTCCAAATCATTTCAATCCTCAAACTACCGTTAAATTGTCCGTTAATTCCCAATGTAAACAGCAGCTGATCCTCATCATTTCGACCTCTAATCCACTTCTAATTCATGCTTTGTCACCTACCAATAGTTTCCCGACACCCACTAATAACATATAAGTCCATATGAGCTCTAATTAACACTATCCGACTAGTAATCACGCCCTAAGCCCGTTAAAACGCATAATCGTCCTGATTAGGGTTTAGAGGTTTATACCTACATATTAGTCATACAAGGCTCAATTATATCCGCAATGGACAGCCACTAATCAGTCCGAGAGAGAAAAACCGAGAATATACAAGATCGGGTCCAAACTGGGTAGTTACACAGTGATAGAAATTCATTTGAAATAAATAGCAAATCAATTCTAAAAATTATGAAATTTGGATATGTTATACAAAACATCTTGATAAACATTTTCTGTGAAGAACTCGAAACCCAGTTCTAAGCGTAACCACCTCGTTTTGACACTCAAAGCTAGACAGAACCCGGTCCGCTCGAACAACCCCTCAGACCATAAAAAATACAACTCATTCAGTACCCAAATCATTTTGGAAAGCCCTGAAATTTTTATATGTCATAGAAACAAGAGAACCGAGCAAGAGGGCAAACGAGAGCCTTGGCATGACAACGGCTACTCCGGCGAAGCAACGGCGAGGGTGGACAGCGGATGGTAGCTTAGGTGGTCGGTGATGGTGTGAGGTGGCCGTGGGTGGTGGTGATGAGACGAGGGGGACGGCGGCTCACGGCGGCGGCACCGGCGGGCGGTGGCTCCGGCGGGCGGCAAATGGCGGCGTGAGGCTGAGAGGAGGAAGCTCACGGAGAGGGGAGAGGTGGTCGGCTGGCTGATAGAGAGGAAATGAAAAGGAGAGAGAGAGAGAAAGGAGAGAAAAAGAGAAAGAAGTGAGTGGGAGAGAGAGAAAGAAAGGTGATGATGGCTTGCATGGGGAAGACCAAGAGGTAGGGTGTAAGGTTGGACAACAATGATGGCAAGCATGGGAAAGGGTTTGGGTGACAAGTGTCACCACCCTAGGGTTTGCCAAAACCTACAAAAATCTAATAAACAAAACCCCAAAATTCGGAATGCTAAAGGGCTCAAGGGCAAACTCGTCATTTTCCTCTGATACCAGGTCGAATCGCCATTTTCCAACCGTATAAGTCCTATACATAAGTGGCCAACATAATTTGACGTCGTCCTTATAAAACCATCCCGTAACCCACGAAAAATCGGTCTTGAAGTTCGGATTAAATTTCACGATCAAAATTGCCAAATTTCCAATTTTCAAATCTCTCACTAACGGGCGGCTGTTTAGGAGTTACGCGTATCGACCTCAGGTTGTCCATATCGCAACGATCTCGATTGTCGAGAGAACGAGAGGAATTATTGCTAGTTCCGGAGACACGATCATTTGGTTTAAGTTCGGGACTGGTTGGCCACGTGTATTCTCGGTCTTGCAGAATCACCTGCTATCCGACCATACATCGTTGGCCTCGGCCAAACCGAGTCCGTTACCTTCCGAAGATCGGTCTATACTGGCATAGAATACTTCCTCGTCTTCTCTCGAAATCAGGCTTAATTCGCGATCGAGTCTCTGGTCCACGTACCTATTCCTAGTTAGCCATTCCCACTTGGTCAGTATCCCAAGAGTGATCAGCTCCGGGCGAGACTTACGAAATTGAAATATTGAATAAGACTCGTTCTATTCATTACGGAGATTGAGTCAAATTTCGGGATGTTACAATTCTTCCCCCCTTATAAAAATTTCGTCCTCGAAATTTGTAACCCATACTAATCTACTCGAACAGTTGGGGGTGTTGACGTCGCATGACCTCTTCCCTTTCCCAAGTGGCACCTTTCATTCCGTGGTGCTCCTAAACCACCTCGACCATCGGGATCGTCTTATTTCTTAGCACGCGGTCCTTTCTGTCCTTGATTCTGACCGACTTTTCCACGTACGACACTTTGTCGTCCACGTCTACTTCCTCGTATCTTAAAACGTGAGTCGGGTCTAGTTCATATTTTCTTAACATCGACACGTGGAAGACATTGTGAACTTGTGACAAATTTGGTGTCATGCCCCGACCTCCATGGCATGCAACAACCCGTTCGTCAGTCGACATAGTGGTAGTACGACGTCCCAGGACGCGTCGTCATCGACCCGTTACCCAAAGCAGAACATATGGCACATGCGGAAGCAAAAATTTAAAACACCCGTACAGAATAGATGCGAGACCTAGGGAAAGCAACGTAAGAAAAACTGAGGCAACGTACACATCCATAACCAAAAACTGTCAGAACATCCTTACATCATTTCAAATAAAACAACCATAGGAGTAGAGTGCAACAAGATGAGTACTATCATATGGATTAGGAGAACTAAGGACTAAGAGAGTCACAGTCAAAAGGTAGAGGGTTCAAAATCCAAAATGCGTCTACCCTCACAAAAAGACCAAGCCTAGCCTAGGGCGCCCAATCTAGATCCGAGCCATCGGACTTTGACGAACTTTCGGGTATCTCTAAATCCTCGCTGGGAAACTCCTCCTCGGACTCTTCGGTATCCATCGGTTCAACTTCGTCTACCTCCATTGGCTCCACCACTAGGTCCTCAACTACTGGCTCGTGATCTACACCTCCTAACTCTTCGTCCTCGACAGGCTCGTACCAAGCGAAATGACCTATGGTCTCTTCTTCATCCATCTCGGAATCTACGATCTCACCACTCGGACACTACGGGTCGAGCTGGCCCTCTATAGTGAACGGAACATCCATCGTACGAAGGGGTCCAAACTCGTCTCCAAAATGGTCCCGGAAACACCAGGCTATATACTCGTGAACTTCAGGATGTGTCGTACCCACGTCTACACTAATCACAGAGTAATGTCTCAATTACACCTCCCCATTCCCCACCGGATGTGCAGTCATAATGTGCTCGTAATCTAGGGGAATCCCAAAACGTACTGGGACAGGTGGCTTCGTCATGGACGCGGGTCTGAAAGGTTGGGTTATAAAAACCGTGAGACACATCTCAGTGAGTCTAAAACCCCTAAGCCTAAATTAGGCTAACATGCATCTCCTGACGGGAAAAACAACCATGTACATACACGAATGACTTAGGCCCGTAGGCCCAAATCGGCATTAAAATGACCCTGCAGGTTAGATAATCCCATAATATCACATTTCACGAGCGGCACCCTCCATCATGCGTACGTCACACGCATACTCAAAAGTCTTTAGTGCTAGTTCCGAGTAGAGATCACCGAATCGCAAATTCCACACACTGTCTCAAGCATTCATATGCATGCAAATGCCTCTAACTGCCATGCTCACAACTCAATTCATATGGCACTCACGGCATGACATTCCATTTGTGATCCGATTATAAAATAGAATCCGCTTAGATACGTCCCACACCATACCCAGCCGATTTCTATCGCATAATCAGGCACTATGCATTATACATAACAGCACAGGATTTCGCGCGTGTTTCGATTATAAAATGGAATTCGCCTGGATACGTCCCATACCATGCCCCGCAAACTCCATTGCATAATCAGGCACTATGCAACACACGTAGTTGATTATCTTGTCAATTCGACCCGAAGGCCCGATCCGAAGATCCGATCCGAAGACCACGACCCGAAGGTCCGACCTGAAGGTCCGATCCGAAGATCAATCACAACACTCCGTGGCCAGCGTAAAGACGCTTTTAGGCCCAGTGTCTCTAGCCCGCGTAAACGCATCAGGCGCAACACCGATCTCCTCACGAACCAAAGCCTGCTTTAGGATGGTCGTCTTCCGGACGCACCGGGCATCGTCCTGCTCCAAAGTGCATGAGGACGGCACGACCCGAAGGCCACGACCCGAAGGCCTTAAGTGATCACACGGCACACTGCCAATTTTTATCTGAGCCCGGCGTAGAGCGCATCAGGCAATTAGGTGATCACATGTCCATGGCAAACACGCATCCTCGCACAATTTCGATACAAGCCTCACATTCGGCATACTCAATGCTTGGCCATGCAATTTCGCACACGGATGTTGGTGCAATGTACCACAGCATAATGTCCCACACAATTCAATGCCACAATATCATGTTCACGTTTCACGCGATATGCTCAATTAGCCCAATTAACACCACGGGGCATCGCATGCGAATTTGGCATTTATGACATACTCGGGCATTATGATATACATTGACAATTCACCAATCCCATTCCACACGGTCGGTCATATAAGCAGGCAATATGGTAGACTCAATTCATCACAATTGACGGTCTGACGTATAAATCAATCATTCCGACCATCCCGGCACTCTAATCAAGCTAATCCATTAACTACTGTTATTTTGGTCGCCAAATCCCGACACAATCAGCAACTACTCTTCGTTATTTCAACCTCTAATTCTCGCCCAAATTCTGTTTTGTCATCCATTACTAGTTTCCCGACACCTACCAATAGTATGCAAATTCGTACAAGTCCTAGTTGGCGTTAATCGATTAACCGACATACCCTAAGCCCGTTTAGAAATAATAATAGTCCTAATAAGGGTTTAGAGGTTTTCACCCACCAAATCCAAGCTCGGGCAACGGGGAACGGCGGCCAATCACCAGTAAACGGTGGAACCGGCGGCGTACTTCCCAAGGGAGTGACGGCGAGCGGCGGCCGGCTGTCCACAGCAGCTGTAGGCGGCGACTCACGGTTGGTACGGGGGCTGATCGCGGCAGAGGAGAGCGAACGGACGGCGATGAACAACGGCCACAACGGAGGCGCACGACGGACGGCATAGGCGGCGCGGCTGTTCCGGCGAGAGAATGAATGGTTATTGACCTTAAGAGGTCCGGCGTTCAGCTCTGCATGCAACCGGAGGAGAGAGAGATGGAGGAAAGAAGGCAGCAGCGGCGGCCACAACAAGCGGCGGCGGCGGTGCTGCTCGGCGGCGGACGGTGCTGGCTCTACCACCACAGCGGCGTCTCGGTGTCCCCGGCACCGGCGAGAGGAACAGAACAGTGAGAGACGGGAGAGAGAACGGCTCGGTGAGGGCGGTGACAGCGAGCGGCGAACGGTCCGGCGGCGGCGTGCGACAACGAGCAGCTCCGGCAATGGCTCACTCGTGCATGCAGCCGCGATAGAGAGGAGGGAGAGAGGGGAACGGCGGCGAGCTGATGGCGTGGTTGCTCCGGCACCTACCCAGCTGCATGCAACCGAGAAAGGGAGAGAGGGGCGGCGGAGAGAGGGGACAGCAGCGGCGGTGCATGGCGGCGGCCTTGGCGGAGTGGTGACGGGCTCGGCGGAGGCGCAGCCGAGCTGGCCTCGGCGTGAGGCCTTGGCTAGTCGTGGACAGCGGAGAGGGAGAAGAAGAGGGAACGGTTGGTTGGTGGAAAGGCGAGAGAGAGGGGGCGGTGCACGGTGGTGACGCCGGCTGGTGACGGCTCCGGCGGCTGTGGGCGGTGGCGTGAGGCCGAGCGGGAGAGAGAGGTCGCCGGAGAGGGGAGAGGGAGAGAGTGGCCGGCTGAGTTGAGGGAGAGTGGGCGTGAGAGAGAGAGAGACAAGAGAGAGAGAGGAGATGAAGTGAGAGGTGATGATGGAGATTATGGGGAAAATCAAGAGGTGGAGTGAGGGTTTGGCTCAAATTATGGCATGCATGGGGAAGGGTGAGAGTGACAAGTGTCACACCTAGGGCTAGGTCTAAGACTCCCAAAATTCGGAATTCCAAAGGGCACGAGGGCAAAATCGACATATAATTCCGGTATTGGGTCGAATTGCCAAAATTCGATCATACCAGACCTATAACTAAGTGGCCAGCATAATTTGACGTTGTCCTTAAGAAAATCATTTCGTAACCCACGAAAATTGACCTCGAAGTCCGGACTAAATTCCACGATCGAATTTATCAATTTCTCATTTTCCAATTCTCTCACCAACAGGTGGCCGTTTAGGATTTATGCGTATCGACCTTGGTTGTTCGATTCGCGACGAGCTCAATTGTCGAGAGACGAGAGGAATTATGGCTAGTTTCGAGGACACGATCATCCGGCTCGAGTTCCGAAGATCGGTTCGTACTGGCCCAAAATATTTCCTCGTCATTCTCCTAAATCAGGCTTAATTCGCGATCGGTCTCTGGTCCACGTACCTATTCCTAGTTGGCCATTCCCATATGGTCAGTATCACGAGAGTGATAAGCTCTGGGCGAGACTTACGAAATGAAATATCGAATAATACTCGTTTTATTCATTCTAGAGATCGAGTCGAATTTCGGGATGTTACAATTCTTCCCCCCTTACAAAAATTTCATCCTCAAAATTTAAAACCCACATTAACCTACTCGAACAGCTGGGGGTATTGACGTTGCATAGCCTCTTCACTTTCCCAAGTAGCGCCTTCTGTTCCATGGTGCTCCCAAACTACCTTGACCATCGGAATCATCTTGTTTCTTAGCATTCGGTCCTTTCTGTCCTCGATTCTGATCGGCTTTTCCACGTACGTCACTCTGTCGTCCACGTCCACTTCCTCGTACCTTAAAACATGAGTCGGGTCCGGTTCATACTTCCTTAGCATCGACACGTGGAAAACATTGTGCACCTGGGATAGGTTGGGAGGTAAGGCTAGTCGGTATGCCATATCTCCAATCTTTTCTAGGATCTCAAATGGCTCGACATACCTTGGGCTAAGCTTTCCTTTCTTGTCGAATCGGGATAGTCCTTTCATTGGCGAAACCTTGAGAAACACATGCTCTCCCACTTGAAACTCCAAGGGTCATCGTCTTCTGTCGGCATAACTCTTCTGGCGACTTTGAGCAGTCCTTAGTCTATCCCGGATAACCTCCACTACTTCTACCATTTGCTGAACAAGCTCCGGACCTGTGATACTTCGCTCACCAATCTCATCCCAGCACAGTGGCGTCCTACAAGCTCTACCGTACAAGGCTTCAAAAGGCGCCATCTGAATACTCTGCTGAAAGCTGTTATTGTAGGCAAACTCTACTAAATGCAGTTGCTCTTCCCACTTGTCTTGGAAATCCAGCACACAAGCTCTCAACATATCTTCTAGGGTTTGAATCGTCCTTTCCGACTGGCCGTCTGTTTGTGGATGGTAGGCCGTACTGTATTGCAACCTCGTTCCTAAGGTCGTTTGTAGACTCTTTCAAAAGTTGGCCGTAAACCTTGGATCACGATCCGAAGTGATCATCACTGGTACTCCATGAAGACGCACTATTTGTTGCACATACAACTCCGCATACCTCTCTAGCTCTAAGTCCTTCCATACTGCTAGGAAGTGCGCGGACTTAGTCAAGCGATCTACTATGACCCATATCGAGTCATGACCTTTTTGGCTTCGTAGCAAACCCGTCACGAAATCCATCGTGATATGCTCCCATTTCCATTTGGGAATCTCCAAAGGTCGCAATAGTCCACCTGGCTTGCAATGCTGTGCCTTCACTTGTTGGCATGTCAGACACTTGGCCACATGCTTAGCCACATCCTTCTTCATACCATTCCACCAATAATGCTGATGCAGATTCTGGTACATCTTGGTACTACCCAGGTGGATACTATACTGACTCCGATGAGCCTCGCTCATAATTTCCTCCTTGAGTTCTTCGTTATTCGGCACACAAAGTCGGCCACGAAACTTTAAGGTCTTATCTTCTAGATCTCGAGGTCCGTAGGTTGAAGTTCTCTGATCTTGGCTTGCATCTCTGGTTCAATCCTTAATGTTGTGAACAAACTGGATACTCGGCTCACTTCAAACTTAAACTCCGAATCTCTGAGCCTTTCCAACAACGTCCACTCCTTGACTAGCAATTGAGCCACACTCGACTTGCGACTCAGAGCATCAGCCACCCGGTTTGCCTTACCCAGATGATACAGGATGTCACAGTCATAGTCCTTCAGTAGTTCCATCCATCGACGCTGTCTCATATTCAGCTCCTTCTGTGAGAACAGGTACTTGAGGCTCTGGTGGTCCGTAAAAATTTGAAACTTTTCTCCGCATAAGTAGTGCCTCCAAATCTTGAGTGCGAAGACAATCGCTGCCAGCTCCAAATCATGCGTCGGGTAATTCATCTCGTGAGGCCTCAACTGACGTGACGCATACGCTACCACTTTTCCATGCTACATGAGCACACATCCGAGTCCTCTTAACGAAGCATCACTATATATCTCAAACCCTCCTGGTCCGGACGAAATGGTCAAAACCGGTGCGGTCGTCAACTTGCGCTTCAGCTCTTGGAAGCTTCTTTCGCACTTATCATCCCAAATGTACTTCGCTTCCTTCTTCAGCAACCTAGTCAGGGGCATAGCTATTAAAGAAAATCCTTCCACAAATCATCTGTAATAGCTAGCCAAACCGAGGAAACTCCTGATCTCTGTCACCGACGTTGGTCTGGGCCACTTCGTTACTGCTTCCACCTTAGTCGGGTCTACAGAAATTCCATCTCCAGAATTAATATGGCCAAGGAATCCTACTTGACTGAGCCAAAACTCGCACTTGCTAAACTTGGCATACAGTGCGTTTTCTCTTAGGGTTCGTAGTACTTTTACCAAGTGTTCTTTATGTTCATCGGAACTTTTCAAATACACCAAAATATCATCGATGAACACTATGACAAACTGATCCAGAAATTCTCTAAACACTCTGTTCATTAAGTCGATGAAAGCGGCGGGGGCATTTGTTAATCCGAACGGCATCACTGTAAACTCATAATGCCCGTATCTTGTTCGAAAGGCCGTCTTAGGGATGTCCTCCTTCCTGATTCTTAACTGATGGTAACCCGTCCTCAAATCTATCTTGGAGAACACTGAGGCTTCTTGCAACTGATCGAACAAGTCATCGATCCTTGGAAGAGGGTACTTATTCTTCACTGTTACTTGGTTCAACTGCCTGTAATCTATACATAATCTTAACGTCCCATCCTTCTTTTTCACAAATAGGACTGGCGCTCCCCACGGAGATGCACTGGGGCAGATAAAACCCTTGTCCAGCAATTCTTGCATTTGAACTTTCAACTCCTTCAACTCAGTCAATGCCATTCTGTATGGTGCCTTCGATATCGATTCAGTCCCTGGCGCCAACTCAATAACGAACTCCACTTCTCGTTCGGGAGGTAAACCAGGCAATTCCTGAGGAAAAACTTCGGGGAAATTGCATACTACGGGTATATCTTCCAGTCTAGTCTCTGCCATTGATGGGTCTACAACATTCACCAAATATCCTTCACACCCATCATCTAGCAACTTACTCACTTCTAACGAAGATATCCATGGGGTCAAGGTTCCTCGGTTCCCCTGGAATTCAAAGCTAGGACGTTCATCAGGACTGAATCGGATCGTCCTATTGCTGCAATCCAATACAGCCTTCTGTCGAACTAACCAGTCCATCACTATGATCACATCGAAATCGAACATGGCCAGCATTGCCAAGTTGATACTCTCTTCCCCACCCCCAATATTTATCTTACAACTAGGGCATCCAAAAGAAACTAGCACCCTATCATTCATTGGCGTCGACACACAAAGCACAGTCTCTAACGAAACCGGCTCTAAACCAATTAACTCAACAAACTGCTCTGAAATGAATGAATGGGTTGCCCCTGAATCAAACAATGCGTAAGCGGCATGACCACACAAGGAAATCGTACCTGTGACCACGCCCAACACATTCTCCACTTCTCCACGTGCCACTGCATACACTCTTCCTTGAGCGGGCGGTCGTCCTTGATTAATCGGTGGGGGGTTCCCGGCTCGGGGCTGGTGCTGCTGAGGAGCCATGGGCGGTCCCGGGGGACGCGCCTGCGGGCAAGTGCGAATCTAATGCTCCGTGCTCCTGCACTTGAAGCATGGTCCAAACCTTCCCATCGGGGCACTTGGTTTCCCGACATTCCGCCTGATAGGGGGAACAAATTGTCGATTGCCTGTCATAGGCTTCTTCCCCAGACGACGGTTATCCTTACCCCGAACAAACCGTGATCCAGAAGCGGCTATCCTTTCCTGCTGATCTCGCTCAATTATTTAGGCTCTCCTGAACATCTCTCCGTACTCCTTAATGTCATGCGACAAAATCTGGCTTCGAAGGTCCGGCTTCAGTCCATCCCGAAACCTTCGAGCCTTGTCCTTTGGATTCACGACCATGGTCGGTGTGAACTTTACCAGCCTTGCAAATTCAGCCTCATACTGGTCCACGGTCATCTAGCCTTGGCGTAACTTCATAAACTCCGTCAGCTTCTTCTCCTGAGCGTTCTCCGAGAAATATTTCTCATAAAAGTTCTCCACGAACACTGTCCAAGTTGGGGCCGTTCCTTCTGGAAACACTTCTCCTTCCGTAGCACTCCACCAGTCATTGGCACCATCCTGCAGCTGATATACTACCAATGTTACTTTTTCCTCATCACTGCACCCCAACACCTTAAAGGTCTTTTCTAGTTCTTCCACCCATCTTGGTGTAGCCTCGGGGTCACCACGACCATGAAACTTTAGCGGTTTCATTTTCAAGAATTGTTCAACTAACCGGGGCATCTGCCTAGCCCTAACTGGGTGACCCTGCCCCTGTTGGGCATGATTTCCTCCATTCCCTGCAATCACTGCAGCCTCAGCAGCCTGAGCATGGGCTGCGGCTCTCTCTTGCACTTGCAATCCAAAGATATGTCCTATCTCACGCAGGGTCTCCATGACCTCATCGAACCTGGGGTCCCTAGCCTCGCAGGCACTCTTACTAGGTTGAGCTTGGGACTCCTTTCCTCTTCTCCTACTCATCTTGACAACTCGGACAGCTCAACCCCTTGCTATAATTCCATTAAGGAATTAGAGACTTAAACCAATCTATCCAGTCTAAGTCCTAGGCAGGTCTCAAAACAACAACCAAACAACCAGCATGCGGCTTAACAGGAACTAATCAACACATCACCCAAGGGGTTCACATACTCACCTCAGGTCCTGCCGTACCTACACAACATGGGTCGTTATAATATTATATGCCAAGTCATCACACAATGTTAGGAGATACATATAGCACACGTGGTCATCCTGACGGGCTACCCACGGTCTCAATGCTCCTTATCACTCTCGGCTTCGACCTAATCGGATCGAGCTGACCTTGCTCTGATATCAATTCAACGAGGGGGTTGTCACGCCCCGACCTCCACGGCACGCAACAACCCGTTCGTCGGTCGACATAGTGGTAGTACGACGTCCTAGGACGTGTCGTCATCGACCCGTTACCCAAAGCAGAACATATGGCACATGCGGAAGCAAAAATTTAAAAAACCCGTACAAAATAGATGCGAGACCTAGGGAAAGCAACGTAAGAAAAACTGAGGCAACGTACACATCCATAACCAAAAACTGTCAGAACATCCTTACATCATTTCAGATAAAACAACCATAGGAGTAGAGTGCAACAAGACGAGTACTGTCATATGGATTAGGAGAACTAAGGACTAAGAGAGTCACAGTCAAAAGGTAGAGGGTTCAAAATCCAAAATGCGTCTACCCTCACAAAAAGACCAAGCCTAGCCTAGGGCGCCCAATCCGGATCTGAGCCATCGGACTCTGACGAACTTTTGGGTATCTCTGAATCCTCGCTGGGAAACTCCTCCTCGGACTCTTCGGTATCCATCGGTTCAGCTTCGTCTACCTCCATTGGCTCCACCACTAGGTCCTCCACTACTGGCTCATGATCTACACCTCCGAACTTTTCGTCCTCGGCAGGCTCGTACCAAGCGAAAGGATCTATGGTCTCTTCCTCATCCATCTCGGAATTCACGATCTCACCACTCGGATACTGTGGGTCGAGCTGGCCCTCTATAGTGAACGGAACATCCATTGTACGAAGGGGTCCAAACTCGTCTCCAAAACAGTCCCGGAAACACCAGGCTACATACTCGTGAACTTCAGGATGTGTCGTACCCACGTCTACACTACTCACAGAGTAATGTCTCAAGTACACCTCCCCATTCCCCACCGGATGTGCAGTCATAATGTGCTCGTAATCTAGGGGAATCCCAAAACGTACTGGGACAGGTGGCTTCGTCATGGACGCGGGTCTGAAAGGTTGGGTTATAAAAACTGTGAGACACATCTCAGTGAGTCTAAAACCCCTAAGCCTAAATTAGACTAACATGCATCTCCTGACGGGAAAAACAACCATGTACATACACGAATGACTTAGGCCCGTAGGCCCAAATCGGCATTTAAATGACCCTGCAGGTTAGACAATCCCATAATATCACATTTCACGAGCAGCACCCTCCATCATGCGTACGTCACACGCATGCTCAAAGTCTTTAGTGCTAGTTCCGAGTAGAGATCACCGAATCGCAAATTCCACACACTGTCTCAAGCATTCATATGCATGCAAATGCCTCTAACTGCCATGCTCACAACTCAATTCATATGGCACTCACGGCATGACATTCCATTCGTGATCCGATTATAAAATAGAATCCGCTTAGATACGTCCCATACCATACCCAGCCGATTTCTATCGCATAATCAAGCACTATGCATTATACATAACAGCACAGGATTTCGCGCGTGTTCCGATTATAAAATGGAATTCGCCTGGACACGTCCCATACCATGCCCCACAAACTCCATTGCATAATCAGGCACTATGCAACACACGTAGTTGATTATCTTGTCAATTTGACCCGAAGGCCTGGCCCGAAGATCCGATCCGAAGACCACGACCCGAAGGTCCGACCAGAAGATCAATCACAACACTCCGTGGCCAGCCTAAAGACGCTCTCAGGCCCAGTGTCTCTAACCCGCGTAAACGCATCAGGCGCAACACCGATCTCCTCACGAACCAAAGCCTGCTTTAGGATGGTTGTCTTCCGGACACACCGGGCATCGTCCTGCTCCAAAGTGCATGAGGACAGCACGACCCGAAGGCCACGACCCGAAGGCCGTGACCCGAAGGCCTTAAGTGATCACACGGCACACTGCCAATTTTTATCTGAGCCCGGCGTAGAGCGCATCAGGCAATTAGGTGATTACATGTCCATGGCAAACACGCATCCTCGCACAATTTTGATACAAGCCTCACACTCGGCATACTCAATGCTTGGCCATGCAATTTCGCACACGGATGTTGGTGCAATGTACCACAGCATATTGTCCCACACAATTCAATGCCACAATATCATGTTCACGTTTCACGCGATATGCTCAATTAGCCCAATTAACACCACGGGGCATCGCATGCGAATTTGGCATTTATGACATACTCGGGCATTATGATATACATTGACAATTCACCAATCCCATTCCACACGGTCGGTCATATGAGCAGGCGACATGGTAGACTCAATTCATCACAATTGACGGTCCGACGTATAAATCATTCATTCCGGCCATCCCGGCACTCCAATCAAGCTAATCCACTAACTACCGTTATTTTGGTCGCCAAATCCCGACACAATCAGCAACTACTCTTCGTTATTTCAACCTCTAATTCTCGCCCAAATTCTGTTTTGTCATACATTACTAGTTTCCCGACGCCTACCAATAGTATGCAAATTCGTACAAGTCCTAGTTGGCGCTAATCGACTAACCGACACACCCTAAGCCCGTTTAGAACGCATAATAGTCCTAATAAGGATTTAGAGGTTTTCACCCACCAAATCCAAGCTCGGACGATGAGGAACGGCAGCCGATCACCGGTAAACGGTGGAACCGGCGGCGCACTTCCCAAGGGAGCGATGGCGAGCGGCGGCCAGCTGTCCACAGTAGCTGTAGGCGGCGACTTACAGTTGGCACGGGGGCTGATCGTGGCAGAGGAGAGGCGGACGAACGACGATGAACAGCGGCCACCACGGAGGCGCACGGCGGACGGCGTAGGCGGCGCGGCTGTTCCGGCGAGAGAATGAATGGTTGCTGACCTCAAGAGGTCCGGTGTTCAGCTCTGCATGCAACCGGAGGAGAGAGAGATGGAGGAAAGAAGGCAGTAGCGGCGGCCATAACAAGCGGTGGCGGCGGTGCTGCTCGGCGGCGGACGGCGCAGGCCTCTACCACCACAGCGGCGTCTCGGCATCCCCGGCACCGGCGAGAGGAACAGAACAGTGAGAGACGGGAGAGAGAACGGCTCGGTGAGGGCGGTGACAGCGAGCGGCGAACGGTCCGGCGGTGGCGTGCGACAGCGAGCAGCTCCGGCGGTGGCTCACCCGTGCATGCAGCCGCGACAGAGAGGAGGGAGAGAGGGGAACGGCGGCGAGCTGATGGCGTGGCTGCTCCGGTACCCACCCAGCTGCATGCAACCGAAAGAGGGAGAGAGGAGCGGCGGAAAGAGGGGACAGCAGCGGCGGTGCACGGCGGCGGCCTTGGCGGAGTGGTGACGAGCTCGGCGGAGGCGCGGCCGAGCTGGCCTCGGCGTGAGGCCTTGGCTGGTCGTGGACAGCGGAGAGGGAGAAGAAGGGGGAACGGTTGGTTGGTGGAAAGGTGAGAGAGAGGGGGCGGTGCACGGTGGTGATGCCAGCTGGTGACGGCTCCGGCGGCTGTGGGCGGTGGCGTGAGGCCGAGTGGGAGAGAGAGGTCGCCGGAGAGGGGAGAAGGAGAGAGTGGCCGGCTGAGTTGAGGGAGAGTGGGCGTAAGAAAGAGAGAGACAAGAGAGAGAGAGGAGATGAAGTGAGAGGTGATGATGGAGATTATGGGGAAGATCAAGAGGTGGAGTGAGGGTTTGGCTCAAATGATGGCATGCATGGGGAAAGGTGAGAGTGACAAGTGTCACACCTAGGGCTAGGTCTAAGACTCCCAAAATTCGGAATTCCAAAGGGCACGAGGGCAAAACCGACATATATTTCCGGTATCGGGTCGAATTGCCAAAATTCGATCATACCAGACCTATACCTAAGTGGCCAGCATAATTTGACATTGTCCTTAAGAAAATCATCCTGTAACCCACAAAAATTGACCTCGAAGTCCGGACTAAATTCCACGATCGAATTTATCAATTTCTCATTTTCCAATTCTCTCACTAACGGGTGTACATTTAGGATTTACACGTATCGACCTTGGTTGTCCGATTCGCGACGAGCTCGATTGTCGAGAGACGAGAGGAATTATGGCTAGTTCCGAGGACACGATCATCCGGCTCGAGTTCCGAAGATCGGTCCGTACTGGCCCAAAATATTTCCTCGTCATTCTCCTAAATCAGGCCTAATTCGCGATCGGTCCCTGGTCCACGTACCTATTCCTAGTTGGCCATTCCCATATGGTCAGTATCCCGAGAGTGATAAGCTCTGGGCGAGACTTACAAAATGAAATATCGAATAATACTTGTTTTATTCATTCCAGAGATCGAGTCGAATTTCGGGATGTTACATTTGGCGGCAAGGTGAGACGATATGCCAACGTTCCAATCCTTTCCAAAATCTCAAACGGGCCTATATATCTTGGACTCAGCTTTCCTTTCTTGCCAAACTGAGACAGTCCTCTCATCAGTGAGACCTTAAGGAATACATGGTCGCCAATCTGAAACTCCGATGGCCTGCGCCTTCGGTCTACATAACTTTTCTGGCGGCTCTGAGCCGTTCTCAACTTTTCCTGGATAATCTTTACTATTTCCACTGACTGCTGAACCAACTTTGGATCCGTTATACTTCTTTCTCTAACCTCATCCCAACACAAAGGCGTTCTGCACGTTCTGCCATAAAGTGCTTCAAACGGTGCCATCTCGATACTCTATTGAAAGCTGTTATTATAGGTAAATTCCACCAAATGCAACTACTCTTCCCACTTGCCTTGATATTCTAGTACATATACTCTTAACATATCCTCCAATGTCTGAATAGTCCTCTCAGATTGGCCATCTGTCTAAGGATAATAGGTCGTACTGAATTGCAACTTAGTTCCCATGGCCAATCGCAGACTTTTCCAAAAATTCCTGGTAAATCGGGGATCACGGTTCGAAGTGATTGACACTGGTACCCTATGAAGACGGACTATCTGTCGCACATAAAGATCTATGTACCTTTCCAACTCGAAATCCTTTCGCACTGCCAAGAAGTGCGTTGACTTGGTCAGTCTGTTCATTATCACTCAAATAGAGTCATGTCCCCTCTGGCTTCTTCGCAATCCCGTTACAAAATCCATTGTAATGTATTCCCATTTCCACTCTAGAATTTCCAACGGCTGCAACATTCCTCCAGGCTTGCAATATTGTGTCTTCACTTATTGGCACATCCAACACTTTGCCACATGCTTGGTCACGTCCACCTTCATCTCGTTCCATCAATAATGTTGTCGAAGGTTCTGGTACATTTTCGTGCTGCCTGGATGAATGCTATAATTGCTCCTAGAAGCTTCCGACAAGATCTCTTCCTTAAGCTCCAAATCATCGGGCACGTACAGACGTCCTCGAAACTTAAGAATTCCGTCCTCGGACACTTGGAAGTCCGGTTTCCTCTTACTATTATCCATCTCCAAAATTTTCTAAATCTCAAGGTCCGTAGACTGCAACATCATAATCTTGGCTTGCACTTCCAGTTCAATCCTCAATGTTGCCATCAGACTGGAGAGGTGTCTTACCTCGAACTTAAATTTCGAGTCTCGTGCTCCTTCCAACAAAATCCATTCTTTGACTATTAATTGCACGATGCTCGATTTCCTGCTCAAGGCATCCGCTACCCGGTTGGCCTTTTCGGGGTAACGCAATATGTCACAATCGTAGTCCTTTAGCAATTCCATCTAGCACCTTTGCCTCATACTCAGTTCCTTATGGGAAAATAGATACTTGAGGCTCTAGTGATCCGAGTAAATTTGAAACTTTTCCTCCCACAAGTAGTGCCTTCAAATCTTAAGGACAAATATAATTGCGGCCAATTCCAAGTCACGTGTCGGATAGTTCAGCTTATGCGGTCTCAATTGTCGCGATGCGTATGCCACCACCCTTCCATGTTGCATTAGCACGCATCGTAGTCCCTTTAGCGACGTGTCACTGTAGATTTCATATCCTCCCAAATCTGACGGGATCGTCAACACTGGTGTGGTCGTCACACTCTGTTTTAATTCCTGAAAACTCCTTTTTTACTTAGCCGTCCGTTCAAACTTCATTTCCTTCTTTAGCAAACGCGTCCACAATGTAGCTAACGCTAGAAACCTTTTCACGAAACGTCTGTAATAACTTGCCAGACCCAAGAAACTCTGAACCTTGATTACCATTGTCATTCTTGGCCAATTCATGATGGCCTCGATCTTTGTCGGGTCTACTGTAATTGCTTCCCCGGATATCACATGTCCTAAAAATGCCACTCGATGAAGCCAAAATTCTCACTTACTAAACTTAGCGTAAAGTGCATATTCCCTTAAAGTCCATAGAACTCTTTCTAAGTGTAACTCATGCTCGGTGGAACTCTTTGAATACACCAGGATATCATCTATGAATACGATCACAAACTGATCCAGAAATTCCTTAAATATCCAATTCATTAAATCCATAAAGGCTGTAGGGCGTTCGTCAGTCCAAACGGCATCATTGTAAACTCATAGTGCCCATACCTCGTCCTAAATGCCGACTTCGGCACATCCTCCTTTTTTATCCTTAATTGATGGTAACCAATCCTCAAGTCAATCTTAGAAAACATCGATGCCCCTTGTAACTAGTCAAGCAGGTCATCTATCCTTGGAGACAGGTACTTATTCCTAATGGTAACTTGATTCAACTGTCTGTAGTCAATGCACAACCTGAACGATCCATCCTTCCTCACGAATAAAACTGGCGCTCCCCATGGAGACACACTCGGATGAACGACGCCTTTATCCAATAACTCATGCTTCGGACCTTTAATTCTGTCAATTCTGACAGTGACATCCAGAAGGGCGCTTTCGAGATCGGTTCCGTCCCTGGGGCTAATTCAACCATAAACTCCACTTCTTTTTCAGGTGGCAATCCCGGCAATTCCCGAGGAAATGCATCTGGAAGATTACACACCTCAGCTATGTCCTTTAGCCTTGGTTCCTCGACCAACTAGTTAGTCACAAAATAATTATCTTTCTATACCTCAAAAACAAAGCTCAATCCATCCAATTTCAGTCCAATAGTCTCCCAAAAACAATCACATCGGTTCTTTACAAAATCTGAAATTTCCAAGCAATACTCATCCTTCCAACCCGTCCAAGAGTATCATCAGTAATCCATGAATCCTTAAACAGATTGCGTCTAATCACCATAAAAATGGATTATAAGTCTTACATGACCGCTTAAGCGATAACTTCAAAATCATCTCCTATTGTACCCAATATCATCTCATAACGCATCTAGACTTTCAAGGCACATCCTCAGCTTCCTTCTCAGCACAACATACACTTTTCCTTACGTCTTTAGTCGATTCTAATTATTCTGCAGAGCAGCTCTCGCTTAATGTCCTACCTGTGGTCGCTACGATTACATCAATGGTTTAACCTGTCGATTTGGCAATTTCTCACTTGATGATCTTGTCATCCACATCTACAACATGATCCACTTCTACCTTGGCAATGGCCATTCTTATGCCTCTTTCCACAAGACCGACATGCAGAGCTGGAGCAGTGGTTCGGCTTTCCAAAGTTCTTACTTACTAGAGGGACAAGTCTCCTATTGTCCCTAACCGGCACATACCGCAATCCAGAAGCGGCAGCCCTTTCACTCAGATCCATTTCAACCATTGAGTCCTCTCATACAGCTCATTGTAATCCCTTAATACTCAAGAGTACTAACTACTGCGGAGTTCCGATTTCAATCCATCCCGGAACCTTCTTGTCCTATCCACATGGTCCTTGTCCATCCTTGGTGCACACTTAGACAACCTTACAAACTTGACCTCGTACTGATCGACTGATATCCGATTTTAGCGAAGTCGAAGAAACTTCATCTCTTTCTATTTTAGCGCACACTCCGAAAAGTACTTCCCATTGAAAGTCTCGACCCAAGCACCCTAATATCACAAAGCCTTTTTCTAACTCTTATATCCAAAGTGATATAGCCTCGGGGTCACTTTTCTCATCAAACTTCAGAGGTTTCAATTTCAAAAATTGCTCCACTAGTTATTGCATCTGTCTGACTGCATTAACTTACCCTTAACCTTGGTTCCCATCATTCCCATTAAAATTTCAACTTCTTCGAGTGCCCTCAGAATTCCATCCACTCTGGGATCCTCTGCAACTCCAACTTGCAGACCTACATGACCTCGACCTCGACCTCGATCTCAACCTCTTCCTTAACTGCTCATACTCACAGAGTTCACACCACTCACCTACCTGCTATAATTCCCCTCTGGAATTAAAGACCTAGGCCAACTATAACAGTCTAAAGCCCTAGGCAGTGAATCACACAACAATTCACTCAGCAGGCAGTCAATCACAACGTCACTCAATCACAACCAACAGGATTCGTGCACTTACCTTAAGTCCTGACGCACCTGCACCACACCCGTTATTGCATAGCATCACTCAACAATCACAATCAAACAGTCTGGGATACGCATGGCACACAAGTCTCCCTAACTAACTACCCCAAAGTCATCGCTCCTTATCACTCCAGGCTTCGACCAACTTGGATCGAGCTGACCATGCTCTGATACCAAATCAAGCAGGGATGTCACGCCCCGGACCCCACCGGGCTCGCAACACCCCTTCGATGGCCGTATTGAAAATGCGACATCCCAGGACTTGTCGCCGACCCATCTCCCATAACAAATCATAAAGCACATGCGGAAGCATTAACTAAAACACCCGTACAAAAACAATACATGACCAAGGGTAGTAGAACAATTGAACCACATGCTTCATTCAACGGCACGTACTTACAAAATCCAACCTTACATACAAAGGTCGCGAGGGTTAAAACAACCATCATCAAAAGGGGCAAGTGGTCGGGTAGGTTAGTCTAGCTATACAAAAAGGGTCCACCAACTCCATGGGCTTCTCTTCGAGATCTTGCTCCAACGGCTCTTCCTCGGGATCCTAGAATGAGGTGGCGGACCACTCATGGTCGGAGTCGGAGGTCTGAAATGGTTATATAATAACCATGAGAACGAGTCTCAATAAGCAACACCCTAAGCCCTACCTAGGCCAATACGTACCCAGACA
Organism: Syzygium aqueum; assembly: GCA_031216185.1. Taxonomy (NCBI): domain Eukaryota; kingdom Viridiplantae; phylum Streptophyta; class Magnoliopsida; order Myrtales; family Myrtaceae; genus Syzygium; species Syzygium aqueum. The sequence continues at coordinate 20,685,261 of CM062233.1, forward strand.
AGTCATACCCAAACACATAATAGAACAACCACACGACTTAGGCCCTCGGGCCCAAATCAAACATATGTTAACCCTGCAGGTTAGGCACATAATAATATTACATCACATACACGGCATCCTCGATCATATGTACGTCACACATATGCTCAAAACCTTTAGTGTCAGTTCAAAATGTAGATCACCAAGTCATACAAATTCACACACTGACCCATGCATTCATATGCATGCAAATGCCACTACCTTGCCATGCACGCGATTTAACTCATATGGCATTCTGGCATAAGATTCCATTCGTGTCCCGATTATAAAATAGAATCCGCTTATGCACGTCCCATACCATACCCAGCAGATTCCATTACATAATTAGGCACTATGCATCACACGTACTAATTCGCGCGTGTTCCGATTATAGAATAGAATCCACTTAGATATGTCCCATACCATACCTAGCAGATTCCATCACATAATCAGGCACTATGCATCACATGCAGTCATTTATCCATTAATTCGACCCGAAGGCCCGACTTGAAGGCCCGATCCGAAGATCCGGTCCGAAGACCAATCACAACACTCCGTGGCCAGCGTAAATACGCCCCAGGCCCAGTGTCTCTAGCCTGCGTCCTTACGCATCAGGCGCAACACCGCTCTCCTTACGAACCAGAACCCGCGTAAACGCATCAGGATGGTTGTCATCCAGACGTACCGGGCATCGTCCTGCTCCAAAATGCATGAGGACGGCACACCCCACGTAAACGCATCAGGGCGAAGAGTGATCACATTTTCACACAACCGGTTTTATCTGAACCCCGCGTAAACGCATCAGGGTATAATTAGGTGATCACAATCTATGGCATACACGCATTCTCACACAATTTCCACAAGCTTCATACTCAGCAAGCATAATGCGTAGCCATGCAGTTTCGCACACGAATGTTGGTGCAATGTACCACGGCATAATGTCCCACACAATTCAATGCCACAACTTCATATTCAATGATTCACGTCATACGCTTAATTAGCCCAATCAACACCTCGGGCATCACATGCGAATCTGGCACTTATAATTCAAATCATTTCAATCCTCAAACTACCATTAAATTGGCCGTTAATTCCCAACGTAAATAGCAGCTGATCCTCATCATTTCGACCTCTAATCCACTTCTAATTCATGCTTTTTCACCTACCAATAGTTTCCCGACACCCACTATTAACATATAAGTCCATATGAGCTCTAATTAACTCTATCCGACTAGTAATCACGCCCTAAGCCCGTTAAAACGCATAATCGTCCTAATTAGGGTTTAGAGGTTTATACCCACATATTAGTCATACAAGGCTCAATTAAATCCGCAATGGACAGCCACTAATCAGTCCGAGAGAGAAAAACCGAGAATATACAAGATCAGGTCCAAACTGGGCAGTTACACAGTGATAGAAATCCATTTGAAATAAATAGCAAATCAATTCCAAAAATTATGAAATTTGGATATGTTATACAAAACATCTTGATAAACATTTTTTTTGAAGAACTAAAAACCCAGTTCTAAGTGTAAGCACATCGTTTTGACACTCAAAGCTGGACAGAACCCGGTCCGCTCGAACAGCCCCTCAGACCATCAAAAATAGAACTCATTAAGTACCCAAATCATTTTGGAAAGCCCTGAAATTTTTATATGTCATAGAAACAAGTGTCTTTAACAATTTTTGTGAAGGAAGTTTGTTGAAATAAAGTCTGGAAAATTTTATAAAAATTCGGAAAGACAGAAAGGTCGGGTGAACAGTAAATCGGGCAGTTTTGTGACGGTCTGAAGACTGACCTCCGAATGGCCCCAAAAAAACTCTAAAAATTCTGAATTTAAAGTATGTTATACTTAAAGATGTTGGGAACAAATTTCATGAAGAACACTTCTTCAGATTCGGCCCACAATGATCACCAAAAAAATAACAAAGCACGGAGGTACAGTAACAACCAGAAATCCGAGAATCATAAATCTTGCACCATTAAGCAAATCAAGCTTATCCAACCACAAACCAACCATGCGCAGCCCCTAATCCATCCCTAGACATGCCATTAGTAACCCACTAGCCTAACCAAGGATTAGGAAGTCACTTACTCTTAGCCTAAGCAAGAAAACCGAGCAAGAGGGCAAACGAGAGCCTTGGCACGGCAACGGCTACTCCAGCGAAGCAACGGCGAGGGTGGACAACGGATGGTAGCTCAGGTGGTCGGTGATGGTGTGAGGTGGCCGTGGGTGGTGGTGATGAGACGAGGGGGATGGCGACTCGCGGCGGCGGCACCGGCGGGCGGTGGCTCCGGCAGGCAACGAATGGCGGCGTGAGGCCGAGAGGAGGAAGCTCACGGAGAGGGGAGAGGTGGTCGGCTGGCTGATGGAGAGGAAATGAAAAGGAGAGAGAGAGAGGAGAGAAAGAGAGAAAGAAGTGAGTGGGAGAGAGAGAAAGAAAGGTGATGATGGCTTGCATGGGGAATACCAAGAGGTAGGGTGCAAGGTTGGACAACAATGATGGCAAGCATGGGGAAGGGTTTGGGTGACAAGTGTCACCACCCTAGGGTTTGCCAAAACCTACAAAAATCTAATAAACAAAACCCCAAAATTCGGAATGCTAAAAGGCTCAAGGGCAAACTCGTCATTTTCCTCCAATACCGGGTCAAATCGCCATTTTCCGACCGTATAAGTCCTATACATAAGTGGCCAACATAATTTGACGTTGTCCTTATAAAAACCATCCCGTAACCCACGAAAAATCGGTCTCGAAGTCCGGATTAAATTTCACGATCAAAATGGCCAAATTTCCAATTTTCAAATCTCTCACTAACGGACGGCTGTTTAGGAGTTACGCGTATTGACCTTGAGTTGCCCATATCGCGACGATCTTGATTGTCGAGAGAACGAGAGGAATTATTGCTAGTTTCGGAGATACGATCGTTTGGTTTAAGTTCGGGACTGGTTGGCCACGTGTATTCTCGGTCTTGCAGAATCACCTGCTATCCGACCATACATCGTTGGCCTCGGCCAAACCGAGTCCGTTACCTTTCGAAGATCGGTCTATACTGGCACAGAATACTTCCTCATCTTCTCTCGAAATCAGGCTTAATTCGCGATCGGGTCTCTGGTCCACGTACCTATTCCTAGTTAGCCATTCCCACTTGGTCAGTATCCAAAGAGTGATCAGCTCCGGGCGAGACTTACGAAATTGAAATATTGAATAAGACTCGTTCTATTCATTCCAGAGATTGAGTCGAATTTCGGGATGTTACAAAGGCCCGATCCGAAGACCCGATCTGAAGACTACGACCCGAAGGCCCGACCCGAAGGCCCGATTCGAAGACCACGATCCGAAGACCACGACCCGAAGGCCACGACCCGAAAGCCACGACCCGAAGGCCACGACCCGAAGGCCAATCATAACACTTCGTGGCCAGTGTAAAGACACCCCAGGCCCAGTGTCTCTAGCCCGCATAAACGCATCAGGTGCAACACTGATCTCCTTACGAACCAGAGTCCACGTAAACGCATTAAGATGGTCGTCTTCCTAACGTACCGGGCATCGTCCTGCTCCAAAGTGCATGAGGACGGCACGACCCGAAGGCCACGACTCGAAGGCCTTAAGTGATCACACGGCACACTGTCAATTTTGATCTGAACCTGGCGTGGAACGCATCAGGCAATTAGGTGATCACAAGTCCATGGCATACACGCATTCTCACACAATTTCCACAAGCATACTCGGCATGCATAATGCGTGGCCATGCGATTTCGCATACAAATGTTGGTGCAATGTACCACGAGCATAATGTCCTACACAATTCAATGCCACAATTTCATGTTCAATGATCCACATCATATGCTTATTGTCACGCCCGTACCTCCGCGGCACGCGACACCCCACTCGATGGTCGATACAGTAGTACGACGTCCCAGGACGCGTCGTCATCAACCCGTTTTTCCCCAAAGCAGAATATAAGGCACATGCGGAAGCAAAAATTTAAAACACCCTGACAAAATAAATATGAGAACCAGGAAAAGCAACACAAGGAGAACTGAGGCAACGTACACATCCATAATCAAAAATTGCCATAAACATCCTTACATCATTCCAAGAAAAGCAACATTAGAAATGAGGTGCAATCAAGAGAGACAACAGTCAAAAAGTAAAGGGTCCGAAATCCCAAAATGTGTCTACCCTCGCAACAAGACTAAACCTAGCCTAGGGCACCCAATCCAGATCGGAACCATCGGACTCGGATGAGCTTTCGGGTATCTCTGAATCCTCGCTAGGAACCTCCTCCTCGGACTCTTCGGTATCCATCAGCTCGGCTTCGTCGATCTCCATTGGCTCCACCACTGGGTCCTCCACTACTGGCTTGTGATCTACACCTCCTAGCTCCTCGTCCTCGACAGGCTCATACCAAGCGAAAGGACCTATAGTCTCCTCCGAATCCATCTCGGAATCCACAATCTCACCACTCGGGCACTGCGGGTCAAGCTGGCCTTCTATGGTAAACGGAACATCCATCGTACGAAGGGGTCCAAACTCGTCTCCAAAATGGTCCCGGAAGCACCAGGCTACATACTCATGAACTTCAGGATGTGTCGTACCCACGTCTACACTAATCGCAGAGTAATGCCTCAAGTACACCTCCCCATTCCCCACCAGATGTGTAGTCATAATGTGCTCGTAATCTAGGGAAATCCCAAAACGTACCGGGACAGGTGGCTTCGTCATGGACGCGAGTCTAAAAGGTTGGGTTATAAAAACTGTGAGACACATCTCAGTGAGTGCAAAACTCCTAAACCTAAATTAGGCTAACATGCATCTCCTGACGAGAAAGACAAACCACACACATATATGGATGACTTAGGCCTGTAGGCCCAAATCGGCATTTCAATGACCCTGCAGGTTAGATAATCCCATAATATCACATTACACGAGCGGCACCCTCGATCATGCGTACGTCACATGTATGCTCAAAATCTTTAGTGACAGTACCGAGTAGAGATCACCGAGTCACACAATTCCGCATACTAACTCATGCCTTCATATGCATGCAAATGCCACTAACTTGCCATGCCTACAATCGAACTCCTATGGCATCCCGGCACAAATTTCCATTCGTGTTCCGATTATAGAATAGAATCTACTTAGACACGTCCCATACCATGTCCAGCTTATTCCATCACATAACCAGACACTATGCATCACACGTTAACAATTTATTTCATTAACTCAACCCGAAGGCCCGACCCAAAGGCCCGATCCGAAGATTCGGTCCGAAGACCAATCACAACACTCCGTGGCCAGCGTAGAGACGCCCCAGGCCCAGTGTCTCTAGCTCGCGTCCTTACGCATCAGGCGCAACACCGATCTCCTTACGAACCAAAGCCCGCGTAAACGCATCAGGATGGTTATCTTCCGGACGTACCAAGCATCGTCCTGCTCCAAAGTGCATGAGGACGGCACACCCCGCGTAAACGCATCAGGGCGAAGGTGATCACACATTCACACGACCGGTTTTATCTGAACCCCGCGTAAACGCATCAGGGCATAATTAGGTGATCACATGTCCATGGCACACACGCATTCTCGCACAATTTCTATAAGCCTCATACTCGGCATGCATAATGCGTAGCCATGCAATTTCGCATACGAATGTTGGTGCAATGTACCACGGCAGAATGTCCACACAATTAAATGCCACAATTTCGTGTTCAATGATCCACATCATAGGCTTAGTCAGTCCAATCAATAACTCGAGCATCACATGTGATCGTGGCACTATGACGTACATTAATAATTCACTAATCACATTCCACATTGGTCGATCACACGAACATGCGACATGGTAGTTTCCATTCCTCATGATAGTCAATCCGGCACGCAATTCAACCATTCCGGCCATCCCGGCACTCCAACCAAACGAATCCACTCACTACCGTCACTTTGGACATCAAGTTCTCAACAAGGACAGCAACTATTCCTATTCATTTCAGCCTCTAATCCTCTCCTAAATCATGCTTTGTCACCTACCAATTGATTCCCGACACCCACTAACAACCTATAAAATTTATACGAGTCCTAATTATCACTAATCGTCTAACCGATACACCCTAGGCCCGTTTGAAACACATAATCGTCCTAATTAGGGTTTAGATGTTTCCACCCACCTCAATCCAAGCTCGGGCGATGGAGAACGGCGGCCGATCACCGGTGAACGGTGGAACTGGCGGCGCACTTCCCAAGGAGGCGGCGGTGAGCGGCGGCCGGCTATCCACAGCAGCCACGGGCGGCGACGTGAGGCCGACTGGACTGCTGGCTCACGGTGAGGGTGGCTGGACAAGCGGCCGAGCAGCACGGGCAGCTGCTGTTCACGGCGGCGCACGGCGGACGGCGGTCTTGGTGACGAACGGCGACGGCACGGCTGTTCCGGCGAGGGGAAGCAGAACAGGGAGAGGCGGATGAAAAACAGAGAGGGACGGTGAGGAAGACGGCAGGGGACGGCCACAGCGGCGGCGGTCGGCGATGGCGTGCAGCGGCGAGCAGCTCCGGCGGTGGCTCAGCCATGCATGCAGCCGCGACGGAGAGAAAGAGAGGGACGTCGACGAGGGCTGGTGGCGTGGCTGGTCGGCGTTCAACCGTGCATGCACCGGGAAGGAAGGGACGGCAGCGAGGGGACAGGAGCGGCGGTCACGGTGCCATGGCGGCGGTGGTGCTTCCCGGCGAGCGGCGGACGATCAGCTTGTCCCTTCTTGGCTGACCGGCGCCGATCCTTGCTGCATGCAGGCGGAAATGAGAGGAGACGGAGGGAGAAACAGCGGCAAGGGGGCAACAGCGGCCAACAGCGGCGGCCTTGGCGGGACGGCGACGGGCTAAGCTGATCTCGGCCGGTCGGGACAGCGAGAGAGGGAAGGAGAGAAAGAGAGGGACGGTCGGTTGGAGGTGGTGAGGCGAGAGAGAGAGAGGGCGGTGCACGGCGGCGGTACCGGCTGGTGGCGGCTGTTCCGGCGGGCAGTGGGCGGCGGCGTGAGGCCGAGAGAGAGAGGGCGCACGGAGGAGGAGAGGAAATGGCTGGCGTGAGGGAGAGAGGGTGAGTGTGGAAGAGAGAGAGAGAGAGAGAGAGAGAAAGAAAGAAAAGTGAGGTGAGAGGTGATCATGAATCTCATGGGGAAGACCAAGAGGTAGAGTGTGGACTTGGGTGAGATGATGGCTTGCATGGGGAAAGGGGGTGTTGACAAGTGTCACCCCCACAAGAAGGCCAAAATTCGGAATTAGAAAGGGCTCAAGGGTAAAAATGACATTAAGTTCCGGTATCGGGTCGAATTGCCAATTTTTCAACCGTACAAGTCCTATATATAAATGGCCAACTTAATTTGACGTCGTCCTCATAAAAACTATCTCGCGATTCACGAAAATCGTTCTCGAAGTCCGAATTAAATTTCACGATCGAATTGCCGAATTTCCAATTTCTAAATCTCTCACTAACGAGCGGCCGTTTAGGATTTACGCGTATCGACCTCGGTTTGTCCGAATCGTGGCGAGCTCGATTGTCGAGAGAACGAGAAGAATTATCACTAGTTTCGATAATACGATCGCTCGGTTCAGAAGATCGATCTACTCCGGCCTAAAATACTTCCTCGTCATTCTTCTAAATCAGGCTTGACTCGCGACCGGGTCCTTGGTCCACGTATCTATTCCTAGTTGGCCATTCCCATTTGGTCAGTATCCCATGAGTGATCAGCTCCGGGCGAGACTTACGAAAATGAAACATCGAATAATACTCGTTTTATTCATTCCGGAGATTGAGTCGAATTTCGGGATTTTACACTTATTAGCCCAATCAACATCACGGGCATCACATGTGAAATTGGCACTTATGACGTATTCGGCATTATAATATACATTGACAAGTCACCAATCACATTCCACAACGGTCGGTCACATGAGCATGCGACATGGTAGACCCAATTCATGACGATTGGCAAACCGACACACAATTCAACCACTCCGGCAATCCCGGCACTCCAAATCATTTCAATCCTCAAACTACCGTTGAATTGGCCGTTAGTTCCCGATGTGAACAGCGGCTGATCTTCATCATTTCGACCTCTAATCCACTTCTAATTTATGCTTTGTCACCTACCAATAATTTCCCGATACCCACTAATAACATATAAATTCATACAAGTCTTAATCGACACTAATCGAATACTAAACACACCATAAGCCTGTTAAAACGCATTATCGTCCTAATTAGGGTTTAGAGGTTTACACCCACATATTAGTCATACAAGGCCCAATTAAATCCGCAATGGACAGCCACTAATCAGTCCGAGAGAGAAAAACCGAGAATATACAAAATCGGGTCCAAATTGGGCAGTTGCACAATGACAGAAATCCATTTGAAATAAATAGTAAATCAATTCCAAAAATTATGAAATTTTGATATGTTGTACAAAACATATTGATAAACATTTTCTATGAAGAACTCAAAACCCAATTCCAACCGTAAGCACCTCGTTTTGACACTCAAAGCCGGACAGAACCCGGTTCGCTCGAACAGCCCCTTAGACCATAAAAAATACAACTCATTCAGTACCCAAATCACTTTGGAAAGCCCTGAAATTTTTATATGTCATATACATAAGTGTTTTTAACAATTTTCATGAAAGGACGTTTGTTGAAATAAGGTCTGGAAAATTTTATAAAACTTCGGAAAGGCAAAAAGGTCGGGTGAACAGTAAATCGGGCAGTTTTGTGACGGTCTAAAAACCGACCTCCGAATGACCCCAAAAAAAATTCCAAAAATTCTGAATTTAAAGTATGTTATACATAAAGATGTTGGAAACAAATTTCATGTAGAACACTTTCTCAGATTCGGCCCACAATGATCACCAAAAAAATAATAACGCACGGAGGTACAGTAACAACCAGAAATCCGAGAATCATAAAACTTGCACCATTAAGCAAATCAAGCTTATACAACCATAAAACCAACCATGCACAGCCCCTAATCCATCCCTAGACATGCCATTGGTAACCCACTAGCCTAACCAAGGATTAGGAAGTCACTTACAAGAGATCCTAAGCAAGACAACCTAGCAAGGGAGCAAACAAGAGCCTTGGCACGGCAACGGCTACTCCGGCGAAGCAACGGCAAGGGTGGACAGCGGATGGTGGTCTCGGTGGTGAGCTGGTGGCGCGGCCGAGCTAGGTAGGAGGGGGTTGCTCACGTGGCTGGGAAGAGGGGAGAGAGAGAGAAAATGGAGCGGCTGGCTGGTGGTGAGACGAGGAGGGATGGCGGCTCATGGCGGCGGCACTGGCGGGTAGCGAACGGCGGCGTGAGGCCGAGAGGGGAAGTGCACGAGAGAGAGAGGAGAGGGGAAGGTGGCCGGCTGACTTGAGAGGGGAGAGAGAGAGGAGAGAAAGAGAGAAAGAAGTGAGTGGGAGAGACAGAAAGAAAGGTGATGATGGCTTGCATGGGGAAGACCAAGAGGTAGGGTGCAAGGTCGAACAACAATGATGGCAAGCATGGGGAAGGGTTTAGGTGACAAGTGTCACCACCCTAGGGTTTGCCAAAACCTACAAAAATATAATAAACAAAACCCCAAAATTCGGAATGCTTAAGGGCTCAAGGGCAAACTCGTCATTTTCCTCCGATACCAGGTCGAATCGCCATTTTCCAACCGTATAAGTCCTATACATAAGTGGCCAACATAATTTGACGTTCTCCTTATAAAAACCATCCCGTAACCCACGAAAATCGGCCTCGAAGTCCGGATTAAATTTCACGATCAAAATTGTCAAATTTCCAATTTTCAAATCTCTCACTAACAGGCGGCCGTTTAGGAGTTACATGTATCGACCTCGGGTTGTCCGAATCGCGACGATCTCGATTGTCGAGAGAACGGGAGGAATTATCGCTAGTTCCGGAGACATGATCGTTTGGTTTAAGTTCGGGACTGGTTGGCCACGTGTATTCTCGGTCTTGCAGAATCACCTGCTATCTGACCATACATCGTTGGCCTCGGCCAAACTGAGTCCGTTACCTTCCGAAGATCGGTCCATACTAGCCTAAAATACTTCCTCGTCTTTTCTCGAAATCAGGCTTAATTCGCAATCGGGTCCCTGGTCAACATACCTATTCCTAGTTAGCCATTCCCACTTGGTCAGTATCCCAAGAGTGATCAGCTCTGGGCAAGACTTACGAAAATGAAATATTAAATAAGACTCGTTCTATTCATTCCGGAGATTGAGTCGAATTTCGGGATGTTACATTTACAACCATCACTCAATCACAAGTCTCCCTATTAGCTACCCAAGGTCATCGCTCCTTATCACTCTAGGCTTCGACCAAGTTGGATCGAGCTAACCTGGCTCTGATACCAATTCAACGGGGGATGTCATGCCTCGAACCCTACGGTGCACAAGAACCCCTTCCTTGGTCGAATTAGTGTGATATCCCAGGACGCGTCGCTGACCCAAAACCCAAATCCGAGAATAATGCACCTGCGGAAATGATCAAACACCCGTACTTAATAAAACATGACCATGGATAGCAACGAACATCATAAATACAAGTTTACATTAATACAAGGGGATTTACAATATCCATTATAGAGATATACACAAACCAAAACGGGTCAGCAAGCCACTAACATCAAAAAGGGGTACGTGGTTCGGGGCGGTCAGGGACAAGATATAATAAGGGCTCATACCAAAAAGTGTCGGCTCTAAACCCTAGCTATGGTCAGGCTAACCCCTATGGCACCTAGTCCAGGTTGGATCCCGAAGACTCGGATGAATCATCGGATGGCTCGGGCTCGGAATCCATAGACTTCGGCTCAAGATCGGACTCCCACTCCATCGGCTCCTCTCCCTCAGAATCGGATTCCATCTCAAAGATGACTAGCCGGGGGTTAGAATCCTCCTCGGACCTAGCGTTGGGACTTACTAATTCCCTATCAGCTGGGTATGGGTCCCATTAGCCTAACTCATCAAACGGGATGTCAAAGGTCTTAAGGGGTCCATAGAATCCAGTCTCATCCCGATAGCACTAACCGAGATAGGGATGGGCCTTGAGCTGTAGCTCGCCCTCATTGACCCAAACGATAGTAGAATATCTAATATATACCTCTCCATTCCAACCGGGGTACTCGGTCGCCAAACGGTCTATATGATTCGGGATCCCAAAACGAAGTGGTACACCTGCCATCCTCAAGGTTGAGGATTTAAAAAGTTGGGTTTTAACAACCGTGAGAATAAATCTCAGTGAGTAGGCCCCCTTAACCTAAACTAAGCTGACATGTACCTCCAGATGAGCTACTAACCAAACAAACAGTCCAGCATTCAAAAAACTTAGGCCCTCAGGCCCAAATGAAACATATTCTTGACCCTGCAGGTTAGGCACATAATAATAATACTAAACCCAATAATGGCACATACACATATCAATTGGCCATGATCACTTGCCATGCACGTGCTAGAACTCAACAATGCACACTTCGCATACGTGCCAATTTCTCAATTAACTTCCGACCTGTGTTAAACGCATAAGGTCCATCACTTTTCAATCAATCTCTGGCTTGCGTTAAATGCATTAGGCCCATGACACAACCTGCGTGTGGGATGCCTCAGGTTGGCCATCTTTTGGTAATCCAGGCATTGTCCCGCATTAAACGCCTTAGGACAGGTTCATTACCCCGCGTAAACGACACCTCAGGGTTTCTGTGATCACACGTATACAATTCACCAATTATTATATGAACCCCGCGTGTGGGACGCCTCAAGGCATTTTAGGTGATCACATGCTCTATGCCATGCGTGCACACTCGCATGATTCACATGTTATGCCAACACTTAATATGCAATTCATGGCCATAACATCCAACACTCGAGCATCAATTGAACTCACAATAATTACTCAATTCGATATATCAACATGCTCAAGTAACCCAATAAATCAAATCAACCACGACACATAATTGGCACACGAAATCACGCAATTAAGCCATTAAAATTGTACGAGCCTATGGCCCACAAAACCTCTCATCATTCGGCCACACCAAGCACCAATTTTAATCTCCCAAAATTAATATTGGGTCATATACAATCAGCCACTTCATGGAAAATTCGAGGCACACGTGGCAATTCACTATTAAACCATAAATTAGCCGTACAAAGTCCAATCAAGCCTATAATGATCAGCCACTAACCAGGCCATTCTAGACCTCTAATCCACCTTCAAATCATCACATTAGGCCACCATAATCATCTCATTATCAAGCCTAATCACCAGCCACTTAAACAACCCCTAAAATACACTAATTGACCCCTAAATTTGCCTAAAAATGCACATAATCCTAATTAGGATTTAGGGTTTCCACTCACCAAGGTCCTAAGCTTCAAATGAGGACCAAACTAGGTGAAATGGGCTGAACGGTGGTTGGTTCATGCCGGGCCGACGGGTGCTCCGGCGGCTGGTGGCTCACGGCTGAGTCGGATGGTGAGGGAGGATGCTGGTGATGGTGGCAGTGTCGTGGAAATAGGGAGAAAAAGCCTGAGGGTGGCGGTGGTGGTGGCGAGATGGTCACGGACCGGCGTCGGCGGTGCTCGTACGACAGTGTATGGCCAAGGCGGGGGCTGGTCCGTGGTGGTGATAGTGGTGACAACAGGAAGAGAGAGAGAGATGAACAAGTGGTGTTGGTTGTGGTAACGGGCTGGTCACGTGGATGGCGGCAGCACTGAGGCTGTGGCGGCGTAGCCGCGGCAGTGGTGCTCTGGCGGGGCTGGCTTCACGCGGCCAAGGGAGACTTAAGGGAGAGAAAAATGGAGAGAATGAGAGGAAGAGAGTGGCCAGAAATGGGGAAGTGAGGGGAGAGAGAGAGAAAGAATGAGTTTTGTGTAAAACCTTGAGTGGGGGTGGTTGACCAACTCCACTCACAATGTCCAACCTACCCATCCCACTCACAAGTTCATCCAATGGCCACAATTCAAAGGCTAATCAAATCCATCCGAGATCAAGGGTCAAGATTGATTCTTGCACAAAAAATCTAAGGGCAACTTGGGAATTAACAAGGGTGATGGGGGGTTCATTTGACCAAGATTTTCAGCACTCAAAGGGGCTGGTTAAGTCTAATTTGACCTCCAAAATTCGGAATTAATGCTTAGGTTCCAAGGGCAAAATGGTAATTCTTCACTCCCAGTCCAAAATTCCATTTTTCGACCATACCGATCCCAAATATGATTGACCACACTAATATGACATCGTCCTTGCCAAATAGTCACATACGTCCGTGAAATTCGACACTCAAGTCCGGATTCAATTCAACGATCAATTTCGCTCAAATGCATTTTTAGCGTCTCTACTAACGAGCGGCTGTTTAGGGGTTACACGTATCGACTTGGGATCACTCGAGTTGTGACGGTCTCGATTTCCAAGACAATGTGACAATTTGTCGCTAGTTTCGGGGGTCGCGATAATTCAGAATAGGTTTGGGATCATCCGCCACGCGTACTCTCGGTCGTGCGGTATCACCCGTGATCCGATCGTACGTCGTTGACAAAACCAAATCCGTCACCCTATTTGGATCGGCCCACATTGGCCCAAAATATTCCCTCATCGTTCTTTGGAATCAGAGCTCGATTCACGATCGAGTTCTTAGGTCCACGTACCATTTTCCTAGTTAGCCATTCCCAATTGGTCAATATCTTAAGAGTGATCATTTTCGGGCAAGACTTACTAAAACGAAATGAGAAATACACATCCATTTCATTGTTGAATTTAGAATGTCATAGGAGGAGCCGCCGATTGATGTTCCAAACGATTTTGATGATGAGCCGATCGAGATTGAGGCGGATTATGAGTGTTTAGAGGAGCAGGTGGATCAGGGAGAGTCAGATTTAGGTTATGGGGAGACCGACTCAGAGTGGACATCGTCTAGAGGTTGTAGGGGTTAGTAGGGGTAGGGTAACCCTTTTTGAAGTGCCCCCTTTTTAGAATTAGTATATATCCAGACTACTGGTCCTTTTTGATATTGGTGATGTGAACTTTAGAAGTTGGTTTACGTATATAATATGTTTATTGTGAATATAGTGGGTGTAATGAAGTGGTTGGTTGCTTGGTTATTTATCCTTCCCTGTTACCCCTTTTCTAATTCTTGTCCGGGAGTTATTCTCATTTTTGCCATGTTCGAACTCTGATGTGTTGGTTTGGGTCGGCGATGTTCCTGGGACGTTGCACCTTTTCGATCGAGCTTGGGATCTCACGCGCTCGTTGGGGTTCGGGGTGTGACATTCGTTGCCGTACTTCAACAACTGGATACATGGCGTCAATGAATACTATCGTTAGTCAATATATGTTGATCCCTATACATGTTGATAAGTCGACATGCTTGTATTAGTATTCAAGCGTTATGCATGTGACTGCCCATACTCATTTCATGTGATGTTGACGTGTCTGTCAGACAAAATATATTTTGAGTGTCAACAACTTATTAATATTCTTCTATTAAGTTTTGCCAGAACTCATAATAGCAACTGCTAGTTGTCCATCGCTATATTTTAACAACTGGACATGTGGTGTGATATTTTGAAATTCGACCATTTTCAAGATATATGAAATGATTATTTCATCGATTCACTGTTAGTTAAATCTCGCTCTGAATTGATCACTCATGAGAGGAGTAACCAATAGGAAAAGGCTATCTAGAAATTAAGTACGCATGATCTGAGACCTCGATAATGGATTGACATTTCGACCATAAAGATTGACGAGAGATAATCTTGAGCCATTATAGATCGATCAAGGGATGGTTATGGAATGATTCGCCAATAGTATACAATCGGATCACGAGTGATTTCGCTTGACCGTTGTATGGATTGTGAATAACCCTAAACCAATTCTGAATGATCGTGTACTTTGGAACTAGCAATTGACCATTGCAATTATATGACAACTGAGATTACCCATGGCTTGAGTAAGCTTAAATATGGCTTGATATTGAATTGACCATGGGTTGAATATGCATAACTCCTAAAAGCTGTCCATTAGTTTGAGATACACTAAAGTCGCAATTGATCAATTTTGGCAATGAATTAGAATCCGAATTTGGGTATCGAACTTTGAAGGGATTCACAACTAAACTATTGGACGTTGCCTCATTAAGTCCATCTATTTATCAGTTTACTCGAAAATTCTTGGAGAAGCAAAATTCGGACCAAAAGTGGGAAAAAACCTTTTTACCCCCAAGTCTTTTGGATTCCTTTAATTTTTTGAAGGGAAAAATGGTCATTATGCCCCTCCATTATTTGGCTTACCATAAATGACCAAAATGCCCCTATTATGTTTTCTTATTTACAATTTTGCCCTTAGATATTTTGTGAAGCTTGTCTTGGAAGAATCATTTTCTAGCCCTTGGATCTTGGTTTGCTGGGCAAGATGAGATCTTGGCCCTCCATTTTTGGGGTGTCTTGATCAGCCCACTTTCTCTCTCTTCCTCACTCTCTCATTTTGACTCTCACTTCTCTTGGATAACACTTTCTCTCTCTCTCTCGCTCTCTCTCTCTCTCTCTCTCTCTTGCCCACCTTGTTTGGCCAACTATCAGCCACCGTCACACCACCACTAGCCACCCCCATTGCCTCTGTGGTTACCGTCACCACCAGCCATCTCACTGTTACCACTCTCTCGCTCTTTGTTCGGTCACCACCATCTAGCCATCATCACCTGCCACTAGCACCACACCATCTCAATTGCCGCCGAGCTGCTAAAGCTGCTACACCACCGTGATTGGTTAATACCTATTTACTTAGCTTAATCTCTTGGTTTTAAGTGTAAGTTGCTTCCTAAACCTTGATTAGGTGGATAGGTTGTTAATGGATATGGTTTAGGAGCTGATTAGAGTGTTGATAGGTGAATTAATTTAGTGATTGATCTTGATTAATTTAGTGGCTGATCATGGGTTAGATGATGACTTATCCTGGTGTTAATCAATTGCATGTTTTATAAAGAATAGAAGCTTGTTATGCCATGAGAATTGATTGCCCAAATTAAAAGCCTAAGTGCCTATTTTCAAGGAAAGGTTTTATGAGCACGTAATTGGTGATTCACAAGGAATCATGATTGGATGCCATGTTTTATGTGCTGGATGGGGCAAGGATGTTCTAAAATGATAGTGTGCAAAGTTTGATGGGTCAATTATATGTGTGCAATCACGTGTGAACATTTCATTGCATTTTTACATGTGAAGTGGTAACATTTTGACAAAAGAGCACGGATCATGTTTGCATTGGCTAATTGAGAAAGACAAGAATTGAGACTTGAGTGAATGCTATGTGTGCATGATCACCTAAAGTTCCTTTGTGCCCCAACCCTAGGAGTTGTGCCGTGGACGTAAAGGTCGTGCCCAATTTTGGTAATTGGATGCCGTCGCAGGGGCAAAGTGAGACGAAGTGGTTCGCAAATTAGATTCCGTCATTGAGGTTGGTGAGACAATGTCGTCGCCAGGGTGGTGCGAGATGATGCCCGGTGATGCCGGAAGACCACCATCCGTGGGATGTGCTTTAGCCCGAGGGGTCATTAATAATTTGGACAATCACGAGTGCGATTTGCATCGATGAATGCTAAGTGCCTGAGGGTGACATTAGAGCATGCCGAGATTATTATGTCATGCCCCGAACCCTATGACGCGCGATAACCCCTTCCTTGGGCTAATTAGTGCGACATCTTAGGACTCGTCGTTGACCCAAAACCCCAAATCAGAGAACAATACACATGCGTAAATGATCACACACTTGCACATAATTAAACATGATCAGGAATAGCAACAAACTCCATGAATACATACTTAGCATTAAACAAGGGAGAATTTACAATATCCATTGAGAACATAAATATACATAAACAAAAACGAGTCAACAAGCCACTATAATAAAAAAGGCATACGTGGCTCGGGGCGGTTAGGGACTAGATCTAATAAGGGTTCACACTAAATAGTGTCAGCCCTAAACCCTAGCTATGGTCAGGCTAACCCCTATAGTACCTAGTCCGGGTCCGATCCCGAAGACTCGGATGAATCATTGGACGACTCGGACTCGAAATCAATAGACTCTAGCTCGGACTTGACCTCCACTGGCTCCTCCTCAGGTTCATCCTTTGGCTCTAGCTCCAGCTCCATCGTCTTCATCTCGGGATCGAACTCCCACTCTATTAGCTCCTCTTCCTTAGGGTCAGGATCTATGTCAAACTCATAGATGATGGGTCGGGGGTCAGAATCCGTCTTGGACACGGCGTCGGGGCTCACTATCTCCCCATCAGTAGCATGCGGGTCCCACTGGCCTAATCCATCAAACGAAACATCGAACGTCCTAAGGTGTCACGCCCCGACCTCCTCGGCACGCGACAACCCGCGCTCACGATGGTCGATATAGTACGACG
Source organism: Syzygium aqueum (assembly GCA_031216185.1). Classification (NCBI taxonomy): domain Eukaryota; kingdom Viridiplantae; phylum Streptophyta; class Magnoliopsida; order Myrtales; family Myrtaceae; genus Syzygium; species Syzygium aqueum. The sequence goes on from CM062233.1 coordinate 20,702,711, forward strand.
TCCCAGGACATGCCGTCGTCGACCCAAATCCCAAACAATTCATAATACACATGCGGAAGCAAAATTAGAGAGAATCACCCAGACAATATATCTGAGAACACGGGAAGCAACGCGGAGAACACTGAGGTAACGTACACATCCATAATCCCAAAATTTGCCTGAAACATCCTTACAATAATTCAAAATAAAAACAACAACAACAACTGAGACAAGCACGATAAAAGAGTACTGCTGGTGGGTCAAGAGGCTAGTAACAAGGGGGACCAACGGCTAAACAAAAAGGGTCCAAAATCCAAAAAGGTGTCTACCCTTGCAAACCAACTAAGCCTAGCCTAGGGTTCCCAATCTGGATCTGAACCATCGGACTCGGACGGGCTGTCTGGTATCTCTGAATCCTCGCTAGGGGCCTCCTCCTCGGATTCCTCGGTGTCCATTGGTTCGGCCTCGTCAACCTCCATAGGCTCCACTACCGGGTCCTCCACTGCTGGATCCTCCATCGGGAACTCATGATCTATACCACCCAACTCCTCATCCTCGGCAGGCTCGTACCAGGCGAAGGGACCTATAGTCTCATCCACACTCGTCTCGGAATCCACGACCTCACCGCTCGGGCATTGTGGATCAAGCTGGTCTTCTATGGTGAATGGAATGTCCATCGTGCGGAGGGGTCCGAACTCGTCTCCCCAACGGTCTCGAAAACACCAGGCTACATACTCATGGACTTCGGGATGTGTCGTACCTACATCTACGGTAATCATGGTGTAATGCCTTATGTAAACCTCATTGTTCGCCACCGGGAATTCAACCACCGTATGCTCATACTCTAAAGGGATCCCGAATCGAATTGGAATGGGCGGTCGGTTCATGGGCGCTGGTCTGAAAGGTTGGGTTATGAAAACCGTGAGACACTTCTCAGTGAGTGAAAACTCCTAAACCTAAATTAGGCTAACATGCATCTCCTGACGGGAAAAACAATAGCACGCATATATAACAATGACTTAGGCCCGTAAGCCCAAATCGGCATATCAATGACCCTGCAGGTTAGATAATCCCATCAGATTACAAATCACAAGCGGCATCCTCGACCAGGCGTACGTCACACGTATGCTCAAAACCTTTTTGTGACAATTCCAAATATGTACACCGAGTCACACAATCCCGCACAATTTCTCATGCATTCAAATGCATGCAAATGCCACTAACTTGCCATGCCCACAATCCAATTACTATGGCATCCCGGCACAACTACCATTCGTGTTCAGATTATAGAATGGAATCTACTTAGACACGTCCCATACCATGCCCAGCGAATTCCATCACATAATCCAACACTATGCATCACACGTTATCCGTTTATTTCAATTATCTCGACCCGAAGGCCCGACCCGAAGGTCCGATCCGAAGATCCGGTCCGAAGACCAATCACAACACTCCGTGGCCAGCGTAAAGACGCCCCAGGCCCAGTGTCTCTAACCCACATCCTTACGCATCAGGCGCAACACCGATCTCCTTTACAAACCAGAGCCCGCGTAAACGCATCAGGATGGTTGTCTTCCGGGCGTACCGGGCATCGTCCTGCTCCAAAGTGCATGAGGACGGCACACCCCGCGTATTCCGCATCAGGGCGAAGGTGATCACACATTCATACAACCGGTTTTATCTTAACCCCGCGTGAACGCATCAGGGCATAATTAGGTGATCACAATCCATGGCATACACGTATTCTCGCACAATTTCCATAATGCTTCATACTCAGCAAGCGTAATGCGCAGCCATGCGATTTCGCACACAAATGTCAGTGCTATGTACCATGGCTCAATGTGTCACACAATCAAATGTCACAAGTACATAACCAATGGTCCACGTCATATGCTTACTTAGCCCAAATCAATGCCACGGGGCATAACATGCGAACTTGGCTATCATGACGTACATGGACATTATGAAGCACATTGACAATTCACCAATCACATTCCACAATGGTCGGTATACACATGCAGGCGACATGTTAGACCCAATTCATCACGATTGACCAACCGACATACAATTCAATCATCCGGGCCATCCCGGCACTCCAATCAAGTAAATCCGCTACCGTCGACAATTGGACCGCCAAATTCTCCGACATGGACAGCAACTAAACCACACCATATTAGCCTCTAATTGACTCTTAATTCATGCTTGGTCGCTTACTAATCCTCTCCTGACAACCACTAACCATATACAAATTCATACAAGGTTCGTTCGGCATTTACTCATCGCTATACACACCCTAGGCCCGCTAAGCACGCATTATAGTCCTAATAAGGGTTTAGGGGATTCCACCCACCTAATTCCAAGCTCGGGCGACGGGGAATGGCGGCCGATCACCGGTGAACGGTGAAACCGGCGGCGCAAGACCCAAGGGAGCGGCGGCGAGCGGCGGCCGGCTGACCACAGCAGCCTCGGGCGGCGGCTCACGGTCGGCTGAGCTGCTGTTCACGGTGAGGGGAGGCCGGACGAGCTGCTGGTTGGTCCGACCAGCGGCTGAACACGGCGGCGTACGGCGGTGCTAGCTCGATCACGGCGACGGCGGTCTGCTCCGGCGAAGGGGGAACGGAACAGGGACGGACGGACGGAAATGGGGGGAAAACGGCGAGGGACACGACGGTGGACAGCCACCACAGCGGCGGCGGACGGCGGCGTGCAGCGGCGAACGGCTCCGGGGGGCTCAACCGTGCATGCAGCCGCGGCGGAGAGGAGAGGGAATGGCGGTGAGCTGGTCCGGCGGTCCACCCTGCTGCATGCAACCGAGAGAGGGGGAGACGGCGGTCACGGCCCACGGCGGCGCACGGCTGCGGGAGGTGAACGGTCAGCTGGCTTCTCCTTGGCTGACCGGCGCCAACTCCTTTTGCATGCAGCCGGAGAGGAGAGGTCGGACGGAGGGAGCAGCGGCGCACGGCGGGCTGGCGGTGCAGCGGCGAGCCCGGCGGCGACGCGGCGGTGCTGGCCCCTGCGACGGCGGTGCTGGTCTCGGCCGCACGGGAACAGCGAGAGGAACGAGAGAGAGACGGAGGGAAAGAGACAGCGGAGGCGGAGGAGGTCCGGCGCTCAACCGTGCCAGCAATGGGACGGCGGTGAGAGGGACAGCAGCGGCGGTCCGGCGACGACGAGCCTACTGCCCTGGGCTGACCGGCGTCCCACCAGCCTGCATGTGACCGGAGGAGAGTGGAAAAGAGAGAAGGAATGGAGAGGATGGTCGGCCGGCTGTCGGTGAGGCGAGAGGGGGAGGCTCACGGCGGTGGTGCTGGCCGGTGGTGGTTCCGGCGAGCTGTGGACGGCGGCGTGAGCTTAGGGAGAGAGAGAGACACGGACGGGAGAGGGAGAGAGGGTGCCGAGTGAGAGAGTGAGAGAGAGAGAGAGTGAGTGGGAGGGAGAGTGTGATGAGATGATGGGTGATGATTATTCTACATGGGGAAGTCCAAAGGGGTTGAGTGAGGACTTGGCCAACATCATGGCATGCATGGGGAAGATCTAGGGTGACAAGTGTCACACCTAGGGCTAGTCTTAGGGATTCAATTTCGGAATTAAAAAGGGTATAGGGGCAAAACCGACATATTTTTCCGGTACCGAGTCGGTTCGCCAAAATTCGATCCTACAAGGTTTATACACATATGGCCAGCTTAATTTGACGTCGTCCTCATAAAAACTATCCCGAGATTCACGAAAAATCGCTCTCGATGTCCGGATTAAATTTCACGATCAAATCGTCAAATTTCCAATTTCTAAATCTCTTACTAACGGGCGGCCGTTTAGGATTCAAACGTTTCAACCTCGGGTTGTCCGAATCGCGGCGAGCTCGAGAGAGGAAACGAGAGGAATTATCACTAGTTCCGATGCCACAATCGTCCGGTTCGGACGATCGGTCCACACTGGCCCAAAATACTTCCTCGTCATTATCCTGAGTCGGGCTTGACTCGCGACCGGGTCCTTAGCCCACGTGCCTATTCCCAGTTGGCCATTCCCATTTGGTCAGTATCCCGTGAGTGATCAATTCCGGGCGAGACTTACGAAAATGGAATATCGAATAATACTCGTTTTATTCATTCCAGAGATCGAGTCGAATTTCGGGATGTTACATAAGGTGCCCGTAGAAGTCAGTCTAGTTGTAACATTCCGAAAATCGACTCAATCTCTGGAATGAATAAAACGAGTCTTATTTGATATTTCATTTTCGTAAGTCTCGCCTAGAGCTGATCACTCTCGGGATACTGATCGAATGGGAATGGCTAGCTAGGAATAGGTACGTGGACCATGGATCCGGTCGCGAATTAAGTCGGATTTAGGAGAATGACGAGGAAGTATTTTGGGCCAGTGTGAACCGATCTTCGGAAGGTGATGGACTCGGATTGGCCAAGGCCAACGATGTATGACCGGATAGGAAGTGATTCTGCGGGACTGAGAATACACGTGGCCAACTAGTCCCGAACTTGAATCGGACGATCGTGTCTTCGGAACTAGCGATAGTTCCTCTCGTTCTCTCGACAATCGAGCTCGCCACGATTCGGACAACCCGAGGTCGATACGCGTAAACCCTAAACGGCCGCCCGTTAGTGAGAGATTTGAAAATTGGAAATTTGGCAAATTCGATCGTGAAATTAATCCGGACTTCGAGATCGATTTTCGTGAATTATGGGATGGCTTTTATATGGATGATGTCAAATTATGCTGGCCACTTATATATAGGGTTAGTTCGGTCGAAAAATGGCAATTCGGCCCGGTATCGGGAGAAATGTCGATTTTGCCCCTGTGCCCTTTGGAGTTCCTAATTTTGGGGTTTTGTTGTTGGATTTTGTGGTGATGTGATAAGCCTAGGAGGATGACACTTGTCATCATCCCCCTTCCCCATGCTTGCCATCATGGTTGTCCAACTTTTCTTCCTAAACTTTGGACTTCCCAAGCAAACCATCATCATTTTCTCTCTCTCTTTTCCCACTCACTCCCTTCTCTCTTTCTCTCCCCCTCTTTATTTCCTCTCAAGCAGCTGGCCACCCTCTCTCCCTCTCCTTTCCCGCAAGCTCTCCCTCTCGGCCTCACGCCGTCGCTCGCCGCCCATCGGTGCCACCGTCCGCCGGTGCTGCCGCCGTAAAGCCACCATCCCCCTCGTCTCACCACCAGCCAGCCCCCTCTCTCTCTTTCTCTCTCTCGCTGTCCACGCCGGCCAAGCCTCATTGTGACCGTCCACCCTCCCGTCCAGCACCGCCGCGCCACCGCCAGGCTCGCTGCCGCTCAGCCGAGCTCATCTCCGTGCCGCTATCCACCGTCACCTCCCTCACCGTCCCTCTCCGTTTCCTCCTCCGTCTCCTCTCCCTCTCAGCTGCATGCAGTAGGGAAAGCGCCGGACAGCCAAGGAGGAGGAGGCTGAGCATCCGCCTCCCGCCGAGGAGCGCCACCGGCCGTTACTCGCCGTGCCCGCCGCTACTGCCCTCTCTCCGCCGTCTTCTCTCTCGGTTGCATGTAGAGGTGAGTGCCGGATCAGCCGCACCACCAGCTCACCGCCGTCTTTCTCTCTCTCTCCTCTTTGTCGCGGCTGCATGCAGGGGTGAGCCACCGACACCGGAGCAGCTCGCCGCTGCACGCCACCACCCAAGCTGTTCGCTGTCGACCTTCCACCACCGCCTCTCACCGACCATTCCCTCAGCCTCTCACCATTCAGTCTCTCCCTCTCTCACTCGGTGCATAGGACGCCGGGATGTCGCCGCCCTCCGGAGCTGCGCCGTTGCCGTCCGCCGTACGCCGCCGGGAGCAGCTGCTGTCCACCACCGCTCCGTCGCTCGTCCGCCCTTCTTTGCCGTGATCAGCCACCCACGCCGGCCGTGAACCGCCGCCCGTGGTTGCTGTGGACCACCAGCAGCCGCTCGCCATCGCCCCCTTAGGAATTGTGTCGCCGATTTCATTGTTCACCAGTGATCGGCTGCCTTTCCTCGTCGTCCCGAGCTCGGATTTGGGTGGGTGTAAACCTCTAAACCCTAATTAGGACGATTATGCATTTTAGCGAGCTTAAGTTGTGATTGATAGTTGATTAGTGACGATTAAGACTTGTATGAATTTATCGGTGAGTGACAAAATGAAATTTAGAGGTGGATTAGAGGCCGAAATGAGGAGGACTAGCTGCTGTTCACATCGGGATTTGATGGCTAATTTAACGGTAGTTCGAGGATTGGATTGATTAGAATGCCGGGATTGTCGGGATGGTTGAATTGTGTGTCGATTTGTTCAATCGTGATGAGTTGGGTCTACCATGCTATGTGCTCGTGTGACCAACCGTTGTGGAGTTCGATTGATGATTTGTTAATGTACATCATAATGTCCGAATACGTCATAAGTGCCAAATACGCATGTGATGCCCCATGGTGTTGGTTAGACTAGTTGAGCATATGATGTGAATCGTTGAGCATGAATTCGTGGCATTGAGTGGTGTTGCACATTGTGGGACATTATGCTCGTGGTACATTGCACCAACATTCGTGTGCAAAATTGCATGGCCACACATTATGCATGTCAAGTATGAAGCTTATAGAAATTGTGCGAGAATGCGTGTATGCCATAGACATGTGATCATCTAAATATGCCCTGACGCGTTTACGCGGGGTTCAGATAAAAACCGGTTGTGTGAATGTGTGATCACCTTCGCCCTGATGCGTTTACGTGGGATGTGCCGTCCTCATGCACTTTAGAGCAGAACAATGCCCGGTACGTCCAGAAGACGACCATCCTGATCCGTTCACGCGGGCTCTGGTTCTTAAGGAGATCGGTGTTGCGCCTGATGCGTTTTGACGCGGGTTAGAGACATTGGGCCTGGGGCGTCTTTACGCTGGCCACGGAGTGTTGTGATTGCCCTTCGGGTCATGATCTTCGGATCGGGCCTTCGGGTCGAATTAATAGAATAAATAATTACGTGTGATGCATAGTGCCTGATTATGTAATGGAATCTGCCGGGCATGGTATGGGACGTGTCCAAGCGGATTCTATTTTATAATCGGAACACGAACGGAATCTTGTGCCGGAGTGCCATATGAATTAAATAGTGAGCATGGCAAGGTAGTGGTATTTGCATGCATATGAATGCACGAGTCAATGTATGAGATTGTGTGATTCGATGATCTTTTTTTTTTCCGACACCAAAGATTTTGAGCATGCGTATGACGCACGTGTGACTGGGAGTGCCACGTATGTGACATGACACAATTGGTCTATCTAACCTGTAGGGTCATTGGAAATGCCAATTTGGGCCTATGGGCCTAAGTCATCCTTGTGTACGTGATTTTATTCTTCCCATCAAGAGATGCATGTTAGCCTAATTTAGGTTTAGGGGTTTTTCACTCACTGAGATGTATCTCACAGTTTTTATAACCCAACCTTTCAGACCCACGTCAGTGACGATGCCGGATCTCCCAATGCGGTTTGGAATCCCCGTCGAGTTCGAGCATACTATGACCACACATCCCGTAGGGAATGGGAAGGTGTACCTTAGGCATTATTCCCTAATAGGAGTAGATGTGGGAACGACACATCCTGAGATCCATGAGTATGTAGCATGGTGTTTTCGCGATCGTTTTGGGGACGAGTATGGACCTCTCCGTACCATGGATGTCCCGTTTACCATAAAAGGTCGGATAGATCCGCAGTGTTCGAATGGTGAGATCGTGGATTCTGACATGGATTTGGAGTGGAGTATGGGTTCTTACGGTTAATATGAGGCTGCCGAGGATGAGGTACTAGGAGGAGTAGACTATGAGCCAGTAGTAGAGGACCCAGTTGTAGAGTCGATGGAGGTCGACGAAGCCGAGCCGATGGATACCGAGGAGTCCGAAGAGGATAACTCCAGCGAAGACTTAGAGTTACCAGAGAGTTCCTCAGAGTTCGACGATTCCGATCCCGACTGGACGCCTTAGGCTAGATGTAGTCGTGTTTATGAGGGTAGTCATTTTTTGATATTTGACCCTCTCTTTTGTTGCAATTGGCCCACTGGCCTCTTAGTCCTCTTTGACCTATGTCGGCAGTACTCTTGTTGTACCCTCTTTTCTATTACTATTTCAAAGAATGTTGTAAGGATGTTGCTAACGGTTTTTATGGATGTGTATGTTGCCTAAGTTTTCCTTGTGTTGCTTCCCTAGTTCTCATGATTACTTTGTACGGCTGTTTTAAATTTTTGCTTCCGCATGTGCCTTATGTTTTGTTATGGGTAATGGGTCGACGACGACGCGTCCTGGGACGTCGTACTATATCGACCTTCATGCGGGATGTTGCGTGCCGTGGAGTTCGGGGCGTGACACTAGTCCCGATAACACCAACTAAGGTAGGGATGGGCATTAAGTTGTGGCTCGCCCTCATCAACCTAAACGATAGTATAGAACTTAATATAGGTCTCCCTGTTTCAACTGGGGTACTTGGTCATCGAACGATCTATACTATCCGGGATCCTAAAACGCAGAGGTACTCCTACCATTCTCAAGGCTGAGGGTCTGAAATGATGGGGTTTAACAATAGTGAGAACGAATCTCAGCGAGTAGGCCCCTTAAACCTAAACTAGGCTAACATGCACCTCCAAACAAGCAACTAACCAAACAAACAGTCCAATATACAAATGACTTAGGCCCTTGGACCCAAGTCCAACACATAATCAGCCCTGTAGGTTAGGCACATAATAATAACAATGGTAATATAGAACCTAATTATGGCACATACACAATATCACTTGGCCACAAACACATGCCATGCACATGCTTGCACTTATCGACGCACACTATGCACACATGCCAAGTTCTTATTTAATTTTCGACCCGCATTAAACGCATCAGGTCCATCACTTCCCAATTGCTCTCCGACCCGCATTAAACGCATCAGGTTTATGACACAACCCGCATAAACGACGCCTCAGGTTTAGACCGAGCATTGTCCCGCGTTAAACACCTTATGATGGGTTTTATACCCCACGTAAATGATGCCTCGGGGTTTATGTGATCACACATGCACATTTCACCAATTATTATCTTAACCCTGTGTAAACGATGCCTCATGGCATTTTAAGTGATCACATGCTCAATGATATCCGTGCACACTCGCATGATTCATATGTTATGCCAACGCTTAATATGCACAAAACCATGGCCATATCATCTGAAACTCGGGCATTCATAAAATCCACATGGAGCACTCAATTCACATAACAATATGCTTAATTCTCCACTCAAATCAATTCAGCCACAGACCACCAATTAGTGCACAAAATTAACACTATTAAATCATCGAAATCACACGTGCTCATGGCCCACTATGTTCCTCATTTCTCGGCCCTATCGAGCACTCATTACACATTGCACAATCAATCCCAAACCATGTACAAATCAGCCACTACATTGGCAAATCAAGGCACACATGGTAAACCACATTTAAATCATAAAATAACCACAACAAGTCCAATCAGGCCACATTAATCAGCCATTAACCAGACCTCTCTAGGTCTCTAAATCACCTTCAAATTAGCACATTAGCCCACCAAAATCATTGCATTACCAGCCCTAATCACCAGCTATCAATTAACCCCTAAACTTATCTAGAATGCACAAAATCCTAATTAGGGTTTAGGTTTTCTACTCACCCAAATCCTTAGCTCCAAATGAGGCTGAACAAGGGAGAAAAATGGGCTGGGTAGCGCCGGTTCACGCCGAACTAGCGGAGCTCCGGCGGTGATTGGCGGCGAACAGTGGGCTGGTAGTTCCCGGCGGCTCGAGATGGCGAGTGAGGAGGTTGGTGAGGGTGGTGGTGCCGTGGAAATGGAGAGGGAAAGGTGAGGGTGGCTATGCCACTTGGGCGGAGGAGGCGTGCGAGGCGGACGGGCGGTCGGCGGCGATTGGGCGATGATATCATAGCCAAGGGTTAGCCGAACGGTGTTGGTGGTGACATCCGGAAGAGAGAGATGGTAAGGGTGAGATGGTCGAATGGTGGTGGTGGTAGTGCTAGATGGTGGCGTGGACAGTGACATCATGCGGTCTTGTCGAGTGGTGGCGGCGGCAGCTTGGGTTGTTCCTGCGGCTGCTTCACGTGGCCGTGGGAGAAATGAGAGAAAATGGACAGAAGAGTGTTGGGCGGCCAAATGAAGGGGAGTGAGAGGAGACAGAGAGTGAGAGAGTGTTTTGTCAAAATGATTGAGTGGGGTAGGTGACCAACCCCACCCATAAGGACAATTTTATCCATCCACCAACCCCTAATCCAATGGCCAAGATTGGTTCTACACCAAAACATTTAGGGGTAGGATTGGTAATTAGCAAAAGTGGTGGGGGCTGATTTGTCCATCAATTTTGGTACTCTTGGAGGCTGAACAAGTCCAAAACACCCTCCAAAATTTGAAATTAATGCATGGGGCTCAAGGGCAAAATGGTAATTTTCCATTCGCGGTCCAAAATTCCATTTTTCGACCATACCAATCCTAATATATGGTTGGCCACACTAATACAATGTTGTCCTTACAAATTAGTCGCGTACGTCCGTGAAATTCGACTCTCATGTCCGGATACAATTCAACGATCAATTTCACTGAAATGCGATTTTAGCTTCTCTCACTAACAGACGGCTTTTTAGGGGTTATATGTATCAACTTAGAATTACTTGAGTTGTGACGGTTTCGATTTCCAAAAGAACACGAGGATTTATCGCTAGTTCCAGAGGTTGCAATCATTCGAAATAAGTTCAGGATTGTTCGCCACGCGTTCTCTCTGTCATGCGAAATCACTCATGATCCGATCGTACGTCGTTGGCAAAACTAAATCCGTCACCCTCCTTGGATCGGCCCACATTGGCTCAAAATATTCCCTCGTCGTTCTTCGGAATCGGGGCTTCATTCACGGTCGAGTTCTTAGGTCCACGTACCATTTTCCTAGTTAGTCATTCCCTATTGATCAGTGTCCCGAGAGTGATCAGTTTTGGACAACACTTATTAAAATGAATTGAGAAATACATATCTCTTTCATTGCTCCAGGAAGTGGGTCGAATTCAGAATGTCACACATTAACTTGTTGATGAGCATGTCTATGCATGAGTATACGTGTTGTCTATACTTCTTGAATGTGTATGTCATGGTGATCTGTTATGTGCTCGCTAGAGCTACTGCCATGTGGTGCATGTTGGATGAGGCAAGGTAAGGGCGTTGCTATTGAATTGCCATCGTTGTTAGAATCTCATGTCTAGGGAGATTCAAAGGTAACTTGTTCTCTTAAGCGAGGTTTAGGGAGTTTACTTGTTGAGTTATCTCATTGTTGTTTGTTAAATGTTTTCAAACCCCTAGCAATGAATCGCCCTCCCACACGTTTTGGCGTGCCCATGGATATGGACACGTTTGTAGAGGAGTATCTGGTAGGACTGGACAAGGCTTACTAGAAGCATTCATCCACCATCTAAGTTGATGAGGATTTAGCCATGTGGAAGCCACATGAGTTTGTTGCTCGGTTCATTCGAGAAGGGGACGTAGTGTTTGATCCGATTTGAGGTTTTGACGGACCTCCTACTAGCGGTTTCAGGGAAGAGGTTTGGGATCCAATGGTGTGATATTCTAAATTTTGATCCACTTGGTATTTATGAAATGCATAATTTCAATAACGCACTTGTAGTAAATCTCGCCTAGACATGATCACTCTTGGGACACTAACTAGTAAGGAGAGGCTAATTAGGGATCTAGTTTCGCGTGACCATAGAACCTAACATGGGCTGACTTTCGACCATAAAGATTGTTGAGGTGATATTTTGGTCTAATATAAACGGATCTAAGGATGGTCGTGGATCGATTTGCAAATGTTGTATAATTGGATCGCGGGTGATTCTGTCTCGCCAGAATATGAAATTTGCAAACGATCTCAAACATATTCCAAACGATCGCGTTCTCTAGAACTAGTGATTGATCCTCATAATTATATAATAATCGAGGTCGCCATAACTCAAATGTGGCTCGATTTAGTATCGACCATGGGTTGAATGTACGAATTTTCCCGAAAGCCACCCATTAGTTTGAGATAAGCTCAAGTCACATTTATTTGAGTTTGACCATTAAATAGAAACTGAGTTTGGGTATTGAAAATTTTGAAATTTATGACAGAGTAATTGGACGATGTCGTTATTTATGTGGTCAGCCTCGGATTTGTCCGGATTTGTCAAAAAACTGAAATTTTGGCAAGAAATGGAAAATGACCGTTTTTCCCTTGAGATTTTGTGATGACCATGTAGTGAGAAGGGCATTTTGGTCATTTCATACTAACTTTAGAGATGAAATTTTTTGGACGAATTTGCCCCTGCACTTTTTTGTGAAATTCCTATTTTACCCTTGGATATTTTTGGTGAGAGTTGATCTAGGCTGTCTATTTTTGGATAAGATTGAATCGTGGCCGTCGGATGGAAAGTAGAGAGAGAGGCAAGATGGTAATTTCTCCGGGGTAGGCTTAGACTAGCCTTTTTCTCTTCTTTTTATCTCTTTTCTCTCTCTCTCCCCTCATTTTTCTCACGCCCAACTCCCCCTTTTCCTCCCAGCTGAGTCTCGCTCTCCCTCACGTGAAAGTGGCCAGCTAACAAAGCCTTTGGCTGCCGCTGCATGTCCGTCCGCCGCCATCCGTTAGTGGTCACCGTGAGGCCGTCGGCGCCCCTCGCCACTTGTTGACACCGCCATTGCTGTTTTTCCCTTATTCCACCACTCTTGGTTGCTAAATCTAGCTTAGGACTCCAGTTAAGTGATGTCCTTAACCTCGCCTAGGATAGCGAGTAATTTTGTGATAGTCCGGGTGCGTTTTAGGGGTTATTCACATAGAAATTGGTGGACTGAGTTGGATGAGTTGTTTGGATGGATTTGCAATAATTTTAGAGGTGGAATTGAGATTAAAATTGATTAAGTTGGTGATTGGGATAATTACAGATTATTATCGAGAATTATTGCATGCAAAACGGGCTTAAATGTGGCGTTTTAGTGATTTTCTGTGGTGGCTGAGTTAACATGCATATTGTGGCTAAATTGTGGCATGCTTATGATTAATTACTATATGTGGTGAATAGGGATTTGTGGCGTGAGTGCGACACCTTTGATTGGTGAAAATTGGCCTAGAATATGAAAATTGTGTTAAAATGAGCTTGTGTAAGTGGGAATGATGAATTTGTTGGTTAATGTGGCTTGTGGGTGATTTGAATACTTTGGGTATCATGTGCGAGTTGATCGTGTGAGGTTGATATGTGATTGGGTGATTTATGTGTTGCACGACTACTAAACACCCTAAGGCGTTTTACGCGGGGTCCATATAATAAATGAAAAATGTGTGCACGTGTGATAACATAATCCCTGATGCATTTATGCGGGTTATGTTATAAAAAAAAGGGAGATGGTGTTGTGCCTGAGGTGTATACGTTTATGCGGGCTAGAGACACTGAGCCTGAGGTCTGTTGACGCGAGCTATAGAAGTATTGTTCAACTTGATGCGTGTTATGCGGGTTGTGTTATAGAAAGGGAGATGGTGTTGCGCCTAAGGCGTGTTCGTTTACGCGAGCTAGAGACACTAAGCCTGAGGCGTTTTGATGCGGGCTATAGAAGTGTTGTTGGACCTAAGGCGTGTTTACGTGGGTCAGAAATGAATTGGATGCGTGTACTCGAGTGAAATGGGAATCGTATGATGTTGTGTTTGTTATGCGAATGTGAGCATGGATATGGTTGGATTGGCATTATTGAGTGCGACATGGTGTCAATTTCTAGTAATAATGTTTGAATTCGCATGTAAGATTTCGTGCGTATCAAGGTGAGATATTTGTGCCTGCCATTGTTCTAGCTTAATAGTTGTGTGATTTGTGTGCTCGAACATGCAACCTAATGACTTCTTTTTTTTTATTTTCTATTTAAAATTCGAAATTATAAATTACCCAAATTAAGAATGCAATCTATCATAATTTATTCTATCCTAGGATGATCTTTTTTTTGGTTTTTTATGAAAATTCGAAATAATAAAACAACGTGAATAATCCGTTAGGATTAAAATAATACTTAATATAAACTAGGAAACATGTCACCTTAAGTCCTAATTTAAATTAAATACTTATATCATCCTATGGGATATATTCAAAAATCCTAGACATGCAAAATTCTAATTTGAATAAGAAAAACAGATTTTTTTTTGAATTTTATTTATTTTAAAAGGAAATAAAGCAATTTAAACAAAGATAATGACCACATTCAAAACGACCACGCGATCCGCCATATTTGTTTCAAACTCGGATTAGGCACAAAAATCGAACTGTTGGTCATATCTATAGGGTTATAGATATCGACGGAAAGTCGATTATTCGAATTTGGAAAGCATATAAAAATCATTATCGTATCCAAGTGATTATGGATAGGATAATAATTTTCCGTATCGCCGCGTATCGTACCTTAGGGTTAAGGTCGGATAGACGTCCAGATACGTTGCTAAATTAGGAAAATTTCCTAATTTTTTAATATTTCAAATATTGCGGATATATCAAACATTATCTTAAGATATATAAATATTCACGTGATATTCACGAAATATTCAAACATGCAAATCAGGAAACTAAATATTTGAAGAAAATATTCTGAATATATCCACTTGCCTAATTTGAAAATATTTCCAAATTCGAATTGCTTCGGGATCAAGCTCGGGCTTGCGGATCAGGACGGGACAACCGGTGACAATAGTGAGGCGACACCAGTCACTGTTCCGACGAGGACAGTAAGGCGACAACACCGGCGTGGCCGCTTCTGCTCTGTTCCGGCGGAGGTGGTGCTCGGCGGCTCACCGGTGACAGTGAGCGACGGTGCTGTTCGACAGGGATAACGGCAGGGCTGTTCCGGTGAAAGCAGCAGTGACGGTGGCTGGCAGCGTCGGCGGCGTGAGAGGCTCGAGTCTCCGGTCAGTGCAGTAGCTTCCCAGCGAGAGGACTGAGGCATAGAGTAGGGGCTCCTCCGGCGCAGCTGTGCAGCGGCGGTCTATGGAGGCGTGGCTGCAGCGACGCCTGGGAGGCTTCGCCGACGGGAATGACGGGCAGACGAGGCGGAGACAAGCTTCGCCGGCAGCAACAGCGTTGTTGACACCTAATTTTTAGTCAACGCGTCATTAAAAATAGAAAATTCGAGATTATGGTTTCCGAACGCGTCTATTGGCCTAGCTTCTGTAGATGATTTTCTATTCATTTCTTGCAAAAACCCGAAAAGTCAAACGGTTGACTTTCGAGTTAACTTTTTGGTCAACCCTTTGATCAAAAGTCAAACCCGAGTCAAATTGGGGCTTTTCACGTAAAAAGATTCCTTTCAAGTTTAATTTCACTTTGGAAGTGGAAATTTCATAAAAATTCAAAGATTTGATCATAAAACCAAGCTACTAGTGAAAAGTCAACTAGGATTTGACTTTTGGTCAAATCTTTGACCAAAAAAATTGAAAAATACAAAAATCCAAAAATCATCTTATTTTACATTGAATTTACTTTTGGCATTTGAAATTTTACAAAAATCGATTTAGAATCAACTTTTTCCGAATTTGCGGAATTTGGTTCAAATCGGCCAAAAATGAAATTACTTTATTTCTAGTCATTTTTTAGGTTAGTTTTCTTCACGACATTTGATCTAGATGTCATCTTATATTCAATTTTGGAACCAATTTTGTAATTCCAAGCCAAACACAAAAACCCCTAATTTTGGCCCTAATCAGTGATTTGGATCGATTCTTCATGATTTGCGCAATTGAGGCACGAATGAGCCCAATTTTTTATATGAAATCCAAGATCAAAATCAATTTTGGAAGATTCACATGAATTTGAGTCAATTTGATCAATTTAGTGATCCAATGATTAAGAAGACTAAGAGTAATTGGTCCAATTAGTGCAATTCAACTTGACCCACTCTAGACTAATATTCAATTTGATGAATTGAGACTCAATTTGGCTAATTGGACTTCAATTAAATTTATTGGTCTAGCTTAGCCATGCAATTACCCAAATTCAAGAACAATTGAGCTAATCAAGTTAAATTGAATCAATTTGTGCATGAATTTTAAATCGGTTCAATCCAATTTGATCGAATTCAATACTAATGGGATCAATTAATCATGATAGAGATTAAATTGTACAAATGTGGAACAAATGGAATCAAGAATTGAACCAGTTTAATCAGGCCAAATTCGGGGCTCACCAGCTCTACCCGGTTTGATTCGAAATGGACCGATCTGATCGGACTGGCCACTTTCCGGTCGAAAATTCGGCGATCGACGGTCCATTCCGACCAACCAAGGCTAGCCACATCTCTTTGAACCCAAAAATGACAAAAATGCTCGTAATTGAAAATTACGAAAATGCCCCTAAGTGAAAATTACCGAAATACCCTTCATTAAGGATTAAGCAAATTAATTAGGGGATAAGCAAATCAATCATGGCCATTTATTTAGAATTGATCATGTCCACCCATGATGCCATGTCACTAATCCTTAGCCTTTAATGAATATTTTTAATCATTAAGGATATATTTTGGGCCATTGGATTAATTTGGGGGTTAAAATACAAAATTGAGGGAAATATATAGTGTTTTTTCCCTCCAAAATGGGGGGCTCTCATTTTTCAGATCTGAATTCTCTCTCCTCTTTCTCTCTCTCTCTTTCTCTCCCTCTCTCAAACCTCACGAGCTCTCTTTCTCTCCCTCTCTCTAAACTCATGATCTCTCTCTCTCATTCTCTCCCGGTCTTCGGCCATTCCATCCCATCGATGGCTATTTTCCGGCGAACCATAGCCTCACCGTCGTCCCCTACGGCGCCACAAGGCTGGTCGCAACACCAGCCAAGCTTGCTGGTGGCCGGAGATCCTCATTCTGGCAAGATTCTTCCCACGGCAGCATCACCGGCGTTGCTGCCGGTGATTCAATTAGCCGGTTCAAGCGGCTAAACCGACTAACCGGCATTCCCTTCCGCAGTCCAGAACTTCCAGCGACGTTTTCCAGCGTCTTCACGTCGCTGTGATGGCCGACTTATCGTTGAACAGCCGCCGGATCGCATCTTTCAACTTGATTTTCTGTTGATTAGTTCATTAGTGCAAAAACGAATTGATTCTCACTATACTTTGTACGATCTATTATCATAGGTTGGCCGAGATTTCCGAGGTTTCTCCGTGCTGTTCTTGATCTGAATACGAAGGCCGGATCGCTCGATCTTGCGTTGGAGCAACGTTAAACAAGGTAAGTGCACTTGACTGTGATTCTGTGAATTCGTATCCAGGAAAATCTGCATGTTTGAGATGCCGATTTGAGCTCGTTAGTGTCGAAATCTTACAAAGTGATGAACTAGAGAATCGTAAAACACATCTTGAGCTTCGATTTGATATATTACACGCCTCAATCGGACTTGATTTGCTATGTCAAAACTACTTCGAAACTTAGGATCAGAATCTGGAAAATGATGTTCAAGTCAGTTCTGATGATGTTCTGATTGATGATGTGCTGTTATGTGATTTTTCCGATTTTCTATGATCATTTTTTGAAAATACTTTCTTCACAGAAGTTGTAAAACACATTCCAATCTATTCATCATAAACTTTTCATAAAATTTCAAGCATGTTAGCATGGTACGATCTGCATCGTCATCTATGCATGAATCGGGTGATAGGCTGGTTTCTGACTGACCTTTGTGTGTTCTTCGATTTTCATAAATTCGTGTGTTCAAAATATAAAAAAGTTTTCTTCACGTAAGTTCACACTGAGATCTAGATCTTTCCATTGATACTAATTTCATCAAAATCGGAGTTCATTTGAATTTTGAAAAGGAATTTTCATGATCGAATCAGTATCTGTGTTCAAATCTGATTCTCATTCCTTTTGAATCCAAAAAATGTTTTTCCGAATTTGATAAAGTTAGAGTCCTTTTTTAAAAAAAATCAAAAGTAAAAAGTTGTTCATTGCGGTTTTATTATGTTGACTGAAAATTTTGAGGGCCTAATAACAATTTTTGGAGGGTCAATTTGCTTAAAATTTCATATAAGTCATTCTCGGGTTAAAATTTGATTTGCAATTGAGTCCTTCATGAAAATTGAATTTTATAAAAATTTGGAGGGCTTTTTAGCAAAAACTCAAAACATAAAATTTGTTGCACACGGAGAATCCCAACTGGTCAAAAATTTTCGCGTGGTTTTGAAAAGGTTTGTTATTTTTCCCGCCATTATTTTGAAATCCATAACAGAACCGGGTCCAGCCTGTCACCGAGGGTAAATTTGTCATTTTCGTGAAAATCGATGAGGATTTAGAAAAAATGGTCTTCTTGACTTTTGTTCCTCATGTTATAAGCTTTCAAATGACACCTGAATCACTTCATTTGGATATTATTAGGGTAGTTAATCACATCTGAACAGAAGCAATCCGAATTAGATAAAATTGAATAAGTGGTCTCCTTATGGAGCCCACTTCTTATTGTTTGATGGGCTTCGAAATAAGGCCCATGGGCCTGAATGCATGCTTATTCCATTGCTATGCATGTGTTTGTTAGATGAATGTTAGGCCCGGTGCATGTTCGGCGGGTAGCCCATTGTGGTCATTTAGAACCCGACTTTAGGGGTTAATTGATATGAATTGCCGTTTTGTGAATACAAATGGTAGCCCATTATCATTAACCATTAATCAAATAATGTTAGATGATTAGGTGGGTGGTGAATCGAAATGCATGAGAAACAAAGGTCGATCCCGAGGCCCGTGTTTGATTAGTAAATTGTTTGCACCATTGTTTTTTCTTTGGTTGTTCCTTTGTGCATTGTTGGTCATGAATGTATGTTATGAATGTAAATGCCGACATTCGAGAGGCGATCCATGGGGAGATAATCCAAAATGGTAAAAGGCCAAGGCGATTGACCGATGTCCAATCTGGTCCCATTTTGTATTCATTGGATGATGACAATAAACCGATGTCCGATCCGGTTTCAATTTGTATTCAATTCATTCATCCCCGATCATGTCTTGGGTTTTCAATTGGTGTTGTTATAAGCACCCGACGAGTTGCGGGTTTTTACTTTCTCGCACTTACAATTAGCTCGTCTTTTCAATACTTTGAGTGTTTACTTTACGAATTGTCTTTCAATACAATTGATTGTTTCTTTCTTTTTCTAGACTAAGATAGGATTAGTTTAGGATCTTAAATGAAAATACAAAAACAAGATGCATGATCACCTAGTGGACTAAGACTTCAAACATGAAAATGGTAAAAAATAAGTGCATGACAACTTAGATGACAACCATGTTAAGTTTAGCGGTACCGAAAGGGCGTTAATAGAAATATTAACGTAAGCTAGTCCCCGAACTTTTGATCTCTGGTTTTCGTAGAAATCGAAACGAAATTCCCGCGTTTCGATTGGGTATTCTAGCCGACCCCCGACCTAGGCTAGTGGCGACTCCTAAAAAAGATAAAATCAATCCGCTGTCACGCGAGATATGGATTTAGGGAAAATCCACGTTGATGATCAATGGGCCATATAGATAACCAAAAGATTTATGCTTCACTAAAGTCATTTTTGTGATATGCCATATGAACCATTTCATGAACACTTATCTCTAAACCCGCCTTATCGAGTTCGGCCCTCGAAGGGTAGGTCGCGACAGGCTTGGCGACTCCACTGGGGACTAAGTTACAAACCTAAGTGGATTAAAGCCGTAATAAACTGATTGGTTGTTATCTCACTTGTTTACATCTTATAGCATCGACTGCATGTCGAAGTCGCGTGGAAAATAAGGTTAGTCCAATAACCATGTGTTAAATGGTTTTGTAGGTGGGAGACATAAGGGGTGGAGTGAATGCAAACCCTTTGTTTTGTAGGTGGCGTTCGGATGAATGTCGAATGTATGAGATTATATTGAAGTGTTGTTTGTTTTAGATTTAAATGCATGTTTACTTGCTTTAGCACGACACAATGCACCCACGTCCCGCGGTCTAAAACCCCGGATCGCTTTAAGGCACCTTTAGGAGGTATTAAGAGTGGAATCCGCATGTGAATGCATGTGATAATCCATTCTTCAATACCGCTCATCTTGATTAGTAAGAAGTGCACCGACCGACGTTAGTAGCGGTGGGTAAACTCTTCTTATCTAATTAAGATGGGGACCTTAAACCTTTAGAATCCTATCAGTAGATGTCAAACCTCACATGTACCCATGCGATGTGTCGATGTGTTTGCCATTTTCTCCTCGTGGTAAGGTTGATTGTATTGTTCCACAATTTCAATAACACCATTTCAATTATATGTTATATTTCTTTCTATAATGCGTGGTGATTAATCTCGATGCCCCAAATTAGGGTTAGTTAAAATGGATATGTCGGAGATTCGAATCATCCCCGTACCTAGAGCTCTCGTGACCATGTGGGAAAGTCTCGAGCCAAAACACAAGGATTACGTGGAAAAGAGGATTGGATATCTTCCCGCTCTTTTATACATCGAGCCTCGTATCGCCATGATCAAAGCACTGTCCCATTTTTGAACTCAAAGACATCCACTTTTGTGTTTGGTCGAAATGAATTGACCCCTACAATTGAGGAATACGATATTGCCATTGGAAGAGTCGGGTCTTTTGATCTAGTTAGTCCTCCGATGGATATAGATCCTATAACTCTTTTGAGCCAATTCTTAGGAGTTGACACTCTCCAAATCAAGGGCGTTCTTAGGGGAAATTCTAATGCACTCCCGTTTACATTCTTAGAACGACATTTTTCTAGCTTGCCAAAAGAAGCGGGTAATCAAATTCCTCGAGTTTTTCTCTTAGTATTCTTTGGTTTTGTGGTTTTTCCATTCACCAAAAAGACCATGGATCCTTTGGTAATTCATATTGTCAATCAAGTGTGTATGTTCAAAAGATTCTCCAATATGGTCCTAGGTGAGACCTTCGTGTCACTCAATAAGTTCAAACAAAACAAAAATGGTGTCTTTAGAGCCCCAATAGGTTTACTCCAAATTTGGTTGGTCTCTCATCTCAAAGACTTCGGTTTGAGCTTGAAAATTATAGATGTGTTCAAAGATTGTCATCCTATCTCACTCTTCCGAGAAAAGGAAGAAATCTTTCCTTATTGGTCATTCTCAGCTTGGTTTAATTTTTTTAAGAACCTTGTTCCAAATCAAATCCAATGGCATGTTCGTTAGCTTGGAAATCCCGAGGTGCGCCTTAATGACGGATCTGACAACCCAATCCCACTTTTGGGTCTCACGGGGTCCACGTCATATTACCCTCTTAGGATGATCCGTCAATATCGCGCGTTTCAAAAGATTCTGCCATTCCTCAAGCTGGGATTACATCATTTTGACTATCGCAAAGATGTCATCCAAAAGGACCGAATGACGGATTTGAAAGAAATGATTTGTGGTACAAATGCCACCCGAAGCCGATTCTCATTACTGACGAGTTAGAGTTGGAAGGAGAAATGAAGATACATCATGCATTGCCGGAGTACATACACCGTCATCTTGAACCCGAGCTTAAAGTAGATCTCCCTAATGTCCTCGAAAAGCCAACTCAACAATAAGCTATAGCCGCAAGAGCTCTTAGGGAAAAGGATGAGGCTTTAGCTGAGGTTGAACGTTTGACCCAAGAAAACAAACGAATTCACCTCGCATCTAAAGAAGATCCATTACAATTTTTGCTATATTCCATGAGAAAATCTCCTTTCATGTAATTTTCATTTTATAGATTTGATGTATAGGGTTTCCTTTTTACTCATGTTAGTAATGATGTAATAGAATTCTCCTTTTGTTTCTAGATTGATGTATAGGGATTATATTTCACGAATTTCGTTGTAATTAGTGAAATTTCCCTTTTATATGCTTTCTCGAAGGTTCCAATGGAATATAGATGGGGCATCTTGATTAATCATCGCATATTACCCCTTCAATTGTATAATTTCTTGCGAAGAAATTTTGATAAGAGATCATTCACATGGTATTGGGATCATGAGAATATTTCTTACCCCTATTTCATCCAAAGAAAATATAAAATTGAAGGGTTTTACATTTTCGTTTCAATTTATTTTCTGCGTACTAACTTGATCTTCATTTCGTTTACAAGGTATTTAGAGAATGCCCAACCCCACTTGCACAAAGGATCTTCAAATGGATATCGAAAAACAGAACGATCGAATTGCCGATATGGAAAATCGAATTGATGAAATAACTACCACATTTGCAGATTTTGAAGCGTTCATAACTCCACTGCTTCCGACCAAGATTATGCCTACTATTGCGGATCTTCAGAGTCAAGTTAACGAAATGCGTGAGATGATGATGCGTCTTATGGATCGTGTAAATCAAATGACTATAGAATTGTCATCCCTTTCCATGCCGAAAACAATTGGTCTTCATTCAAAGGGTAAAGGAAAATGCCCTTATGAAGAACAAGCATATGAAATTGAACTATCTTCTGGGATTGGAGAATGTAATCAAGGACATCTTGACAAAATGGACGTAGTTCGTATTCAATCCCGTCCTGACTCCAATAAGAAGCCACGTAAGCACGGCCCGCTTCGTCAGTTTGCACCCTTACCAGAACCACTCTCTCAGTTATTGCCTATGCTTTTGGAAAAGAGATTGGTGGCTAAGGAAGTTCCGAGAGAAAAGCTTCCAAAGTTTACTGGATTCGATATGTCCAAGACATGCGTGTATCACATGGGAGAAAAATGACATGATGTTGATAATTGCTTGGTTCTTAAGGTCAAAATTCAAAATCTGCTTGATAAGGGGATTCTATCTTTTGGGAATGCCGCATCAGAAATACGAAAGGAGCCTGTCATCCTGGACTTGTGAACATGATTGACGTTGCTAAGCTACATGGGAGCACACTCACTTCTACCTTGGTGTAGAGTACAACATGCTTAACTAGTTCTCATTTCATGCATTTTCGTTATTTTGTTCTTTCATTCATGCGTGTGAACACTTGGATCTTGAGCCATTGATCCAAGGTAGTATATGTTGTAATATGGCCTTATCACTTTCAATTCAATAAAGGCATATGGACGTTTTATTAATAGACGTGTGAAAGTATATCAAACCAGCCCTATGATGATGCTTTGAGGCCTGGGCTTTTGCACGATCTATAGTTTTCAAAATAATCCTTTGGAACAAGGATGTCCAATGATACGAGGACGAGTTCCCCATGAAATTTTTGAAGATCTGAAATTCGAAAAGTTTTTCATCACATCTGCATGCATTGCATTTCTTATCTTCATATACTAACCATTTTTTTTGTTGCATTTCAAGCATGACACTTTGCATAATCATGATAGTCATATGCATGACTTGGATTCGTGTCCAAAAGACTCTTGCGGACCTGGTTATTCTGATCTCGAAAATGAAGAAGATTCCAAGGTTATTAAAAAAGAATAGATCCGACATGAAGAATCCACACCTCCCACGGAAGAACAAACCGTCATTATAAATTTGGGTGATTTTGAAAATCTTAAGGAAACAAAGATTGGGGCAAGTCTCTCTCAAACAGATGCCAACCGACTGATCAAACTCTTGAAGGAGTACCGGGATGTCTTTGCTTGGTCTTATACCGATATGCCAGGTTTGGACCCCAACATTGTAGAACACACATCAAATGTCTAAAGGATGGCCTTTCTCAATGTGGTGCATTGACATTATCGGACCAATTAATCCTAAGGCATCAAATGGACACCGTTTCATTCTAGTGGATATCGATTACTTCACCAAATGGATCGAAGCCAATTCTTATGCCCACGTTACTGCGAAAAGTGTGGTAAAATTCATTCGTCGTGACATTATTGCTCGATATGGAGTTCCAGAAACAATTATCACTGATAACGGGTCAAACCTGAATAATAAAGTAGTGGATGAGCTACTCAATAAGTTTCACATTTGCCACTTGAATTCTTCTCCTTATCGCCCACAAATGAATGGAGCTGTGGAGGCGGCAAACAAGAATATAAAGAAGATTCTGTCCAAGACGGCAGAGAATTACCGAGATTGGCATGATCGGTTGCCGTACGCGTTAATGGCTTACCGAACCTCTATTCGCACTTCGACTGGGGCAATACCTTTTTCATTAGTATATGGAATGGAAGCAGTCTTACCTGTAGAAGTGGAAATTCCTTCATTAAGGATACTTTTGCAAATAAAGCTTTCTGAAGCAGAATGGATTCAACAAAGATTTAAACAGCTTAACATGATTGATGAAAAAAGGGTAAAATCCCTGTGCCATGGACAAAGCTACCAAAAGCGAGTGGCTAAGTCATTTAACCGTAAGGTTCGACCCAGGCACTTTGAGGCCAATGACCTGGTTTTGAGGAAAGTCCTACCCATCATTCCAGATCGTGGGAAGTTCACCCCCAATTATGAAGGACCGTATGTCATCAAGAAAGTGTTACTCGGCGGAGCATTGATTTTTGGATGGTCGAGAGTTGCCAAAACCTGTAAATGCTGATGCTGTCAAGAAATATTTTCCCTGAATAAAAAGTTTGAGCTGTTTTTAGATTGAATCCAAGTCATTTTAGGACATTTGCATCATGCATCACATGCATACATGACATTTTTGCATATTTGTTCATTTTGTAGGTACTCAATTGTTCCCCAGGGAAAATATTCCGAAGCTCAAGGAGTCAAGCTCAAAAAAAAAAATCAAAAATCATTCTTCTCCCTAGAGTTTAGGAAGTAGATCCTAGTTGTGAGGATCTTTTCTGTCCAAAATGTTTTTCAAGTTTGAAATTTTATTAAAAAACATCCCCAGAGGAGTAAAAAAAAATTGTAAATGTTGTGATTTATCAAAATTCCCCACAGATGGGGGATTTAACCAAATGATCCTTTGAAAAAACAAGAAAAAAGGGGATTTCTAAAAAAAAAATGCCGAATGAAAATGCCTAGGATGATAAAAGGCAAACATTTGATCAAACACATCCCTATACACATTTTGAGAGAATTGAGTGAAGAGACCATGTCTTAGGAGATAGGGTTCGTTCACGTTAAATACATGGATTGAAGTGATAAAAGGCACTTCATTTCTCTATCCTAAATACTCATTTTATCCTTTGCTCGCCACTTTGAGCCAAATAGGGAGAATTTTCAAAATACCCCTGTCAAGAACCACCCCACATTGGGGCAAAATAAGAAGTTGTGGTTGATCATTTTTTGAGCAAAAAGATTAAGAAAGATTTTATTGCTTTCACTTGCATCAATCTTCTTGTGGTAATTTCAGGTGAATCTTTATGGAAGCTCGAAACATCCCAAAGTGAAGAAGAGCATTCTTTTCCTCTATCCAAACACAATTATCCCTTGCTTAGCCAAATTGAGCCTTAAGCATTTTCATTTCAAAGCCAAAAATATTGATTATCTCCCTACATTGGGGCAATGCATATGATTTACCAAGAAAATTTAGAAAAATTGGTGAATATGTATAGAGTGTCTCGAGAGTCCAAAAAGCTCAAAAGATAAATATTAGGGGGCATGAAAAAGCAGTGTGCCTGATAAAAGCAAGGCCAATGCCCATGAAAAGAAAATGTATCAAAAGCAAAAGCAAAAGCAAAAGCAAAAAGCAACATGCTTATGATGAAAATGAAATTCCCATTGCAAAAGATGCTTAGAAAGAGTAAAGCTCTTATGTTGCAAGAAAAATAGACTCTCGAGACAATTTGGTTTTCAAGAGTCAAATGATGTCAAATTTGGATGATTTGGTAATGATGCCAAGATAATCATCATTTCTCTTTCAAACCCCTACTACAAAATTTCAAGCCTTTTGAGCCTAACCTGAACCGACATTACAACCCTCTCCGAAGTCTCTTCCGATTGGGATAGTTTG
Organism: Syzygium aqueum; assembly: GCA_031216185.1. Classification (NCBI taxonomy): domain Eukaryota; kingdom Viridiplantae; phylum Streptophyta; class Magnoliopsida; order Myrtales; family Myrtaceae; genus Syzygium; species Syzygium aqueum. Next base: position 20,728,539 of record CM062233.1, read on the forward strand.
AGTTGACATAAAGATTTCACAAAGAAACTACCGCTAGAAGGAGTGGAAGTAATCCTATCTTATCTTATCTTCAAGGTTCTTGACTTGTAAACCCGCTGAAAATGTTGATGATATATTTCTTTTCTTGGCCTTAAAGCAAATACCCTTTGTGTAAGCCCATGACCAAGCCTATATTACGGTCCTTTTGAAAGACCTTTCTGATCAATCAATTTGTATTCAATGTGAACGTTTTCGAAAACCTTTGACATAGGTTCGTGAGGTATTGCCAGTGAGATTTGAATAACTTTCCTACATCAATGGATGGGAATCAAAGCCTTTACGAGAGCCAGTGTGAAAGACCTTTTTGATTAGGTTATTTTCAATTTGGCATTTCTTATCTAACCTCTTTAGATGGTTATTCAAAGATCATTTTGTTAAAACTTCCTCTTAAGGATTTTGATAGTCAGGGTCTTTTACCAAAATGTGAATAATTCCGTTTGATTTGTCGTTAAACAATCTTGGAACTCCTTTCTTTCAAAATATCTTTCCCCAGTGGATCGGTTTTTGGTCAGCCTAAACAATAACCCTAATTTTCGATTTTTGGTCATCCTAAACCATATCCTTATTTTTGGTTTTTGGTCATCCTAAACCATATCCCTATTTTTGGTTTTTGGTCAGCCTAAACCATAACCCTCATTTTCGGTTTTTGGTCATCCTAAACCATATCCCCATTTCGGTTTTTGGTCATCCTAAACCATATTCCTCATTTTCGATTTTTGGTCATCCTAAACCATATCCCTATTTTTGGTTTTTGGTCAGCCTAAACCATAACCCTCATTTTCGATTTTTGGTCATCCTAAACCATAACCCTTATTTTCGGTTTTTGGTCATCATAAACCATATTCCTCATTTTCGGTTTTTGGTCAGCCTAAACCATTTTCCTTATTTTCGGTTTTTGGTCAGCCTAAACCATATCCCACATTTTCGGTTTTTGGTCAGCCTAAACCATATTCCTTACCTTAGGTTCCTGGTCATCCTTAAACCTTGTCCTTAGCTTCCTGGTCATCCTTAAACCTTGTCCTTAGGTTCTAGGTCATCCTTAAACCTTGTCCTTAGGTTCCTGGTCATCCTTAAACCTTGTCCTTAGGTTCCTGGTCATCCTTAAACCTTACCTTTAGTTCTTGGTCATCCTTAAACCTTACCTTTGGTTCTAGGTCATCCTTAAACCTTGTCTTTGGTTCTAGGTCATCCTTAAACTTTGTCCTTAGGTTCTAGGTCATCCTTAAACCTTGTCCTTAGATTCCTGGTCATCCTTAAACCTTACATTTGGTTCCTGGTTATCCTTAAACCTTGTCCTTAGGTTCTAGGTCATCCTTAAACCTTGTCTTAGGTTCCTAGTCATCCTTAAACCTTACCTTAGGTTCCTAGTCATCCTTAAACCTTACCTTTGGTTCCTGGTCATCCTTAAACCTTATCCTTAGGTTCCTGGTCATCCTTAAACCTTATCCTTCGGTTCTAGGTCACCCTTAAACCTTATCCTTAGACTTTTGGTTATCCTTAAACCATAGATTTCCTACAAAATCATTTCTTTTCTTTATTCATTCCACCATATCAGAGAGAGAAGAGAAAAATCCATCAATGAGCTGACAATCCAAATGATCAATGGTAAGTGATTCAGGTAAGACTCTGATCAAATGTCTTTGTCTTTATTTTCTTTCATTTCCCAAATGGAGTCGACTAAAAATTTACAGGTGCCAATTGATCTTTGAGTGGAACCTCTTCGAACTCCCACTCAAAGAGGGGCAACTGTTGACACCTAATTTTTAGTCGATGCGTCATTAAAAATAGAAAATTCGAGATTATGGTTTCCGATCGCGACGGAACCCGTTTCTTGAATAAAAAGTGTCATTTTTTAATTCTGTTTGTTGGCCTAGCTTCTGTAGATGATTTTCTATTCATTTCTTGCAAAAACCCGAAAAGTCAAACGGTTGACTTTCGAGTTGACTTTTTGGTCAACCCTTTGACCAAAAGTCAAACCCGAGTCAAATTGCGGCTTTTCATGTAAAAAGATTCCTTTCAAGTTTAATTTCACTTTAGAAGTGGAAATTTCATAAAAATTCAAAGATTTGATCATAAAACCAAGCTCCTAGTGAAAAGTCAACTAGGATTTGACTTTTGGTCAAATCTTTGACCAAAAAAATTGAAAAATACAAAAATCCAAAAATCATCTTATTTTACATTCAATTTACTTTTGGCATTTGAAATTTTACAAAAATCGATTTAGAATCAACTTTTTCCGAATTTGCGGAATTTGGTTCAAATCGGCCAAAAATGAAATTACTTTATTTCTAGTCATTTTTTAGGTTAGTTTTCTTCACGATATTTGATCTAGATGTCATCTTATATTCAATTTTGGAACCAATTTTGTAATTCCAAGCCAAACACAAAAACCCCTAATTTTGGCCCTAATCAGTGATTTAGATCAATTCTTCATGATTTGCGCAATTGAGGCACGAATGAGCCTAATTTTTTTATATGAAATCCAAATTCAAAATCAATTTTGGAATATTCACATGAGTTTGAGTCAATTTGATCAATTTAGTGATCCAATGATTAAGAAGACTAAGAGTAATTGGTCCAATTAGTGCAATTCAACTTGACCCACTCTAGACTAATATTCAATTTGATGAATTGAGACTCAATTTGGCTAATTGGACTTCAATTAAATTTGTTGGTCTAGCTTAGCCATGCAATTACCCAAATTCAAGAACAATTGAGCTAATCAAGTTAAATTGAATCAATTTGTGCATGAATTTTAAATCGGTTCAATCCAAGTTGATCAAATTCAATACTAATGGGATCAATTAATCATAATAGAGATCAAATTGTACAAAATTGGAACAAATGCAATCAAGAATTGAACCAGTTTAATCAGGCCAAATTCGGGGCTCACCAGCTCAACCCGGTTTGATTCGAAATGGACCGATCTGATCGGATTGGCCACTTTCCGATCGAAAATTCGGCGATCGACGGTCCATTCCGACCAACCAAGGCTAGCCACATCTCTTTGAACCCAAAAATGACAAAAATGCTCGTAATTGAAAATTACGAAAATGCCCCTAAGTGAAAATTACCGAAATACCCTTCATTAAGGATTAAGCAAATTAATTAGGGGATAAGCAAATCAATCATGGCCATTTATTTAGAATTGATCATGTCCACCCATGATGCCATGTCACTAATCCTTAGCCTTTAATGAATATTTTTAATCATTAAGGATATATTTTGGGCTATTGGATTAATTTGGGGGTTAAAATACAAAATTGAGGGAAATATATAGTGTTTTTTCCCTCCAAAATGGGGGGCTCTCATTTTTCAGATCTGAATTCTCTCTCCTCTTTCTCTCTCTCTCTTTCTCTCCCTCTCTCAAACCTCACGAGCTCTCTTTCTCTCCCTCTCTCTAAACTCATGATCTCTCTCTCTCATTCTCTCCCGGTCTTCGGCCATTCCATCCCATCGACGGCTATTTTCCGGCGAACCATCGCCTCACCGTCATCCCCCACGGCGCCACAAGGCTGGTCGCAACACCAGCCAAGCTTGCTGGTGGCCGGAGATCCTCATTCCGGCGAGATTCTTCCCACGGCAGCATCACCGGCGTTGCTGCCGGTGATTCAATCAGCCGGTTCAAGCGGCTGAACCGGCTAACCGGCGTTCCCTTCCGCAGTCCAGAACTTCCAACGACGTTTTTTGGCGTCTTCACGTCACTGTGATGGCCGACTTATCGTTAAACAGCCGCCGGATCGCATCTTTCAACTTGATTTTCTATTGATTAATTCATTAGTGCAAAAACGAATTGATTCTCACTATACTTTGTATGATCTATTATCATAGGTTGGCCGAGATTTCCGAGGTTTCTCCGTGATGTTCTTGATCTGAATACGAAGGCCGGATCACTCGATCTTGCGTCGGAGCAACGTTAAACAAGGTAAGTGCACTTGACTGTGATTCTGTGAATTCGTATCCAGGAAAACCTGCATGTTTGAGATGCCGATTTGAGCTCGTTAATGTCGAAATCTTACAAAGTGATGAACTAGAGGATCGTAAAACACATTTTGAGCTTCGATTTGATATATTACACGCCTCAATCGGACTTGATTTGCTATGTCAAAACTACTTCGAAACTTAGGATCAGAATCTGCAAAATGATGTTCAAGTCAGTTCTGATGATGTTCTGATTGATGATGTGCTGTTATGTGATTTTTCCGATTTCCTATGATCATTTTTTGAAAATACTTTCTTCACGGAAGTTGTAAAACACATTCCAATCTATTTATCATAAAATTTTCATAAAATCTCAAGCATGTTAGCATGGTACGATCTGCATCGTCATCTATGCATGAATCGGGTGATAGACTGGTTTCTGACTGACCTTCGTGTGTTCTTCGATTTTCATAAATTCGTGTGTTCAAAATATGAAAAACTTTTCTTCACGAAATTTCACACTAAGATCTAGATCTTTCCATTGATAATAATTTCATCAAAATCGCAGTTCATTTGAATTTTGAAAAGGAATTTTCATGATCGAATCAGTATCTGTGTTCAGATCTGATTTTCATTTCTTTTGAATCCAAAAAATGTTTTTCCGAATTTGATAAAGTTAGAGTCCTTTTCTGAAAAAAATCAAAATTAAAAAGTTGTTCATTGGGGTCTCATTATGTTGACTGAAAATTTTGAGGGCCTAATAACAATTTTTGGAGGGTCAATTTGCTTAAAATTTCATATAAGTCATTCTCGGGTTAAAATTTGATTTGCAATTGAGTCCTTCACGAAAATTGAATTTTATAAAAATTTGGAGGGCTTTTTAGCAAAAACTCAAAACATGAAATTTGTTTCACACGAAGAATCCCAACTGCTCAAAAATTTTCGCGCGGTTTTGAAAAGGTTTGTTATTTTTCCCGCCATTATTTTGAAATCCATAACAGAACCGGGTCCAGCCTGTCACCGAGGGTAAATTTGTCATTTTCGTGAAAATCGATGAGGATTTAGAACAAATGGTCTTCTTGACTTTTGTTCCTCATGTTATAAGCTTTCAAATGACACCTGAATCACTTCATTTGGATATTATTAGGGTAGTTAATCACATCTGAACAGAAGCAATCCGAATTAGATAAAATTGAATAAGTGGTCTCCTTATGGAGCCCACTTCTTATTGTTTGATGGGCTTCGAAATAAGGCCCATGGGCCTGAATGCATGCTTATTCCATTGCTATGCATGTGTTTGTTAGATGAATGTTAGGCCCGGTGCATGTTCGGCGGGTAGCCCATTGTGGTCATGTAGAACCCGACTTTAGGGGTTAATTGATATGAGTTGCCGTTTTTTGAATACAAATGATAGCCCATTATCATTAACCATTAATCAAATAATGTTAGATGATTAGGTGGGTGGTGAATCGAAACGCATGAGAAACAAAGGCCGATCCCGAGGCCCATGTTTGATTAGTAAATTGTTTGCACCATTGTTTTTTCTTTGGTTGTTTCTTTGTGCATTGTTGGTCATGAATGTATGTTATGAATGTAAATGCCGACATTCGAGAGGTGGTCCATGGGGAGATAATCCAAAATGGTAAAAGGCCAAGGCGATTGACCGATGTCCAATCCGGTCCCATTTTGTATTCATTGGATGATGACAATAAACCGATGTCCGATCCGGTTTTAATTTGTATTCAATTCATTCATCCCCGATCATGTCTCGGGTTTTCAATTGGTGTTGTTATAAGCACCCGACGAGTTGCGGGTTTTTACTTTCTCGCACTTAGAATTAGCTCGTCTTTTCAATACTTTGAGTGTTTACTTTACGAATTGTCTTTCAATACAATTGATTGTTTCTTTCTTTTTCTAGACTAAGATAGGATTAGTTTAGGATCTTAAATGAAAATACAAAAACAAGATGCATGATCACCTAGTGGACTAAGACTTCAAACATGAAAATGGTAAAAAACAAGTGCATGACAACTTAGATGACAACCATGTTAAGTTTAGCGGTACCGAAAGGGCGTTAATAGAAATATTAACGTAAGCTAGTCCCCGAACCTTTGATCTCTGGTTTTCGTAGAAATCAAAACGAAATTCCCGCGTTTCGGTTGGGTATTCTAGCCGACCCCCGACCTAGGCTAGTGGCGACTCCTAAAAAAGATAAAATCAATCCGCTGTCACGCGAGATATGGATTTAGGGAAAATCCACGTTGATGATCAATGGGCCATATGGATAACCAAAAGATTTATGCTTCACTAAAGTCATTTTTGTGATATGCCATATGAACCATTTCATGAACACTTATCTCTAAACCCGCCTTATCGAGTTCGGCCCTCGAAGGGTAGGTCGCGACAAGCGTCAGGCGAGGCGGCGACTTTCCGGTGTCAGTGATCAGCGGCTGTGGGGGCTAAGGCAGCAACGGTGGCTGAGGCGATGACCAAGTAGCTCCGGGAGGCGGCACGGGCGATGGACAACGGCGTGCGACATGCGGCGGCGCACAGCGCGCGGTGGCAGCGACGTTGAGGACGCCGGCGATACGGTGGCTGGCACGAAGGAGACCGGCGAGCGGCGAGGGACACGGTGACGACGAGGCGCGGCGTGCTCCGGCTTCTCTCTCTCTCGTGCTCACGTGCCTAAAAAAATTCTGATATGAAGTTTTGTATTCTGTCTCCCAAAATTCTGACCTAAAACATGTTTATATAGATTAATCTAGGTCAAATTAGATGGGCTTAATGTCCTAATGGGCTTAGGTTTGGGCTTAGGCTCTAATTAACATTAAAATAGGCTGAATTAAGCTCAAAATATTATGGGCTGAATTAAACTCAAATTAAAACAACCGAGCCCGTTCGTCTTGAAATTCCTGACCCTTGCACTCTCGAGTGAACCGTTTTTTGTTCGATGAAATTTAAGCTCAATCGCCAACGTCAATTTGATGTGAAAATATGCAATTAAACTAAATGAACCTAAACTATATGTTATGCAATTTAAATATTTTTGTTTAGGGGTTAAAAATTAATCCCTAATTTTTTATGCAAATTACACTAAATGTTCGGTAAAATTTAGGTGTCAACAGCTGCCCCTCTTTGAAGGTGAGCTCGCAGAGGTTGCATTCAAAGACTAAATGATACCTAAATTTCAACTATGCAAATGCAATGATTGTTGTTTTTGTCGGGATTATGAGTCCCATTTTGAAATGCATTAAGAAATGATGCATGCTGACATGAAAGGAAAACATACCTGGAATTACTTACCTGACTGGTGCGAGATAATGCAATTCGGGGCAGGACTCTGACTTTGTATGTTGTTTGGCAAATGTCTGGGCTCAGTCCCATAAGTATTGCTTGATGAATTGTCGATGAACTTCGGTGGTCTGTAATTAAATCAAAACACATGAAGAAAGCCCGACGTAAAATAAAAATGTAAAAACGTTCCGACCTTTACAAACTACTTATACATCTCCATAGGTATTTGTAAAGATTTAGCCGCTGCGCCTATATCCTTGACTCATAGGTGCGTCACGGGGGAACTCAAGAGGATGTTCCGACCTTTAAGATACCTATACATCTCCATAGGTATTCATAAAGATTTGGCCGCTTTACCTATATCCTTGACTTATAGGTGAGTAGCGGGGGAACACCTGGGATTGAGGAATATTTCGACCTTTAAAATACCTAGACATCTCCATAGGTATTCATAAAGATTTGGCCACTTCACCTATATCCTTGACTCATAGGTGAGTAGCGGGGGAACATCCGGAATGGGGAGAATATTCCGACCTTTATGAGACACTTATACATCTCCATAAGTACTTATAAAGATTTGGCTGTTGCGCCTATATCCTTGACTCATAGACACGTCGCGGGGGAATATCCCGAGATTAAAGAAGTATTCCGACCTTTACAAGATATCTATACATCTCCATAGATACTCATAAAGATTTGGCCGCTTCACATATCCTTGATTCATAGGTGAATCACGGGGGAATCTTCTTGAGATTGTAAAAATCTGTGATTTGGTGAACAAAGGAGCTAGCATGAATGTTCGAGGGTTTCTTGACAGAGTTCCTGGACATCTTCAGGGGTACCTGAAAAGGCTTGATCAATAGACATCTGAACATCATCAAAGGTATCTAGAGATCGCAACAAACTGATCAAATGGGGGACCTGACGATTGCTCGAACAGATTAGGGATATAGAGATATACTTACCTGGCGATACCTCCAACCCTTGAAGTGTGTCTCCTGCTAGACACAGTTTTAAGCAACATGTAATATGCATTCGCACACATATGCACATGCACTATGAATTCAACTAGTTTTTATGCACGATGGTTTTGTCAAATCGACATTACAAACTCTGTTGGGGAAAAATCATGACAAGACAATCCTAACTCACAAATGGGTGTCTTGAAAATGTCGAATGAGGAACTTCCGATCCAAAAGGGCTTTCTCTCATTCTCATCAAAAAGACTGATTTACTGAGAATCTCTCTATCTCACCATCATCATGTCGACAAGGGTCCGAGTATTCTCGCAATCGGTATGACTTTACCAATCTAAGAGGTCTTTACTAGGACTGTAACATGGGCTTGGTCAATGTATTAGCAAAGGGGACTGTAACATGGGCTTGAAAGAAAATACTCTGCGACCGTCTCCGAGTTTATAAGTCAAGAACCCTGCAAAATGAGATAGAAATGGACTTGCTCACACTTCTTCGAGCTAAGCTTGTAAACACCTGAATTCCTACGTCAGTTCAAGTGCCCTAATCTGAAGAGACTTTGCAAGGGACGTAACATAGGCTAGGCTCATGGGTTGAGAAATGAATGGATCATTTGGCTCAAAATGTGTATGATTGAGGTGAATAAGTTGGTGATCATCTCGGCATTGTCGCCGGTCTTCTTCTTCACCAGGGATTGCTTTCTCGATAGAAGTTCCATTGGCTTCAAGTGTCCATCACTTGATTCCTTTGAGACTTCTTGATTGGGGATTCTGATATGTCATAACCCGACATTTTTCTGGGCATTGGCCTTACTTTTACCAAGCACACTACTTTTTCTTGCCCTTTTTTTTTCGACATATGTCGCTTACAATGTGAACACTGGTCATCTAATCTGCCTGATTTGGCTTACTGTTTGAACTCAAAAGCTTCTCATCTCCAATCGACACTCCGGGTACACTGCTTGAACAACGATGACTTTTGCTTTGCCCCAGTGTAGGGGATGATCACCAACTGCGTTTAAGAAACGAACATGCAGGCTCAATTGGGCTTAGCAAAGGATAAAATGTGTGTAGGAATAGAGAACGAAATGCTCTTCGTCATCTTAAGGCACTTGAACTTCGCATGAATTCATCTGAAAAAGCAACACTCGAAGATTGATGCAAGTGAGAGCAAGAAAATTTCTACACATTTTTCACCATATAACATTGATTTACCTCCGGTTTGCCCCGATGAGGGGTGGTTCTTGACAGGGGTAATTTGAAAAAATTTCTCCAAATGTTTAGGCTCAATGTGGCGAAACAAGGGATAACATGTATTGTTTAAGGTAGAGAAATGAAATGCCTCTTGTCATTTCGGTCGTCGTACCTTTTACGAGAGAACTCTTTACCTTGTAGATATGAAATTTTTTCCACTCAACACACTGGAGATTAGTACATGGGACTGTGTATAGGATAAGGCTTGCCTTCCATCGTCCCGATGTACCTCATTTGACATACTCGATTCATTCCACACAAGTTATCAAATTGTCTTAATAGACTTCCCTTTTGAAGTCGACAATACTGATTGACAAAATAATCATGCAGAAATTAAAACCAATGCATACGTTTCATCTCAAAATTGATTGAAATCATTTATTCATCATTGAAATGTTTGCAATTCAGAACATAAAACCAAACACTGGAAAACTTTTGCTGCAAAATATCAGATTTTATCAAGGATAATACATCTTTACAGCATCAGAATTAACGAGATTGGAGAACTCACGGCCATCCATTTCTGCAAGAATCAGGGTACCTCCTGGAAGTACCTTTCTAACCACATACGGACCGATGTAGTTTAGGGCAAAATTTCCTCCGGGAACAGGGAAGATTGGCAATACCTTCCTTAGGACTAAATCATTTACCTCAAAGTATCTTGGACGCACCCTTTGGTTAAAAGATCTAGCTATCCTCTGCTTATAGGTTTGACCGTGGCAAACGGCTCTTAATCGCTTTTCATCAATCAGGTTCAGCTGCTCGTGTCTTTATTGCATCCATTATGCTTCAGACAACTCCACTTGGGATAAAACACGCAGGGAAGGGATCTCTACTTTGACCGGCAAGACTGCTTCCATGCCATACACCAAGGAAAATGGGGTTGCATCGACAGAAGTTCGGATGGAAGTCCGATACACCATTATTGCAAACGGCAATCTTTCGTGCCAGTCACGATAGTTCTTAGCGGTTTTGGTCAGGATTTTCTTGATGTTCTTGTTAGCGACTTCAACTGCTCCATTCATTTGCGGACGATAGGGAAACGAATTCAGATGCCGGATCTTGAACTCATCGAACAACTGGTTCATGAACTTGTTGTTCAAATTCGTCCCATTATCTATGACAATGGCCTGAGGAACACCGTAGCGAGCGATTATGTCTCGTTTGATGAATCTTACAACATTCTTCGCAGTAACGTTGGTATAAGGCGCGGCTTCAATCCACTTGGAGAAATAATCAATTGGAACCAAGATGAATCGGTGTCCATTCGATGCCTTAGGATTGATTGGGCCAATCACATCGATGCCCCACATTGAAAAAGGCCATAGCTTGGATAATTGATGTAACTCCGTGGGGGAACATTTATCTTATCCCCATGAACTTGACAGCGATGACATCTTCGAACATGTCGAATGCAGTCACCTTCAAGACTGAGCCAATAGTAGCCCAGCCTCATGATCTTCTTGGCTAGCATATGGTTATTCATGTGTGGACCACATATACCCTCATGTACTTCTTGCATGATTCTAGTGGCTTCAGTTGCTTCTACACACCTTAACAGGATTGAATCATAAGACCTTTTGTATAGCTTTTCACCACTGATAAAGAATTTTGAAGCCATTTTCATTATGTACTTCCTGTCGGCTGGAGTGCTTCCTTCAGAAAATTCTTGTCTCTGGATATAGTTCATGATATCGTAATACCATGGCTTTTCATCAGGTTCTCCGGTCACAACCATACAGTAGGGCGGCTTTGTTAGGACTTCGATCTTCAATGGTTCTACCTCCACTCCACCAGTCACTTGCAACATAGATGATAACGTGGCTAACGCATCGGCGAACTGATTGTGGGATCTTGACAAGTACTCGAAGGAAATATCTTCGAATTCTTCTATGATTTCTTCGAGGTATTCATGATACGGCACTAGTTTAGTATCTCTCGTCTTCCATTCTCCTATAGTTTGGAGAATAATTAAAGCGGAATCACCAAACACTTTCAACTTGGATATCTCCATTTCTACTGCAGCTTGAAGTCCAAGGATACAAGCTTCATACTCGGCTATGTTATTAGTACACGGGAACACCAACTTTGCTGCTACTAGATAATGCTGCCCATCTGGAGATATTAAGACTGCCCCAGTGCCGAAACCAGTCAGATTTACGGCTCCATCGAAGAACACAGTCCACACGTCTTCCTTTATTGCCAGAATGCGATCTTCTGGGGAATATCTATCATCATCCAAGATTGCCGGATTCTTGGCCAACGCATCAGCAATTACCCAACCTTTGACTGATTTCTGTGGCATCATCTGGACATCAAACTCCGAGATCAAAATCTGCCATGTGGCTAACTTCCTTAACAAAGCTGGTTGATCAAGTAAATACTTGATGAGATCATTCTCAGTCACCAGGAGAGTCTGGTGATGCAGTGTATATTGTCTCAGTCTATGGAGCACCCATACTAGTGCAGCGCAAGTCTTCTCGGCTTCGGGATAATTCAACTCCGAGATAGTGAACTTCTTACTCAAATAATAAATGGCTCGCTCCTTTCCATCTTCTGGACTTTTCTGGGCTAGCATCACACCCAGAGACTCACTATGAATAGTGAGGTAAAGGATCAAAGGCCGGCCTGGCATCGGAGGGACTAACATTAGTGGTTTCATCAAGTACTGCTTCAGTTCACTGAACGCTTCCTGGCAATTATCGTCCCATTCCACTTGAGCATTTTTCTTTAGAAGTTTGAAGAACGGTTTAGCAGTTTCGAAAAGCTAAGAAATGAAATGGGCTATGTAGTTCAATCCGCCCAGGAGACTCCGTACTTCTTTCATGATCGATGGGGGTTGCAGCTCACATATGGCCTTCACTTTGGAGGGATCGACTTCAATGCCCTTATTGCTTACTACGAACCCGAGTAATTTGCCCGACGTTGCTCCAAATATGTACTTCGCTGGATTGAGACGGAGCTTAAACTCACAAAGTCGGTCGAACAATTTCTTCAGGGTGTCAACATGACTCTCTCCGGGTCGAGACTTGGCAATCATGTCATCGACGTAGATCTCGATCTCCTTATACAAAATGTCATGGAAAAGAGTCACCATCGCCCGTTGATATGTTGCCCCGGCATTTTTAGGACCAAAAGGCATGACTTTATAATGGAATGTTCCCCAAGGAGTGATGAACGCTATCTTCTCCTTGTCACTGTCCTTCATTCTTATCTGATTATAGCCCGAGAAACCATCCATGAAGGAAAACAGTTCAAATCCAGCAGTACTGTCTACCAAAACGTCTATGTGCGGTAATGGGAAGTCATCTTTAGGACTAGCCTTGTTTAGGTCGCGATAGTCGATGCAAACCCGAACTCGGCCATCCTTCTTCATGACTGGCACGATGGTGCCACCCAGGTAGGGTATTGGGTGACTTTGATGAATCCCACTTTCAAAAGCTTTGTGACCTCTTCTTCTATCTTCTTCGAAAGCTCAGGTTTAGTTCTCCGTAGCCTCTGTTTCTTGGGTGGCATGCCGGAATTAGTAGGCAGGCTATGCTCTACAATAGAAGAGTCTAAACCCGGCATATCGGCGTACGACCAGGCAAAGATATCTTGGTAATCCTTCAGCAATTGGATTAGGCGTCTGGCTTCATCCTCGGGAAAGGTTGCCCCTATCTTCACCTCCTTGGGTTCTCCGGAATCACTCAGATTAACGGTGATTGTTTGATCTACCGTCAGGACTTTAGGCTTTTCGTACAGCGCTAGGTCGCGCTGAATATCTAAGGAATCATCGAGTTCGCCGGCATCATTGGGATTAGGCTCGGCGGCGCATAATTCATTGGATTGGACCGTTCCCATGCCCTCATGTGTCATAAGATTGCCCCTGAAACATAAAGTAATAGATTCAGAAGGACAAACAGGGCTAAATAGTAAAATTTTTTTGTAAGATCTTTTGTTTTTTTGTTTTTTTCTGAAATTCATTTCGCAAAGGTTTTAACACGAGAAAACATGAAGAAGCCCAGGCCTCAAAATTCTCCTTGGACTATATATTCTTTTATCGGTTGGATATCATCACCGGGCTGGTTTGATATACCTCAACATGCCCTTAAAAACTTGTAATTTCATTGATCATTTCAAAATGAATTACATTTATTGAATGGAAATTGCAACAATAAAAATCTAAAAACGGAAATGAAAACAGCACCCGAAACGGGGCAAATCCTAAAAAACAATAAAGACTCCCACGCAGGGGAGTGTGCGGAAAAGTAAAAATTGTTACTCTTGTGGGCCAGTGCCCATTCCCTCTAACGGTCCTCCTTCGATAGCTCCAATGAAAACGTCATCGAACAGGGCAGTGATTCCTTCGATTGTATCATTGGGGTCTTCTGTCTTTAGAGGTGTTGGATCATCCATGCTTCCCCATCTATCAGGGACAATGTCCCGGGGATCGACATAGAAGCTCGGGGGCGCTGAATACTTCACATAATTGTCGAACTTGCCGCTCGGCTACCCCAGAGTGTCAATCACCTCCTTCTCCTCGTGCATCATTCTTGTAGGACTTGGAAACGTGGTGCGAATGTGTAGAAGCAGCCTACCACGCCCAAACTCTCCATTGTTCGACCCTTCATTGGGCTGCTGTCTGTTTTGTTCAACTCCTTGACCTCGACTTCGACCATATCCACGTCTCTCATTGTTTGGCACAGTTGGCCTTTGATATCCCAATCCAGAAGTGTGGGATCTTTGAGAAACTTCGACCGGTTGGCGGATACCTTGCCCATCCCTGCCAAGGCCTTCGCCCGGAACAAAGCCACGAGATACCATTACATTTCCAATCATTACTACACCATTTGACACCTCAGGAACTGGCGGTGACGATCCTCTAGCCTTATGTACGGTTGATACGAGCTCAAACGACTGATAGCTCGATTGTAACATCCCGAAATTCGGGTCCGGACTTCAAGAACGATTTTCGTGGGTATACGAGATGATTTTCACAAGGACGACATCAAATTATGTTGGCCATTCATGTATGGGTTGACCAGGTCGAAAAACGGCAATACGACTCGGAATCAGAGAGAAATGACAACTTTACCCCCGAGCCCAAATAGTATTCCGAAATTTAAAAGATACCCATCACTCTCCCTTCAAGCAGAGTGTAACATCCCGAAATTCGACTCAGTCTCTGGAATGAATAAAACGAGTCTTATTCGATATTCCATTTTCGTAAGTCTCGCCCGGAGCCGATCACTCTCGGGATACTGACCAAATGGGAATGGCCAACTGGGAATAGATACGTGGACCAAAGACCGATCGCGAATTAAGCCGATTTAAAAGAATGACGAGGAAATATTTTGGGCCAATATGGACCGGTCTTCGGAACTCGAGCCGGATGATCGCGTCCTCGGAACTAGCGATAATTCCTCCCGTCTCTCGACAATCGAGCTCGTCGCGACTCGGGCAGCCGAGGTCGATACGCGTAAATCCTAACGGCCGCCTGTTAGTAAGAGAATTAGAAAACGAGAAATTGATGAATTCAATCGTGGAATTTAGTTCGGACTTCGAGGCCAATTATCGGGAGTTACGGGATGATATTCTTTAGGACGACGTCAAAATTAAGCTGGCCACGTGTATATAGGTCTAGTAGGGTCGAATTTTGGCGAACCGACCCGGTACCGGAAATTTAGGACCGTTTTGCCCCCGTGACCCTTGGAATTCCGAAATTTGCTTTCTTGTGGGGAAGTGACACTTGTCACTCTCCCCCTTCCCCATGCAGCCATCATGTCACTCAAGCCCACACTCCACCCCCCTTGTCTTCCCCATGCACTAATCATTTTCCCTTGAAGTCTCTTCATCTCCCTCTCACTCACACTTCCTCTCACTCTCTATCACCCACTCTCTCTCACTCGGCTCCCTCTCTCTCTCTCTCTCTCCGACCACTTCTCTCCCTCCCTCTCCCTCCGGCGACCTCTCCCTCTTCCGCTCGGCCTCACGCCGCCCACCACCCGCCGGAACAGCCACTCCACCATCCACCACCGTGAAGCCACCGTCGCCCTCTCCCCGCTTCCTCTTCATTTTCCCTTCTCCGATTGCATGCAGGCGGGATTGGACGCCGGTCAGCCAAAGGGAGTTGGCTGTACGCCGCCGCCCCCTTGCCTTTCCCCTCCGTTTCGCCTCCGTCTCCCCTCTTTCCCACCTGCATGCAGCAAGAACCGGCGCCGGTCAGCTGAGGAAGGACAGGCTGAACATCCACCGTTCGCCGGAAGGACCGCCGTTCGCCGGACCTGTTCGCCGCCAGCCAGCCCTCGCCGTCCCTCTCAGCTTTTCCTCCGCCTCTTCCGGTTCTGTTTCCCTTCGCCGGAGCAGATCGCCGTCGCCGAGACCGAGCCGTCCACCGCCGCGTCGTCGCCGGAACGCTCGCTGTTCACGCGCCACCGCCGTGGACAGCAGCCATCCGGGGACCACCCAGCCGCTCGTCCAGCCCTTCCTCGCCGTGAACAGCAACCCCGCCGGTCGTGCACCGCCGCCCGTGGTGGCTGTAAACCGCCGGACCGCCGCTCGCCGCCGCCCTTGGGACTTGTGCCGCCGGTTCCACCGTTCACCGGTGATCGGCCGCCATTCCCCGTCGCCCGAGCTCGGAGTTGGTGGGTGGAAACCTCTAAACCCTTATTAGGACTATAATGCATTTTTAACGGGCCTAGGGGTGTATAGCGTGGAGTAAATGTCGATTAGACCTTGCATGAATTTGTATGTGATTAGTGGGTGTCGGGAAAAGATTGGTAAGTGACAAAGCACGAATTAAAAGTAAATTAGAGGCTAATATGGTGTGGTTTAGTTGCTGTCCATGCCGGGAATTTAACGGTCCAATTGACGGTAGTAGCGGATTAACTTGATTGGAGTGCCAGGATGGCCGGGATGATTGAATTGTGTGTCGGATGTTCAATTGTGATGAATTGGGTCTAACATATCGCCTGCATGTGTGTACCGACCATTGTGGAATGTGATTGGGAGCTTGTCAATGTATGTCATAATGTCCGGGTACGTCTTAATTGCCAAATTCACATGTGACGCCCCGTGGTATTGAATTGGACTAATTGGGCATATGACGTGGATCATGGAATTTGAATTGGTGACATTGAATTATGTGGGACATTATGCCATGGTACATTGCATCGACATTCGTGTGCGAAGTTGCATGGTTGCGCATTACGCTTGCTGAGTATGAAGCATTGTGGAGATCGTGTGAAAATGCGTGTATGCCATGAACCGTGATCACCTAATTATGCCCTGATGCGTTTACGCGGGGTTTAGATAAAATCGGTTGTGTGAATGTGTGATCACTTTCGCCCTGATGCGTTTACGCGGGGTGTGCCGTCCTCATGCACTTTGGAGTAGGACGATGCCCGGTACGTCCGGAAGACAACCATCCTGATGCGTTTACGCGGGCTCTGGTTCGTAAAGGAGATCGGTGTTGCGCCTGATGCGTAAGGACGCGGGCTAGAGACACTGGGCCTGGGGTGTCTTTACGCTGGCCACGGAGTGTTGTGATTGATCTTCGGATCGGACTTTCGGGTCGAGTAATGGAATAAGTGGTTAACGTGTGATGCATAGTGTCTGATTATGTATTGAAATCCGCAGGGCATGGTATGGGACGTGTCTAAGTGGATTTCATTATATAATTGGAGCACGAATGGAGGTTTGTGCCGGAATGCTATGTGTATTCGTTTGTGAGCATAGTAAGATAATGGCATATGCATGCACATAAATGCATGAGTTGGCATGCTGAATTGTGTGACTCGGTGAACGATACTTGGGATTGTCACGAAAGGTTTTGAGCACGCGCATGGCGTACGCGTGATCGAGATTGCCGCTTGTGAAATGTGATATTACGAATTTTCTAACCTGCAGGGTCATCGAAATACCGATTTGGGCCTACGGGCCTAAGTCACTTTTATATGTATGCACGTTACTTGTTTTCCCGTCAGGAGATACATGTTAGCCTAATTTAGGTTTAGGAGTTTGCACTCACTGAGATGTGTCTCACGGTTTTTATAACCCAACCTTTCAGACCCACGTCTATGACGAAGCCACCTGTCCCGGTCCGTTTTGGGATTTCCCTAGATTACGAGCACATCATGACTACACATCCGGTGGGGAACGGGGAGGTGTATTATCGACATTATTCTGCGATTAGTGTAGACGTGGGCACGACACATCCTCAGATTCACGAGTATGTAGCTTGGTGTTTCCGGGATCGTTTTGGGGACGAGTTTGGACCCCTACGGACGATGGATGTTCCGTTCACCGTGGAGGGCGAGCTTGACCCGCAGTGCCCGGACGGTGAGATCATGGACTCCGAGATGGACGAGGAGGAGACTATAGGTCCTTTTGCCTGGTACGAGCCTGTCGAGGATGAAGAGTTAGGTGGTATAGATCATGAGCTAGCGATGGAGGACCCGGTGGTGGAGGACCCGGCGGTGGAGCCAATGGAAGTCGACGAAGCTGAGCCGATGGACACCGATGAATCTGAAGAGGAGATCCCCAGTGAAGATTCCGAGATACCTGATAGCTCATCAGAGTCCGACGACTCTGACCCAGATTGGGTGCCCTAGGCCAGGCTTAGTTGTCTTAGGAGGATAGACATTTTTTTTGTGGACTTTGGACCCTCCACCCTTTTGACTGTTGGCTCTCTTGATTCTCAGCCCCCTGAACCTATGTAGTAGTACTCTCCTGGTTGCACCGTATTTCCATTGTCGTTTTGTTTTGGAACATTGTAAGGATGATATTGGGTGTTTTCAGTTATGGATGTGTACGTTGCCTCAGCTCTGTTTATGCTGTTGCCCTTGGTTCTCACGTTTATTTTGTACGGGTAATTGCTTGTTTTAAATTCTTGCTTCCGCGTGTGTTTTATACTCTACTCTGGGAAACGGGTCGACGGCGACTCCTGGGACATCGTATCATATACTTTAGCAACTCTTGAGCGGAATGTTGCGTGCCGTAGGGTTCGGGGTGTGACACAGAGACTCTTTATCTCCCTCCCTCGCATCGGTTACACCTTACTACAATTAGTACCGAGACTCTTCGTCTTTCCCCCTCGCATCGGTTACAAACCACCATCAACATCTCCCCCTTCTCTCTCTCTTTCCTTTCTTCTCCGTCTCGCCCTCTCTCTATTTCGGTCTCTCCCTCTCATTCTCGGCCGCGTGAGAGTCAAGAACCACCATTCGCTGCCGGAGCCGTATCGCCGCTCACCGCCACCCTTTGGAATCGTGCCGCCGGTTAAACCGTTTACCGGTGATCGGCCGCCATTCCTCGTCGTCCCAAGCTCATATTAAGTGAGTGTATTCCTCTAAGCCCTAATTAGGACGATTATGCGCTCTAGATGGGATTAAGGGCTGTGTATAGTTGGTTTTGTGGTTGTATAAGCTTGATTTGCTTAATGGTGCAAGTTTATGAATCTCGGATTTCTAGTTGTTACTGTACCTCTATGCTTTATTATTTTTTTTGGTGATCATTGTGTGCCGAATCTGAGAAAGTGTCCCCATGAAATTTGTTCCCAACAACTTTAAGTATAACATAATTTAAATTCAAAATTTTTGGAAATTGTTTGGGGCCATTCGGAGGTCGGTTTTCAGACAGTCACAAAACTGCCTGATTTACTGTTCACCCGACCTTTTTGTCTTTCCAAATTTTTATAAAATTTTCCAGACCTTATTTCAACAAACTTCCTTCACAAAGATTGTTATAAACACTTGTGTCTATGACATATAAAAATTTCAAGGCTTTCCAAAGTGATTTGGATACTGAATGAGTTGTATTTTTTATGGTCTAAGGGGCTGTTTGAGCGAACCGGGTTCTATCCGGCTTTGAGTGTCAAAACGAAGTGCTTACGGTTGGAACTGGGTTTCGAGTTCTCATAGAAAATGTTTATCAAGATGTTTTGTATAACATATCCAAATTTCGTAATTTTTAGAATTGATTTACTATTTATTTCAAATGGATTTCTGTCACTGTGCAATTGCCCAGTTTGGACCCGATTTTGTATATTCTCGGTTTTTCTCTCTCGGACTGATTAGTGGCTGTCCATTGCGAATTTAATTGGACCTTGTGCGACTAATATGTGGGTGTAAACCTCTAAACCCTAATTAGGACGATAATGCGTTTTAACGGGCTTAGGGTGTGATTATTAGTCGATTAGTGTCAATTAGGATTTGCATGAAATTATATGTGATTAGTGGGTGTCGAGAAATTATTGGGGAAGTGACAAAATGGAATTTAGAGGTGGATTAGAGGCCGAAATGAGGAGGAATAGCTACTGTTCACATCGGGATTTGATGGCCCATTTATTGATAGTTCGAGCATTGGATGGATTAGAGTGTCGGGATTATCAGGATGGTTGAACCGTGTGTCGACGTGTTCAATTGTGATGTGTTGGGTCTACCATGCCGTGTGCTCATGTGATCGACCGTTGTGGAGTGTGATTGATGATTTGTTAATGTACATCTTAATGCCCGAATACGTCATAAGTGCCAATTTCGCATGTGATGTCCCATGGTGTTGATTGGGCTAATTAAGCATATGACGTGGATCGTTGAACAGGAATTTGTGGCATTGAATTGTGTTGTACATTGTGGGACATTATGTTCGTGGTACATTGCACCAACATCCGTGTGCGAAATTGCATGGCCACGCATTATGCATGCCGAGTATGAAGCTTGTGGAAACTATGCAAGAGTGCATGTATGCCATGGACTCGTGATCACCTAATTGTCTAATGCGTTCCACGCCGGGGTCAGATAAAAATTGGCAGTGTGTCGTGTGATCACTTAAGGCCTTCGGGTCGTACCGTCCTCATGCACTTTGGAGCAGGACGATGCCCGGTACGTCCGGAAGACGACCATCCTGATGCGTTTACGCGGGCTCTGGTTCGTAAGGAGATCGGTGTTGCGCCTGATGCGTTTACGCGGGCTAGAGACACTGGGCCTGAGGCGTCTTTACGCTGGCCATAAAGTGTTATGATTGGTCTTCGGATCGTGGCCTTCGGGTTGGGCTTTCGGGTCGTGGTCTTCGGATCATGGCCTTCGGGTCGTGGTCTTCAGATCGGGCCTTTGAGTCGGGCCTTCGGGTCGAATTAACAGAATAAACAATTATTACGTATAATGCATAGTGCCTGATTATGCTATGGAATCTGCGGAGCATGATATGGGATGTGTCCAAGCGGATTCTATTTAATAATCGGGGCACGAATGGAATCTTATGCCAGAATGCCATATGAGTTAAATAGCATGCATGGCAAGGTAGTGGCAATTGCATGCATATGAATGCCTGAGTTAGCGTGCGAAATTGTGCGATTCGATGGTCCATACTTTGAACCGACAACTAAAGGTTTTTAGCATGCGTATGACGCACGTATGACTGGAGATGCCGCGTATGTGAAGTGATATTATTGGTTTTACCTAACATGCAGGGTCATTGAGAATGCCGATTTGGGCCTAAGGGCCCAAGTCATTTTATGTGATTTTATTTTCCCGTCAGCAAATGTATGTTAGCCTAGTTTAGGTTTAGAGGTTTTCACTTACTAAGAAGTGTCTCACGGTTTTTATAACCTAACCTTTCAAACCCACGTACATGACGAAGCCACCTGTCCCGGTACGTTTTGGGATCCCCTTAGAGTATGAGCATACTATGACTGCATATCCAGTAGGGAACGGGGAGGTGTACTTGAGGCATTATTCTCTAATAAGTGTAGACGTAGGTACGACACATCTTGAAGTTCATGAATACGTAGCGTGGTGCTTCCGTGACCGTTTTGGAGAGGAATATGGACCTCTCTGCACTATGGATGTCCCGTTTACCATAGATGGCCAGTTAGATCCGCAGTGCCCGAGCGGCGAGATCGTGGATTCTGAGATGGATTCGGAGGAGATCATGGGTCCTTTCGGTTGGTATGAAGCTGCCGAGGACGAGGAGTTAGGAGGTGTAGACCACGAACCAGTAGTGGAAGATCCGGTGGTGGAACCAATGGAAGTCAACGAAGCCGAACCGATGAATACTGAAGAGTTCGAGGAGGAGAATCCCAGTGAAGATTCAGAGACACCCGAGAGTTCATCAGAGTCCGACGACTCTGATCCGGACTGGGCGCCTTGTCACGCCCCGACCTACTCGGTTCGTAATCATCGCCCTTGGTCGTTTGATGTGCAACGCTCCCAGGATTGCATTGCCGACCCAACCATCAGAGAACAAAACACATGCGGAAGACACGTATATATAAATATCTATATATACACCTGTACAATTATAATGACAACCATGGATAGCACAGAACAAGATCATTAATGCATAAATTAAATAAACTTATTACATTGCCATAAAAATATTTACAACCTTGAAAATATTTACAACTTATATACAAAAACTATGCCATAAAACACGCCACGCTATTAACAATAAAAACCGACATACAACAGCCAATACATCAAAAAGGGGCTTTGGCTGCGTCAGAGGATTTGGTTAGAGCTAACTACGGTGAGAGGGCCTTCTAAAAAGAGTCATCAGGAAGTTGGGGGTTAAGGCTGAGCTAGGGCATCCGGTCAGGGTCCGATCCAGAGGAATCATACTCTGAGCTTTCCTGTGTCTCGGACTCCTCCTGAGAGCTAGCCTGACATTCAGACTCCTCCGAGTCTATATCCCAGACTGGCGCTCTCTCCTCCTCAGAATTGTATTCTATCTCTGGATCAAGATACCACCCAAGCTCCTCGTCACTGCCTACTTCTGCGACTTCTCCATTCTCAGCTTTATCGACATCCATGGCATCCGGTAGATCCTCGTCGTTCAACCACTGTCATGCCCCGACCTCCTCGGCACGCGACAACCCGCTCGATGGTCGATATAGTACGACGTCCCAGGACGCGTCGTCGTCGACCCATTTCTCATAACAAAATATAAGGCACATGCGGAAACGATAATTAAAA
Organism: Syzygium aqueum; assembly: GCA_031216185.1. Lineage (NCBI taxonomy): Eukaryota > Viridiplantae > Streptophyta > Magnoliopsida > Myrtales > Myrtaceae > Syzygium > Syzygium aqueum. The sequence continues at coordinate 20,750,973 of CM062233.1, forward strand.
TACCCGTACAAAACAAATACGAGAACTAGGGAAGCAACATAAGGAGAACTAAGGCAACATACACATCCATAACAAAAACTGTCAGAAACATCCTTACGAAAATTTCCCAAAACATCAACGGAAATATGGTGTAACAAAGAGAGTACTGTCATGCGGGTCGAGAGGGCTAAGAAACAAGGGCCAACTGTCACAGAAGAGAGGGTCTAAAAATCCCAAAAGAAAAGGGTCTATCCTCACAAAAAGGACTAAACCTAGCCTAGGGCGCCCAATCCGGATCAGATTCGTCGGACTCTGATGAACTCTCGAGTATCTCAGAATCTTCATTGGGAATCTCCTCTTCGGACTCTTCGGTGTCCATCAGCTCGGCTTCGTCGACCTCCATTGGCTCCTCCACCAGGTCCTCTACCACTGGCTCATGGTCTACGCCTCCTAGCTCCTCGTCCTCGGCAGGTTCATACCAAGCAAAAGGTCCTATAGTTTCCTCCGAATCCATCTTAGAATCTACGATCTCACCACTCAGGCACTGCGGGTCAAGCTGGCCCTCCATGGTGAACGGAACGTCCATCGTACGGAGGGGTCCATACTCCTCTCCAAAACGGTCACGGAAGATCCAAGCTACGTACTCGTGGGTCTCTGGATGTGTCGTGCCTACATCTACGCTAATCAGGGAATAATGCCTCAGGTACACCTCCCCGTTCCCAACAGGATGTACGGTCATAGTATGCTCATAGTCTATGGGGATCCCAAAGCGTACCGGGACAGGTGGTCTCGTTATGGACGTGGGTCTGAAAGGTTGGGTTATATAAACCGTGAGACACTTCTCAGTAAGTGAAAACCTCTAAACCTAAACTAGGCTAACATGCATCTCCTGACGGGAAAACAAACTACACATACGCACTAATGACTTAGGCCCGTAGGCCCAAATCGGTATTTTAATGACCCTGCAGGTTAGATAATCCCATGATATCACATCACACGAGCGGCACTTTCAATCACGCGTACGTCACACACATGCTCAAAATCCTTAGTGACAATTTCCAGGGAAAGATCACCGAATTGCACAATCTCGCACACTGACTCATGCATTTATATGCATGCAAATGCTATTAACTTGCCGCACCCACAATATGATTCATATGGCATTCTGACATAAAATTCCGTTCGTGTTCCGATTATAGGATAGAATCCTCATAGACACGTCCCATACCATGCCCAGTGGATTCTACTATATAATCAGACACTATGCATCACACATTAGCCATTTATTCAGTTAACTCGACCCGAAGGCCCGATCTGAAGATCCATTCGTGTTCCGATTATAGAATAGAATCTACGTAGACACGTCCCATACCATGCCCAGCGGATTCCATTACATAATCAGGCACTATACATCACACGTTAACCATTTATTTCGTTAACTCGACCCGAAGGCCCGATCCGAAGATCCGGTCCAAAGACCAATCACAACACTCCGTGGCCAGCGTAGAGATGCCCCAGGCCCAGTGTCTCTAGCCCGCGTCCTTACGCATCAGGCGCAACACCGATCTCCTTACAAACCAGAGCCTGTGTAAACGCATCAGGATGGTCGTCTTCCGGACGAACCAGGCATCGTCCTGCTCCAAAGTGCATGAGGACGGCACACCCCGCGTAAACGCATCAGGGCGAAGAGTGATCACACATTCACACAACCAGTTTTATCTGAACCCCGCGTAAACGCATCAGGGTATGATTAGGTGATCACATGTCCATGGCAAACACGCACTCCCGAACAATTTCCACAAGCCTCATACTCGGCATACATAATGCATGGCCATGCAATTTCGCACACGAATGTTGGTGCAATGTACCACGAGCATAATGTCCCACAATATGCAACACAATTCAATGCCACGAATTCATGCTCAACGATCCACGTCATATGTTTAAATAATCCAACCAACACCATGGGGCATCACATGCGTATTTGACACTTATGACGTATTCGGGCATTATGATGAACATTAACAAATCATCAATCGCACTCCACAACAGTCGGCCACACAAGCTTGCAACATGGCATTGTATAATCAAGTATAATTCACACCCAAATCAGCCACTACACGGCCCAACCAATCACACATGGTAGTTCACAAATAAACCATATATTAGCCATATAAGGCCCAATTAAATCCGCAATGGACAGCCACTAATCAGTCCGAGAGAGAAAAACCGAGAATATACAAAATCGGGTCTAAACTGGGAAGTTACACAGCGACGGAAATCCATTTGAAACAAATAGCAAATAAATTCCAAAAATTATGAAATTTGGATATGTTGTACAAAACATCTTGATAAACATTTTCTATGAGAACTCGAAATCCAGTTCCAACCGTAAACACCTCGTTTTGACACTCAAAGCTGGACAGAATCCAGTTCGCTCGAACAACCCCTTAGACCATCAAAATACAACTCATTCAGTACCCAAATCACTTTGGAAAGTCCTGAAATTTTTATATGTCATAGACACAAGTGTTTTTAACAATTTTTGTGAAGAACGTTTGTTGAAATAAGGTCTGGAAAATTTTATAAAAATTCGGAAAGGCAAAATGGTCGGGGTAAATAGTAAATCGGCAGTTTTGTGACGGTCTGAAAACTGACCTCCGAATGACCCCAAACAAATTCCAAAAATTATGAATTTAAAGCACAGAGGTACAGTAACAATCAGAAATCCGAGAATCATAAATCTTGCACCATTAAGCAAATCAAGCCTATACAACCTCAAAACCAACCATGCACAGCCCTTAATCCATCTAGAGCGCATAATCGTCCTAATTAGGGCTTAGAGGAATACACTCACTTAATCCGAGCTCGGGATGACGAGGAACGGCGGCCAATCACCGGTAAACGGTTTAACCGGCGACACGATTCCAAAGGGCGGCGGTGAGCGGCGACCGGCGGTGCAGCTCCGGCGGCGGTCGGCGGAGGCGTCACGGTGGCGTGGCGGGATCGGCTGTGGACAGCGTTTCTCGGCTCTCACTTGGCCGAGAATGAGAGGGAGAGTCAGAGATAGGGAGAGAGAGAGAGTGTGAGTGAGGGAAAGAGTGAATGAGAGAGTGAATGAGAGAAGATGAAGTGAAAGGTGATGATGAGGGTTATGGGGAAGATGAAGGGTCTAGGGAAGGTCAAGAGGTGGAGTAACATAATAGATCAATTGATGGCTTGCATGGGAGAGAGTTAGAGGTCTTGAAACTCCAAAATTCGGAATATGAAGGGGCTTGAGGGTAAAAACGACATTAAGTTCCGATACCGGGTCAATTCGCCAAATTTCGACCATATAAGTTCTATACCTAAGTGGCCAGCATATTTTTGATGTCGTCCTTACAAAAATCATCCCGCAGTCCTCGAAAGTCAGCATCGAACTCCGAACTAAATTTCACGATTGAATTCGTCAAATTCAAATTCCCAAATCTCTCACTAACGGGCGCCCGTTTAGGTATTACGTGTATCGACCTCGGGTTGTCCGATTCGCGACGAGCTCGACTGTCGAGAGAGAGCAAGAGGAATTATCACTAGTTCCGAGGACACGATCGTCCGACTCAAGTTCCAAAGATTGGCCCATACTGGTCCAAAATACTTCCTCGTCGTCCTTCTAAATCGGGCTTAATTCGCGACCGATTTATTCATTCCAGAGATTGAGTCAGGTTTTGGGATGTTACAACCACTCATCTTGGTCTTCAGCTACCACCTGGGGCTCGTTATCTATCTCGGGATCATAGGCCTCACCTATTGGTTCGTCCTGGGGGTCAATCACCTCTCCATCAGCTATGATCGGCGTCATCAAACCATTTTCGTCTAGAGGCGCATCAAAGGATCTAAGAGGGGGACCTATGTGTCCCTGATCATCACCAAGGCACCAGGCGATATATTCTTGCTTCTGTTCAACGGGCTCTCCGACATCTACGGACACCACGAATCAATATCTAATATAGGCCTCTCCATTTCCCGAGGGAAAAACACTTGTAAACCACTCAATCTGTGTTGGAATCCCAAAAAGTGGTGGCGGCTGCGGCATTCTTAAGGACGAGGGTCTGAAATGTTTGGTTTAAACACCAATGAGAACACATCTTAGTGAATACAACCCCTAAACCTAGGTTAGGCTAACGTACAATTCTCCTGACCACAAACAACATATCACATACAATGGCCTAGGCCCTCGGGCCTAAACCGACAATTGCACGGACTCTGCAGGTTAGACAATTCAATAACACATATTCACGAGGCATATTTCAACACTCGAATGCCACACTCGTGCTCATTTCCAAATCATGCCCGAGTAATATGCATTAATATAACAATTAACGCAATCATATGATTGAAGATGCCATACACGTGCCAAATCTCAATGTAAATCACACGGCACACTAATTTGGCATTTGCTTTTAATTTCAATATTCGACCCGAAGGCCCGACCCGAAGGCCACGATCCGAAGACCCGATCCGAAGACCACGACCCGAAGGCTCGACCCGAAGGCCACGATCCGAAGACCAACAACACTTCACGGCCCGCATATAGCGTTATTGGCCCAGTGTCTCTAGCCCGCGTCGAAACGCTCTAGGCGCAACACCAATCTCCTCACAGTCAATGCCGTCTTCCGGACAAACCGGGAACGACCCGAAGGCCACGATCCGAAGACCATAGTGATCACACGGCACACAGCCTAATTTTATCTGAACCCGGCATAAACGCATCGGGCAATTATAGTGATCACACACACACATGCCAGGCACGCATTTCCGTATAAGTCTAGCACACGTCTCATTCTCGACATACGAAATGCATAGCCAGGCAATGATATGCTATGCAACATGAGCATCAATTATATACAGCACTTAATCGGCCAATTAATACCGTGTGGCCCAGAAATCGCATTTTATAATCATCAATAAATTCAATTAATATCGCACGTGACACGTTCAACCCGGCAATATTGAGATTAGCCCCAAACAATATCAATCATCACCAAATCAATCAATCTGGGCAATCTCAACCATGCAAATAGCCACTTTCGCGGTCTAATTAACCCCGGTACTACCCCCAGTCCCATGAATAAATATTATTTTACCCATTCTGACTCAATAATCATTCATCACAACCCTACTAATTTCCTTAGGATTTATGCAATCACAACAATCAACATTCTTACTCAAAACCAGTACCGGAATTGCCTAACCCTATCCCGAATACATCGAAAACACCTAAACCGGTCTAGAAAAAAATGTACCGACAGTCCTAATCAGGGTTTAGGAATTATACTCACAATTTTCTAAGTCCCCGACGACATAGGAACGGCGGCCAGACACTGGTGAACAGCGTTTCCGGCGACCAATTCCCGGCGTGAACAGTACGCCGTGAATAGTGATCCGTACGGACGTGAGCAATACGTACGGACACTGTACGGACGGGCTGGGCTGGGGTCGTACGGTGGCGGGGGACGGCCCTGTGGCGACGGTTTGGCCGGCGAAGCTCCGGCGAAGGCCCGGTCGTCCAAAACAGCAACTTAGAGAGAGAAAGAGAGAGGGAAAACGGGTAGAAAGAAAAGGGGAAATGGGGCTGGGCTGGCTTGGGGCTGCTGCTGGGGTCTGGTGGTGGCGTGGGGGAGCTGGTGCGTCGTCGGCGGTGGCTCGTGGTGGCCGGAGGAGCTCCGGCCAACTTGGCCTAGAGAGAGCCAAGAGGGGAGAGAGAAAAACGGGAGAGAGGAGGTCTGGTCTGATCAGAAATGGGGAGAGGAGAGAGAATGGAGCCTTATCTAGTCAAACATGTCAGCCCGGGGGTGCCACGTGTCGCCGATCCGCGCATTTTCCCTTTTTACCCTTCGATCCGACGATCCAAAACCGTTCAACCTTAATAATTTAGGGGTAAAGTGGTCAAATACGCCAATAATTGAGCTGATACATGTCTGAAATTATCCCGAATGATCATCTCGAAATTCGGACCTGAACCGAGCTAAGGGCAAAACTGTCCTTTTTCCGGTCCCGGGGCGAAATTTCAATTTTCGCACCCACGCGTTCCATATATGCGTGGCCAACCCATGGTGGCGTCGGAATCTCGAAATTCATTTTGTAAGCCCTCGGAAATCGACTGCGAAGTTTCGGAAATAAAATAATATTATTTTTCAATTTTTGTCGAAATTCCTGTTTTGGTCCAAAATGACTCCTGGTATGTGTGGCCACTCCAAAATGACGTCCGTCTCGAGAAATAACGTCATACGGCCCCCGAACCCAAATCGGCCTTCCTAGGGGCAAAACTGTCATTTTTCATTCTCGGACGGAAACTTTAGTTTTCAACCCAACACACTCCAAAGGTGAGTGGCCAGCGTAGAATGACGTCAGAATTCCAAAATAAATCTCTTAAGCCGTTGAAAATTGATATCCAATTCCGGGTCAAATCAGGTGTTTCAAAATTCGCTCAGTTTCCAATTTTAGGATCTCTCACTAACGGGTGGCTATTTAGAATATATGCGTATCGACCTAGAGTTATCCGAATCACGACGATTTTGTCTTTTGAGAGAATGAGAATCTATCGCTAGATTCTCGGATCTGGTTTGTACTTTCTTAACATTAACACGTGGAAAACATTATGCACTTGGGACAAGTTTGGCGGCAAAGCAAGTCTGTACGCCATATCTCCTACTTTCTCCAAAATCTCAAATGGTCCAACATACCTCGGACTGAGCTTTCCTTTCTTGCCGAATCGGGACAATCCTTTCATCGGGGATACCTTGAGAAAGACGTGATCTCCCACTTGAAATTCCAACGGTCGACGTCTCCGATTGGCATAAATCTTTTGACGGCTCTGAGCTGTCCTTAGTTTGTTCCTAATAATCTCAACAGCCTCTACTGATTTCTGTACCAACTCTGGCCCCGTGATACTCCGTTCACCAACTTCGTCCTAACAAACCGGCGTTTTGCACACTCTGCCATATAAGGCTTCAAACGGTGCCATCTGGATACTCTGCTGATAGCTGTTGTTATAGGCAAATTCCACTAAATGTAATTGTTCTTCCCATTTGCCTTGAAAATCCAACACACAAGCTCTCAGCATATCCTCTAAAGTCTGAATTGTCCTTTCTGACTGGCCATCCGTTTGTGGATGATAAGCCGTACTGAATTGTAACTTAGTTCCCATGGCCATTTGCAGACTTTTCCAGAAGTTCGCTGTGAACCTTGGATCACGATCCGACGTAATCGTCACTGGTATTCCATGGAGTCTGACTATCTGTCTCATATACAACTCTGCATATCTTTCCAGCTCAAAATCCTTTCGTACCGTCAGAAAATGCGCTGACTTAGTCAGGCGATCAACTATCACCCAAATTGAATCATGTCCTCTCTAGCTACGAGGCAATCTCGTCACAAAATCCATTGTGACATGTTCCTATTTCCATTCGGGAATTTCCAATGGTCTCAGTAATCCTCTCGGTTTATAGTGCTGTGCCTTTACTTGCTAGCAGGTTAAGCACTTGGCCACATGTTTGGCTACATCCTTCTTTAATCCGTTCCACCAATAATGTTGCCTTAAATTCTGATACATCTTCGTACTACCTGGGTGGATACTGTAGCCACTACGATGTGCCTCTCTTAAAATTTCTTCCTTAAGCTCTAAATCGTCAGGCACACACAATCGCCCTTGAAATCTTAGAACTCCATCTTTACTCACTTGAAATTCCGATTTCCTCCTGGCGATATCCATCTCAACAATCTTTTGAATCTCTGGGTCCGTAGATTGAAGTGCCTTAATCCTTGCTTGGATTTCTGGCTCAATTCTCAACGCGTCCATCAGGCTAGACATTTGACTCATTTCAAATTTAAACTCTGAATCCCTGAGCTTTTCCAATAAGGTCCACTCTCTGACCATCATATATGCCATACTTGATTTGCGACTCAATGCATCTGCGACTCAATTCGCTTTCCCAGGGTGATACATGATATCGCAGTCATAATCTTTCAAAAGCTCCATCCATCTACGCTGCCTCATATTCAATTCTTTTTGCGAAAATAGATACTTGAGGCTTTGATGGCCTGTATAAATCTGAAATTTTTCTCCACACAAGTAGTGCCTCCAAATTTTCAGAGCAAACACAATCGCTGCTAGCTCCAAATCATGCGTCGGATAGTTCAGTTCATGTGGTCTTAACTGACGTGACGCATATGCAACTACTCTCCCGTGTTGCATTAAAACACATCCAAGCCCTCTTAATGACCTATCGCTATAAACTTCAAATCCTCCTGGTCCGAATGGGATGGTCAACACTAGGGCAGTTGTTAACCTATGTTTCAACTCCTGAAAACTCTTCTCGCACTTATCATCCCATACAAACTTAGATTCCTTCTTAAGCAATCGTGTCATTGGCATGGCTATCGACGAGAATCCTTCTACAAAACGTCGATAATAGTCAGCCAATCCTAAGAAACTTCAGATTTCCGTTATTGTAGTCGGCCTTGGCCATTTCATCACTGCTTCAATTTTCGCTGGGTCTACCGAGATTCCATCTCCCGAGACTATATGTCCAATAAACGCCACTCTACTTAACCAAAATTCACACTTGCTAAACTTGGCAAAGAGTGCGTGTTCTCTCAAGGTCCGTAGTACTTCAGCCAAATGTATTTCATGTTCATCCGGGCTCTTCAAATACACCAAGATGTCATCAATAAACACTATGACAAATCTATCCAGAAACTCCTTGAACACCCTGTTCATTAAATCCATGAAAGCTGCAGGGGCATTTGTTAATCCGAAGGGCATCACTGTGAACTCATAGTGCCCATACCGCGTCCTAAATGCGGTCTTAGGTATGTCTTCCTAGGTATATCCTCCTTCCGGATTCTCAACTGATGGTATCCTGTCCGTAGATCGATCTTAGAAAACACTGATGCCCCCTGTAATTGATCAAACAAATAATCGATCCTCGGCAGTGGATACTTATTCTTAACTGTAACCTGATTCAACTGCCGATAATCGATGCATAACCTTAGTGTCCCGTCCTTTTTCCTTACAAACAGGACTGGTGCTCCCCATGGAGACACACTAGGACGAATGAAACCTTTGTCCAGCAATTCCTGCATCTGAACTTTTAATTCTTTTGATTCCGTCAATGACATTCGGTATGGCACCTTCGAAATCGGTTCAGTTCCCGGTGCCAACTCTATCATGAATTCTACTTCTCGCTCCGGCGGTAAACCAGGCAATTCCTTAAGAAAAACTTTGGGGAAATTGCACACTACTGGTATCTCTTCCAACTTAGGTTCCGTCATTATTGGATCTATGACATTTACCAAATATCCTCCACATCCATCATCCAACAATTCTGTCATTTCGAGCGAGGAAATCCAAGGAATCGAGGTTCCTCCTCGGTTTCCTTGAAACTTAAACCTTGGACATCAAATAGGATTAAATTGGATCGTCCTACTGCCGCAAGCCATAACGGCCTTCTGGCTCACTAGCCAGTCCATTCCAACTATCACATCAAAATCGAACATGGCTAACACGGCCAAGTCGATGCTTTCTTCTCTGTCCTCAATCACAATCTTACAATTGGGACATCCAAAAGAAACTAACATCTCATCATTCACAGGCGTCAATACACAAAGCATGGTCTCAAGCAGTATAGGTTCTAAACCAATCAATCTAGCAAACTGCTCTGAAATAAAGGAATGGATCGCCCCCGGATCAAATAATGCAAAGTTGAATGACCACAGATAGAGATGGTACCTGTGACTACGCCCGGCGCGTTCTCTACGTCCTTACGCGCCATGGCATAGACTCGTCCCTGAGCTGGTGGTCGTCCCTGATTAGTCGGTGGGAGAGGTCCGGCTTGATTTCCAACTCGAGACGGGGATACAGGTATGGGCGGTCCCGTGGGACGTTGCTGTGGACAATTCTTAATCTGATGATCCAGACTCCCACACCTAAAACATGCCCCAAATCTGCCTTGCTGCCCCAAATCTGCCTTGCTGGGGACTCGGCTTTCCTATGTTCCGTTTTGGAGGTGGAACGAATCGCCTATTTCCTATCATCGGCCTCTTTCCCAAACGGCGATTATCCCTGTTCTGATTAAATCGTAATCTGGCAACTGCTCTTTCTTGCTGATCTCTCTCTATGATCTGCACTCGCTCGTACATCTCATCAAAGTCCTTAATATTGAGCGACAAAATCTGACTGCGAAGATCTGGTTTCAATCCATCCCGGAATCTTCTGGCTTTGTCTCGTGGATTTTCAACCATCGTTGGTGCAAACTTAGCCAATCTGGCAAACTCAGCTTCATATTGATCCACCGTCATCTGGCCTTGTCGCAACCTCATAAACTCCATCAATTTCCTCTCTTGGGCCACTTCTGAGAAATACTTTCCATAGAAGTTCTCAACAAATACTGCCCAAATCGGTTCAATGCCCTCTGGAAATACTTTACCTTTGGTGGCCTTCCACCGATCATTAGCCCCACTCTGTAGCTGATAAGCAGCTAATGTAACCTTCTCGGCATCCGTACATCCTAGCACCTCGAATGCCTTTTCCAACTCATCGACCCAATCCGGGGCCGCTTCGGGATCACCTTTACCATTGAATTTTGGCGGTTTCATCTTCAAAAACTGTTCTACCAACTGAGACATATGTCTGACCATTGCTGGTTAACCATGACCTTGCCAGGCGGGATTATTTTCATTGCCGCAACTTGAGCGGCTTCAGCAGCTTGGGCGTAAGCTGCAGCTCTTTCTTGGGCTTGCAAACCAAATATGTGTCCCATTTCTCGAAGGGTATCCATAACGTCATCAAACCGCGGATCTCGGGCTTCACGCACCCCTTCACTAGATTGACCCTGAGGCTCTTTTCCTCTCCTCCAACTCATCCTCACAGGCTGGGCTACTCACTCAACTACCTGCTATAATTCCACCGAGGAATTAAAGACTTAAACTTAGCCAATCTAACCCAGTCTAAGTCCTAGGCAGGTATTTAGCACAGCAAACTAGCACTCAGCATGCATTTCAAAACAAACAGCACAAACTTCACCCAAGGAGACTAACATACATACCTCGGGTCTTGCCGCACCTGCATTAACACGGGTCACAACAAATCACTCAAAACACAAATGGTCAGGAGATGTACTTAGCACACGAGGTCACCCTAAGGTCTACCCATGGTCTCAACGCTCCTTATCACTCTAGGTTCCGACCAAAATGGACCGAGCTGACCTTGCTCTGATACCAATAAAATAGGCGATGTCACGCCCCAACCTACTCGGTTCGTAATCATCGCCCTTGGTCGTTTGATGTGCAACGCTCCCAGGATTGCATTGCCGACCCAACCATCAGAGAATAAAACACATGCAGAAGACACGTATATATAAATATCTATATATACACCCGTACAATTATAATGACAACCATGGATAGCACAGAACAAGATCATTAACGCAGAAATTAAACAAACTTATTACATTGCCATAAAAATATTTACAACCTTGAAAATATTTACAACTTATATACAAAAACTATGCCATAAAACACGCCACGCTATTAACAACAAAAACCGACATACAACAGCCAATACATCAAAAAGGGGCTTTGGATGTGTCAGAGGGTTTGGTTAGAGCTAACTACGGTGAGAGGGCCTTCCAAAAACGAGTCATCGGGAAGTTGGGGGTTAGGGCTGAGCTAGGGCATCCAGTCGGGGTCCGATCTCGAGGAATCATACTCTGAGCTTTCCTATGTCTCGGACTCCTCCTGAGAGCTAGCCTGAGGTTCAGACTTCTCCGAGTCCATATCCCAGACTGGCGCTCTCTCCTCCTCAGAATCGTATTCTATCTCTGGATCAAGATACCACCCAAGCTCCTCGTCACTGCCTACTTCTGCGACTTCTCCATTCTCAGCTTCATCAACATCCATGGCATCCGGTAGATCCTTGTCGTTCAACCACTCATCTTGGTCTTCAGCTACCACCTGGGGCTCGTTATCTATCTCGGGATCATAGGCCTCACCTATTGGTTCGTCTTGGGGGTCAATCACCTCTCCATCAGCTATGATCGGCGTCATCAAACCATTTTCGTCTAGAGGCGCATCAAAGGATCTAAGAGGGGGACCTTTGTGTCCCTGATCATCACCAAGGCACCAGGCGATATATTCTTGCTTCTGTTCAACGGGCTCTCCGACATCTACGGACACCACGGATCAATATCTAATATAGGCCTCTCCATTTCCCGAGGGAAAAACACTTGTAAACCACTTAATCTGTGTCGGAATCCCAAAAAGTGGTGGCGGTTGCGGCATTCTTAAGGACGGGGGTCTGAAATGTTTGGTTTAAACACCAATGAGAACACACACACATGTCAGGCACGCATTTCCGTACAACTCTAGCATACGTCTCATTCTCGACATACGAAATGCATAGCCAGGCAATGATATGCTATGCAACATAAGCATCAATTGTATACAGCACTTAATCGGCCAATTAATACCGTGTGGCCCAGAAATCGCATTTTATAATCATCAATAAATTCAATTAATATCGCACGTGACACGTTCAACCCGGCAATATTGAGATTAGCCCCAAACAATATCAATCATCACCAAATCAATCAATCTGGGCAATCTCAACCATGCAAATAGCTACTTTCGCGGTCTAATTAACCCCGGTACTACCCCCAGTCCCATGAATAAATATTATTTTACCCATTCGGACTCAATAATCATTCATAACAACCCTACTAATTTCCTTAGGATTTATGCAATCACAACAATCAACATTCTCACTCAAAACCAGTACCGGAATTGCCTAACCCTGTCCCGAATACACCGAAAACACCTAAACCGGTTTAGAAAAAATGTACCGACAGTCCTAATCAGGGTTTAGGAATTATACTCACAATTTTCTAAGTCCCTGACGACGTAGGAACGGCGGCCAGACACTGGTGAACAGTGTTTCCGGGACCAATTCCCGGCGTGAACAGTACGCCGTGAATAGTGATCCGTACGGACGTGAACAGCACGTACGGACACTGTACGGACGGGCTGGGCTGGGGTCGTACGGTGGCAGGGGACGGCCCTGTGGCGACGGTTTGGCCGGCGGAGCTCCGGCGAAGGCCCGGGTGTCCAAAATAGCAACTTAGAGAGAGAAAGAGAGAGAGAAAACGGGTAGAAAGAGAAGGGAAAATGGGGCTGGGTTGGCTCGGGGCTGCTGCTGGGGTCTAGTGGTGGCGTGGGGGAGCTGGTGCGTCGCCGGCGGTGGCTCGTGGTGGCCGGAGGAGCTCCGGCCAACTTGGCCGAGAGAGAGCCAAGAGGGGAGAGAGGAAGGAGAGAGGAGGTCTAGTCTGATCAGAAATGGGGAGAGGAGAGAGAATGGAGCCTTATCTAGTCAAACATGTCAGCCCGGGGGTGCCACGTGTCGCCGATCCGCGCATTTTCCCTTTTTACCCTTCGATCCGGCGATCCAAAACCGTTCAACCTTAATAATTTAGGGGCAAAGTGGTCAAATACGCCAATAATTGAGCTGATACATGTCTGAAATTATCCCGAATGATCACCTCGAAAATTCGGACCTAAACCGAGCTAGGGGCGAAACTGTCCTTTTTCCGGCCCCGGGGCGAAATTCCAATTTTTGCACTCACGCGTTCCATATATGCGTGGCCAACCCATGGTGGTGTCGGAATCTCGAAATTCATTTTGTAAGCCCCCGAAAATCGATTGCGAAGTTCCGAGAATAAAAAAAATATTATTTTTCAATTTTTGTCGAAATTCCCGTTTTGGTCCAAAATGACTCCTGGTATATGTGGCCACTCCAAAATGACGTCCGTCTCAAGAAATAACGTCATACGGCCCCCGAACCCAAATCGGCCTCCCGAGGGGTAAAACTGTCATTTTTCATTCTCGGACCGAAACTTCAGTTTTCAACCCTGCACACTCCAAAGGTGTGTGTCCAGCGTAGAATGACGTCAGAATTCCAAAATAAATCTCTTAAGCCGTTGAAAATTGATATCCAATTCCGGGTCAAATCAGGTGTTTCAAAATTCGCTCAGTTTCCAATTTTAGGATCTCTCACTAACGGGTGGCTATTTAGAATATATGCGTATCGACCTAGAGTTATCCGAATCACGACGATTTCGTCTTTTGAGAGAATGAGAATCTATCGCGAGACCCAAGAATCACGATCATACAGTTCAGGCTTAGGATTGGCTAACCACGCGTACTTTCGGTCATGTAAAATCACCTGCGATCCGATTGCACATCGTTGGCCTTGGTTAAATCCAATCCGTTGCTTTTCCTAAGATCGGTTCATATTGGTTCAAAATATTTTCTCATTACCTCTCGAGATCGAGATTCGACTTGTGATTTGGATCCTTGATCCACGTACCACTTCCTAATGCCATACCCCATTGGTTAGTATCCTAACAGTGATCAGCTCTGGGCGAGATTTACTAAAATGAAATGCGAAATAATGTTAACTTCATTGATCCCAGAATTACATCAAAATTCGGGCTGTTACACGTGTAATATCCCGAAATTCGACTCAATCTCTGGAATGAATGAAACGAGTATTATTCGATATTTCATTTTCGTAAGTCTCGCCCGGAGCTGATCACTCACGGGATACTGACCAAATGGGAATGGCCAACTAGGAATAGATACGTGGACCATGGACCCGGTCGCAAATTAAGCCTGACTTAGGAGAGTGCTGAGGAAGTATTTTGGGCCAGTGTGAACCGATCTCCCGAAACGGACGATCGTGTCATCGAAACGAGTGATAATTCCTCTCGCTCCCTCTCTCGAGCTCACTACGATTCGGACAACCCGAGGTCGATACGTTTGAATCCTAAACGGCCGCCCATTAGTAAGAGATTTGGAACTTGAAATTCGACAAATTCAATTGTGAAATTTAGCCCGGACTTCGAGGCCGATTTTCGAGAATTACGAGAATGATTTTAATAGGACGACGTCAAATTAAGCTGGCCATTTATATATAAGGCTTGTACGGTCGAAAAATTGGCGATTCGGCCCAGTACCGGAACTTTATGTCAGTTTTGCCCTCATACCCTTTCTAATTCCGAAAATTTGAATTCCTAGAACTAGCCCTAGGTGTGACACTTGTCACTCTAAGTCTTCCCCATGCATGTCATGATTTGAGCCTAATCCTCACTCAACCTCTTGAGCTCCCCCATGAAACCCATCATCACACACATCACTTCATCCCTTTTCTCTCTCACTCTCTCTCTCCCCTCTCACCCGGCCTCACTCTCTCTCCCACGCCCTCTCTCTCAAACCCAGCCGGTCTCTCTCTCCTTCTTTCCTCTCCGGTGACCTCTCTCTCTCCTGCCCGCTCAGCCTCACGCCGTTCATCGCCCGCCGGAACAGCCGCCACCAACCAGCACTACCACCGTGCACCGCCTCTCCCCCTCGCCTCACCACCTCCAACCGGCTGTCCCTCTCTTTCTCTCCTTCCCTCTCTCGCTGTCCCGACCGGCCGAGATCAGCTCAGCCCGTCGCTGTCCCGCCAAGGCCGCCGCTGTTGGCCGCCGTCGCCCCCTTGCCGCCGTTCCTCCCTCCGTCTCCTCTCATTTCCGCCTGCATGCAGCAAGGATCGGCGCCGGTTAGCCAAGGAGGGACAAGCTGATCGTCCACCGTTCGCCGGGAAGCACCGCCGCTGCCGTGGCACCATGACCGCCGCTGCTATTCCCTCGCCGTCGTCCCTTCCTTCCCGGTGCATGCACAGTTAAACGCCGGCCAGCCATGCTACCAGCCCTCACCGACGTCTCTCCCTCTCTCTTTCTCTCTCCTTCCTGTCCATCCCACCGAGACCGAGCCTGCCGTCTCTCTCCCCGCCACCGGACTGCTCGCTGTCCGCCGCCCGCCGCCGAGACAGCCGACCGCCGTGCACGCTGTGAGCAGCAACCGCCCGGGGCCACTCAGCCACTCGTTCGGTCCCCCCCTCGCCGTGAACAGCAGCTGCGCCGACCGTGGGACGCCGCCGTAGTTGCTGTGGATCGCCGGACCGCCGGCCACCGCTCGCCGTCGCCCTTGGGACTTGTGCCGCCGGTTCTACCGTTCACCGGTGATCGGCCGCCATTCCCCGTCGCCCGAGCTTGGAATTGGTGGGTGAAAACCTCTAAACCCTAATTAGGGCGATTATGCATTTTAAACGGGCTTAGGGTGTGTCGGTTAGTCGATTAGCGCCAATTAGGACTTGTATGGATTTGCATGCTATTGGTGGGTGTCGGGAAACTAGTAATGGATGACAAAACAGAATTCAGAAGAGAATTAGAGGTTGAAATAAAGAAGATTAGTTGCTGTTCGTGTCGGGATTCGGCGACCAAACTAACGGTAGGTAGCGGATTCATTTGATTGGAGTGCCGGGATGGCCGGGATGGTTGAATTGTGTGCTGGAGTGACAATCGTGAGGAATTGAGGCTACCATGTCGCATGTTCGTGTGATCGACCAATGTGGAACGTGATTGGTGAATTATCGATGTACGTCATAGTGCCATATTCACATGTGATGCCCCGAGTTATTGATTGGGCTGACTAAGCATATGACGTGGATCATCGAACATGAAATTGTGGCATTGAATTGTGTGGACATTCTGCTGTGGTACATTGCACCAACATTCGTATGCGGAATTGCAGGCTACGCATTATGCATGCCGAGTATGAGGCTTATGGAAATTGTGGGAGAATGCGTGTGTGCCATGGATATGTGATCACCTAATTATGCCCTGATGCGTTTACGCGGGGTTCAGATAAAAACCGGTTGTGTGAATGTATGATCACCTTCGCCCTGATGCGTTTACGCGAGGTGTGCCGTCCTCATGCACTTTAGAGCAGGACGATGCCCAGTACGTCCGGAAGACAACCATCCTGATGCGTTTACGCGGGGTCTAGTTCGTAAGGAGATCGGTGTTGTGCCTGATGCGTAAGGACGCGGGCTAGAGACACTGGGCCTGGGGCGTCTCTACGCTGGCCACGAAGTGTTGTGATTGGTCTTCGGACCGGATCTTCGGATCGGGCCTTCGGGTCGAGTTAATGAAATAAATTGTTAACGTGTGATGCATAGTGTCTGATTATGTGATGGAATCCGCTCGACATGGTATGGGACGTGTCTAAGTAGATTCTATTCTATAATCGGAACATGAATGGAAATTTGTGCCGGGATGCCAGAGGAGTTTGATTGTGGGCATGGCGAGTTAGTGGCATTTGCATGCATATGAATGCATGAGTTAGTATGCGGAATTGTGTGACTCGGTGATCTCTACTCGGAACTGTCACTAAAGATTTTGAGCATACGTGTGACGTACGCATGATCGAGGGTGCCGCTCGTGTAATGTGATATTATGGGATTACCTAACCTGCAGGGTCATTGAAATGCCGATTTGGGCCTACGGGCTTAAGTCATCCTTATATGTGTGTGGTTTGTCTTTCTCGTCAGGAGATGCATGTTAGCCTAATTTAGGTTTAGGAGTTTGCACTCACTGAGATGTGTCTCACGGTTTTTATAACCCAACTTTTCAGACCTGCGTCCATGACGAAGCCACCTGTTCCGGTACGTTTTGGGATTCCCCTAGAATACGAGCATATTATGACTGCACATCCTGTGGGGAATGGAGAGGTGTACTTGAGGCATTACTCTGCGATTAGTGTAGACGTAGGTACGACACATCCTGAAGTTCATGAGTATGTAACCTGGTGTTTCCGGGACCGTTTTGGAGACGAGTTTGGACCCCTTCGTACGATGGATGTTCCGTTCACCATAGAGGGCCAGCTTGACCCGCAGTGCCCGAGTGGTGAGATTGTGGATTCCGATATGGATTCGGAGGAGACTATAGGTCCTTTCGCTTGGTACGAGCCTATCGAGGACGAGGAGCTAGGAGGTGTAGATCACGAGCCAGTAGTGGAGGACCCAGTGGTGGAGTCAATGGAGGTTGACGAAGCCGAGCCGATGGATACCGAAGAGTCCGAGGAGGAGGTTCCTAGCGAGGATTCAGAGATACCCAAAAGTTCGTCCGAGTCCGATAGCTCAGATCCGGATTGAGTGCCCTAGGCTAGGCTTAGTCTTTTTGTGAGGGTAGACACTTTTTTGGATTTCGGGCCCTCTACCTTTTGGCTGTTGACTCTCTTAGCTCTTAGCCCCTTTTGACTCATATGTCAGTACTCTCTTTGTTGCACTCTATTTCGATTGTTGTTTATTTAGATTGATGTAAGGATGTTTCAGGCAGTTTTTGATTATGGATGTGTATGTTGTCTCAGCTCTCCTTATGTTGCTTTCTCTGGTTCTCATTTTTATTCTGTACGGGTGCTTTAAAATTTTCGCTTCCGCATGTGCCTTATGTTCTGCTTTGGGAAACGGGTCGATGACGACGCGTCCTGGGACGTCGTACTACTGTATCGACCACCCAGTGGGGTGTCGCGTGCCGCGGAGGTCCGGGCGTGACAACACGCCTTAGGCTAGGCTTAGTCTTTTGTGAGGGTAGACACTTTTTGGACTTCAGACCCTCTACTTTGTAGCAGTTGGCCTCCTTGTTTCTCAGCCCTTCTGACTCATGTGATAGTACTCTTTGTTACACCCTATTTTCTATTGTGGTTTTCTTTGGAACGATGTAAGGATATTTCTGATGGTTTTTATGATGGATGTGTACGTTGCTTAAGTATTCCTAGTGTTGCTTCCCTGGTTCTCATAATTACTTGTAAGGGTTGTGTGATGATTTGGCATGTATCATTATGACCCATATTGTGCAGGTGCGGTAGGACCTAAGGTGAGTATGTAAATCCCTTGGGTGATGTGATGAATAGTTCCTGTTAGGCCGTATGCTGGTTGTTTGGTTGTTGTTTTAAGACCTGCCTAGGGCTTAGATCGGGATAGATTGGTTTAAGTCTCTAATTCCTTAAAGGAATTATATCAAGTAGTTGAGCTGTCAAGGTTGTCAGGATGAGTAGGAAAAGAGGAAAGGAGCCTCAAGCACAGCCTAGTGAGGGTGCCCGCGAGGCTAGGGACGCCAGGTTCGATGAAGTGATGGAGACCCTGCGTGAGATAGGACACATCTTTGGATTGCAAGCGCAGGAGAGAGCTGCAGTCAATGCTCAGGCTGTCGAGACTGCAGCGATCGCTGGGAACGGGAGAAACCAAGCCCAGCAGGGACAGGATCGTCCAGGTGGAGACAGGCAAATACCTCGTCTAGTGGAGCAGTTCATAAAGATGAAACCACCAAAGTTTCATGGTCGTGGTGACCCCGAGACTGCACCAAGATGGGTAGAAGAACTGGAAAAGACCTTCAAGGTTTTAGGGTGCAGTGATGAGGAAAAAGTAACATTGGCAGTGTATCAGCTTTAGGATGGAGCCAATGACTGGTGGAACTCTACTGAAGGAGGAGTGTTTCTTGAAGGAACTGCCTCGACTTGGACTGTATTCGTGGAGAATTTTTATGAAAAGTATTTCTCAGAGAATGCCCAGGAAAAGAAGTTGACGGAGTTTATGAGGTTGCGTCAAGGTCAGATGACTGTAGACCAGTATGAGGCTGAATTTACGAGGCTGGCGAAGTTCGCACCAACTATGGTCGTGAATCCAAGGGATAAGGCTTGAAGGTTCCGGGATAGACTGAAGTCGGATCTTTGTAGCCAAATTATGTCGCATGACATTAAGGATTATGGAGAGATGTTCAGACGAGCTCAGATAATTGAGCGAGATTAGCAGGAGAGGATAGCCGCTTCTGGATGGCGGTTGGTTCGGGGAAAGGATAATCGTCGTCTGGGGAAGAAGCCTATGGCAGGCAATCGACGATTTTCTCCTCTTGTCAGATGGAATATTGGGAAGCCAAGTACCCCGACAGCAAGGTTTGGACCGTGCTTTAGATGTGGGAGCACTGAGCATCAGATTTGCACCTACCCGCAGGCGCGTCCCCCGGGATCGCATATGGCTCCCCAGCAGCACCAGCCTCGAGCAGCGAACCAAGCCGGGAATCCCCCACCGACTAACCAAGGACGACCGCCCGTTCAAGGAAGAGTATATGCAGTGGCGCGTGGAGAAGCGGAGAATGCGCCGGGCATGGTCACAGGTACGATTTACTTGTGTGGTCATGCCGTTTATGCATTGTTTGATTCAGGGGCAACCCATTCATTCATTTCAGAGCAGTTTGTTAAGTTAATTGGCTTAGAACCGGTATTGTTAGAGGATGTGCTTTGTGTGATGACGCTAATGAATGATAGGGTGCTAGTTTCATTCGGATGCCCTAATTGTAAGATAAATATTGGGGGTAAGGAAGAGAGTATCGACTTGGCAGTACTGGCCATGTTCAATTTTGACGTGATCATAGGGATGGACTGGTTAGTCCAGCAGAAGGCTGTATTGGATTGCTGCAATAGGACAATCCGATTTAGTCCCGATGGATATCCTAGTTTCGAGTTCCAGGGGAATCGAGGAGGAACCTTGACTCCATGGATATCTTCTTTAGAAGTGAGTAAGTTGCTAGATGATGGGTGTGAAGAGTATTTGGTGAATGTTGTAGACCCATCAATGGCGGAGACTAGTCTGGAAGATATACCTATAGTATGCAATTTTCCCGAGGTTTTTCCTCAGGAATTGCCGGGTTTACCGGTCGACCGAGAAGTCGAGTTCGTTGTTGAGTTGGCGCCAGGGACTGAACCGATATCAAAGGCGCCGTATAGAATGTCATTGACTGAGTTGAAGGAGTTGAAGGTTCAGATGCAAGAGTTGTTGGACAAGGGTTTTATCCACCTCAGTGCGTCTCCATGGGGAGCGCCAGTCCTGTTTGTGAAAAAGAAAGATGGGACGTTAAAGCTATGCATAGATTTTCGGCAGTTGAACCAAGTGACGGTGAAGAACAAGTACCCTCTCCCTAGGATCGATGATTTGTTCAATCAATTGCAAGGAGCCTCGGTGTTCTCCAAAATAGATTTGAGGACGGGCTACCATTAGTTGAGAATCAGGAAGGAGGACATTCCTAAGACTGCCATTCGGACGAGGTATGGGCATTATGAGTTCACGGTGATGCCTTTCAGATTAACAAATGCCCTAGCTGCCTTCATGGATTTGATGAACAGAGTGTTTAGAGAATTTCTGGATCAAATTGTCATAGTGTTCATCGATGATATCTTGGTATATTCAAAGAGTCCCAAAGAGCATGAGGAACACTTGACAAGAGTACTACGAACCTTAAGAGAACACGCATTATATGCGAAGTTCAGTAAGTGCGAATTTTGGCTCAACCAAGTAGGATTCCTCGGGCATATTATTTCTGGAGATGGGATTTCTGTAGACCCGACTAAAGTGGAAGCTCTAACGAAGTGGCCCTGGCCAACGTCTGTAACAGAGATCAGGAGTTTTCTTGGTTTGGCTGGCTATTACAGACGATTTGTGGAAGGATTTTTGTCGATAGCCATGCCTTTGACTAGATTATTGAAGAAGGAAACGAAGTACGTCTGGGACAACAAGTGCGAGAGGAGTTTCCAAGAGTTGAAGCGTAAGTTGACAACCGCCCCAGTTTTGACTATTCCATTCGGGCTAGGAGGATTTGAGATATATAGTGACGCTTCATTAAGAGGACTCGGATGTGTGCTCATGCAACATGGGAAAGTGGTAGCGTATGCGTCGCGCCAGTTGAGACCTCATGAGATGAATTACCCGACGCATGATTTGGAGCTGGCTGCGATTGTTTTCGCGCTCAAGATTTGGAGGCACTACCTGTGCGGAGAAAAGTTCCAAATTTTTACGGACCACCAGAGCCTCAAGTGCCTGTTCTCACAAAAGGAGTTAAATATGAGGCTGTGTCGATGGATGGAACTGCTAAAGGACTATGATTGCGACATCCTGTATCATCCGGGTAAGGCAAATTGGGTGGCTGATGCTTTAAGTCGCAAGTCGAGTATGGCTCATTTGTTGGTCAAGGAGTGGACGTTATTGGAAAGGCTCAGGGATTCAGAGTTTAAGTTCGAAGTTAGCCGAGTGTCCAGCTTGTTTGCAACATTGAGAATTGAACCAGGGATTCAGGTTAAGATCAGGGAACTTCAGCCTACGGACCTCGAGATCCAGAAGATTTTGGAAATGGATGCGGCAAAGAGAAAACCGGATTTCCAAGTGTTAGAGGATAAGACCTTAAAGTTTCGTGGCCGACTTTGCGTGCCGGATGACGAAGAACTTAAGGAGGAAATTCTGAGCGAAGCTCATCGGAGTCAGTCTAGTATCCACCCGGGTAGTACAAAGATGTACCAGAACCTGTGTCAGGATTATTGGTGGAATGGTATGAAGAAGGATGTAGCCATGCATGTGGCCGAGTGTCTGACGTGTCAGCAAGTGAAGGTACAGCATTGCAAGCCAGGTGGACTATTAAGACCTTTGGAAATTCCCGAATGGAAATGGGAGCATATTACGATGGATTTCGTGACGAGTTTGCCACAAAGCCAGAGAGGACATGACTCAATATGGGTCATCGTAGATCGTTTAACTAAGTCTGCGCACTTCCTAGCAGTACGAAAGGACTTGGAACTAGAAAGGTACGCGGAGCTGTATGTGCAACAAATAGTGCGTCTTCATGGAGTGCCAGTGACTATCACCTCATATCGTGATCCAAGGTTTACGCCCAACTTTTAGAAAAGCCTACAAACGGCCTTAGGAACGAGATTGCAGTACAGTACAGCCTACCATCCGCAAACGGATGACCAGTCAGAAAGGACGATTTAAACCCTGGAAGATATGTTGAGAGCTTGTGTTTTGGACTTTCAAGGCAAATGGGAATAGCAACTGCATTTGGTAGAGTTTGCCTACAATAATAGTTTTTAGCAGAGTATTCAGATGGGGCTATTTGAAGCCTTGTATGGTAGGGCCTGTAGGACGCCACTGTGTTGGGATAAAGTTGGTGAGCGAAGTATCACAGGTCTGGAACTTGTTCAGCAAACGGTAGAAGTAGTGGAGGTTATCAAGGATAGGCTGATGCTTAGAGTCACCAGAAGAGTTACGCCGATAGGAGACGGCGACCCTTGGAGTTCTAAGTGGGAGATCATGTGTTTCTCAAGGTGTCGCCAATGAAAGGACTATCTCGGTTCGGCAAGAAAGGAAAGCTCAGCCCAAGGTATGTCGGGCCATTTGAGATCCTAGAGAAAATTGGGGATATGGCATACCGACTAGCCTTGCCTCTCAACCTATCCCAAGTGCACAATGTTTTCCACGTGTCGATGCTAAGGAAGTATGAACCGGACCCGACTCATGTTTTAAGGTACGAGGAAGTGGACGTGGATGACAGAGTGACATACGTGGAAAAGCCGGTCAAAATCGAGGACAGAAAGGACCGAGTGCTAAGAAACAAGACAATTCCGATGGTTAAGGTAGTTTGGGAGCACCATGAAACGGAAGGTGCCACTTGGGAAAGTGAAGAGGCCATGCAACGTCAGTACCCCTAGTTGTTCGAATAGATTAGTGTAGATTTTGTAACATCCCGAAATTCGACTCAGTCTCTGGAATGAATAAAACGAGTCTTATCCGATATTCCATTTCCGTAAGTCTCGCCCGGAGCCGATCACTCTCGGGATACTGACCAAATGGGAATGGCCAACTGGGATTAGATACGTGGACCAAGGACCGATAGCGAATTAAGCCGATTTAAAAGAATGACGAGGAAATATTTTGGGCCAGTATGGACCGGTCTTCGGAACTCGAGCCGGATGATCGCGTTCTCGGAACTAGCGATAATTCCTTCCGTCCCTTGACAATCGAGCTCGTCGCGACTCGGACAACCGAGGTCGATACGCGTAAGATCCTAACCGGCCACCCGTTAGTGAGAGAATTAGAAAATGGGAAAATTAGCGGATTCGATCGTGAAATTTAATCCGGACATCGGGAACGAATTTTCGTGAATCTCGGGATAGTTTTTATGAGGACGACGTCAAATTAAGCTGGCCACGTGTATATAGGTCTAGTGGGGTCGAATTTTGGCGAACTGACCCGGTACCGGAAATTTAGGACCGTTTTGCCCCCGAGACCTTTGGAATTCCGAATTTGAATTCTGGTGGGGGTGTGACACTTGTCAACACCCCCCTTCCCCATGCAAGCCATCATGGTAGTCCAAGTTTTCTTCCAAGACCTTTGAGCTTCCCCATGCAATCATCACCTCTCACCTCACCATTCTCTCCCTTCTCTCTCTCACTCGGCTCATCTCTCTCTCTCTCCCGTCCGTCTCTCTCTCTCTCTCTCCCTCCGGCGACCTCTCCCTCTCCCGCTCAGCCTCACGCCACCGCCCTCAGCCGCCGGAAACCACCGCCAGCCAACACCGCCACCGAACGCCACCCTCTCCCTCTCGCCTCACCGCCACCAGCCGACTGTCTCTCCCTCTTCTTCCTTCTCTCCCTTGCTGTTCCACGACCGGCCAGCACCAGCTCCGCCGTTGCCGAGGCCAGCACCGCCTCGCCTCCGCCGAGCCGTCGCCGCTCCACCAAGGCCGCCACCGTGCGCCGCTACTGTCCCCCTCACCGTTTCCCTTCATTTTCCCCCTTATCCGGTTGCATGCAGGCGTGATTAGACGCCGGTCAGCCAAGGGGAGTTGGCTGTTCGTCCGCCGCTTGCCGAGGCCAGCACCACCGCGTCGCCGCCGGACCGCCGCTGCACCGCCGAGCTTGCCGTGCGCCGCTGTTCCCCTCCGTCCTCCCTCTCCTCTTCGGCTGTATGCAGAGGGGTTTGGCGTCGGTCAGCCAGGGTGGAACGAACTGACCGTCTGCCAAGACCGCCGCCGTGCACCGCCGTGACCGTCGCCGCTCCGCCGAGTTCACCGCCGCTGCACGCCGCCGCCCCCTTGCCTTTCCCCTCCGTTTCACCTCCGTCTCCCCTCTTTCCCACCTGCATGCAGCAAGAACCGGTGCCGGTCAGCTGAGGAAGGACAGGCTGAACGTTCACCGTTCGCCGGGAGGACCGCTGTTCGCCGGACTTGTTCGCCGCCAGCCAGCCCTCACCGTCCCTCTCAATCTCTCCTCCGCCTCTCCCGGTTCTGTTCTCCTCACGCCGGTGCCAAGGACGCCGGGACGCCGCCGCTCTCCGTCGCCGTCCGCCGCTGTCCACCGAGCACCGCCGTGTCCAGCCGCTGGTCGCACCAACCAGCCGCCCGTCCAACCTCCCGTCGCCGCGAACAGTAGCCCCGCCGGCCTCACACCGCCGCCCGTGGTTGCTGTGGACGCCGGACCGCCGCGCGCCGTCGCCCCTTGGGAAGTGTGCCGCCGGTTCCACCGTGTACCGATGATCGGCCGCCGTTCCCCATCGCCCGAGCGTTGGATCGAGGTGGGTGGAAACCTCTAAACCCCGATTAGGACAATTATGCGTCTTTAGATGGGCTTAGGGTGTCGGTTAATCGGTTAGTGTCGATTAGGGTTCGTGTAAATTTAGATGTTAATGGTAGGTGTCGGGAAATGGTTAGTAAGTGACGAAGCATGTTTAGAAGAGAAATTTGAGCTCGGAATGACTGAATTAAGTTGCTGTCCACATTGAATTTATCGGCTAATTGGATGGTAGATTGAGGTTTGAATGGACTTGAGTGCCGGGATTGCCGGAATGATTGAGTTATGTGTCGGGTTGCCGACTGTGGTGTAATCGAGTCTACCATGCCGTGTGTCCATATGGCCGACAATTGTGGAATGTGAATTGTGGTTTGCCAATGTACATAATGATGCCCGAATACGTCATGAGTGCTAATTTCACATGTGATGCCCCGAATTAAATGATGAGGTTGATTGAGCATATGACGTGGATCATTGATCATGACATGTTGACATTGAATTGTGCGGGACATTATGTCATGACACATTGCACTAGCATTCGTGTGCGAGTTGCATGGCCACGCATTATGCATGCCGAGTATGAGGCTTGTGGAAATTGTGCGAGAATGCGTGTATGCCATGGACATGTGATCACCTAATTATGCCCTGATGCGTTTACGCGGGGTTAAGATAAAACGAGATGTGTGAATGTGTGATCACCTTCGCCCTGATGCGGAATACGCGGGGTGTGCCGTCCTCATGCACTTTGGAGCAGGACGATGCCCGGTACGTCCGGAAGACAACCATCCTGATGCGTTTACGCGGGCTCTGGTTTGTAAAGGAGATCGGTGTTGCGCCTGATGCGTAAGGACGCGGGCTAGAGACACTGGGCCTGGGGCATCTTTACGCTGGCCACGGAGTGTTGTGATTGGTCTTCGGACCGGATCTTCGGATCGGACCTTCGGGTCGGGCCTTCGGGTCGAGACAATTGAAATAAACGGATAACGAGTGATGCATAGTGTTGGATTATGTGATGAAATTCGCTGGGCATGGTATGGGACGTGCCTAAGTAAATTTCATTCTATAATCTGAACACGAATGGTAGTTGTGCCGGGATGCCATAGTAATTGGATTGTGGGCATGGCAAGTTAGTGGCATTTGCATGCATTTGAATGCATGGGAAATTGTGCGGGATTGTGTGACTCGGTGTACCATATTTGGAATTGTCACAAAAAGGTTTTGAGCATACGTGTGACGTACGCCTGGTCGAGGATGCCGCTTGTGATTTGTAATATTATGGGATTATCTAACCTGCAGGGTCATTGATATGCCAATTTGGGCCTACGGGCCTAAGTCATTGTTATATATGCGTGCTATTGTTTTTTTCCCGTCAGGAGATGCATGTTAGCCTAATTTAGGTTTAGGAGTTTTCACTCACTGAGAAGTGTCTCACGGTTTTCATAACCCAACCTTTCAGACCAGCGCCCATGATCCGACCGCCCATTCCAATTCGCTTCGGGATCCCTTTAGAGTATGAGCATACGGTGGTTGAATTCCCGGTGGCGAACAATGAAGTTTACATAAGGCATTACACCATGATTACCGTAGATGTAGGTACGACACATCCCGAAGTCCATGAGTATGTAGCCTGGTGTTTTCGAGACCGTTGGGGAGACGAGTTCGGACCCCTCCGCACGATGGACGTTACATTCACCATAGAAGGCCAGCTTGATCCACAATGCTCGAGCGGTGAGGTCGTGGATTTCGAGACGAGTGTGGATGAGACTATAGGTCCTTTCGCCTGGTACGAGCCTGCCGAGGATGAGGAGTTGGGTGGTATAGATCATGAGTTCCCGATGGAGGATCCAGCAGTGGAGGACCCGGTAGTGGAGCCTATGGAGGTTGACGAGGCCGAACCAATGGACACCGAGGAATCCGAGGAGGAGGCCCCTAGCGAGGATTCAGAGATACCAGACAGCCCGTCCGAGTCCGATGGTTCAGATCCAGATTGGGAACCCTAGGCTAGGCTTAGTTGGTTTGCAAGGGTAGACACCTTTTTGGATTTTGGACCCTTTTTGTTTAGCCGTTGGTCCCCCTTGTTACTAGCCTCTTGACCCACCAGCAGTACTCTTTTATCGTGCTTGTCTCAGTTGTTGTTGTTGTTTTTATTTTGAATTATTGTAAGGATGTTTCAGGCAAATTTTGGGATTATGGATGTGTACGTTACCTCAGTGTTCTCCGCGTTGCTTCCCGTGTTCTCAGATATATTGTCTAGGTGATTCTCTCTAATTTTGCTTCCGCATGTGTATTATGAATTGTTTGGGATTTGGGTCGACGACGGCATGTCCTGGGACGTCGTACTATATCGACCATCGTGAGCGCGGGTTGTCGCGTGCCGAGGAGGTCGGGGCGTGACAGATTTCAAATTTCGAGGACGAAATTTTTTGTAAGGGGGGAAGAATTGTAACATCCTGAAATTCGGGTCCGGACTTCGAGACCAATTTTCGTGGGTATACAAGATGGTTTTCACAGGGACGACATCAAATTATGTTGGCCATTCATGTATGGGATTGACCCAGTCGAAAAACGGCAATACGACTCGGAATCGGAGAGAAATGACAACTTTACCCCCGAGCCGAAATAGTATTTCGAAATTTAGAAGATACCCATCACTCTCCTTTCAAGCAGAAACTCTTCATCTCCCTCCCTCGCATCGGTTGCACCTTACTACAATTAGTATCAAGACTTTTCGTCTTTCCCCCTCGCGTCGGTTACAAACAACCATCAACATCTCCCCCTTCTCTCTCTCTCTCCTTTCCTCTCCGTCTCGCCCTCTCTCTATTTCGGTCTCTCCCTCTCATTCTCAACTGCGTTAGAGTCTAGAACCACCATTCGCCGCCGAAGCCGCATCGCCGCTCACCACCACCCTTTGGAATCGTGCTGCCGGTTAAACCGTTTACCGGTGATCGGCCGCCATTCCTCGTCGTCCCGAGCTCAAATTAAGTGAGTGTATTCCTCTAAGCCCTAATAAGGACGATTATGCGCTCTAGATGGGATTAGGGGCTGTGTATGGTTGGTTTTGTGGTTGTATAAGCTTGATTTGCTTAATGGTGCAAGTTTAAGATTCTCGGATTTCTGGTTGTTACTGTACCTTTGTGCTTTATTATTTTTTTCAGTGATCATTGTGTGCCGAATCTGAGAAAGTGTCTCATGAAATTTGTTCCCAACATCTTTAAGTATAACATACTTTAAATTCAGAATTTTTGGAAATTTTTTGGGGCCGTTAGGAGGTCGGTTTTCAGACCGTCACAAAACTGCCCGATTTACTGTTCACCCGACCTTTTTGTCTTTCCGAATTTTTATAAAATTTTCCAGACCTTATTTCAACAAATGTCCTTCACAAAGATTGTTAGAAACACTTGTGTCTATGACATATAAAAATTTCAGGGCTTTCCAAAGTGATTTGGATACTGAATGAGTTATATTTTTGATGGTCTG
Source organism: Syzygium aqueum (assembly GCA_031216185.1). Lineage (NCBI taxonomy): Eukaryota > Viridiplantae > Streptophyta > Magnoliopsida > Myrtales > Myrtaceae > Syzygium > Syzygium aqueum. Next base: position 20,779,731 of record CM062233.1, read on the forward strand.
AGGGGCTGTTTGAGCGAACCGGATTCTGTCCGGATTTGAGTGTCAAAACGAAGTTCTTACAGTTGGAACTGGGTTTCAAGTTCTTCACAGAAAATGTTTATCAAGATGTTTTGTACAACATATCCAAATTTCGTAATTTTTGGAATTGATTTACTATTTATTTCAAATGGATTTCTGTCACTGTGCAACTGCCCAGTTTGGCCCCGATTTTGTATATTCTTGGTTTTTCTCTCTCGAACTGATTAGTGGCTGTCCATTGTGAATTTAATTGGACCTTGTGCGACTAATATGTGGGTGTAAACCTCTAAACCCTAATTAAGACGATAATGCGTTTTAACGGGCTTAGGGTGTGATTATTAGTCGATTAGTGTCGATTAGGACTTGCATGAAATTACATGTGATTAGTGGGTGTCGAGAAATTATTGGGGAAGTGACAAAACGGAATTTAGAGGTGGATTAGAGGCCGAAATGAGGAGGAATAGCTACTGTTCACATCGGGATTTGATGGCTCATTTATCGATAGTTCGAGGATTGGATGGATTAGAGTGCCGGGATTGTCGGGATGGTTGAATCGTGTGTCGACGTGGTCAATTGTGATGTGTTGGGTCCACCATGCCGTGTGCTCGTGTGACCGACCGTTGTGAAGTGTGATTGATGATTTGTTAATGTATATCTTAATGCCCGAATACGTCATAAGTGCCAATTTCGCATGTAATGCCCCGTGGTGTTGATTGGGCTAATTAAGCATATGACGTGGATCGTTGAACAGGAATTTGTGGCATTGAATTGTGTTGTACATTGTGGGACATTATGTTCGTGGTACATTACACCAACATCCGTGTGCGAAATTGCATGGCCACACATTATGCATGCCGAGTATGAAGCTTGTGGAAACTGTGCAAGAGCGCGTGTATGGCATGGACTCGTGATCACCTAATTGCCTGATGCATTCCACGCCGGGTTCAGATAAAAATTGGCAGTGTGCCGTTTGATCACTTAAGGCCTTTGGGTCGTGGCCTTCGGGTCGTGCCGTCCTCATGCACTTTGGAGTAGGATGATGCCCGGTACGTCCGGAAGACGACCATCCTGATGCGTTTACGCGGGCTAGAGACACTGGGCCTGGGGCGTCTTTACGCTGGTCATGAAGTGTTGTGATTGGTCTTCGGATTATGGCCTTCGGGTCGAGCGTTCGGGTCGTGGTCTTCGGATCGGGCCTTCGGGTTGAATTAACAGAATAAACAATTATTACATGTGATGCATAGTGCCTGATTATGCAATGGAATATGCGGGGCATGGTATGGGACGTGTCCAAGTGGATTCTATTTTATAATCGGGACACAAATGGAATCTTATGCCGGAATGCCATATGAGTTAAATCGCATGCATGGCAAGGTAGTGGCAATTGCATGCATATGAATGCCTGAGTTAGCGTGCGAAATTGTGCGATTCGGTGGTCCATACTTTGAACCGACAACTAAAGGTTTTTAGCATGCATATGACGCACGTATGACTGGAGATGCCGCGTATGTGAAGTGATATTATTGGTTTTACCTAACATGCAGGGTCATTGAGAATGTCGATTTGGGCCTAAGGGCCCAAGTCATTTTATGTGATTTTATTTTCCCGTCAGCAGATGCATGTTAGCCTAGTTTAGGTTTAGAAGTTTTCACTTACTGAGAAGTGTCTCATGGTTTTTATAACCCAACCTTTCAGACCCACGTCTATGACGAAGCCACCTGTCCCGGTACGTTTTGGGATCCCCTTAGAGTATGAGCATGCATATCCAGTAGGGAACGGGGAGGTGTACTTGAGGCATTATTCTCTAATAAGTGTAGACGTAGGTATGACACATCCTGAAGTTCATGAATACGTAGCCGTGGTGCTTCCGTGACCGTTTTGGAGAGGAATATGGACCTCTCCACACTATGGATGTCCCGTTTACCATAGATGGCCAGTTAGATCCGTAGTGCCCGAGCGGCGAGATCGTAGATTCCGAGATGGATTCGGAGGAGATCATGGGTCCTTTCAGTTGGTATGAAGCTGCCGAGGACGAGGAGTTAGGAGGTGTAGACCACGAACCAGTAGTGGAAGATCTGGTGGTGGAACCAATGGAAGTCGACGAAGCCGAACCGATGGATACTGAAGAGTCCGAGGAGGAGAATCCCAGTGAAGATTCAGAGATACCCGAGAGTTCATCAGAGTCCAACAACTCTGATCCGGACTGGGCGCCTTAAGCTAGGCTTAGTCTTTTGTGAGGGTAGACACTTTTTGGACTTCAGACCCTCTACTTTGTAGCAGTTGGCCTCCTTGTTTCTCAGCCCTTCTGACTCATGTGATAGTACTCTTTGTTACACCCTATTTTCTATTGCGGTTTTCTTTGGAACGATGTAAGGATATTTCTGACGGTTTTTGTGATGGATGTGTACGTTGCTTAAGTATTCCTAGTGTTGCTTCCCTAGTTCTCATAATTACTTGTAAGGGTGTTTTAAAATTTTTGCTTCCGTATGTACCTTATGACTTGTTATGGGAAATAGGTCGACAACGATAAGTCCTGGGACGTCGTACTATATCGACCATCGAGCGGGTTGTCGCGTGCTGAGGAGGTTGGGGCGTAACATCGATTCCATCTTGCAATCCGGCTCGACATAGGGGATGGCCGTTGCATGATAAATCGGATGCTCTTCTTCGCCATGCACGGTGACTAACTTCCTTTCCACAACGAACTTCACCTTCTGATGTAGACTGGATGGCACAGCTCCAGTAGTATGAATCCATGGACGACCCAATAGGAAGTTGAATGCAGTGGGGATATCTATAACTTGGAATAGGACGTTGAACACTGTCGGACCAATCTGTACGTCGAGGTGGATTTCTCCCATCACCTCTTTCTTCGTTCCATCGAAGGCTCGCACGGAGGTCTTCGCAGCGTTTATTTTAAACGGTTCTATCTTGAGGCGATGTAAAGTTGCCAGTGGACAGATATTCAAGGCTGATTCGTTGTCGATGAGTACCCGGGCTACGTGTGAGGCCTTGTATTTGATAGAAATATACAATGCCTTGGTATGTCCTCTGCCTTCTAGAGGGAACTCCTCATCCGAAAAGGCTATGAGGTCTTTAAGGAGTATGGAACCTACAAATTCTTCCAGTTTGTCATGATCAATCGTCTCAGGCACGTGGACTTCACTTAACACTTTCATCAGGGCTTTCTGATACTTGACAGATGTCTGGAGGAGTTCAAGCAGAGAGATTTGCGCAGGCTTCTTGCGCAGTTGCTCAACTATATTATACTCACTAGCCTTGATCACAGCCATGAACTCCTTAGCTTCTTCATCAGTGATAGGCTTTGCAGGTTGAGCATTTGCTTGATCATAGGCACGTCCGAATCTGGTGACTAAATCGACAACGAGACTGTAAGACCAAGGGACTGCCTTATCATCCGAGTATTCGTACGGTTGAGGTATCTCGATCACTATTCCTTCATCAGTTGTAGGCGTGTTTATTGCGATCTCTTCATCATCAGTTGCGTCTTCGAGCGGAGACATGTCTTCAAGCAAAGGATCGAACTTGTCCTTCCCGGCATTTAATGTAGCGAATTCCTCGTCCCAGTTAATGACGACCTCAGAGATAGTGGAAACGATGCCCATGTGGTCGGCATAAACAATCATCCCAACTTCTACCATTGCTGAGATTCTTTGTCTCATGATAGCCAGAGGAATGGTCTTATTACTCGGGTAACACCCGGCTTTCACCAACTCGCCGTAGACCTCAGCAGTGTACACCTTGACATTCTTGATTCAGCCAGCATTGAAGCTGAAAACGGCATTAACATTGCCCACGTGATCAGGGAGCGGGTTACTCTAAACGTTTGGCTTGACGGGTTGGAACGAAAACGCCTTTATGTCTAGAAGGTTCTGGATTAGGTGTTTGAGGGCGTAACAATCGTCGGTTGAGTGCCCCAGCTCGCCCATATGGTAATCACATTTCTTTGACGGGTCGAAGTTGTAGAACTGCTCAGCATTAGGCCGCTTTGGCTCAAAGGTCAACAAGCCTTTCTTTCGGAGCACAGCAAATACTTGAGATAACGATCCAGGGAGGAGGTGAACTGCCTCTTATTGTTCCTCCTCTGAAAAGGTTGACGACCCGTATTTTGTTGCTGAGCTTCTACTACTTGAATTGTCGGGGCGGGATTAGTATTCCGCCGGCTTGGTTGGTTATACGTCACATTCACTTCAGCTGCCGGTTCTTTCTCCTTTCTTGTACTGAATCTTTTGGTTGACGAAGACGGCTTCACAAACCACCCATTTTTCAGCCCTATCTCGATCTGCTCGCTTATGGGGATGAGTTGGTTGAAGTTGTCAGCTGGGATGGCCACCATTCAATTACGGTACTCAAACGGGAGAGTCTTGATGAACATCCTCTTTAGTTCACTGTCAATAGGTTCTGGGACAACCTGAGCGGCTAAATTTCGCCATCTGATGGCGTAATCCTTCAAGGACTCAGTATTTTTCACCTGAGCACGCTCGAGGTCATCACGGGTGGAAGTGATGTCTGTTATAAACCTGTACTGCTTCAGGAATGCCTCACTAGCTTCCTTCCAGGTTTTGAGGCTGTTTATCTTCTTCATGAGGTACCAGTTCAGAGCAGGGCCATTCAAGCTTGCTTGAAATGCATAGATCATCAGGAGCTCATTGTCAAAATACGAAGTCATTTGCACGTGGTACAACTGTAGGTGAGCTTTTGGGCACGTGGTACCATTGTACTTGTCAAAGTCCGGCATCTTGAACTTCTTTGGGATTTTGATCTGGGAGTACAGGGACAGATCGATCGAAGGTGAATCGTGTGAACCCTCAAGCTGCTTCACTCTCTCTTCGAGTTTGTTGACTCGCTCATCAGGCTTAGGTTTATTGACGATAATCTGGACGGGGTTATCTTCCAGATCGGGAATATCATCATCTTCCTTGACATCAACATTCTTTCCACTTGTATGCTTCAGGGGGTGCTGGAACAGGGATCGACCGAAGGGCCTTGATCTCAACGGTCATTTGTTGCATTGCAACAGCAAGTTGCTTGATTTGGTCTTCTATACCGACAACACATTCTTGCAAGTCGGTTTGATCGGCCATTCTGGCTCTCGACCGTTTGCGAATAGGCGATCGTGATCGGCCCATAGTTACCTAATTTGAAGATAAAGCATGGTAAGTATGAGTCCTCAAAACGATCGGTTCATAACTTAGTCTAATCGTCCTTTTTATTCCCATTTTTTCATGACATTTTTCATTACTCCATGTATTTGTGAAAATGATGGCAAATTTCTTAGGAAATAATGAATTATGACAGACCTAGGAAAAAAAATAAAAATTAAAAGTAATTTCTTTTCAAAGCTTTATTTTTCTCTTTTTCTTTCCCTTTGAAAAAAATTCAATGATTATTACTTTCAAAAATTACGATCGACCTAGACCTATCATAGACCGACCAAAGAAAATACGAAAGATAAGTAAATTGCGAGATAAATGTTCAGAACACTTACTTCACCAGGTAGGATAATGGCAATCACATAGACATGCGCATGAAATGTGAGGTTCGATTTCTACCTAGACTCTGGCTTGCAAAATAGAGACACGAGGATTACCGAGCTAAACCAGTCATGGTGGTGGTTAGGCTAGGATTCCCCTGACTCCGGCTTAGTCAAAGAGCCGACCTAGGTTGCGTGGGATACAACCGAGGTAGGTATTCGATGACACCATGAAAGAAAATTTTCGAGATCGAGGAGGGCGACCCGTACCACATGGTTTTGGTCGGGGTATCCACTATCTCAGTACCATCTTAAACCTATGCCGCCCAGGTCCGGCAGCGGGTAGTGTGTGCGGTGTAGTGAAAATGTAAGGCATGCATAACAGGTTATATCAAACAACGCTTCGTGTATAAATTAAACCATACATCCGAACACCTTCCTGTAAAACAAGAGTTAACAATCACACCTCCCCTTATACCTCCCATTCTGCAAGAACATTTAACATCTTAAAATGTTAGGGACGTACCTGGGATACTCGCTGCCAAACAAAAATATTTTTGAAATGAAAAACTAGCCTAAGTCCACTAAGAGTTTTAATATTAATCCCCAGCGGAGTCGCCAAGCTGTCGCGATCCTAAAAAAAATTTTGTCAATTTCTCGGGCTAATAGATTATTAAGACTAAGCTTAACTCGGGCCCTCCCAAGCCCTACCAATTCGCAACTTAGGGTTTAAGTTCTTAACGTGTAAATGTTTTCATGCTTGGAGTCGCCACTAATCAATTTGCGGTAGGCTGATTAGAAACCTAAATAAAACATAGGGAGATATGTTTTATTTCTACGAACTAGAGATTCTAAGCCCGGGACTTGATTACTCTAGATCTAGTCTAAAGCCCTTTCGGTACCTTTTCTTTTCAAAAATATTTTGGCAGGTAGTTTGGATCCATTTTAACTTAATTACTAACACGTGAGGTATTCATGCGGGTGCGCAAACCACCAATTTAACACCTAGGAAAGCATTAAATAAATTGCAAGCTTAGGAGAACAACTTACCTCGAACCAACGCAAGCATCTGCATTGTTAGCTAGAAAATCACATCAAACACCCTAATATGATTTCTAATTCACAAGCATTCACTCAATTTCTTTTTTTTGGATTTTCACTTTATTTAAAATGAAATCTAATCTATATGCAATGACATGCAAAAATGATATGCAATTAATGCAACCTAACATGCAAACTATATGACAAGCGACAACGTGACCTAATTTTAATGACGGACAAATGATTATTTTTGGTATTTTTCTTTATGAAATTCGAAATAAAAAACATGCCTAAAATAACATGCAACCTAATGACTTCTTTTTTTTTGGTATTTTCTATTTAAAATTCGAAATTATAAATTACCCAAATTAAGAATGCAATCTATCCTAATTTATTCTATCCTAGGATGATCTTTTTTTTTGTTTTTTATGAAAATTCGAAATAATAAAATAATACCTAATTTAAACTAGGAAACATGCCACCTTAAGTCTCAATTTAAATTAAATACTCATCTCATCCTATGGAATATATTCAAAAATCCTAAACATGCAAAATTCTAATTTGAATAAGAAAAACAGATTTTTTTTAATTTTCTTTATTTGAAAAGGAAAGAAAGCAATTTAAACAAAGATAATGACCACATTCAAAACGACCACGCGATCCGCCATATTTGTTTCAAACTCGGATTAGGCACAAAAATCGAACTGTCAGTCATATCTATAGGGTTATAGATATCGACGGAAAGTCGATTATTCGAATTTGGAAAGCATATAAAAATCATTATCGTATCCAAGTGATTATGGATAGGATAATAATTTTCCGTATCGCCGCGTATCGTACCTTAGAGTTAAGGTCAGATAGACGTCCATATATGTTGCTAAATTAGGAAAATTTCCTAATTTTTTAATATTTCAAACATTGCGGATATATCAAACATTATCTTAAGATATATAAATATTCACATGATATTCACGAAATATTCAAACATGCAAATCAGGAAACTAAATATTTGAAGAAAATATTCTGAATATATCCACTTACCTAATTTGAAAATATTTTCAAATTCGAATTGCTTCGAGATCAAGCTCGAGCTTGCGAATTAGGACGGGACAACCGGTGACAATAGCGAGGCGACACTAGTCACTGTTCCGGCGGGGACAGCAAGGCGACAACACTGGCGTGGCCGCTTCTGCTCTATTCCGGCGGAGGTGGTGCTCAGCGGCTTCACCGGTGACAGTGAGCGACGGCGCTGTTCGGCAGGGATAACGGCAGGGTTGTTTCGGTGAAAGTAGCAGCGACGGTGGCTGGCAACGTCGGCGGCGTGAGGGGCTCTGGTCTCTGGTTAGTGCAGTAGCTTCCCAGCGAGAGGACTGAGGCGTAGCGTGGGGGGCTCCTCCGGCGCAGCTGTGCAGCGGCGGTCTATGGAGGCGTGGCTGCAACGACGCCTGGGAGGCTTCGTTGGCAGGAATGACGAGCGGACGAGGCGGAGACAAACTTCGCCGGCAGCAACAATGTCAGGCGAGGTGGCGACTTTCCGGTGTCGGTGATCAGTGGCTGTGGGGGCTGAGGCAGCAACGGTGGCTGAGGTGGCGACCAAGCAGCTTCGAGAGGCGGCACGGGCAATGGACAAAGGCGTGCGACGTGCGGCGGCACACAACGCGCGGTGGCAGCAACGGTGAGGACGCCGGCGATGTGGTGGCTGGCGCGAAGGAGACCGGCATGCGGTGAGGGACACGGCGACGACAAGGCGCGGTGTGCTCCGGCTTCTCTCTCTCTCGTGCTCACGTGCCTCAAAAAATTCTGATATGAAGTTGTGTGTTCTGTCTCCCAAAATTCTGACCTAAAACATGTTTATATAAATTAATCTAGGTCAAATTAGATGGGCTTAATGTCCTAATGGGCTTAGGTTTGGGCTTAGGCTCTAATTAACATTAAAATGGGCTGAATTAAACTCAAATTAAAACGACCGAGCCCGTTCGTCTTGAAATTCCCGACCCTTGCACTCTCGAGTGAACCGTTTTTTGTTCGATGAAATTTAAGCTTAATCGCCAACGTCAATTTGATGTGAAAATATGCAATTAAACTAAATGAACCTAAACTATATGTTATGCAATTTAAATATTTTTGTTTAGGGGTTAAAAATTAATCCCTAATTTTTTATGCAAATTACACTAAATGTTCGGTAAAATTTAGGTATCAACAGGTCTGTGATGTTCCTTGAACGTCGCACTTTTTCGATTGAGCTTGGGGTATCGCATGCTCGTTGGGTTTCGAGGCATGACAATTCTTGAGGAAAGACTTCAGAAAGTTGTACACCACGGCTATATCCTTTAGCCTTTGTTCCTCAATTGTCGAATCAACTACTGCCACTAAAAACCCTTCGCACCCTTCATCCAACAACTTAGTCACTTCGAATCTAGGATGTCTAACCGGATTAAATTGGATCACCCTACTACTACAATCCATTACAGCCCTCTGCCTAGTCAACCAATCCATACCAACAATCATATCAAAATCAAACATAGGTAGAACAGCCAAATATATTCTTTCTTCTACATCACCAATCACAATTTTGTAATCTGAACATCCTAGCAAAACTAGCACTTTATCTTTCAACGGTGCAGCAACATATAGCACAACATCAAGCGATCTTGGTTCTATCCCAGTTAATCTAACGAATTGCTCAGACACAAACGAATGTGTTGCCTCTGGATCAAATAAAGCATATGCAGCATGATCACAGACAGAGACTGTACCTGTGACCACGCCTGGCGCGTCCTCAGCTTCCTTTCTTGCCATGGCATATACTCGTCCTTGGGTTGTTGGCCTATTCAGATTAGTCGAATGGGTAGCTCCAATTCAATTTCCTTGCCGGGGTGGCTATAACTGTATAGGCGGCTGAGTCTATCTGAGGTTAGGGCAATTTCTTATGTGATGGCCCCTTCCGCTGCATCCAAAACAAGCTCCACCTCTATTCGAGCAAGGTCCATTACTATGCCTTTATCCACACAGATGACACAAGCCATTCTGAAAGCGATTCAGCTTACCAATGTTCCTCTTAACGAAAGGAATAAAACACTGATTCCCCGACATTGGTCTTTTCCTGAGATTACGATTGTCCCTAGCCAGAGCATATCTCGATCCAAAAGTAGCGGCTCTATCCGCTAAATCACGCTCAATCGCCTGGGCCTGCTCATAAATCTCATTATAATCTCTTAAGTTCAATGATACCATTTGACTATGAAGGTCCGGTTTCAACCCATCTCGGAACCTTTCGGCCTTATCCCATGGATCTTCCACCATTCTAGGAGCAAACTTAGATAATCTAGAAAATTCTGCCTCGTAATGATCCACAAACATCTATCCCTGACGCAATCTCATGAATTCAGCCAATTTTCGTTCTCGGGCACTTTCAAAAAAGTACTTACCATTAAAGATTTCCACAAACATCGCCTAAGTCTGGGCGACACCAACAGGGAACCCCCTTCCTTTGGTGGCTTTCCACCAATCATTTGTGTTTCCTTGGAACTGGTACACCGCCAGTGTTATCTTCTCTTCTTTGGTGCACCCTAGCACCTCAAAGGCCTTTTCTAATTCCTCTATCCAAAGTGATGCAGCCTCAAGGTTGCCTTTACCATTAAACTTAGGGGGCTTTAATTTTAAGAACTGCACCACCAACTGATGCATCTGACAATTCGCATTCACCTGCCCTTGCCCTTGATTCCCATTGTTATCATTGATGGCAGCTACTGCAACGGCCTCAATAGCTTGGGCAATAATGGCAACTCGTTCCTAAGCCTGCCAACCCATCAAATTTCCAATCTCTTTTAGAGTCCTCATGACCTCGTCCATTCTCGAATCTCTTACAGGTTGGACTTGCAAACTTGATTGGCCTCTTGTCCCTTTACCTCTCGAACTCATACTCACGGTTTTCTATCACTCACCTACCTCACCTACATGCTATAATTCCACTCAAGAATTAGAGACCTAGGTCTACTACACCAGTCTATAGTCCTTGGCATTGAATTATCTCGATAATTCACTTAACAAGCAATCAACCACCACAACACGAGATCACAATCAATGGGATTCGTGCACTTACCTTAGAGACGCACCTGCAACTCAGCCGTTAAAGCACTCAATTCACCCATCAATCACAACAAACAATCCAAAGATACGCATAGCGCTAGACACACCCATGACTCCCTAAGTAGCTACCCTGGGGGTCTTCGCTCCTTATCACTCCAGGCTTTGACCAACTTAGATCAAGCAGACCTTGCTTTGATACCAAATCAACGCAGATGTCATGCCCCGAACCCCAACGAGCGCACAACACCCCAAGCTCGATCGAAAAAGTGCGACGTCCCAGGAACATTGCCGACCCAAACCAACACATCAAATTTGAACACGGCGGAAAAGAGAATAAATCCCGGACAAGAATTAGAAAAAGGGGTAACAAGGAGAGATGAATAACCAAGCAACCAACCACTTCATTACACTCACTATATTCACAATAAACATATTATACACACAAACCGGCTTTTAAAGTTCATATCACCAACATCAAAAGGGACCAGTAGTTTGAGTATATACTAATTCCAAAAAGGGGCACTTCAAAAAGGGTTACCCTACCCCTACTAACTCCTACGACCTCTAGACGGTGTCCACTTTGAGTCGGTCTCCTCAGAACCTGAATCTGACTCTCCCAGATCCACCTGTTTCTCTAAAGAGTCAGAATCTACCTCAATCTCGATCGTCTCATCATCAGAATCGACTAGGACATCAATCGGCGGCTCTTCCTTGGGTTCTTCCTCTAGCTCTTCTTCAGGTTCCTTCTCAAGTTCTTCTTCGGGCTCTTCTTTTTCGAGTTCCTCCTTAGGCTCTTCTCCTAAATCCATGTCCATCAAATTGAACCCTACTTATGACTCTTCCGGCTCCGATTCAAGCTCAGCCATTGTGGATTTAGGCTCGATAGGTACAGGCTGAAAACCTGACTATGCTAAACTAGTGTCGAGGCTGGTCATCTCACCATCAGGAGGAGGTATAGCCAATAGATCCCAATCTCTCACTCCATCGAAAGGGACATTGAAACCACGAACTAGACCGAACTCGTCCATACCCTTCCAGAAGCACCAAGCTGTATAACTATAGGCTTGCCAAAGGGGTTGTTCTATATCTATCCAGACTACTATGGTGTGCTTAATTCAAGCCATATTGTCATCTATAGGGTATTCTACTACTACATGATCGGTGTGCATAAGTATGCCAAAATGTTGAGGCAATGGCAGTGGAGGATTCATGGTCCAGGCTAGGTTCTGAAAATGTCAATTATACAACTATGAGACAAGTCTCAAAAAGTGAAACCCTAAACTCCACCTAGGCTAACATGTATCTCTGGGCATGTTCGAGCACACAAATCACACAACTATCAAGCCAAAACAATGGCAGGCACAAATGTCTCACCTTGATACACACGAAATGTTACATGCGAATTCAAACATTATTACTAGAAACTGCAACGGCCCGAATTTTGATGTAATTCTGGGATCAATGAAGTCGACATTATTTCGCATTTCATTTTAGTAAATCTCGCCCAGAGTTGATCACTCTTGGGATACTAACCAATAGGTTATGGCTAATTAGGAAATGGTACGTGGATCAAGGATCCAATCGCGAGTCGAACCCCGATCTCGAGAAGTAAGGAGAAAATATTTTTAACCAATATGAACCGATCTTAGGAAAGGCAATGGATTGAGTTTGACCAAGGCCAACGATGTACAATCGGATCGCAGGTGATTCTACAAGACTGAAAGTACGTGTGGTTAGTCAATCCTAAGCCTGAACCGTAAGATCGAGATTCTTGGGACTAGTGATACTTTCTCATTCTCTCAAGGGACGGAACCGTCACGATTCGGATAACCTTAGGTCGATACGTGTATACTCTAAACAGCCACCCGTTAGTGAGAGATCCTAAAATTTGAAACAGAGCGAAGTTTGGATACAGAATTGGGCCCGAAATTGGATATTGATTTTCAACTGCTTAAGAGACTAATTTTGGAAATATGACGTCATTCTACTCCCCACACACATTTTGAGTGGGTATGGTTAAAAATCAGATTTTTGGTCCGGGGTCAGAAATTACGGTTTTACCCTTGGGAAGCAGATTTGGATTTGGGGGCTGTATGAGGTTATTTCTCCAGACGAACGTTATTTTGGAGTGGCCACGCATATCAGGAGTCGCTTTGGACAAAAACAGGAATTTCGACAAAAATTAAAAAATAATATTATTTTATTACCGGAACTTTGCAGTTGATTTCCGGGGGCTTAGAAAGTGAATTTCGTGTTTTCGACGCCACATTATGTTGGCCACGCATATATGGAACACGTACGTGTGAAAATTGGAGTTTCGACCCGGGACGGAAAAATTATAGTTTTGCCCCTGGACCCTGTACCGAGAATTCCGAATTTTGGACTAGACAATGAGATTATTCTAATGTTATTTCAGCTCAATTATTGGCCTTTGGACTGAATTGCCCCTAAATTATTTGGATAGGATCAACGAGGGCCGTCGGATGAAGGGTAAAGTGGGAAATCGCGCGGATGGGTGACACTTGTCGCGACCAGCCCTCTTCTTTGACTGCCTTGGACCGGTCCCTCTCTCTCCTCCCTCATTTCCAACCTTGATCAAACCGGTTTCCCTCTCTCTCTCCCGAAATTCTCTCTCTCTAGGTTCTCTTCTTGGCCGAGCACCACCGGAGCTCCACCGGCCACCGTGCGTCGCTGCCGGCGACGCTGCTGCTCCCCCTTGCCGCTACCAGCCACCAGCCTCAGCCCCAGCCCAAGCTAGCCCCTTTTCTCTCTCTCTTTCTACTTGTTTCTCTCTCTTTCTCTCTTTCTAGATTCTGTTTTAGGTTGCCGGAGCTTCGCCGGAGCTCGAACGGCTGAACCGTCGCCACAGGGCTGTCCAGCACCGCTGTACGACCCCAATCACCGTCGTCCCCGTACAGGTGTCTGTACGGTTCGTATAGTGACCGTACGGTGTCCGTACGGCGTCCGTACGATCCACCGGGAACCCGCCGTCGGAATCACTGTTCACCAGTGTTTGGCCGCCGTTCCGTCATCGCCGTGGGTCTAGAATCAAGTTAGTATAACTCGTAAACCTTGATTAGGACTGGCAGTACGTTAGGAATGATTATCGAGTCCGAATTGAGGATATGTCGATTTCTCATATGACTGGGTTTCGTACCGGGGTTAATTAGACCGCGATAGTTGTTGGTCGTGTGGTTAGGATTGTCCAGATTTACTGAATTGGTGTTGATTGACATTGTTTGGGGTCAATTTTAATATTACCATGCCACTTGCTAGCATGGATGAATTGATTGTTGATTATAATATATAATTTTGGGCCACACGGTACTAATTGGGCAATTGAGTATTGTGTGATAATTTAGAATTGATTGAGGGCTTGTACATAATTGATGCTCATGATGTACTACACGTCATTGCCTGGCCACGCATTTCGTGTGTCGAGAATGAGGCGTGTTTTAATGTTATGTGGGAATGCATGCCTTACATGAGCATGTAGTCACCATAATTGCCCAATGCGTTTACGCTGGGTCCAGATAAAAATTGGCTGTGTGCCGTGTGATCACAATAAGGTGTTTGGATCGTGGCTTTCGGGTCATGCCCGGTTCGTCCGGAAGACGGCATTGTCCGTGAGGAGATCGGTGTTGCGCCTAGAGCGTTTCGACGCGGGCTAGAGACACTGGGCCAAATACGCTATATGCGGGCCGTGAAGTGTAGAATTGGCCTTCGGGTCGGGCCTTCAGGTCGTGGTCTTCGGATCGGGTCTTCGGATCGTGGCCTTGGGGTCGGGCCTTCGAGTCGAACATTGAAATTGAAAATGAATGCCGAATTAGTGTGCCATGTGACTTAAATTGAGATTTTGGCACGTGAATGGTATCTCTACACATGTGATTGCATTAATTGTCGCATTAATGCATAATATTCGGTACGTGACCTGAAATATGAGCACGTGTGTGGCGTACGTGTGATGAGGCATGCCACATATTTGCCGTGACTATATTTTATTAAATTGCCTAACATGCAGGATCTATACAATTGTCGGCTTGGGCCCGAGGACCTAAGCCATTGTTTGTGTTTTGTTGTTTGTTGGTCAGGAGATTGTACGTTAGCCTAGCCTCGGTTTAGGAGTTGTATTCACTGAGAAGTGTTCTCATTGGTTTTTAAACCAAACCTTTCAGACCCCCGTCCTTGAGAATGTCGCAGCCGCCACCACTTTTTGGGATCCTGACACAAATAGAGAGGTTCGTGAGCGTCTTTTCCCTCGGGAAATGGAGAAGCCTACATAAGATATCGATCCGTGGTCACCGTAGACATTGGAGAGTTTGCCGATCTTAACCAAGAATATATCGCCTGGTGTATTGGGGATGATCAGGGGAACGTAGGTAGACCTCTTAGATCATTTGATTCACCTGTAGACGAGAATAGCTTGATGGCGCCGATCATTACTGATGGCGAGGTGATTAACCCCCAAGATGAACCGATAGAGGAAGCCTATGATCCCATGGTGGATGATGAACCCCAGGTGGTAGCTGAAGACCAAGATCAGTGGTTAAACGACAATGATCTACCAGATGCCATGGACGTTGATGATGTTGAGAATGGAGAAGTTGCAGAAGTAGATGGTGACGAGGAGGTAAGACTTTATATAGACCATGAGTATGAACCTGATTCGGAGGATGAACGAGCGGTAGCCTTGGATATGGACTCGGAGGAGTCCGACCCTCAGGCTAGCTCTCAGGAGGAGTCCGAGACGCAGGAAAGTTCATAACACGATTCCTCGGGATCCGATCCCGACTGGGTGCCTTAGCTTCCGTCCTAACCTTCAAGCGCCAGTGGACTCTTTTTGTTGGTGACCTCACTCTAGATAGCAGCTAACCAAAACCTCTCCCAGCCAAGGCCCTTTTTGTTGTAATGGCTGAGTATGTCGGTTTTTGATGTTTTCTTAACGTGGCGTGCTTAGGCATAGGTTGTTGTAATATGTATATATACTAGTTGTAAATATTTTTCAAGGTTGTAAATATTCTGGTGGTAATGGAATATGTTTGTTTAATTTATGTATTAATAATTTTGAGTTGTACTATCCTTGGTTGTCATTATCTTAGTACGGGTGTATATATATTTATTTATATATACGTATCTTCCGCATGTGTATTATTCTCTGTGTATGTTGGGTCGGCAATTCAGTCCTGGGAGCGTTGCACTAGGAACGACCGAGGGCGATGTTTACAAACCGAATAGGTCGGGGCGTGACAGAAACCGACACCATGTCACACTCAATAATGCCAATCCAACCAAATCCATGCTCACATTCGAATAACAGACACAACATCATATGATTCCCATTTCACTCGAGCACACGCATCCAATTCATTTCTAACCCGTATAAACACGCCTCAAGTCCAACAACACTTCTATAGCCCCTGTCAAAATGCCTCAGGCTTAGTGTCTCTAGCTCGTGCAAATGAACACACCTCAAGGCGTAACACTCTAACAGTCCGAATTTCAATGTAATTCCGGGATCAATAAAATTGACATTATTCCGCATTTCATTTTAGTAAGTCTCGTCCGGAGCTGATCACTCTCGGGATACTAACCAAATGGGAATGGCTATTTAGGAAACGGTACATGGATCAGGGACCCGATCACGAATCGAACACCGATCAAGAGAAATCATGAGAAAAGCGATGGATTGGGTTTGGCCAATTGGATCGCAGGTGATTCTGGAAGACCGAAAGTGCACGTGGCCAACTAGTCCTAAACTTGAGCTGAACGATCTTAACTTCTGGGACAAGTGATAATTTCTCATTCTCTCAAAGGACGGGGACCGTCGTGACTCGGATAACCCTAGGTCGATACACGTATGCTCTAAATAGCCGCCGCTAGTGAGAGACCCTGAAATTGGAAATCAAGCGAGTTTTAATCACGAAATTGGGCCTGGATTTAGATGTCGATTTTTGACGGCTTAAGAGACTATTTTTGGGAATCTGACGTCATATTATACTGGCCACGCATATTTTAAGTAAGTATGGTTGAAAATTGGAATTTCGGTCCGAGGGTGAAAAATTACGATTTTGCCCCTCGGGACACCATCTTGGATTTTGAGGCCGTATAAGGTTATTTTTCGAGGCCAATGTCATTTTGGAGTGGTCACGTACATTTAGAGTGGTTTCGGTCGAAAATTGAAATTTTGGCTCAGAAGTAAAAAATAATATTATTTTAATCCTAAGGACTTTGAGATCGATTATCGAAGGCTTAAGAAGCTATTTTCGCGATTCCGACACCATATTATGTTGGCCACACTCATTTGGAGTTGATATAGCAAAAAATTGAAATTTCGACATGGGACAGGAAAAATGACCCTTTTGCCCCTGGGCCATTTTTTGTCCGAATTTTTGAGAAATTATTTGGGATAATTAAGAATGCTTATCAGCTGCATTATTCGACTCAAAGACCACTTTGCCCGTCAATTATTTGGCTGAAATAAATTAGAACCGTCGAATTAAGGGTATTTTGGTCAATTATCCCGAATTGGCGACACATGGCACCACCAGCCACCCCTTTTGACCATCTTGGACCGGCCCTCTCTCTCTCCTCACTCCCCATTCGGCCAGAACTCCCTCTCTCTCTCTCCCGAATTCTTCCTCCTCCGTTTTCCCTCTTCCTTGGCCGTTCTCGCCGGAGCCACGCCGGCCGCCGCCGTTGCTTCGTCTGACCACCATCACCCACCAGCATCACCACTCTCACCCGTCTCTCTCTCTCTCTCTCTCTCTCTTTCTCTCTCTTTTCGTCCGGCCAAGAGACCGCCGGAGCAAGCCACCACCGCGCCGGAGCTCGATCGGCTGAGCCACTGCCGCCGTGACCTCCAGCTCGTCCGTACGTTGCTCGTCCGTACAGTGACCGTACGTCGTCCGTCCGATGTTGCCGAGAACGCCGCCGCCGGTTTCACTGTTTACCAGTGATCGGCCCTGTTCCTTGTCGTCATGGCCTAGAATTACGTGAGTGAACCCCCTAAACCCTAATTAGGACTAGCAGTACATTTTTTTGGACTAGTTTGGGTATTATCGGTGTATATTAGGATTAATTATTGAGCCGATTGGTGAGAATCAGTACTGGAATAATATAGATGGATTATTGTGATTAATTTGGAGACAAAAATGGACCCCGAGGTGGTGCATAGTGGCTGTCCACTTAGGGACAATTGGGCTAGAATAGACTAATTGGGGGAAATATTAGCGTGATTGACGGGATCACCCGGGTTGATTGAATTGGTGTTTGTTGGTGCTCATTTGGGGTCAATTGCAATATTACCATGTCACGTACCAGTGTGGTTGAATTGTGCGATGTGAAATTGGCCGCATGATGATTTGAATTGATTATTGATTTATAAAATTACACTTTAGGTCGCAAGGTATTAATTGGCCAATTAAGCACATTGTTACTGAATTGGGCACTGTGTTGTAACATTAATTTGACCGAGTGCCTGTATATATTTAATGCTCATGATGCATTGCACGATATTGCATGGCCATGCATTTCGTATGTCGAGAATGAAGAGTGTACTGAAATTATGTGAGAATGCATGTCTGACATGAGCATGTGATCACCATAATTGCCCAATGCGTTTACGTTGGGTTCAAATAAAATTAGCCATATGTCGTATAATCACTTTAAGGTCTTTGAATCGTGGCCTTCGGGTCATGCCCGGTTCGTCCGGAAGACGGCATTGTCCGTGAGGAGATCAGTGTTGCGCCTAGAGCGTTTCGACATGAGCTAGAGACACTGCGCCAGATACGGTATAAACGGGCCGTGAAGTGTTGTATTGGTCTTCGGATTGTGGCCTTCGGGTTAGGCCTTCGGGTCTTCGGGTCGAGCCTTCGGGTCGAATATTAATAATAAGAATGAACACCGAGCCAATGTGCCGTGTGATTCAAAATGAGAGTATGGCACGTGAATGGCATTTATATGCATATGATTGCGTTAATTGTCGTATTAATGCATGAGACTCGGTGTATGACTTGAGATTCTAGCACGAAGAAGTATGAGCATGCGTATGGCGTATGTGTGATGAGGTGTGCCACATATGTATCATGATTATTATATATTGAACTGTCTAACCTGCAGGGTTAGTACGATTATCGATCTGGGCCCGAGGTCCTAGGTCATTATTGGGTTTTGCGTTGTCTGTTCTGGTCAGGAGATTGTACGTTAGCCTAACCTAGGTTTAAGAGGTTTTACTCAGTGAGACGTGTTCTCATTGGTGTTTTAAACCAAACTTTCAGACCCTTGCCCTTGAGATGCCGCAGTCACTGACACTTGTTGGAATCCCGACACAGATCGAGCAATTCGTAAGTGTACTTCCTTCGGGTAATAGAGAGGCGTATATAAGATACCATTCCATGGTTTCCGTGGATGTTGGAGAGTTCTTTAACCAGACCCAGGAGTATGTTGCCTGGTATATTTGAGACGCCCATGGGAATATAGGTAGACCGCTTAGGACCTTCGACTCCCCTCTGGATGAGCACGATATGATGGCGCCGATCGTTGCTGATGGTGAGGTGATAGACCCTTAGGATGAACCAATTGGAGATGCCTATGATGACGCAGTGGATAATGAATCTCAGGAGGTAGCGGAGGATCAGGATTAGTAGACGAACAAAGTTGAGATCCCAGAAGCCATGGAAGTTGATGAAGCTGGTAATGGAGAGGTTGCTGAGGTAGATTCGGATGAGGAGTTAGGACTCTATCTTGACCCAGAGTTGGAACCGGACTCAGAGGATGAGCAAGCAAGCAACAGCACTGGATATGGACTCGGAGGAATCTGAGCCCCAAGAGAGTTCCTTAGGGGAGTCTGAGCCTCAGGAGAGTTCGGAAGAGGATTCCTCAGGATCCGATCTAAACTAGATGCCTTAGTTATAGTCCTAGCCCTTGTCTAGAAGATGTCCTTTTTTATGGTGACCTAATCTAACCCGCTGCTGACTATGGCTGCTATGTGTCGGTTTTCTTTTGTGTTTTAGTTTGGCTTGTATAAATAGTTGTTTGTTTTATAAATGTACATATATATTGTAAATATTTTATGGTAATGTAAAAGTATGTTTGAATCGTGTTGGTCTTTGTTTGTTATACTATTCATGGTTGTCATATTTATTGTATGGGTGTATATATATTTCTATACGTTGCTTTCGCTTGTGTATTGTTCTTTGTGTGTGTTGGGTCGGCGACGCATCCTGGGAGCATTGCACCTAAGATGACCGAAGGCGGAATGTTCGCGTGTCGTGGAGATTCGGGGCATGACATCCCCCGTTCAGAGTTGGTATCAGAGCAAGGTCAGCTCGGTCCATTTCGGTCGAAACCTAGAGTGATAAGGAGCGATGAGACCATGGGTAGTCCTTAGGGTGACTGTAACATCCCGAAATTCGACTCGATCTCTGGAATGAATAAAATGAGTATTATTCGATATTTCAATTTCGTAAGTCTCGCTCGGAGCTGATCACTCACGGGATACTGACCAAATGAGAATGGCCAACTAGGAATAGATACGTGAACCAATGACCCGGTCGTGAGTCAAGCCTGACTTAGGAGAGTGATGAGGAAGTATTTTGGGCCAATGTGAACCGATCTTCTGAACCGGACGATCGTGCCATCGGAACTAGTGATAATTCCTCTCGTTCCCTCTCTCTAGCTCGCCACGATTCGGACAACCCGAGGTCGAAACATTTGAATCCTAAACGGCCGCCCGTTAGTGAGAGATTTAGAAATTTGAAATTTGACGATTTGATCGTGAAATTTAATCCGGACATCGAGAACGATTTTCGTGAATCTCGGGATAGTTTTTATGAGGACAACGTCAAATTAAGCTGGCCATATGTGTATAGGACTTGTACAGTCGAAAAATTAGCGATTCGACCCGGTACCGGAACTTAATGTCGGTTTTGCCCCTATGCCTTTTCTAATTCCGAAAATTTGAATACCTAAGACTAGCCCTAGGTGTGACACTTGTCACCCTAAACCTTCCCCATGCAAGTCATGATTTGCACCAAGATTTCACTCTACCCCTTTGTCTCCCCCATGCAAAATCATCATCACCCATCACCTCATCACTCCCTCTTTTTTTTTTCACTCTCTCTCTTGTCTCTCTCTCTCTCTCACGCCCACTCTCCCTCACCTCAGCCGGCCACTCTCTCCCCTCTTCGGCGACCTCTTCCTCTTCCGCTCGGCCTCACGCTGCCCGCCAACCGCCGGAACCGCCTGTCCGCCGGTGCTGCCGCCGTGAGCCCCTCCCTCTCGCCTCACCGCCAGCCAGCCGTTCCTGTCCTCCTCTCCCTCACTGTCTTCGGCGGGGCAGGGCCTCACACCGAGCACAGCTCAGCCGCGCCTCCGCCAAAGCCGCCGCCGTCCACCACCGTCACCCCTTGCCGTTTTCCTCTTCAGCCCTCCCTGTTTTTCCCTCCGTCTCCTCTTGTTTCCGCCTGCATGCAGCAAGGATCGGCGCCGGTCAGCTGAGGAGGGATTGGCTGATTGTCCGCCGCTCGCCGGGAAGCACCGCCGCTGCCGTGGTACCGTGCCCGCCGCTGTTGTTCCCTCGCCGCCGTCCCTTCCTTCCCGGTGCATGCACAGTTGAACGCCGGCCAGCCACGCCGCCGTTCGTCGCCGTTCCTCCCTCCTTCCTCTCCATCGTGACTGCATGCACGGCTGAGCCACCGCTGGAGTCGCTCGCCGCTGCACGCCGTCGCCGACCGCCGCCGCTGTGGCTATCCTCTGTCGCCTCCCTCGCCGTCCCTCTCTGTTTCCTCCGCCTCTTCCTGTTCTGTTCCCCTTCGTCGAAACAGACCGCCATTCGCCGAGACCAAGCCAGCCCCGCCGCGCCGTCGATGGACTGCTCGCCGGTCGCCGCCGCCGTTCACCGCCGTGAGCAGCAGCCGTCCGGAGGCCGTCCAGTAGCTTATCCGTCATTCCCTCTTCGTGATCAACAACCGCGCCGGCTGTGGAACACCGCCGGAGTTGCTATGGACCGCCGGACCACCACTCGCCGTCGCACCATTGGGACTTGTGCCACCGGTTTCACCGTCCACCGGTGATCGGCTGCCATTCCCCGTCGCCCGAACTTGGATTTAGGTGGGTGAAAACCTCTAAACCCTAATTAGGACGATTATGCGTTCTAGCGGGCCTAAGGTGTGGTTAATGGTCAATTAGTGACGATTTTGATGGACTATTAAGTTAATTTATAGACGAATTATAGGTCGGGAGCATGCTGAGTATTGGCTGTCTACTTGGGAAATTAATTTGGATTAAGTTGGATAAATTGGAGATTAAATTGCATAAGTGTCGGGAGTGCCTAGATCGACCTATCGTTGGCTGAATTGTAGTTGAGCATGCTCAATTGTATGTACATTGCCATGCCGCGTGTTCATGGGACCAATTAGTGTGACGGGTGATTGGCCAATAGTTGGCGTGCATTATATTGCCTGAATATGTGATTGATGAGTACTAAAGCCATGCCATGCAAGAGCGTATTGCAACGATTATTTGGGCTTGTTTGCATGTTGATTGGGCACGTCATGATTTAAATTGAGCATGTTGCACTATAATTGGGCGAGTCCTTGGTGGCATTAAACACGTTGAAATACACGCTGACCTTGGCATGAATTGTTGATGCACCTTTGTAAATTGGATGTTCATTGTACATTGCATCATTGCCCGGGTGCGGAATCGTATGGCTACACATTATGCATGCCAAGTATGTGGCTTGTGGAAATTGTGCGAGAATGCGTGTATGCCATGGACATGTGATCACCTAATTATGCCCTGATGCGTTTACGCGGGGTTCAGATAAAAACCGGTTGTGTGAATGTGTGATCACCGTCGCCCTGATGCGTTTACGCGGGGTGTGCCGTCCTCATGCACTTTGGAGCAGGACGATGCCCGGTACGTCCGGAAGACAACCATCCTGATGCGTTTACGCGGGCTCTGGTTTGTAAAGGAGATCGGTGTTGTGCCTGATGCGTAAGGACGCGGGCTAAAGACACTGGGCCTGGGGCATCTTTACGCTGGCCACGGAGTGTTGTGATTGGTCTTCGGACCGGATCTTCGGATCGGACCTTCGGGTCGGGCCTTCGGGTCGGGTAATGGAATAAATGGTTAACGTGTGATGCATAGTGTCGGATTATGTAATGGAATCCGCTGGGCATGGTATGGGACATGTCTAAGTAGATTTCATTCTATAATCGGAACACGAATGGAAGTTTGTGCCGGGATGCCATAGGAATTTGATTGTGGGCATGGCAAGTTAGTGGCATTTGCATGCATATGAATGCATGAGTTAGTGTGCTGAATTGTGTGACTCGGTGAACTATACTTGGAATTGTCACTAAAGGTTTTGAGCATGCGTGTGACGTACGCGTGATCGAGATTGCCGCTTGTGAAATGTGATATTATGGATTGTCTAACCTGCAGGATCATTGGAATGTCGAGTTGGGCCTACGGGCCTAAGTCATTCTTATATTTGTGTGATTTGTTTTACCCGTCAGGAGATGCGTGTTAGCCTAATTTAGGTTTAGGAGTTTTGCACTCACTGAGATATGTCTTACGGTTTTTATAACCCAACCTTTTAGACCCACGTCCATGATGGATCCACCTGTCCCGGTACGTTTTGGGATTCCCCTAGATTACGAGCATATCATGACTGCACATCCGGCGAGGAATGGGGAGGTGTATTTGAGGCATTACTCTGCGATTAGTGTAGACGTGGGTATGACACATCCTCAGGTTCATGAGTATGTAGCTTGGTGTTTCTGGGACCGTTTTGGAGACGAGTTTGGACCCCTTCGCATGATGGATGTCCCATTCACCATAGAGGGCCAGCTTGATCCGCAGTGCCCGAATGGTGAAATCGTGGATTTCGAGATGGATGGGGAGGAGACGATAGGTCCTTTTGCCTGGTACGAGCTTGCCGAAGACGAGGAGTTAGGAGGTGTGGATCACGAGCCAGTTGTGGAGGACCCCGTGGTGGAGCCAATGGAGGTCGACGAAGCCGAGCCGATGGATACCGAGGAGTCCGAGGAGGAGACTCCTAGCGAGGATTCAGAAATACCCGACAGTTCGTCCGAGTCCGATGGCTCAGATCCAGATTGGGTGCCCTAGACTAGGTTTGGTTTTCTTTTTGTGAGGGTATGTAACATCCCGAAATTCGACTCAATCTTCGGAATGAATAGAACGAGTCTTATTCAATATTTCATTTTCGTAAGTCTCGCCCGGAGCTGATCACTCTTGGGATACTGACCAAGTGGGAATGGCTAACTAGGAATAGGTACGTGGATCAAGGACCCGATCGCGAATTAAGCTTGATTTCGAGAAAAGACGAGGAAGTATTTTGGGCCAGTATGGACCGATCTTCGGAAGGTAAAGGACTCAGTTTGGCCAAGGTCAACGATGTATGGTCGGATAGCAGGTGATTCTGCAAGACCGAGAATACACGTGGCCAACCAATCCCGAACTTAAACCAACCGATCGTGTCTCCGGAACTAGTGATAATTCCTCTCGTTCTCTCGACAATCGAGATCGTCGCGATTCGGACAACCCGAGGTCGATACGCGTGACTCCTAAACGGCCGCCCGTTAGTGAGAGATTCGAAAATTGGAAATTTGGCAATTTTGATCGTGAAATTTAGTCCGGACTTCGAGACCGATTTTCGTGGGTTACGGGATCGTTTTCATAAGGACGACATCGAATTATGTTGGCCACTTATGTATAGGACTTATACAGTCTGAAAATGGCGATTCGGCCCGGTATCGGAGGAATATGACGGATTTACCCTTGGGCCCTCTAGTATTCCGAATTTTGGGGTTTTTATGGGGTTTTGTTTATTGGTTTTTGTAGTGATATGACAGCCTTAGGGTGGTGACACTTGTCACCCAAACCCTTCCCCATGCTTGCCATCATTGTTGTCCAACCTTGCACCCTACCTCTTGATCTTCCCTAAGCAAGCCATCATCACCTTCTCTCTCTCTTTTCCCACTCATTTCCTTCTCTCTCTTTCTCTCCTCTCTCTCTCCCCTCTTCATTTCCTCTCAACTCAGCTGGCCACCACTCCTCTCCCCTCTCTCTCCCGTGAGCTTCCCCTTGCCGGCCTCACGCCGCCGTTCACCGCCCGCCGCCGACACCGCCGCCATGCACCACCGTCACCTCCCTTGCTGTCCCTCTCCGTTTCCCTCCATTTCCTCTCCCTCTCGGCTGCATGCAGTAGGGAAAATGCCGGATCAGCCGACCACTTGAGCTGCCATCCGCTGTCCACCCTCGCCATTGCTTCGCCGAAGTAGCTGTTGCCGTGCCAAGGCTCTCGTTTGCCCTCTTGCTCAGTTTTCTTGCTTAGGCTAAGAGTAAGTGACTTCCTAATCCTTGGTTAGGCTAGTGGGTTATCAATGGCATGTCTAGGGATGGATTAGGGGCTGTGCATGGTTGGTTTGTGGTTGGATAAGCTTGATTTGCTGAATGGTGCAAGATTTATGATTCTCGGATTTCTGATTGTTACTGTACCTCTGTGCTTTGTTATTTTTTTAGTGATCATTGTGGGCCGAATCTGAAAAAGTGTTCTTCATGAAATTTGTTCCCAATATCTTTAAGTATAATATAATTTAAATACAGAATTTTTGGAGTTTGTTTAGGGCCATTCGGATGTCAGTCTTCAGACCGTCACAAAACTGCCCGATTTACTGTTCATCCGACCTTTCTGTCTTTCCGAATTTTTATAAAATTTTCCAGACCTTATTTCAACAAACTTCATCACAAAAATTGTTAAAGACACTTTTCTCTATGACATATAAAAATTTCAGGGCTTTCTAAAATGATTTGGGTATCAAATGAGTTGTATCTTTTATGGTCTGAGGGGCTGTTTGAGCGAACCGGGTTCTGTCCGGATTTGAGTGTCAAAACGAGGTACTTACGGTTGGAATTGGGTTTCGAGTTCTTCACAGAAAATGTTTATCAAGATGTTTTGTATAACTTATCCAAATTTTATAATTTTTGGAATTGATTTGCTATTTATTTCAAATGGATTTTTATCACTGTGTAACTGCCCAGTTTGGACCCGATTTTGTATACTCACCTAATCTGAGCTTGGGATGACAAGGAACGGTGGCTGATCACTGGTAACCGATTCAATCGGTGGCACGATCCTAAGGGCGGCGGTGAGTGGCGACCGGCGGTCTTCAGTTCTCACGGTGGCAGCTCTCGATCAACTCGGTTGGTGGCTCACGGTGAGAGGGCGGACGAATGGTGGCGAGGCGGTGGACGGCGGTTTCGCGATGATGGTGAGTGGACACGGTGGCGCGGCCTCTAAACGGCCGAAAGGGGAATGGTTGGCGAGGGGGAGAGAGAGAAAGAGAGAGAGAGGGGTTGCTGGTGGTGGTGGAAGGCGGTGTGAGCGGCGATGGACGGCGGTGAGGCTCCTCGGTGAGCGGTGGGCGGCGGCGGTCGGATGTGTCTTCCTCTATACGACAGAGAAAGAGAGGAGATGGATAGAGGGAGAGAGAGAGTCGTGGTTGGTGGTGGCGGCCAGTGACGACGGCAGCAAGGCGGAGCCGAGAGGGCGTCGGCGGAGGCATCACGGTGGCGTGGCGGCTTCAGCGGTGAACGGTGATTCTCGGCTCTCACACGGCCGAGAATGAGACGGAGAGGAAAGGACAGAGAGAGAGAGAGAGAGAGAGAGAGAGAGAGAGAGAGAGAGAGAGAAGGGGGAGGTGTTGATGGTGATTATGGATACTAATTGTAGCAAAGTATAACCGACGCGAGGAAGGGAGACAAAGAGTCTCGGCTTGAAGGGAGAGTGACGGGCATCCTCTATAATTTCGGAACACTATTTAGGCTTAGGGGCAAAGTTGTCATTTCTCTTCGATTCCGAGTCATATTGCCGTTTTTCGACCGGATCAACCTCATACATGATTGGCCAACATAATTTGACGTCGTCTTTGCGAAAACCATCCTGTAAACCCACGAAAATTGGTTTCGATGTCCGGATTAAATTTTACAATCAAACTTGTCGAATTTCAAATTTTCGAATCTCTCACTAACGGGTGGCTGTTTAGGAATTACACGTAACGACCTAGGGTTATCCAAGTCACAAGGGTCTTGATTGTCGAGAGAACAAGAGGAATTATTACTAGTTCCGGAGATCACGATCGTTCAGTTTAAGTTCGGGACTGGTTGGCCACGTGAAATCTCGATCTTGCAGAATCACCTGTTATCCGATCATACATCGTTGGCCTTGGCCAAACTGAGTCCGTTATCTTCCGAAGATCGGTCCACATTGACCCAATATATTCCCTCGTCGTTTCTTGAAATCAGTGCTCAATTCGCGACTGGGTCCCTGGCCATGTACCTATTCCTAATTAGCCCTTCCCATTCGGTCAGTATCCCGAGAGTGATCGGCTCTGGGTGAGACTTACGAAAATGAAATAATAAATAAGACTCGTTTTATTCATTCCGGAAATTGAGTCGAATTTTCGGGATGTTACAGTATAAAGGTGACAAAATGCCGATAGTGAGGAAGATGATGATCTTCCCAATTTAATAGATGACCCCATCCAGATTCTATCCAGATTATCGTCAACAAGGACAAACCTGATGAACGGGTCAATAAACTTGAAGAGAGAGTAAAGCAGCTGGAAAGTTCACAGAATTCACCTTCGATCGATCTGTCTCTGTACACACAGATCAAAATCCGGAAGAAGTTTAAGATGCTGGATTTTGACAAGTACAATGGCACCTCCTGTCCAAAGGCCCACCTATAGCTATACCACATACAGATGATCTCGTACGTTGATAATGAACTCCTAATTATCCATACATTTCAAGCAAGTTTGACGGGTCCTGCTTTGAACTGATATCTCATGAAGAAGATAAATGGGCTCAAAATCTGGAAGGAAGCTCTAAAGCAATACAGGTTCATAACGGACATCATTTCTACCCGTGAAGACCTCAAGCATGCTCAGATAAAAAAGACTGAGTCTTTCAAAGATTATGCTATCAGATACAGAAATATAGCTGCTTAGATTGTCCCGGAACCCATAGACAGTGAATTGAAGAGGATGTTCATTAAAACTCTCCCGTTCGAGTACCATAATTGGATGGTAGCCATTCCGGCTGAGAACTTCAATAAACTCATCCCCATAGGCGAATAGATTGAGATAGGGTTGAAAGATGGGTGGTCTGTGGAGCTGTCTTCTTCGACCAAAAGATTTCGCATAAGAAAGGAGAAAGAACAGGCAGCTGAAATAAATGTGACGTATATCTAGCCAAGTCGGAAGAATGTTAATGTCACTTCAGCGATTCAAGTAGTAGAAACTCAGCAATATAGCACGAGTCGTCAACCTTCTCAGAGGAGGAACAACAAGAGGCAATCCACCCCCTCCCTGGGTCGTTGTCTCAAGTGTTGGCGGTCATCCGATAGAAAGGTTTGCTTATCATTGAGCTAAAGCGGCCCAACCCCGAGCAATTCTATAACTACGATCCGTCCAAGAAATATGATTATCATATGGGTGAAGTGGGGCATTTAACTGATGATTGTATCGCTCTCAAGCATCGAATCCAAAACTTGCTTGATACAAAGGCATTTTCCTTTCAATCCGCTAAGCCGAATGTTCAGAGCAACTAGCTCCCTGATCACGTAGGCAATGTGAATGCCATATTTAGTTTCAATACTGGTCGAATCAAGAATATTAAGGTATAGACCACCGATGTCTACGATGAGTTAGTGAAAGTCGGTTATTACCCGAGTAATGAGGTCCTTCCCCTGGCTATCATGGGAGAAAGAATCTCAAGGATGGTAGAAGCTTGGATGATCGTTTATGCTAACCACACTAGCATCATTTCCACTATCTCTGAAGTGGTTATTAATTGGATGAAGAGTTTGCTACATCGAATACCAGGAAGGACAACCTCGATCCTTTGCTTGAAGATATGCCTCCGCTCGCAGATGCGACTAATGATGAAGAGATCGTAGTAAGCACGCCCACATCCGATGAAGGGATAGTGATCGAGATACCTCAACCGTATGAGTACTGTGATAATAAACCAATCCCTTGGTCTTATAGTCTCGATGTCGACTTAGTTATCAAATCTGGACGTACCTATAGTCAAGCTAATGCCCAACCTGTAAAACCTGTTACTGATGATGAAGCCATGGAGTTTCTGGCTATGATCAAGGCTAGTGAATACAACATAGTTGAGCAACTGTGCAAGATGCCTGCGTAAATCTCTCTGCTTGAACTCTTCCAAATGTCTGTCAAATATCAAAAGGCCCTGATGAAGGTGTTAAGTGAAGTCCACGTGCTCGAAATGATTGATCATGATAAATTAGAGGAATTTGTGAGTTCCATACTCCTCAAAGGCCTTATAGCCTTTTTGGATGAAGAGTTCCCTCTAGAAGGGAGAGGACATACTAAAGCACTTTACATTTATGTCAAATATAAGGCCTCGCATGTAGCTCGGGTACTCATTGACAACAGATTAGCCTTGAACATTTATCCTCTGGTGACTTTACACCGCCTCAAGATAGATCTTTCTAGGATAAATTCTGCAAAGAGCTCCATGCGAGCCTTTGACGAAACGAAGAAAGAAGTGATGGGAGAAATCCACTTTGACATATAGATAGGACCAACAATGTTCAACATCTTATTTCAAGTCATGGACATTCCTATTGCTTTCAATTTTCTGTTGGGTCGTCCATAGATTCATACTACTAGAGTTATGCCATCCAGTCTACATCAAAAGGTGAAGTTCGTTGTGGAGAAAAAGTTAGTCACAGTCCATGGTGAAGAAGAGCAACCAATTTATCACGTAATTGATATCCCCTATGTTGAGCCGAATTACAAAATAGAATCGAACTATCAGTCGTTTGAGCTCATATCGACCATACATATATCTAGAGGATCATCACCACCCGTTCCTAAGATGTCAAATGCTACAGTCATGGTCGGAAGAGTAACGGTGTCTTATAATTTTACTCCGGGTGAAGGCCTTGACAGGAATGGTCAAGGTATCAGCTAACTAGTGGAGGTCTCTTGGAGGCCCCACACTACTGAGTTATGGTGGGGTCAACTGTGCCAAATAATGGGGGACGTGGACGTGGACATGTCGAGGTCAAGGTCGAGAAGACAGGCAGAATAAACAGCAATCCGAAGAAGAGCCGAATGGTGAAGAACGTGGGCATGGAATTACCTAAAATAATAGAGAGCTTGGACGTGGTAGGTTGTTTTCACACATTCGCACCACATTCGCAGGCGCTGCAATAATGATGCATGAAGAGAAAGAGGTGACCGACACTTTGGGGCAACCAAGCGGCAAGTGCGATTATTATGAGAAATACTAGGCGCCCAAGCTTCTATGTTGACCCTTGTGACATTGTCCCAGATGGATGGGGAGGTATGGATGATTCAATACCTCTAATGATAGAAGATCTTGATGATGAAATAGAGGGAATCACTACCCTATTCAATGATTTCTTTATTGGAGCTATCGAGGAAGGATCATCGGATGGAATGGGCACTAGCCCGCAAGATTAACACCTTTACTTTTTTTCGCACACTCCCATGCGCAAGAATTTTTACTGCTTTCTAGGACTTGCCCGGTCTTGGGAGCTACTTTTTAGGATTTTTCATTTCTAGGACTCATCGTTACAATTTCCATTCAATAAATGTAATTCATTTGGTGATAATCAATGAAATTACAAATTATTTTCATTTTTGAGGGCATGTTGAGGTACATCAAACTAGCCCGGTGATGATATCCAACCGATAAAAGAAAAATATAGCCAAGGAGAATTCTGAGGCCTGGGCTTCTTCATGCTTCCTCGTGTTGAAACTTTTTTGAAGAGAATTTTTAAAAAAAGAGTCACAAAAAAATCAAAAAAGAAAAAAAAATGCATTGTTTAGCCATGTTTGTCCTTCTAAATCACTTACTTTATATTTTAGGGGCAATCTTATGACACGTAAGGGTATGGGAACGGTCCAATCTGACGAATTATGTGTCGCCGAGCCTGATCTCGATGACACCAACGAACTCGAAGATTCCTCGGACCTTCAGCGCGATATAGAGCGTCATGAAAGACCTAAAGTCCTGACAGCAAACCAAGCTATCACTATTAACCTAAGTGATTTAGGGGAGCCTAAAGAGGTAAAGATAGGGGCAACCTTTCCCGAAAGTGAGACGAAACGCCCGATCCAGTTGCCGCATGAGTCGGTAAGTCTTTCAACCAAAAAGTGTGTCAAAGACACTTCATGGTAAATGATCTAATCCTAAGAAAAGTACACCCGATTTTTCCTGTTCTTGGGGGTAAATTCGTCCCAAACTATATTGGTCCATACGTGGGTAAAAAGGTGCTCCCCAGAAGTGTCCTGATTCTCGCAGAAATAGACGGTCATGAGTTTCCCACGCCTTTTAATTCTGATACTATGAAGATGTATTATCCCTGATAAGATCTAACATTTTTGCAGCAAAAGTTTTCAAGTGTTTGATTTTATACTCTGAATTGCAAACATTTCACTTATAAATAAATGGTTTCAATTTAAAGATGGAATGTGTACACTGGCTTTAAATTTTGCATGGTTATTTTACCGATCTGCATCAACGATTTCAAAAAAGAAATCTATTTGGGCAATCTGATAACTCATGTAGAATGAATTGAATGTATTGAATGAGGTATATCAGGATGTTAAAAGGCAAGCCATATCCTATATACAGTCCCATGCACTAATCCTTAGTGAGTTGAGTAAAAAAAAATTTCATGTCTACAAGGTAAAAGATTATCTCGCAAAAGGTATGGCAAGCAAAGTGATGAAAGGCAGTTCATTTCTCTATCCCAAACACTACAAGTTATCCATTACTTCACCACTTTGAGCCTAAACGCTTGGAGAAATTCTTTCAAAGTACCCCTGTCAAGAACCACTTCACATCGGGGCAAACTGGAGGTAAGTTAGCATTATAAGGTGAAAAATGAATAGAAATTATCTTACTCTCACTTGCATCAATCTTCGAGTGTTGCTTTTTCAGATGAATTCACATAAAGTTCAAGTGCCTTAGGATGACGAAGAACATTTCTTTCTCTATCCTATACACACTTTATCTTTTGCTAAGCCCAATTGAGCCTACAATTTTATTTCATATGAACCCAGTTGGTGATCATCCCCCACACTGGGGCAAGCAAAAGTCATCATTGTTCAAGTAGCATATTTGGAGAACCGATAAAAGATGAAGACCCTTGAAAGTCCAAATGTCGAGTAATTTGATAAAAACAAGCCAAAGTGTGGTTGGCCAACATATGCATTATAGACAGTGTGTGTCAAAAGTCAAAAATAAAAAAAAAGAAAAAAAACTAGGGGGCAAGAAAAAGCATGTGCCTGGTAAAAGCAAGGCCAATGTCCAATGAAAAAAATAATAATAAGCGTGTTAAAATCATCTCCAATGGGATAGTTATAGTCCTACAAATTTAGAGAAGTAATGAATTCAAGCCTAATGAAGCATTTACTGAAATGACAATGCCTGAGGATGAAGAAGAACACTAGTGATAATGCCAAGATGATCACTAATTCACCCGAATTATATATATTTTGAGCCTAATGATCCATTCATTTCTTAACCTATGAGCCTAGCCTATATTATGTCCCTTATAAAGTCTCTTCATATTATGGCACTTGAACTGATGTAGGATTCAGATATTTATAAGCTTAGCTTGAAGAAGTGTGAGCAAGTCCATTTTTATCTTATTTTGTAGGGTTCTTGACTTGTAAACCCGGAAATGATTACGAAGTATTTTCTTTCAATAGCCTCAACTCAAAGAGTCCCTTTTGCTAAGCCATTGACCAAGCCCACGTTACGGTCCTAGCAAAGACCTCTCGATTGTTAAAGTTGTACCGCTTGTGAGAATATTGGAACCCTTGTCGATATGATGATGTTGAGATAAAGTGATTCTCATAAATCAGCCTTTTTTAATGAGAATGAGTGAAAGCCTTTTTGGATCGGAAGTCCTTCATTGGATCGAATTGTCTTATCATGATTCTCCCCAGTGACGCTTGGTAATGATGATTCGACAAAATTGTCATGCATGAAAATCGGTTGAATTTATAGTGCATGGGTATATGTGTTCTTGATTACCTATGAATACATGATACATGTCGCGTAAAACTATGTCTAGTAGGAGACACGCCGTTAAGAATCAGAGATATCACAAGATAAGTATATCTCTATCCTTTGGATGCTTGTGACTATCCAGGTATCCTTAAACTTGTTCGAGCAATCCTCATGCCCCATATTTGATCAATTTATTGCAATCTCTAGATGCCTCTGACGGTATCTAGATATCTATTGATCAAGCCTTTTTAGGTACTTCTAATGATATTTGGGTACTTTGTCAAGGAATCTCTGAGCATTCGGCATAGCCCCTTTGTTCGCTAAATCGTTACATACCTCTGACAGTATCCAGGTGTTTAGCAGTTGACTTTTTCCGAATACCTTTGACAATATCCAGGTATTTCATAAAAAGTAGGAATGAATTTCAATTTATCGAATCGTTTTTCAAGTACCTCAAATGATAACTAGGCACCTTGTTAAGCTTCATTTTTAGCAACTTGGAGAAAACCCTACATTAGGCACCTCTAATGATATCCAGGTTCCTAATGGATAATTTTTTCGAGTACCTCTAACGATATCCAAGTATTTCGATAAAAGGTGGGATAAATTCCATTTTGCTAGATTATCGCCGGATGCCTCTGACGATATCCAGGCATTCAGTGGAAGGTCTATTTCGAGTATCTTAGATGACATCCAGATATTCGAAGTAGTCTTCCATTCTTTGATTTCTAGATGCCTCAAATGATATCCAGGTGTCTATTAATCATTATCTTTGATTACCTCAGACGATATCCAGGTAATTCGAACTACCCTTCGTGTGTCCTAATTGAATTACAAGTCATCGAAGTCCATCAGCATTCATTAGGCAATACCTTTGGGACAGAGCCCAAA
This sequence comes from Syzygium aqueum, assembly GCA_031216185.1. NCBI lineage: Eukaryota > Viridiplantae > Streptophyta > Magnoliopsida > Myrtales > Myrtaceae > Syzygium > Syzygium aqueum. The sequence continues at coordinate 20,813,377 of CM062233.1, forward strand.
TATTTTCCAAACAATCTACAGAATCGAAGTAATGCCTCAAATTACTTCACCACTCAAGTTAGGTAAGTAACTCAAGATATGTTTTCTATTTTACGCCAGCATCCATCATGACATATTGCATTCCAAAACGGGATTAATACTCCCACCAAAAATAATATTCATTGCATTTTCATGGTAAAAGTTTAGGCATCATTTTAGTCTTTGAATGCAACCTCGTCGAGCTCACCTTCAAAGAGGGCAGCTATTGATACATCAATTTCAACCGACCATTTAATAATAATTTACATAGAAAATTAGGGATTAAATTTTAACCCCTAAAAAAATATTAAAATTGCATAGCATATAGTTTAAGTTCATATAGGTTAGTTGCATTCCGCATCGGATCGGCGGTGGCAAGAAAGCTGAAAATTCATCGCGTAAACCATGCTCGAGCACTCGGCTCACTCAAGGGATTAGGGGGCTAAAATTCACAAGTCTAAAAGGCTTTGGTTATTTTAATTTGAGCTTAAATCAGCACAAATTAATTTAGCCCATTTGGAATTAAAATAAAATTAATAAAACCTAAGTCTAAGCCCATTAGGACTAGGAAGCCCAGTTAATTAACCTAGGGTTGCGATATAAATATGTCGTTATACGTCATAATGAAAGGGAGCTCTCATAATTTTCAAGATCAGAATTTTCAGAGAGACATACGAGATCGAGAGCAAGGAGTGAGAAAGAGAGAGAGAGAGAGAGAGGGCTGATCGTTGCCGCCACCATCCGACGTGCCCCACCGCTGTTCCCGCGCTTAGCCCGCCGCTGCTCCTGCTGTCATCACCAACCTGAACAAATGCCTGCACCCTGTATCATCACTGGTTCCCGTTGCACTTGCCACCGAGAGCTGCTCATCCAGGACGTCCAGCGAATCCAACAAACGTCAAAGTAGTCGTCGCGAGCTCTTGTGTCTCCGACCTCTCGGTTCTAGGCTATCCCAGTTTGTTGACGATTTCTCTTGCGACCAACAAGTTTGTTTGACTTCCTTGGTGTCCCCGCAACCTCGGTCCATCCCACACCGCCACACAATCAGTGACAGAAAGTTGATAGAAGAGAAGAGGACAAAAGTCAAGTGGTGGATTGAAGATTAAAATAAAAAAGGGTTCAAAGTGGAAGATCCTCAAGAGCATTCCATCGGCTCGTAGATCAGTTGAATTTCTCTCATGCACTCCATCTCTTTCATGGACCTTCCCAGCGAAAGAAATAAATAGAAAGTAAAAAGAGTTGGAGTGGAAAAGAGTGATCAATCCCCGACGTGCTCAACCGAATTCTTAGGTAATTTTGTGATATCAGCAATATTTGAAAATACCTAAAATTAGGAATCATTCTTAATTTGGCAACGTATCTGGACGATTATCCGACCTTATCCCTAAGGTACGATACGCAATGACACGGAAAATCGTTATCTTATCCATGATCGCTTGGATACGATAATAGATTTTATTTGCTTTCCAAATTTGAACAATCAGCTTTCCGTCGATATCTATAACCTTATAGATATGACCGTTAGTTTGATTTCTTTGCCTAATTTGAATTTGATAAGAAGAATCTTACGGATTACGTGGATTATTTGAACATGGCTGTTATCTTTGTTTAAATGTTTTCTTTTTAAATAAAGAAAATCAAAAAATATGTTAGGATTTAAATTAGAAATCTTGCATGCTTAGGGAATCTTAAATATATCCAAAAAAATAAGATAATTATTTGATTTAAATTGGGATTTAGGATAGCATATTTCCTAGTTTAAATTAAAGATTGTTTTAATATTAGTGGATTATTTATGATATTTAATTATTTCGAATTTTCATAAAAATCCCAAAAAAGGAATCACTTTAGGATAGATCAAATTATTTTCTCTAGGATAGATTGCATGTTAATTTGAGTAATTTTTAATTCCGAATTTCATTTGAAATTACCAAAAACAAATCATTTGTCCGTCATTAGAATTATGTCACGTTGTCACATGACATATAGTTTGCATGTTAGGTTGCATTAATCGCATGTTAATTTTTGTACGTCATTACATATAGATTAGCTTTCATTTAAATAAGTAAAAATCAATAAAATATTGAGTGAATTGCTTGTTAATTAGAAATCATGTTAGGATTATTGATGTGATTTTTTAGTTAACAATGCAGATACTTACGTTTCTTCGAGGTAAGTAATTCTCCCAATCTTGCAATTTACTTAATATTTTGATTATTGGGTGTTACTTTGATGGTTTGCGCATCCGTATGATCACCTCACATACTAGTGACTAAGTTAAAATAAATCCAAACTGTCTGCCAAAATATTTTTCTTTTTTGAAAAGAAAAGGTACCGAAATGGCGTTAAACTAGATCTAGCGTAACTAAGTTCCCTTCTTTTGAATCTCTGATTCGTAGGAATAAAACATATCTCCCTATATTTTATTTAGGTTTCTAATCGACCTACTACAAATAGATTAGTGGCGACTCTAAGCATGAAAACATTTGCACGTTAAGAACTTAAATCCTAAGTTACGAATTGGTAGGGCTTGGGAGGGCCCGAGTTAAGTTTAGTCTTAATAATCCATTAGTTTGAGAAAATTTAGGTCGTGACACTAATCATTTAACATTATTTGATTAATGGTTAACGATAATGGGCTACCATTTACATTCACAAAACGACAACTCATATCGATTAGCCCCTAAAATCGAGTTCTAAGTGACCATAATGGGCTACTCACTGAACATGCATCAGGCCTAACATACATCTAACAAGCACATGTATAGCAATGGCATAAGCATGCATTCAAGCCCATGGGCCTTATTTCTCAACCAATCAAGCAATGGGAAGTGGGTTTCATAAGAAGACCACTTATTAAGTTATTTTCTAATTTGGATTACTTCTGTTCAGATGTAATTAATCCACCTAATGATGTACAAATGAAGTGATTCAGGTGTCATTAGAAAGCTTATATCATGAGGATCAAAAGTCAAGCAGACCATTATTTCTAATTCCCCACCGATTTTCACAAAAATGACAAATTTACATTCGGTGACAGTCTGGACCCGGTTCTGTTAGGGATTTTAAAAATAATGACGGGAAAAATAACAAACCTTATCAAAACTGCATGAAAATTTTTATGCATTTAGGATTCTCTATGTGTGACAACTTTTGTGTTTTGAGTTTTTGGTAAAAAGTCCTCCAAATTTTTATAAAATTCATTTTTCACCAAGGACTCATTTGCAAATCAAATTTTAACCCGAGAAAACCTTATACGAAATTTTACCAAATTGACTCTCTAAAAATTGCTATTAGGCCCTCAAAATTTCTAGTCAACATAATGAGACCACCAAGACCCCCGAGAAACAACTTTGTAGTTTTGAGTTTTTGTAAAGGAGGACTCTAACTTTATCAAATTCGGAGAAACATACTTTTGAAGATCCAAATGAACTCCAATATTGATAAAGTTAGTATCACTGGAAAGCTCTTGATCTCAATGTGAACTTTCATGAAGAACATTTTTTCATATTTGAACACACGAATTTGTAAAAATCAAAGAATACATGAAGGTCAGTCAGAAACTCATCTATCGTCAAATCTATACCGAAATTGTCACGCCCCGGACCCTACCAGGCTCGCGACACCCCTTCGATGGCCATATTGAAAATGCCACATCCTAGGACTTGTCGCCGACCCATCTCCCAATTTCAGAGCATAAGGCACATGCGGAAGCATTAATTAAAACATCCGTACAAAAACAATACATGACCAAGGGTAGTAGAACACTTGAACAATTGAACCACATACTTCATTCAACGGCACGTACTTACAAAATCCAACCTTACATACAAAGGCCACGAGGGTTAAAACAATCATCATCAAAAGAGGCAAGTGGTCGGGTAGGTTAGCCTAGCTATACAAAAAAAGGGTCCACCAACTCCATGGGCTCCTCTTCGGGATCTTGCTTCATTGGCTCTTCCTCGGGATCCTAGAATGCGGTGGCGGACCGCTCATGGTCGGAGTCGGGGGTCTGAAATGGTTATATAATAACCATGAGAACGAGTCTCAATAAGCAACACCCTAAGCCCTACCTAGGCCAATGCGTACCCAGACAAGTCATACCCAAACACATAATAGAACAACCATACGACTTAGGCCCTTGGGCCCAAATCAAACATATGTTAACCCTGCAGGTTAGGCATATAATAATATCACGTCACATACGCGGCATCCTCGATCACACGTACGTCACACGTATGCTCAAAACCTTTAGTGTCAATTCAAAATGTAGATCACCGAGTCATACAAATTCACACACTAACCCATGCATTCATATGCATGCAAATGCCACTACCTTGCCATGCACACGATTTAACTCATATGGCATTCCGGCATAAGATTCCATTCGTGTCCCAATTATAAAATAGAATCCGCTTAGGCACGTCCCATACCATACCCAGCAGATTCCATTACATAATTAGGCACTATGCATCACACGTACTAATTCGCGCGTGTTCCGATTATAGAATTGAATCCGCTTAGATACGTCCCATGCCATACCTAGCAGATTCCATCGCATAATCAGGCACTATGCATCACACGTAGTCATTTATCCATTAATTCGACCCGAAGGCCCGACCCGAAGGCTCGATTCGAAGATCCGGTCCGAAGACCAATCACAACACTCCGTGGCCAGCGTAAAGACGCCCCAGGCCCAGTGTCTCTAGCCCGCGTCCTTACGCATCAGGCGCAACACCGATCTCCTTACGAACCAGAGCCCGCGTAAACGCATCAGGTTGGTCGTCTTCCGGACATACCGGGTATCGTCCTGCTCCAAAGTGCATGAGGACGGCACACCCCGCGTAAACGCATCAGGGCGAAAGTGATCACACATTCACACAACCGGTTTTTATCTGAACACCGCGGAAACGCGTCAGGGCATAATTAGGTGATCACATGTCCATGGCATACACGCATTCTCGCATAATTTCCACAAGCCTCATACTCGGCATGCACAATGCGTGGCCATGCAATTCGCACACGAATGTTGGTGCAATGTACTACAGCATAATGTCCCACACAATTCCATGCCACAGTTTCATGTTCAATGATTCACGTCATATGCTTAATTAGCCCAATCAACACCACGGGGCATCACATGCGAAGTTGGCACTTATGACGTATTCGGCATTATGATGTACATTGATAAATCACCAATCACATTCCACAACGGTCGGTCACATGAGCATGCGACATGGTAGACCCAAGCCATCATGATTGCCAAACCGACACACAACTCAATCACCCCGGCAATCCCGGCACTCCAATCAATTCAATCCTCAAATTACCGTGGAATTGGCCATCAAAACCCAAGGTGGACAGCAGCTAATCCTCATCATTTCGACCTCTAATCCACTTCTAATTTCTGTTTTGTCACCTACCATTAGTTTCCCGGTGCCCACTAATAACATGCAAATCCATATAAGCTCTAATTAACACTATCCGACTAGTAATCACGCCCTAAGCCCGTTAAAACGCATAATCGTCCTAATTAGAGTTTGGAGGTTTACACCCACATATTAGTCATACAAGGCCCAATTAAATCCGCAATGGACAGCCACTAATCAGTCCGAGAGAGGAAAACCGAGAATATACAAAATCGGGTCCAAACTGGGCAGTTACACAGTGATAGAAATCCATTTGAAATAGCAAATCAATTTTAAAAATTATGAAATTTGGATATGTTATACAAAACATCTTGATAAACATTTTATGTGAAAAACTCGAAACCCAGTTCCAATCATAAGCACCTCGTTTTGACACTCGAAGCCGGACATAACCCGGTTCGCTCAAACAGCCCCTTAGACCATCAAAATTACAACTCATGCAGTACACAAATCACTTTGGAAAGCCCTGAAATTTTTATATGTCATAGAAACAAGTGTCTTTAACAATTTTTGTGAAGGAAGTTTGTTGAAATAAGGTCTGAAAAATTTTATAAAAATTTGGAAAGATAGAAAGGCCGGGTGAATAGTAAATCGGGCAGTTTTGTGACGGTCTGAAGACTGACCTCCGAATGGCCCCAAACAAACTCCAAAAATTCTGAATTTAAAGTATGTTATACTTAAAGATATTGGAAACAAATTTCATGAAGAACACTTCCTCAGATTCGGCCCACAATGATCACCAAAAAAATAACAAAGCACAGAGGTATAGTAACAACCAGAAATCCGAGAATCATAAATCTTGCACCATTAAGCAAATCAAGCTTATCCAACCACAAACCAACCATGCACAACCCCTAATCCATCTCTAGACATGCCATTGGTAACCCACTAGCCTAACCAAGGATTAGGAAGTCACTTACTCTTAGCCTAAGCAAGAAAACCGAGCAAGAGGGCAAACGGGAGCCTTGGCACGGCAACGGCTACTCCGGCGAAACAACGGCGAGGGTGGACAGCGGATGGTAGCTCAGGTGGTTAGTTGATCCGGCACTTTCCCTACTGTATGTAGCCTAGAGGGAGAGGAAACGGAGGGAAACGGAGAGGGACGGCGGCTCACGGCGGCGGCACCGGTGGGCGATGGCTCCGGCGGGCGGCGAACGGCGGCGTGAGGCCGAGAGGAAGAAGCTCACGGAGAGGGGAGAGGTGGTCGGCTGGCTGGTGGAGAGGAAATGAAGACGAGGGAGAGAGAAGAGAGAAAGAGAGAAAGAAGTGAGTGGGAGAGAGAGAAAGAAAGGTGATGATGGCTTGCATGGGGAAGACCAAGAGGTAGGGTGCAAGGTTGGACAACAATGATGGCAAGCATGGGGAAGGATTAGAGTGACAAGTGTCACACCTTAGGGCTAGGTCTAAAAACCCCAAATTCGGAATGGTAAAGGGGCTCAAGGGCAAACTCGTCATTTTCCTCCGAAACCGGGTCGAATTGCCATTTTTCGACCGTATAAGTCCTATACATAAGTGGCCAACATAATTTGACGTCGTCCTTATAAAAATCATCCCGTAACCCACGAAAAATTGATCTCGAAGTCCGGATTAAATTTCACGATCAAGATTGCCAAATTTCCAATTTTCAAATCTCTCACTAACGGGCGGCTGTTTAGGAGTTACGCGTATCGACCTCCGGTTGTCCGAATTGCGACGATCTCGATTGACGAGAGAACGAGAGGAATTATCGCTAGTTCCGAAGACACGATCGTTTGGTTTAAGTTCGGGACTGGTTGGCCACGTGTATTCTCGGTCTTGCAGAATCACCGGCTATCCGACCATACATCGTTGGCCTCAGCCAAACCGAGTCCGTTACCTGCCGAAGATCGGTCCATACTAGCCCAAAACTTCCTCGTCTTTTCTCGAAATCAGGCTTAATTTGCGATCGGGTCCTTAGTCCACGTACCTATTCTTAGTTAGCCATTCTCACTTGGTCAGTATCTCAAGAGTGATCAGCTCCGGGCGAGACTTACGAAAATAAAATATTGAATAAGACTTGTTCTATTCATTCTGAAGATTGAGTCGAATTTCGGGATGTTACAGAAATGGCGTTGAAAATTGTCCTTTCCTAACATGCTTGGAATTTTATGAAATTTCATGATGAACAGATTAGGCTATGTTCTACAACTTTCATGCAGAAAGTTTCTTCAAAAAATGATCATAGAAAATTATAAAAATCATAGAACAACATGATGTCAATCAAGAAATCATCAAAACAGAATAGAACATCACATTCCAGATTCTGATCCTAGCCTACAAAGTGATTTTCACCTAGCAAACGAAGTCCGATTAAGGCATGTGATATATCAAATCAAAGCTTGAGATGAGCTTTACAATTCTCTAGTTCATCACATTGCATGATTTCGACCTTTACAAGCTTAAATCATCATTTCAAACATGCAAGCCTTTCTGTACATGATTTCACATAATAACATCCAAATGTACCTACCTTGTTCAAGAGTGTTGCTGAGCTCAAACATGCTATTTTGGCGACCGATGAACTCCAAAATGGTGCCAAATATAGCTCTCGATATCTACGTCAAAAGGTAAGAAAATCGACGTAAGATTGCGATCTAAAGATAAAGAAGTAAAATCAAGCTCAAAGTTGAACTTCGGTGGCTTTTTTCAGTAAAAGCTGGCTACCATAGCCACGTGAGAACACTGAGGGAAGTTGCTGGAGGCTCGAGATTGCCGATCAGCTGATTCAACCTCTTGAACTGGCTGATTCAATCAACGGCGCCTATGCCGATGATGTTGTCGTGAAGGAGATCACGCCGGACAGAGCAACTCCGGCCACCAGCAAAAACAACTGGTCTTGGGACCAGCCTTGTGCAACCGTGGAGGATAGCGGTGAAGCGGTGACTTGCCGGAAAATGGCTAGCGGGAGGTTGAAAGGCTGGCGGCTGAGAGAGAGAGAGAGAGCAAGAGGGAGAGAGATACGTGATCTAGAGAGAGAGAGAGAGAGAAGAAAGGAGAGAGAATTTAGATCTGAAAATGTGAGACCTTCCAAAATTTGGGAGGGAAAAAAGCCTATATACTTCCCTTAACCTTGAATTCTAGGCCTTAGATTGATTCAATAGCCTAGAATGCATCTCTAATGATCAAAAACACTCCTTAAAGGCTAAGGATAAGTGATATGGCATTATGGATGGTCATGATCAATTTTAAATGAATGGTCATGATTGATTTGCTTACCATCTAATTAATTTGCTTAATCCTTAATGAAGGACGTTTTGGTAATTTCACTTAGGAGCATTTTCTTAATTTTTAGTTAAGGGAATTTTTGTCATTTTCGGGCTCAAAGGGATGTGGTCGACCTTGGCTGGTCGAAATAGACCGCTGATCACCGGATTTTTTACTAGAAAATAGCTAATCCAATTAGACCTGTTCAATTTGAATCAAACCGGGTTGAACTAGTTTGTCCCGAGTTTGGCCAGGTTGAACCGGTTCAATCCTTGGTTCCATTTGTTCCATTTATGTACAATTTGATCTCTATCATGATTAATTGACCCAATTAATATTGAATTTGATTAAATTGGATTGAACCAATTTGAAATTTATGTAAAAATTGATCCAATTTAACTTGTTTAGCTTAATTGTTCTTGAATTTGAGTTAATTGCACGGCCAATGTCACATCCCGATTTTTGGGACTTGGGAAGCGGCAGGTAAATTGTGATATCCTCAATTTCAATCCCTGGGAAATGATTATGGGTTAAGTTTGGTGGTTTTCCAATCGGAACTAATTTTACTATTGTTTTCGAAAATCCAGTTTTGGATCATTTATACCCCTTCATTTTGTTATTTTTGGGGAGAACTTTGGGTTCCGAATTTCCAAGCACTTTCTTCTTGAAAGTTGTTCCAAACCTCTTGAAGTTTTACATGATTTAATTTCAGAATTTTTTGAGTTGATATGAGTGGTACAATGGCCTGATTTTTGGACCGTGTGAAACTGCCCAGAATGGGTATTTCGGTGATGTTTATACCGTCTTTATTTTCTACGAGCTTTTCTGGGCCTATTTTGGAAAAGTTTTCTTCACAAAAGTTGTTGAGAACGTCATTTTCTATAATGTGTATAAATTTGGGAATTTGTCAAGATCAATTGGATTCTGGACAGAGCTTAATTTGAGAAACAAGAATTCTATTCCAGTGAAGTATTTTTGGTCTGTCTTTGAGCTACTGAAAGTGGTGGTTATAGAGAGATTTAGATCTTGTGTTCTCATGAGAAATGTTTGTTAAGGTCGTGTTTAAGACATATTCAAATTTGAGAATTTTCGGAATCCATTTACTATATTTTCAAGTCCGATTTCGTGAACAGTGCAAAACTGTCCGGTTTTGCCAGATTTCAAAGAATTAGCATTTTCTATATGAGAACGTTGGAATTTGGACTTGATGTCTTCTGGTGATTTAAAATACACATTCCGAGCTTTCAAATGAGATATTTTATGCACTGATTGGAGGTCGGCTCATGGGGAAAACGAAAAAGAGAAATAGAGAAAGTCAAACTTGGGGAGCAATTTTTGACTAGACTAAGTCCAAGCTTGTTCAAGAAGCTTCATTATGGCTTGTATTTATGAAGTTGGACTTTGGTGACCCGTCATGATGTCATGCATTAATGAATCAAGACTTTAGGGCCACCTTCATTATTATTCTTGACTTTGGACTTAGGCCATTAATGGGTGGATGACACGCGCGCTTACCTCATCGCCCCGATGACACGTGCACTTAGGTCATCCAAAGCTTTGGGCCCAAGTTTTGCCTCTCTATAAATAGAGAAAGGCCATTCGGCCAAAGGAAGAGAGAAGTAGAGAGAGAAAGTGAAGCCAAGAGAGAGAGAGAGAGAGAGCTTACTAATTAGCCCGTGTCTCTCTTGTGGTTTAATCGAGCGAGGAATCCACGTCCGAGGCCCGATTGTTCGTGAATCGGTCGAGAGTTGCCGAGACTTGCGTGTCCTTCACACGCCTCGTTTTCTCTAGTTCTTGTTTGATTGTTGGGTAAGTGAATTCCTTAATATCAGGAAAGGATGTTGAGATGCGTTGTGATGTGGTTTGCTTGGACCATTTCTCGGTCGTTTGGTTGGTCGTGGTTGGTTCATTTCCTTGGTTTGACCGTGTTTCATGTTTGAAGTTATTTTGAGATAGAATTGAGCCTTGATTGGTAAAGTGCACATGAGACAAAACCGAGCCTTGGTTGGTAATCGAGAGTTGGATGGTAAGGTGCACATGTTATAGCCGTGCATGATGTTCTCTTGTATGAACTTCGCTATTGATCTGCCATCGATATGGGTGCGGTAAGGGCCGACTTATGTTAACGGCCATTGATATATCCTCGCTTGATATTAGTGTTTTCACTTACTGAGTCTCCCCGATTCATCCCCCGTTTTTCCCTCTCAGGTCCATAGGATGATCAAATGGACGGCGGCGGCAAAGGGGGAGTTTGAGCCCTGTTTGAGTTCGGGGAAAGCTAGGAGCTGTGAAACCGAAGTAGTGGGCTTAGGATACCCAAGCCATTACGTGTTGTGTGTAATTGGCTAAGGAAGAATAAGTTGGCTTGTAAAATATGTTTGCGTGTCATGTAAACATAAGGTTTGCTCATGATGTTGTCTGAATCCCGCTGTTTATTTATGTGATTGTCCCGAGATATGCTTCCGCTTATTTGTAAAGAAAGATAATAATGAACGGGACGTCACGTTTTTGGCCCCGAGGTCGGGGCGTTACAGCCAAGCTAGACTAACGAATTTAATTGAAGTCTAATTAGCCAAATTGAGTCTCAATTCGTCAAATTGAATATTAGTCTAGAGTAGGTCAAGTTGAATTGTACTAATTAGACCATTTACTCTTAGACTTCTCAATCATTGGATCTCTAAATTGATCAAATTGGCTCAAATTCATGTGAATCTTCCAAATTTGATTTCAAATTTGGATTTCATATAAGAAATTAGGCTCATTCGTGTCTTAACTGTGCAAATCATGAAGAATTGATCAAAGTCACTTATTAGGGCCTAAATTGAGGGTTTTTGCATTTGGCTTGGAATCACAAAATTGATTTCAAAATTGAAAGTAATACAACCTTTAGATCAAATGTCATGAAGGAAACTAACATAAAAAAATGACTAGAAATGAAGTAATTTCATTTTGGCCAATTTAAACCAAATTCTGCAAATTGGGAAAAAGTTTATCCTAAACCGATTTTTATAAAATTTCAAACGCCAAAGTTAAATTGAATGTAAAATAAAATGATTTTTGGATTTTTGTATATTTCAATTTTTTTGGTGAAAGATTTGACCAAAATCAAATCCTAGTTAACATTTCACTAGGAGCTTAATTTTATGATTAAATCTTTGAATTTTTTTAAAATTTCCACCTCTAAAGTGAAATTGAATTTGAAAGGAATATTTTTATTTGAAAGCCCCAATTTGATCTGGGGTTGACTTTTGATCAAAGGGTCAAAAAGTGAACGTGAAGTCAACTATTTAACTTTTCGGGTTTTTGGATAAAATGAATAGAAACTTGTTTACAGAAGTTAGGCTAACAAACAGAATTAAAAAACAACACTTTTGGTTCAAGAAACGGGTTCCGTTGCGATCGGAAATCATAATCTCGAATTTCTGTTTTTAATGACGTGTCGGCTAAAAATTAGATGTCAACAGCTACCCCTCTTTGAGTGAGAGGTTGAAGAGATTCTGCTCAAAAATCAATTGTCACCTGCAAATTTTTAGTCGACTCTACTTAGGAAATAAAAGGAAAATAACAAAATGAACGACATTTGATTAGAGGACATACCTTTGAAACTTACCTCAAGCCTTGGTATTGATCTCATTGTTGATATTCTCATCTCTCTCTCGACCATGTAGCGCAAATGAGAAGGAAGGATCGGAAAGGAAAGAAACAGGAGTAATTCCTAAGAGTGGGTTTTGACCAAAGGTGGGAAGTCTTATCGTATAACAATGAGTTTCTACTATAAAGGGAAAGCCTCACCATTCAATAATGGATATTGACTTGAGAAGGAATAGTCTTACCATTGTAAAAAATGGGATTCGACTAGGAGAAAAGTCTTACCATTCAATAGTGAATGGTAAAAAATGGGATTCGACTAGAAGAAAAGTCTTACCGTGTAATAACAGACTTCGACTCAAAGGAATAGTCCTACCATTGTAAAAAATGGGATTCAACTAGAAGAAAAAGTGAATCAATCATGACTACTAACATTTACCATGTTGATTTAGAAAAGGAATGGTCATGAGTGCGAAAGCACATTATACCGGTTTGAAGAGGCTATAGGCACGAAAGCTGACCATACCTAATTTGAAAAGGGGATGGTTATGAGTGCGAAAGCACATTATACCGATATGATGAAAGGATAAGGATAATGAAGATCCGCTCCACTGGGGGAATTTTGACTTAAAAAAGACTACAAGCTACAAATTCTTGGATATTGAAGATCTGAAGCTACTAGCCTGTATCCACTTGAAAAGACTATTAAAAGGAAATCATTCAAGGTTCAATAACCAATCAACCAAGAAATTTAATCAAATGAAGACTTTGAACATCATCCAGAGAATTGTCAATCAAACTCTTGATAAATGGCATCAACTTGTCAAAATTCCTTTAAAGGAAGGTTTGAACAAAATGATTTTGACATCTTCAAAAGGGTTTGTTAAAAATGCCAAGCTGAAGTGCCTTAATAAAAAAGGACATCTTACAATGGCTCTCATGAAGACTTTTGCTCCCATCCATTAATGTGGGATTCTAACTTTGATCACTGGGGATACCTCACAAATCCTATGCCAAAGGCTTTTGGAAATATTCGTAGTGAATATAACTTGATTAATCAAAAAGGTTTTTTGAAGAACCATAATGCGAGCTTAGTCATTGGCTTATAGAAGGGATTTTTGCTTTGAGGCCAAGAAAGGAATATCAAATAATATCTTTATCGGGTTTACAAATCAAGAACCTTGAACATAAGCCAAGATAGGATTGCTTCCACTCCTTCAAGTGGTAGCTTCTTTGTGAAATCTTTATGTCGACTCAAACCATCCTAATCGAAAGACACTTCGGAGAGGGTTGTAATGTCAGTTTGGGTTAGGCTCAAAAGGCTTAAAATCTTGTAGAAGGGGTTTTGGAGAGGAAATGGTGATTATCTTGGCATCATTACCAAATTATCCAAATTTGACATCATTTGACTCTTGAAAATCAATTTGTATCGAGAGTCCATTTTTCTTGCAACATAAGAGCTTTGCTCTTTTCTAAGCATCTTTTGCTATTGAAATTTTGTTTTCATCATTAGCATATTGCTTTTTGCTTTTGCTTTTGATGCATTTTCTTTTCATGGGCATTGGCCTTGCTTTTACCTGGCACATTGTTTTGTCATGCCCCATAGTATTTATCTTTTGCGTTCTTAGGACTCTCGAGACACTGTACACATATTCATCAATTTTTTCAAATTTTCTTGGTAAATCATTTTACATTGCCCTAGTGTGGGGAGATAATCACCATTTGGGCTTTGAAATGAACATGTCTAAGGCTCAACTTGGCTAAGCAAGGAATATAAGTGTTTGGGTAGAGGAAAGAAATGCTCTTCTTCACTTTGGGATGCTTCGACTTTCATAAAGATCTACCTGAAGTTACTACGAGAAGGTTGATGCAAGTGAAAGCAATGAAATCTTTCTTAATCTTTTGCTCCAAATGATCAACCAAAACCTCCTAATTTGCCCAAATGTAGGGTGGTTCTTGATAGGGGTATTTTGAAAATTCTCCCTATTTGGCTCAAAGTGGCTGGTAAGGGATAAAATAAGTGTTTAGCATAAAGAAATGAAATGCCTTTTATCACTTCAATCCATGTATTCATTGCGAATAACCCTATGTCCTAAGACCAGGTTTTATTTTTTGCTCAACTCTCAAAAGTGTATAGGGAAGTGTTGGATAGGGCTTGCATTTCGTCATCTTAAGTACTTCGATTTGGCATGACTAACATTCCTTTTTGTTTCATAAAAAATTGTCACGCCCCGACCTACTCGGTTCGTCATCATCGCCCTTGGTCGTTTGATGTGCAACGCTCCCAGGATTGCATTGCCGACCCAACCATCAGAGAACAAAACACATGCGGAAGACACATATATATAACTATGTATATATACACCCGTACAGTTATAATGATAACCATGAGTAGAACATTACACCAAGAATGATACTGAAAACAAACTTATTACATTGCCTTAAGAAAATATTTACAACTGATATATACGACAAACTATGCCTGTCACAAGCCACACTACGAAAACACCAAAAGCCGACACACTGCAGCCATTACATCAAAAAGGGGCTTTGGCTGCACAAGTGGGTTTGGTTAGCTACTAACTAGGGTGAGATGGCCTACCAAAAAGGGTCATAGGGAAGTTGGGGGTTAGGGCTGAGCTAGGGCATCCAGTCGGGGTCCGATCCCGAGGAATCATACTCTGAGCTCTCCTATGTCTCGGACTCCTCCTGAGAGCTAGCCTGAGGTTCAGACTCCTCCGAGTCCATATCCCAGACTGGCACTCTCTCCTCCTCAGAATCGTATTCTATCTCTGGATCAAGATACCACCCAAGCTCCTTGTTACTGTCTACTTCTGCGACTTCTCCATTCTCAGCTTCATCGACATCCATGGCATCCGGTAGATCCTCGTCGTTCAACCACTTATCTTGGTCTTCAGCTACCACCTGGGGCTTCTCATCTAACTCGGGGTCATAGGCTTCCCCTATCGATTCGTCATCAGGGTTAATCACCTCGCCATCAACTATGATCGGCGTCATCAAACCATTTTCGTCTAGAGGCGCATCAAAGGATCTAAGAGGTGGACCTATGTGTCCCTGATCATCACCAAGGCACCAGGCGATATATTCTTGCTTCTGCTCAAAGGGCTCTCCGACATCTACGGACACCACGGATCGATATCTAATATAGGCCTCTCCATTTTCCGAAGGAAAAACACTAGTGAACCACTCTAGCTGTGTCGGTATCCCAAAAAGTGGTGGTGGCTGCGGCATTTCTCAAGGACGGGGGTCTGAAATGTTTGGTTTAAACACCAATGAGAACACATCTCAGTGAGTACAACCCCTAAACCTAGGCTAGGCTAACGTACAATTCTCCTGACCACAAACAACATATCACAAACAATGGCCTAGGCCCTCGGGCCCAGACCTACGATTACACGGACCCTGCAGGTTAGGCAATTTAATAACATATAGTCACGACAAACACGTGGCATATTTCATCACGCGAACGCCACATTCGTGATCATAAATCAACGTGCTCATTTTCAAGTCATGCACCGAATAATATGCATCAATGTAACAATTAATGCAATCATATAATTGAAGATGCCATACACATGCCAAATCTCAATTTAAATCACACGTACACTAACTCGGCATTCATTTTTAATTTTATGTTCGACCCGAAGGCCCGACTCGAAGGCCACGATTCGAAGACCCGATCCGAAGACCACGACCCGAAGGCCACAATCCAAAGACCAATTCTACACTTCATGGCCCGCATATAGCATTCTTGGCCCAGTGTCTCTAGCCCGCGTCGAAACACTCTAGGCGTAACACCGATCTCCTCACGGTCAATGCCGTCTTCCGAACGAACCGGGAGCGACCCGAAGGCCACGATCCGAAGACCGTATTGTGGCCACACGGCACACGGCCCATTTTATCTGAACTCGGCGTGAACGCATCGGGCAATTATAGTGATCACACGCTCATGTCAGGCATGCATTTCCGTACAACATTAATCAAAGCCTCATTCTCAACAAACGAATGCGTGGCCAGGCAATGTCAGGCAATATGTCATGAGCATCAATTATGTACAAGCACTTAACCCAATCTAGATTAACGCACAGTGCTTGATCGGCCAATTAATACTATGTGGCCCAATAATCACGTTTTATAATCCACAATAAATTCAATTAATTCGCACGTGACACATTTGACACGGCAACATCGAGATTGGCCCCAAACAATGTCAATCAACACCAAATCAATCAATTTGGGCAATCTCAACCATGCAATTGGCAATTATCGCGGTCTAATTAGCCCTGGTACGAAATCTAGTCCTAGGAAAATCAACATTTCCTTAATTCGGTCGGACTTAATGATCATTCCTAAAAACCCCATTAAATCATTCAAGATTTAAGGACACATACCATTCCACATTTCAATTCAAAACTAGTACCGGTAATGCCTAACCCTGTCCCAAATGCACCGAAAACACCTAAGCCGGTCTAGAAAAATGTACAAATAGTCCTAATCAGGGTTTAAGAATTATACTCATGATTTTCTAGGCCCACGATGACGTAGGAACGGCGGCCAGACACTGGTGAACAGTGTTTCCGGCGACCGGTTCCCGGCGAGACCGTACGGCGTGAACAGTGACCGTACGGGGACGTGAACAGTGATTCCGTACGGACACTATACGGACGGGGCTGGTTGAGGTCGTACGGCGACGGGGGACGGGCCTGTGGCGACGGTTTGGCCGGCTGAGCTCCGGCGAAGCCCCGGGCGTCCAAAACAGAAACTAGTGAGAGAGAGGAAGAGAGAGAAAACGGGCCGAATGAGGGGGAAAACGGGGCTGAGCTGGGCTGAGACTTCAGCTGGGGTCTGGTGGTGTCGAGGGGGAGCAGCAGCGCCGCCGGTGCCGGCGCACGGTGGCCGGAGGAGTTCCAGCCAAGCTTTGGCCGAGAGGTAGAGAGAGAGAGGAGAGAATTCGGGAGAGAGGGAGAGGAGAGAGAAGCTGTGCAGATCAGAAATGGGAGGAGAGAGAAAGGAGGCCGGTCCAAGTAGTCAAAGAATGAGGCAAATCGCGACAAGTGTCGCCCATCCGTGCGTTTTCCCATTTTACCCTTCGATCCGACGATCCAAAATCGTTCAACCTAAATAATTGAGGGGCATTTCGGTCAAATGGCCAATAATTGAGCTGATAGGCCTCTGAAAATATCCCAGATGATCACCTCGAAATTCGGACCTGAACCGGGTTAGGGGCGAAACTGTCCTTTTTCCGGCCCCGGGGCGAAATTCCAATTTTCACACCCACGCGTTCCATATATGCGTGGCCAACCTATGGTGGTGTCGGAATCTCGAAATTCATTTTCTAAGCCCTCGGAAATCGACTGCGAAGTTCCGTGAATAAAATAATATTATTTTTCCAATTTTTTTTGAAATTCCTGTTTTGGTCCAAAACGACCCCTGGCATGCGTGGCCACTCCAAAATGTCGTCCGTCTCGAGAAATAACCTCTTATGGCCCCCGAACCCAAATCGGCCTCCCGAGGGCAAAACTATCATTTTCCGTTCCTGGACCGAAATTCCAATTTTCAACCCTACACACTCCAAATATGTGTGGCCAGCGAAATACGACGTCAGATTTCCAAAATCTGTCTCTTAAGCCGTTGAAAATTGATATTCAATTCCGGGCCAAATCATGTGTTCAAAATCTGCTCGGTTTCAAATTTTAGGATCTCTCACTAACGGGTGGCTATTTAGAATATACGCGTATCGACCTAGGGTTATCCAAATAACGTCGATTTTGTCCTTTGAGAGAATGAGAATCTATCGCTAGTCCCGAGAATCACGATCATACAGTTCAGGCTTAGGATTGACTAACTACGCGTACTTTCGGTCCTGCAGAATCACCTGCGATCCAATTGTACATCGTTGGCCTTGGTTATATTCAATCCGTTGCCTTTCCTAAGATCGGTTCATATTGGTTCAAAATATTTTCTCATTACCTCTCGAGATCGAGATTCGACTTGTGATTTGGGTCCTTGATCCACGTACCACTTCCTAATGCCATACCTAATTGGTCAGTATCCCAAGAGTGATCAGCTCTAGGCGAGATTTACTAAAATGAAATGCGAAATAATGTTAACTTCATTGATCCCAGAATTACATCAAAATTCGGGCTGTTACAAAAATAATTCGTTCAAATTATCCTTCATGGGGATGTTTTATGCATGATGTGTTTACCAATGTATGGTTGAATAATTTGAAAAATGTCATTCAAATACTTCAAAATTATGCTTTCCAATTTGATTCAAACTTGGGATTGTTTTTTTTTTTTAACTTTTGAAAAAATTTGAAAGGTTAACTTGAAGAGTGTTGGCAGAGAACACTATTTTTTCAAAGGATTATTCGCTCATACCCCAATGGGTAGTTGACAGCAAAGAGATAATGTCGATGTATAATTCTTGACACAACATTGCCTTTGTTCTTGATCTTTGCAAGAATGGTGTCTCCTATCAAAAGGAAGGAAACAATGTCAAAAAATTATATTGGAAAGAAATAAATTGGAATAATACAATTTACTCTTTCGTTTGATTCCACATCAGAAAACACCCTCAATTTTTTTGAAAATGTTTGGATACCTACAAAATGAACACACAAATGCACTTATGCAATGTATGCATGATATGCATGATGCAAGTGACCTAAAGTGACACAGTCTTGCTTGAAAATTGGCTTCGCATCCATTTAAAGTTCTTAGATTGGTTGATCCAATTAAGTCGATGCCCCACATAGAAAATGGTCATGGTTCATACATTTGATGTAGTTTGGAGGAGGAGCATCGATCTTGTCCCCATAAACTTAGCATTGATGAAAATATCGCACGTGTTGAATGTAATATGTCTCTATTGTCATCCAATAATATCCGAGTCCCATGGTTATCTTTACTCAGAGGTGACCATTCATGTGTGGGCCACACTCTCGTTCAAGTATCTTCTTCATTAACTGATTAGCTCCTTTAGCATCCAAGCACCTTAGTAAGACCAAATTGAAGGATCTTTTATAAAGAGCATTTCCACTCACAAAGAATTTTGATGTCAATTTCATCAAATACTTTCTATCGATTGTATGACTCCTTTGGGGAAATGTGCCCTTTTGAAGACAGGTCATAATATCGTAATACCATAGCTCACCATTAGATTCTTCTTTAATCTTTTTGGATAACCCTAGCTTAGTCCTCCTAAGCTTTTGTTTTTTAGGCAGAATGGCAGGATCGAGAGGCAATGTGTGTTCTATAATGATGGGGACCAGACCCAGCATATCAGCATAAGACCAAGCAAAGACATCTCGGTACTCCTTTAAGAGTTCGATTAGTCAATCGACATATGTCTAAGAGAGACTTGCCCCAATTTTTGGTTCCTTGGGATTTTCAGAATCACCAAAATTTACAATGACAGTTCGTTCTTTAATGGGAGTTAGGATTCTTTGTGTCGGTTCCATTCTCTTTCAATAACCTTGGTATCTTCTTCATCTTCGAGATCAGAATAATAAGGTTCACAAGAGTCTTTTGGACGCGAATTCGAGCCATGCATATGACTATCATGATTATGCAAAGTGTTATGCTTGAGATGCAACCAAAAATGGTTAGAAGGTAAACACAACAAATGCAATGTAATGCATGTAAATGTGATGAGAAATCTTTTCGAATTCTAGGTTTTCGAAAACTTCATGGGGAACTTGTCCTCATATCCTCGAACATCCTTGTTTCATAAATCCATTTGGAAAACTAGAAAATGTGTGGAAGTCTATGCCTCAAAGCATCATCATAGGACTGATTTAGAGTACCTCCACACATCCTTAAGAAAACATGCATATGCTTTTATTGAATTGAAAGTGATAAGTCCGTATTACAACATATACTACCTTGGATCAACGGCTCAAGATCCAAGTGTTCACACACATGAATGAAAGAACAAAATAACGAAAATGCATGAAATGAGAACTAGTTAAGCATTTTCTACTCTACACCAAGGGAGAAGTGAGTGTGCTCCCATGTAGCTTAGCAACGTCAATCATGTTCACAGTTCCAGGATGACATGCTCCTTTCGTACTTCTGATGTGGCATTCCCAAAAGACAAAATCCCCTTATCAAGCAGATTTTGAATGTTAACCTTAAGAACCAAGCAATTATCAACATTATGTCCTTTTTCTCCCATGTGATACATGCATGTCTTGGACATATCGAATCCAGTAAACTTTGGAAGCTTTTCTCTCGGAACTTCCTTAGCCACCAATCTCTTTTCCAAAAGCATAGGCAATAACTGAGAGAGTGGTTTTGGTAATGGTGCAAATTGACTAAGCAAGCCATGCTTACGTGGCTTCTTTTTGAAATCATGATGTGATTGAATACGAACTACGTCCATTTTGCCAAGATGTCCTTGATTACATTCTCCAGTCCTAGAAGATAGTTCAATTTTACATGCTTGTTCTATATAAGGCCATTTTCCTTTACCCTTTGAATAAAGACCAATCGTTTCCAACATGGAAGGGGATGACAATTCTATAGTCATTTGATTTACACAATCCATAAGACATCCATCTCACACATTTCGTTTACTTGATTTTGAAAGTCCTCAAGAGTGGGTGCAATTTTGGTCGGAAGCAATGGAGCTATGAATGCTTCAAAGTCCACAAATGTGGCGATTATTTCATCCAATCGATTTTCCACATTAGTTACTCGGACTTGAGTGTCTTTGTTCTCCATCTTTGCTTGATGACAGGTGTGTATAATAGAGCGTGTCTTAGCTGTGCTTTAGTACCTTTTTGAAAAAAGTAGAAATCAAGTTAGTATGCAAAAAATGAATTGAGACGAAAATATAAAACCCTTCAATTTTATATTTTCTTTGGATGAAATAGAAATAAGAAATATTCTCATGATCCCAATATCATGTGAATAATCTCTTATCAAAATTTCTTCACAAGAAATTATACAATTGAAGGGGTAACACACAATGATTAACCAAGATGTCCCATCTATATTCCATTGGAATCTCGAAGAAAGAAAGTGCATACAAAAGAAATTTCACTACTAATAATAAATTTCATGGAATATAATCCCTATACATCAATCTAAAAACATGAATAGAATCCTATTACATCATTACTAAAATGAGTATAAAAGGATACCCTATACATCTAATATATAAAATGAAAATTACATGAAAGAAGAATTCCCAATAGAATATAGATAAACTCCTAATGGATCTTCTTTGGGCATAAGGCGAACTCGTTTGTTTTCTTGGGTCAAACGTTCAACCTCAGCTAAAGCCTCATTCCTTTCCCTAAGAGCTCGTGCAGCTATGGCTTGTTGTTGAGTGGGCTTCTCAAGAACATTAGGGAGATCCACTTTAAGCTCGAGCTCGAGGCGATGGTGTATATACTTCGGCAATGCAATGTGTATCTTCATCTCACCCTCCAATTCCAACTCATCAATCACTAAGATAGGCTTTGGGTGACATTTGTACCACATGTAAATGATGATCTTGATCATATTCTTTAAATCCTCTGTTTAGTCCTTTTGGATGACATCTTTGTTATAGTCAAAATGATATAACCCCAACTTGAGGAATGGCAGAATCTTTTGAAGCACGCGATATTGACGGATTACCCTAAAAGGGTAATATGACGTAGACCCCGTGAGATCCAAAAGTGGGATTAGGTTGTTACATCCGTTATTAAGGCGCACCTCGGGATTTCCAAGCCAACAAGCATGCTATTGGAATTGATTTGGAACAAGGTTCTTGAAAAAATTAAACCAAGTTGAGAATGACTAATAAGGAAAGATTTCTTCCTTTTCTCGGAAAAGTGAGATAGGATGACAATCTTTAGTTACACCTACGATTTTTAAGCTCAAGCCGAAATCTTTAAGGTGAGAGACCAACCAAATTTGGAGTAAACCTATTAAGGCTCTAAAAGTACCATTTTTGTTTTGTTTGAACCTATTGAGTGATACAAAGATCTCACTTAGGATCATACATTGGAGAATCTTTTGAACATATACACTTGATTGACAATGTGAATTACCAAAGGATCCATAGTCTTTTTGTTGAATGGAAAGACCACAAAACCAAAGAATGCTAAGAGAAAAACACGAGGAATTTGATTACCCGTTTCTTTTGGTAAGCTAGAAAAATGTCGTTCTAAGAATGCAAAAGGGAGGACATTGGAATTTCCTCTAAGGACGCCTTTGATTTGGAGTATGTCGACTCCTAAGAATTGGCTCAAAAAAGTAATAGGATCTATATTTATCAGGGGACTAACTAGACTAAAAGAACCGACTCTTCCAATGGCAATATCGTACTCCTCAATTGTAGGGTTTAATTCATTTCGACCAAACACAAAAGTAGATGTCTTTGAATTCCAAAAATGGGACAATACCTTAATCATGGCGACACAAGACTCAATGTATAAAAGAGCGAGAAGATATCTGATCCTCTTTTCCATGTAATCTTTTTGCTTTGGCTCAAGACTTTCCTACATGGCCACGAGAACTCTAGGTATAGGGATGGCTTGAATCTCTGACATATCCATTTTGACTAACCTTAATTTGGAGCATCAAGATTAATCACCATGTATTATAGAAAGTAATATAACGTAGAATTGAAATGACGTAATTGAAATTACGATAAAAATATTAGAACGATACAATCAACCTTGCCGCGACAAGATGGCAAACACATTGACACATCGCATGAGGACATGTGAGGTTTGACACTAAGGGTAGGATTCTAAAGGTTCAAGGCCCCCACATTGATTAAATAAGAAGAGTTTACCCACCACTACTAATGTTGGTTGGTGCACTTCTTACTAATCAAGATGAGCAGTATTGAAGAATGGATTACCACATGTATTCACATGCGGATTCCACTCTTAATACCTCCTAAAGGTGTCCTAAAAGTGATCCAGGGTTTTAGATCGTGGGACGTGAAAGCAAATAACACTTCAATATAATCCAACATACACACATACATCCTTTCACCACCTACAAAACAAAGGGTTAACACACACATCTTCCCTTATAACTCCCACCTACAAAAACATTTAACATTGATTAGCAATTTACCTCATTTTCCACACGACTTTGACACGTAGTCGATACTATAAAATGCAAACAAGTAAGATAACAATCAACAAGTTTATTACGGCTTTAATCCACTTAGGTTAATAACCTAGTCCCCAGCGAAGACGCCAAGCCTATCGCGACCTACCTCCCGAGGAGCGAACTCAATGAAGCGGGTTTAGAAGTAAGTGTTCATGAAACGGTCCATATGGCACATCATAAAAGATAGCTTTACTGAAGCATCAACCTTTTAGTCAAACATACGATCCGCATGGCACATCATATAAGACGGCTTACCAAAGTGTCAATCTTTTAGTCATCTATACAGTCCATTTGGCATATCATAAAAGACGGCTTATCGAAATATCGATCTTTTGGTCATCCATATGGTCAATTGATTATGAACACAGATTTTCCCTAAATCCATACCTCGCATGACAGTGGATCGATTTTATTTTTTTTAGGAGTCGCCACTAGCCTAGGTCGAGGGTCGACTAGAATACCCAACCGAAACGCAGGAGTTTCGTTTTGATTTCTACAAAAACCAGAGATCATGAGTTCAAGGACTAGCTTAGGTTAATATTTCTATTAACGCCCTTTCGATACTGCTAAAGTTATCATGGTTGTTATCTAAGTCGTCATGCATTTATTTTTTACCATTTTCATGTTAAAGTCTTAGTTCACTAGGTGATCATGCATTTTGTTTTTGTATTTTCATTTAAAATTCTAAACTAATCCTATCTTAGTCTAGAAAAGAAACAAACAAACAATTATATTGAGAGATATTTCATAAAGTAAACACTCAAAGTATTGAAAAGACAAGCTAATTCTAAGTGCAAGAAAGTAAAACCCGCAACTTGTCGAGTGTTTATTACAATACAAATTGAAAACCCGAGATATGATCGAGGACGAATGAATTGAATACAAATTGAAACCGGATCAGACATCGGTCTATCACCATTGTTAAGTGAATACAAATTGAGACCAGATTAGACATCGGTCTATCGCCTTGGTCTTTTACAATTTTGGATTATCCCCTCTATGGACCACCTCTCTCGAGTGTCAGCGTTTAAATTCACAACATACATTCACAACAAACAATGCACAAAGGAACAACCAAAGAAATGCAATAGCGCGAACAATTCATTAATCAAACACCAGCCTCGGGTCAGCCTTTACTTTGCATGCATTTTGATTCACCCACCCTCCTAATCATTTAACATTATTTGATTAATGGTCAATGATAACGGGCTACCATTTGCATTCACAAAACGGTAACTCATATCGATTAACACCTAAAGCCAGGTTCTACGTGACCATAGTGGGCCACCCGCCGACCATACATTGGGCCTAACATACATCTAGCAAGCACACGCATAGCAATGAAATAAGCATACATTCAGGCCCATGGGCCTTATTTCTCAACCAATCAAGCAATGGGACGTGAGCTTCATAAGAAGACTACTTATTCAATTATTTTCTAATTCGGATTACTTTTGTTCAGATGTGACTAATCCACCTAATGATGTACAATTGAAGTGATTTATGTGTCATTAGAAAGCTTATGTCGTCAAGAAGACCATTCTTTCTGATTCCCTGCTGATTTTCACAAAAATGACAAATTTACATTCGGTGACAGTTTGGACTCGGTTCTGTTAGGGATTTCAAAATAATGGGGGGAAAAATAATAAACCTTATCAAATCCGTGTGAAAATTTTTATACAATTAGGATTCTTCATATGTGACAACTTTCATGTTTTTAGTTTTTGCTAAAAAATCCTCCAAATTTTTATAAAATTCATTTTTCACCAAGGACTTATTTGCAAATCAAATTTTAACCCGAGAAGATCTTATATGAAATTTTTAGCAAATTGACCTTCTAAAAATTGCTATTAGGCCCTCAAAATTTTCAGTCAACATAACGAGACCCCAAGGAACAAATTTGTAGTTTTGAGTTTTTGCAAAGGAGGACTCTAACTTTATCAAATTCGGAGAAACATACT
Source organism: Syzygium aqueum (assembly GCA_031216185.1). Classification (NCBI taxonomy): domain Eukaryota; kingdom Viridiplantae; phylum Streptophyta; class Magnoliopsida; order Myrtales; family Myrtaceae; genus Syzygium; species Syzygium aqueum. Next base: position 20,838,742 of record CM062233.1, read on the forward strand.
TTGGACTTCAGAGGAATGAAAATCAGATCTGAACACAGATACTGATTGAATTGTGAAAATTCCTTTTGAAGATACAAATGAACTCGGATCTTGATAAAGTTAGTATCATTGGAAAGCTCTTGATCTCAATATGAACTTTCATGAAGAACATTTTTTCATATTTTGAATACACGAATTTATAAAAATTAAAGAATACACGAAGGTTAGTCAAAAACTCATCTATCATAAGATCTATACCTAAATGTCATTGTAAATCGTCCTGCACTAACATGCTTGGAATTTTATGAAAATTTTATGATAAATAGATTAGGATGAGTTCTACAACTTTCATGAAGAAGTTTCTTCAAAAAATGATTGTAGAAAATTATAAAAATCGTAGAACAGCATGATGTCAATCAGGAAATCATCAAAACAGAATGGAACATCACATTCTAGATTCTAATCCTAGCTTACAAAGTGATTTTCACCTAGCAAACGAAATCCGATTAAGGCATGAGACATATCAAATCAAAGCTTGAGATGAGTTTTACATTTCTCTAGTTCATCACTTTGCATGATATCGACCTCTACGAGCTGAAATCAGCATTTCAAACATGCAGGCCTTTCTGTACACGATTTCACATAATAACATCTAAATGTACCTACCTTGTTCAAGAGTGTTGCTAATTCTCTAGCCCCCGATATCTACTTCACAAGGTAAGAAAATCAGTGTAAGATTGCGATCTAAAGATGAAGAAGTAAAATCAAGCTCAAAGTTGAACTCCAGTGGCTTTCTCGATGAAAGCTGGCCACCGCAACCACGTGAGAACACTAAAGGAAGTTGTTGGAGGCTCGAGATCGCCGGAAGGATAGCCGATCAGCTGATTCAACCTCTTGAACTGGTTGATTCCATCAACGGCGCCTGTGCCAGTGAAGTTGCCGTGAAGGAGATCACGCCGGACAGAGCAACTCCGGCCACCAGCAAGAACAGTTGGTCTTGCAACCAGCCTTGTGCAGTTATGGAGGACAACGGTGAAGCAGCGACTCACTAGAAAATAGCCAACGGGAGGTGGAAAAGCCAGCGGCCGAAAGAGAGAGAGAGAGAGAAGGGAGAGAGATACGTGAGCTAGAGAGAGAGGAAAGAGCGGAGCGAGAATTCATATCTGAAAATGTGAGACCTTCCAAAACTTTGGTGGGAAAAAAGTCTATACTTTCCTTAACCTTGAATCCTAGCCCTTAAATTGATCCAATGGCCTAGAATGCATCCCTAATGATCAAGAACACTCCTTAAAGGCTAAGGATAAGTGACATGGCATTATGGATGAAGGATGTTTTGGTAATTTCACTTAAGGGCATTGATTTGGTTACCATCTAATTAATTTGCTTAATCCTTAATGAAGGATGTTTTGGTAATTTCACTTAAGGGCATTTTCGTAATTTTCAGTTAAGGGCATTTTTGCCATTTTTGGGCTCAAAGGGATGTGGTCGGCCTTAGCTGGTCAGAATAGATTGCCAATCGCTAGATTTTTGATCAGAAAATAGCCAATCTGATCATACTGGTTCAATTCAAATCAAACAGAGTTGAACCGGTTCAATCCTTGGTTCCATTTGTTCCAATTTTGTACAATTTGATCTCTATCATGATTAATTGACCCAATTAATATTGAATTCGATTAAATTAGATTGAACCGATTTGAAATTCATGCACAAATTGATCCAATTTAACTTGTTTAGCTCAATTGTTCTTGAATTTGAGTTAATTGCATGGCCAAGCTAGACTAAAAAATTTAATTGAAGTCCAATTAGCCAAATTGAGTCTCAATTCATCAAATTGAATATTAGTCTAGAGTGTGTCAAGTTGAATTGCACTAATTGAACCAATTACTCTTAGACTTCTCAATCGTTGGATCACTAAATTGATCAAATTGGCTTAAATTCATGTGAATCTTCCAAATTTGATTTCAAATTTGGATTTCATATAAGAAATTAGGCTTGTTTATGTCTCAATTGCGCAAATCATGAAGAATTGATCAAAATCACTGATTACGGCCTAAATTGGGGGGTTTTTGTGTTTGGCTTGGAATCACAAAATTGGTTCCAAAATTGAAAGTAACACAACCTCTAGATCAAATGTCATGAAGGAAACTAACCTAAAAAATAACTAGAAATGAAGCAATTTCATTTTTGATCAATTTGAATCAAATTCTGTAAATTGGGAACAAGTTGATTCTAAATCGATTTTTGTAAAATTTCAAATGCCAAAGTCAAATTGAATGAAAATAAGATGATTTTGGGATTTTTTTATTTTTCAATTTTTTTGGTCAAAGGTTTGACAAAAAGTCAAACCCTAGTTGACCTTTAACTAGGAGCTTGATTTTATGCTCAAATTTTTGAATTTTTCTAAAATTTTCACTTCTAAAGTGAAATTGGATTTGAAAGGAATCTTTTTATGCGAAAAGCCACAATTTGACCAGGGGTTGACTTTTGGTCAAAGGGTTGACGAAAAAGTCAATGCGAAAGTCAACCGATGGACTTTTTGGATTTTTGCATGAAATGAATGGAACATTATTTACAAAAGCTATGCCAATAAACTGAATTAAAAAATGACATTTTTTGTTCAAGAAACGGGTTCCGTTGCGATTGGAAACCATAATCTCGAATTTCTGCTTTTAATGACGTGTCGGCTAAAAATTAGGTGTCAACAGACCCTTATACGGAAATACCTCCTTAGCACGCAAAGCTCGAAAAAAAAAGCGTCGTGCGATAGGTTTGGCAACTCCGCTGATGAGTTACCTTTTTTAAGTGGACTTAGCCTAGATAGAACGACACGCTTATGTTTTATGCTTGCAAAGATCCCAGGTACATCCTGCCAATAATAGTGTTAAATGATTTTGCATGTGGGTGGTATAAGGGGTGTAGTCTTTACTAACCCTTATTTTGTAGGATGATGTTGGGATTGAATATGGTTTGAATAAATTTTAGAAGTGTTGTTTAGTCATTAATTATTATGCATGTCTTTAAATTACTTTAGCACACATCACTCGTGGCCCAGCTCGAGCTATATTTAGGATTACCCTTAGGAGGTACGTGTTTAGGCAAAACTATGAACTGATTACTTATGGGATCGTTTAAATGAATACTGATCACCTAGATGGAATAATATTTCATTACTTTAGGCCGATTGCCTATTGGAATGGAATCTCTTATCCATTAAGGTGGTGACCTTGACCCTTTAGCATATCCTACCCTTTTAGACGTCAAAACGTCACTGGTTGCATTCGCTTATCTTTGTGGTTGGTATACCTAAAACCAAATGAAAACGTTCTAGTAACAAATATCGTTCCATTCCATTCCATTCTTTTACAATTATATAAGTTTTTTTTTTGGTAAAGGTAAGAAGTTGTATTACTTATCAAAAACACCATGTACAAACTACCGCCAAAGACACCATCGACCCAACAAGGACAAGAGATGTCCAAGTAGGGTCAATGATGGCTTAGCAAAAACTATACATCAAGTCAACAGGAGGCCACCGAACCAATACATGAAGACCAACAACCTAAGGGGTTGCTGGATTGACACCGAAGATAGATGGAGTTCTTCTCCAATTCCTTTGTATCTTCTTATTCCTGAATATGGAGTTATTCCTTTCGGTCCAAATGATGTGGCATAAAGCACTGAAGGCAAATCTGGACAACCGATGAGCAAATGAGGTGCCACCCGAGACCTTCATTGTCTAGGTGATAAGGTTAGGCCATGGTCTGTTGCGCCAAGGGAGGTTGCATTTCGTGACCCAGCATGAAGCTAGTCTACTCGTGGACGGGTATGCAAACAATAGATGGTTGACTGAGTCCGGGATAGTTCCATAGAATGTACAATTCGCTGTATCAATCCAGCGATTTTGCAGGAGAAGATTTTGAAACGGCAGCCGATTAAGAGAAATTATCCAAAGGAGAAAGGCATGTCGAGGAGTGATATGCTTATCCCAAACAAAGGAGTGCCAAGGAGCTGGCTATCCTGTTGTCCTAATGTGATTCCAGGCGCTCGCAACAAAGAAAGGTGTAGACGGAGAGGGAGCCCATGTGATTTCATCCGGAATATTGTCCATAAACATGGGTGGCGAGTCAGTCCAACTTAGAATGGAATCAAGGATAGCTAAGGATTGCCATGTTCCATCATAAAAGTCTTATACTGATGTCTCCCGAGGGATCCTGGACTGATATATCATCAAATTAGGGAACAGCCGGTAGAGAGGACCTTTATTATGCCACCAATCGAACCAAAAGGAAATGGAACGCCCATTGCCAACTTTCCATCGAAATAAGGTTTGAGCAGTCGTTCGCATATCCAATATTTTCTCCCATGTCCATGAACAGAAGGTAGGTTTTGAAACAATCCAAAAGTTGGATTTGTCTAAAAAATTTGTATGTATCCATTTACACCACATGCTTTCCTTATCAGAAAATAGCAGCTATATGTGTTTCATGGTCAAAGCTCTGTTGTATTCTCACAGTCGGCGAATCCCAAGACCTCCTTCCTCCTTGGGTAAACATATTGTATTCCATGCAACCTTAGCTCCACCAGTGCCTAAGTCAGGGCCTTTCCACAAGAATTGTCTCAATATTGTCTCACTACTATTTAACACTGATTTGGGCAGAGAAAAAATAGAGGCCCAATATACTTGAATAGAATGCAACACCGATTTAACGAGCTGCATACACCCCGCAAAGGACAAGAATCATTGAGTCCATGAGCGGGCTTAGGTGGTTATAGAATCTATAAGATTTTTGCAGTCCTCTTTACGGAGCCTGGATGAGATGATAGGCACACCTAAGTATCGAAAAGGTAGTGTGCCTTGTTGGAACCCAAGGCAATGAATTAATTGGCCATGTAGCACCGGAGTACCTCCCAATATGAAGATATTACTCTTCGTAGGATTCGGTTTTAGACCAGACCAATGCGAGAATTTGTGGAGAGAATCCTTAATCAGTTCAGCCGATTTCACATTGCCTTCCAAAAATATAAGCACATCATCCGCGAAGAAAAGATGGGATATCCGGGTTTTTTTGCAACGTCAGAACCAATGGAAATCCCGAGAGTCCGTTTTAGCCTTAATGATTCCGGAAAGGACTTCCATTACCAGAATGAAGAGGTATGGCGATATAGGGTCTCCCTGTCGTATGCCACGATTACTAGTAAAATAGCCATGCAATTCCCCATTGATTGAGATCGAAAATTTGGGTGTTGTGACACACGCCATAATCATCTTAATAAAGAAATCTGGGAAATTGAATGCCTTTAGAGTCTCTTCAATGAAGTTCCCATCAACAGTGTCATATGCTTTCTAGAAGTCCACTTTGATAGCACATTTTGGTAGGTAGGCATCATGGTGAAAGTCTACAAACAGCTCTTGTGCAATCATGATATTATCACTTATTCTGCATCCCTTAACAAAGGCAGTCTGGGACGGACTGATCAAAGATGGAAGGACTTGCGCAATACGCCTTGCCAGAATTTTGGAAATACATTTATATAGGGTGTTGCAGCAAGAAATTGATCGGAAATCATTCATGGCCGAGGCATTAGGAGACTTCGGCACCAAGGTTATAATGGTGTTGTTTAGTTCCTTAAGCAAAGACTCGGATTGGAAGAAATCTCTTACAGCCAAAAGGATAGAGGGTCCAATGACCTCCCAGGAGGACTTGAAAAAATCAACATTATACCCATCCGGGCCCAGGCACTTTGCCTTTTGCAAGAGAGAAGAGAGTAGCCTGGATTTCCTCATTTGAAACCGGTAGTGATAGGAGTGTCCTTTAATTCTCATCCAGGATCCCTCCAATGAATTCACTTATTTCCCAGAAGGGAGGTTGAACAGTACCAGAACCATCATTGAGCAAGTTTTGAAAGTGGCCAACGATGTGGTTCTTGACCTCAAGAGGATCCATTAGTAGGAGCCCATCCTCTGTGGATACAGAAAGGATTCGGTTTTGTAACCATCTTTTGTTGACAAAATGATGAAAGAACTTAGTATTCTTGTCCCCTTCTTGAAGCCATCGGATTCTTGATTTTTGTCTGAAATAGGATTCCTCTTGTAGCTTAATAGTAGAGAAGGCTCGTAGGTGCTCCACTTCGCTAGCGAGTAGGCTTTGATCAAAAGGACGACGTTCCAAGGCTATCTGAACAGCATAGAGGTTTAATCTAGCCTGTTCTGTTCTTGTGGAAATCGCTGAAAATGAGTTCCTGTTCAGCTGTTTCAATTTGAGTTTAAGGAGTCTCAATTTGCAGCAAATCACAAACATGGGGGTTCCCACTATGTGGGTGTTCCAAGCTTGAGACATTAAATCCATAAAATTTGGATGAGTAATCCAGAAGTTAAAAAACTTGAAAGGAACCTTAGAGTTTTAAGGTGGCAAAATTCTGATCATCATGGGGGAATGATCAAAAATACCTGGTGCCAAGAAAGTAGCTTTAGAGAAGGAGAAATGCGGATTCCAAAGGTCATTGATGAGCACCCGATCAATCTTTCGAAGTTTACGATTAGCACCTGAGGAGTGGGACCAAGTGTATCTATGACCCACATACCGAAGATCCTCCAGTCCCGCCTAGTTAAGGCAGTCCCTAAATTCATCAAAAGCCGGGATCCAAGGAGTTGTACTACCCAGTCTATCATTAGGATATCTGATAGTATTGAAATCTCTAGCGACAAGCCAAGGGATATCCATCGAAGACAGCTGGATAAGTTCATCCCATAGCAACTGTCGGTTTACAAAGGTATGTTCACCATATATAATTGTGAAGGAGCAAGATTTGTGCATTTTCAGAAGCTTTATCTCAGAATGGATCATTTAGGAAGAAGAGCATATAAGGTTAAGCTCTATCTCATTCGGATCCCAGCCAATCCAGATTCTACCAAGGGGGGAATATTCATAGTTGGATATCCACCGCCAATTAGTACATAATCCTCTAGATATATTAGCAAAAAGGGAGGCTTTGACCTTAGTTTCAACAATACCAACACAGGACAGCCGATTAGTCCTAATGAAATCCCGAATTTCTGCTTGTCTTAGAGGTCCAACTAGCCCTTTAATATTCTAAACTCCAAAAAACATATATAAAAGGTAGAATAAGTTACCGCTGAGATTTCCTCGGCCTCCTCCTCTTAGATTCCTTGGAGGAAGACAGGCTAAGAGTCTTTATAGGGTGCTCTGAGTTAGGTTCAAAACCGAGAGAGTGCTTGGAAGTCTCTTATGTGGCATTAGACACCATAGTTCATGATCAAGTGTTGGGTGGGGACACCGAAGCAGGTTCCTCCTCCAAAAGCTCTTCGGGAGCAGCCTTTTCCAGAATATTGGAAGAGCCTTCTGTAGAGGACTAGGAGGTTTAGGAGTGATCTTCATCCTACTGGGTAGTATTCCCCATGGGGCATCCTGCTGGGTTTGTCTCTGTCCTATTTCAACATCCCTGGTCTGATGCAGATCAGGACCGAGGTGAGTATGAATATTGGCTAGGTTCAAATCAGGAGCCAGAGTGCCTTTCTCCCCCCGGTTGAGTGCCAGTTGAAGTCCCGTATCAGGTTGGGTCTAATTGGGCTCCTTAGCAGAAATCAAACCAAAAGGTGTGGGGTCTTTCTCCCCCTGATTCAGGACCTTTTGTAGTTCTGGCTCCTGTTGGGTCTGGTTTGAGACATTACAAATAGGAGACTTTCCTTTTCTCCTTGAGACTTGAGTCCAACCACCAGCAACTTGAGTTCTACCAGTATTTTCAGTTTTGTGTTCATTCTGCATAAGTGCATAATCAAAACCCGAAGCTCCCAATTTGTAACCAAAGATGCCACACGAGGAGCAAGCCAAGGGTTTCCATTCATATTCGAAGTTGATCAAATTTACTTCGCCATCCCATATAAATTTCATAGATTCTAGACGAGCCTGTGTTGCTTTAATTACCACACAAACATGAGCATAAGAGATCCTAGTCATCTGTTCTATTTGTACATCCACATAAAGTGGTTTCCCAATGGCGCTAGCTATTCGCCCAATATCGGCTGGAGACCATAGAGAGAAAGGGATATCTCTTATCCTGACCCATACTGGAAGAGTATCTAAGCTGCCTTTCTTAAGCTTTAGTTTGGAGTGCCATTGTTGTAGCATCATTGTGCTACTGAATATGGAAACTGGTCCTATATCAATTATCTTCCTGCGGAATTGAGAATTCGGAACTCGAAAGAAGTAAAATCCATTTTCATGGAGTTTAACATCAATTACTTGATCACCCCATGCCTTTTTAATGGCTTCTTCAGTTATTTTAAAGGGAACTTTCTTCTCAATATAATGCCCGACGATACATTCCAGCCAGCGCGGATTCTCATCAGCAATTACCTTAGGTGTAATGTCCACGATCAGTTCACCATTCTTAACCAGCGGAGGCACATATGCAAGGTTATAGCCTTTAGTTAGGACTTTCGCGACATTTGCCCATGTTCTAATTGCAGGACCAGGAATAGGCTGATCTTGAGGAAGAGTAGTGTTCTGTTCTACCATCTTTTGATTTGCAGATGGCCTGGAGGCAGCCAAAGTATACTGATCTACATTCTGTGCACGCCTGAGGGAGCGGCTTCTAAACTTTGACCGCCCTCTACTCTGGCTACAACTAACATTTCCTTTTAATAGAAGTTTAGAACCGGAAGGGGGGATAACCTCCTGTGCACAGGAGGCATTATTTCCTATAGTCTCTGTTACCTTGCTGGGAAGTGCAAGACCTTCTGTCTCCAAAAGAGACTCATTAATAGGCAAAGCCCAAGTGGAGGGTTCGTACTAACCTCCTTCATTGAGAATTAACAGGCTAATACTCCAATTTTAATTACCAGTCAGCCCAATCTAGTCATAAGGATCAGCTACGAGAGAGGCAACAGAGACGTACCACCCAACCCAGTAAATGCACCCAGCAGAAATTCAATGACTAGCCAAGAAGAAGGAGAACCAAGGTGAGAGTACCTTCAGGTTGGGAGTCAACCTAGCAGTAGCTAACCCAGCTGAGTCACTCAGCTTGGTCGTGTTTTCCAGAAAAGAATCCGGCGGGAGCCCGATTTAGATCTACTAATCCCGCCTCTGTACTGAGAAAGAAAAGGAATCCTTTGGAGAGGAAAGAAAGGAGAAGCCAAGGGACCTAGCCTCCAAATTTCAGCTCCAAAGGTCACTGGAATAAGCCGGAATCCTCACCCCACCGTCACGTGAAGAGTAACTGCGAGGGAACCAAAAGAGAGCATTTTTGCTCGCATGAACAGTACCAGCAAAAATGGTGTTTGTCTATTTTACAATTATGTAAGTTTTTTTTTTAAAGGTAAGTTGTATTACTTTTCTGAATCACCAATTACAAGAGAGCGCAAAGGAAAAACAACCCTCTAAGGGACAAGAACCTGAAGAGGGGGAGGGGGAGAATACACAAAAGGCTAAACAGAAGCCTACAACAACGGAACCCCTAAGGGACGAGCCCGAAAATGGGGGGAGGGGGAAGAGGAGAATACAAAAGGCTAAACAGTTGACACATTTTCAAAAAAAGGCCTAAATGACATTCAATGTTTGGTCTAAATGCCATTTCATATTAGAATGCTTGATTAGGATGTCATATTCCATTTGACCATTCTTTAATTTTTAGATGAAATGTATAGGTCCATGGCAGATTTTCCATGTAATTCAAGTGTTTATTTGTTCATTTCGATCTATTCGAAGTTGTAAATCATAGTTCAGGACTTTATGGTCTAAATGGAATATGACAAAATGGGCATTTACATCACACATTGAATTTGTACATGATTTCAAGTATATGCACTTTTAAGGTCTAAACGGACTTAAAGTGGCATTTGCATTACTTTCTAGATATACAAGTGTATTTTACCTCCGTCTTACCTCGAAAGGACATATGATTAAAAAGGAGGCATTAAGATTGATTCCCAATCCATGGTGATTAATAACAATTTTTTTTGCATGATTAGGTTCAATGGGAAAATTAGACATCCAAGTAATTCCCATTCTTCTGAAGGAGCTCGTTGCTCGGTGGAAAGGCATGTCTAAGGATAGCTAAACTTATGTCCAAGAAAGGCTTGGATACCGTCTCGAGTTCATGCATGTAGAACATCAAGTCAGTTTAGTCTAAGCTTTGGCATATTTTTGGGAGGTTTCCACTGCCACATTCCAACTTGGAGAACATGGATTGATACCAACATTAGAAGAATATCAAGCTGCCATTGGAATTAATTTTAAGTCTAGGATTGTGGACCCACCCATTGGACTTAATCCTGTGAACCTTCTAGTTGAATTTCTTAACCTCAAAACTTCTAATATCAAAAAGCTAATCAAATCGAACATGGGTAGATTTCCATTATCCTTCCTAGTAGCTAACTTTTCAAAACTTTCTAGGGAAATGGGAAACACTTCAACCCAGGTATTCATTTTAGCTTTCTTCGACTTTATTCTATTCCTCGCGTCTAAAACAGGATTAGGCCCTTTAGTCGCTGTGATCGCAAGACAAACATGTCTTAAGTGGGACTTTTCTAATATGCTTCTTACCCAAACTATCATTTCCTTAAACACATACCAAAATCATGGGAGGAGTATCTTTCAAGCTTCTGCTGGTCTTTTGTCATTATGGTTCATCTCACACATTCGACCATATTGTCGTTTCATGAACATTCACGAAATTTGTTCAGCGATAAATCCAATTGAATGATATATTCGTCTCTAAAGAAAATTACCCAAACAATCTTTCTTAGATCGAGCCAATTTTATTAGAGCCCTAACTCCTGATCAAATCCAATGGCGGATCAATTGGCCAAAGATTAACAAGGCGAAGATTACAAGCCGAGAGAGGAATGCCGTACCATTACTTGGTTTGAGTGGAGGAGTAGCTTACTGCCCTCTAAGGGTTATTAGCCAATTCGATATACTTCAGCAAGTTCCACCGACAAGGAATCTCGAAGAGTTTACCTTTGACATCCCAAGTGAAACTATACTCGAAGAGGAGAAGAATAGCCTTCAAGCCAAAATTCACAAGATCATCCTATCTTTAGATAACCAACTGGAACAACTAATCGAGTGGCCAAAAAGATTGGAAGAAGATATGAAGATTTGCACAGCCTCCAAAGAATACATCAAATGGATAGAAAATAAGGGGGTAAGTACAACGCAAGTGCCATAATTTTTATACGGAGGATACTTAAGTGCCATAACTTTTTTTGGCTCACTTGAGTGCCATAACTTAAAAAAAAATCACTTAAGTGTCACTTACGAGACAGTAGTAAGGGCCCAAAACAGTAGCTTTTCTGGCCAAACGGTGACCTTCCCGACGAGGCGAGCACCACCAGCTTGAAGAGAGGGTATTGGTGAATCATTCCATGGCCTCTGTTCGTATCGAAATTTTTGTTTTAGCCTCCGATGACGAAGGTAAAAATGTTTCGTAAACACACAATTTGTCGAGCTGATTTGTGAGACTACGAAGCATTTTTACCTTCATCAATGAAGGCTAAAACCGAAATTTCGAGTCGAACGAAGGCTATGGAATGATTCACCAACACCCTCTCTTTAAGCTGGTGGTACTCGCCTTACTGGAAAGGTAACTATTCAGCTAGAGAAGCCACAGTTTCGATCCCTCACACCCCTCACAACCAACTCCTCTAGCAAGCTAGTCGTGAGGGCTTGAAACCGTGGCTTTTTCGGTCAAATGATGACCTTTCCGGCGAGGCGAGCACCACCAGCTTGAAGAGGGGGTGTTGGTGAATCATTCCATGGCATCCGTTTATCTCGAAATTTTCATTTTAGCCTCCATTAACGAAGGTAAAAATGCTTCGTAATCACACAAATCGGCTCAATAAATTGTGTGACTATGAAGCATTTTTACCTTCGTCAATGGAGGCTAAAACGGAAATTTCGAGAAGAACGGAGGCCATGGAATGATTTGCCAACACCCCTTTTTTAAGTTGGTGATGCTTGCCTCGCCGAGAAGGTTACCGTTCGGTTGGAAAAGCCACAGTTTTAGGCCCTCACGACTATCTCGTAAGTAGCACTTAAGTGATCTTTTTTTTAAAAGTTATGGCACTTAAGTGAGCCAAAAAAAAGTTATGGCACTTAAGTGTTCTCCGTACAAAAGTTATGGCACTTGCGCTGTACTTATTCCGAAAATAAGCATTCAAATGATGTCGAGCTATATGTCCTATTGAGCTTTGTATCAGATCCTGTAGATGAATATATCTCGGACTATATTGTTCCAAGCATGCCTGGAGTAGAACCCTACATCCTTGAAGAAGTTGTAATCAATGCCAAAGAATGGGAATCTTGAGCTAAGGAATGAGAGGAATATCAAAAGGTGGAAGCTACCTTAGCTAGCAAGAAGCCTACGATTCGATGATTTAGATTCTCATTTGAGTTTAAAATCATGATGTTAAACAATTTCAAATTTTATATGCAATGATAGATTGATTACTTTCTAAACATGCATAGATAATTTTAGAATATGATTTCAAAACATAAAGGAATCACCATGGATTACAATTCTTTGAATTGTATAATTGCTTGAGAAAGACATTGATGAAGAATTTTATACAAGGTTAAGGCTTGTATGAAAATTCTTATCCTTGGCAATCTCATGAAATCATATAATTAAAAGAATGTGGGCTTTCATAATCATTTTATTGTACTAACATCGGGTCTTTTTACGAAGTAGGTTTTCTAGCAACGGAAGGCAAAAGACCTCGAACACGCTTACATGTTAGAATGGCGGAAGAAGAAACTCATGCTCGACTAGCTAAAGTCAAGAATCAAATGACTCAAATGGCCATAATGATGGTAGAAATGAAGGCTCTTATTCTCGCGTCTCGAGGATCTTTTCCTACACTCCAAATGTGGGAACTTCAAATGCTACTGAAACACCAATTGAAGATCCAATCAGAAATAAAGAACCTATTCAAGAAAATCCTCTAAAGACTACGCTTGAGGTAGTAAATTTAGAATAGGATGATCAGACCAAGAAAACATCCAAAATAAAGGATCAAAAAGAGGCCAAGAGATTGGCCAAAATTGAAGAGTGCTTAGCATGTTAAGGTTATGAATTTCAAAGGTTCGACAAGTTCTCGCCATATACGAAGGTAGTTGTTCCAGAAAATTATAAAGAACCAGAGTTCGTAAGCAAATATGATGGCACTGGTTGTCCCAAAAGCCATTTGAAATATTATCTCCATAAGATGGTGAGATATTTAGATAATACGCCACTTCTTATTAGCACATTTCAAGATAGTTTGAGAGGAGTGGCCCTCGCATGATACACCACTCTCGACATAGAAGACTTCACTTAACAGGACCATTTGGCGGGAGAATTTCTTCGCCAATACTAGTTTAATGTTGAAGTATGCCCAACTAGAGAAGATCTTGTCAGAACCAAGAAATGGAAGAATGAAGGGTTTAAAGCCTATGCTCAGGGATGGAAAGCTGTTGCCTCACAAGTAAAGCCTGCCATAAGTGAAGATGAACTCATTGAGCTCTTTCTAAAATCATTGCCAATTAAGTACTATGATAAGCTTCATGTATCAGGCTGTCAAATATTCACTATGTTGGTAAAAGTGGGTGAGAGAATTGAAAGGGGATTGAAAAAGAAGAAGGCTCAAGAAACAGCAGCACGAAAGCCTTACCACGGGAGAAAAGACAAAGAACCCATCCGAGAAGTGACTGTGGTGTCTAGCCCAAATACTCATCAAGTATCATTTCCAAAGCAATCAAATATTGCTTGGAAAAACCCAAGAGAATTTGAGCCAAAGAAAAGCCCGGTGAGACAATATACACTATTACCCCGACCCCTGTCAAAGCTTCTAGAAAGGCATTTGGGGGCTAAAGAGATATCGAGGGACAATCCCGCAAGATTTTCTTGGTATGATGAATCAAAAACCTATACCTATCACATGGGAGAAAGGACACATGATGTAGATAATTTTCCCACTCTAAAGTATAAGGTTCAACAGCTCATTGACAAGAACATATTGAACT